>CAOKZL010000704.1:0-1200000 GCA_948472985.1 Iguana delicatissima | reverse complement strand
GCACAAGCTCCACAGTCTTATTGAAGCTGGTATTTTGTTCCAGTTGGTGACTGCAGAATAGCAAATACTGTTTTTTAAGTCCCACAGAAACTGTATACAATGGGGCCTCGGTATCCATTATGGTTTGATTCCAGGACTCCTTGTAGATACCAAAATCCAGGGATGCTCAAATCCCACTATATACAATGGCATAGTAATTGACATCCCTTGTATAAAACAGCAAAATCAAGCTTTCCTTTTTGGATTTTTTTAAAAAATATTTTAAGCTGTGGATGGTTGAATCTGTTTATACAGAATCCGTGGCTACAGAGGGCTGAGTATAGCTTGAAAATAAAATATGAAAGTATATGCAGTGTTGTACATCCATATAAAATAACAGACCAGAGGGAAATTAGGAGGTGGAGGTTAGTTGCTCTAAGGGAGCCCTGGTGGCGCAGTGGTTAAATGCCAGTACTGCAACCACAAGGTTGTGAGTTCGATCCTGCCAGGCTCCAAGGTTGACTCAGCCTTCCATCCTTTCACAGGTTGGTAAAATGAGTACCCAGCTTGTTTGGGGCAATTAGCTAAAATACATTGTAAACCGCGGTATAGAAATAAATGCTATTGCTATTATATTAATTCTCAGCAATTTGACTGACGTTTCCACAAATTAGGGATGGACCACCAAATCCTCGAATCCTTGGGAAGAATTCGAGATTCACGAATCCAAATCCCTGAGCCAAAACAGGTGAATCAAATCTTTCGAATCCCTGCTCACCCCAAGGCCTGAGTGCTCTGGATCAGGCCCCCAAGAGCTGCTTTCCTGCATGCCCGGAGGCCTGAGCCGGCGCGACAGCTCTGGATCAGGCATGCACAGGTGTGCAGGGCCTCTGAGAACTTCTTTCCTACACGTCCGGAAGCCTGAGCTGATGCAAGAGCCCTGGATCAGGCCTGTGCAGGCGTGCAGGGTCACTGAGAGCTGCTTTCCTACATGCCCGGAAGCCTGAGCTGGTGTGAAAGCCCCCGATCAGGGCCGCTGAGAGCTGCTTTCCTGCATGCCTGGAGGCTTGAGCCAGCACAAGAGCCCCAGATCAGGCCTGCGCAGGTGTGCAAGGTCACGGAGAGCTGCTTTCCTGCACCCCCAGAGGCCTGAGCTGGTGTGAGAGCCCCAGATCAAATTCGTTTCTGCTGCCTGCCCCTGTGGATGCTTCTTTCTGCAAGGTAATTATTCTCTTCTTACTATTCTTTTGACTTGAGACTGGAGGGTAGGGATTGGGACTGGACTTGAGACTGGTGTTAGTTTGCATTATGTTAAGTGCCTTCCTTGTTTTAGGACTTGAGACTAGTCATCAGGGTAGAGAATTGAGACCGGGCTAAGAGGTTGGTGTTTTTGTTTTCTGTTTTTTTAAAGTGCCTCTCTTGTTGCAGGACTTAACTGGAAAGTACAGTGTTCTTGAGATTTCAAGGACATCTGAAGAAGATTCCTTTGCATGACTCCCTTGCACCACAGTTCTGGGTTTTGGACAAGGTATCAGAGCCTTCTCTGCCAAAGTGTTCTGGTGCATCATCAAACTACAGATCCCAGGATGCCATAAGGAACTATGCAAAGAAAATCCAGTTTTGACCTAGATTATCTCTGTACTGTAGTAGGTGGCCCTATTTACACAGGCATGAAAATGTGGGATTAATAATCCACATTTTCCTGCATATGTAGAAAGGGCCTTCATGTCATTTTCAATCTGGCAAGATCCTGAGGCAAAGCTATGAAAGTTGTCCTGGCCAAATTTCTTCAGAGGGAGGTTTGCCTTTGCGTAGGCTCTTGCTAAGGCTGAGAGAATGTGTCTTTCCCAAGATTATCCTTGCCCCCCCTTTTTTTTTGTAATAGTCAACCCAGGAGATGGCATCATCTTGAGCATCTTCCAACATCTGGAGCTACTTCCAAATTACATGTAATTCTAAAGAAGCATATGGGTATGTTTTCTTGAAAGTGGAAACTATTATTTAATTTGTTTTTCATTAAACAAAGATGTCAAATTCTGCTTCAGAACACTTTTCAGTAGAAGTGCTTTGTTTCCCTTGCTTTTTAAACCTTTTTGTAAAAAAGGATTCAAAAGATTCGAGATTTGTGAGATTCATGGATTCGCAGAACCTTCCAGGGATTCGGATTCAGAAAATTCTGGATTTATCCCATCTCTACCATAAATGTTTGGGCAAGTTCCAGAAAAATCCTTTTCAATAAAGAGCAATTTCCAAATTCAGTTTTTTCCTGGCAAGTACAGTTAATCACCAATAATTTGGAACCGTGGCTCTCTTTCTAGAGCTTCCAGTGTTATCTACTTTGTGCTATGGTATCTCCTAGCTAAACCAAAAAGTTTAAGTAGCCCGATACAGTTTGTTTACTCACACATACGATCCCAGAATTTTAAATTATGACTTCTGTTTTTGTTATGAAGTATTACGGGGATGACTATAAATGCATAGTAGTAACTTTCTGCTATTTTGGGAATAAAGCAGCCATTATAATAAAACTTGTGTGAAATTTAACATGCTCCATTTGGCTACACAATGGAAATGTATTGTGTCACATTTTATTCAGCGGTCAAAGAGAGCTGGGACACTAAACATGAACTTTTCTCATAATGAAAAAAGAATTTAAAAAGAAGAAGGAGCCAAGTGCTATTTAGGCAGAAATCCAGTTATCTTAACAAACAGTCCATTTTTCTAGCAAAGAGTTTGTGGTTTAACAACATGGAACCACATTATGATTTAGCAATACAAACCCTTAAAGTAGCATTCTACTGGCCATCTTTATTCCTGTCAGCCAGAAACTAAACAAGCACTGTATGTTTAGAAAGAGCCATATTCTTCACTAATTGTGTACTTCAGCATAAAAAATTCAGTCTCTTTATAAAGTAACCCTTGTGCTCAAATGCCTTATGCCAAAAGCTTATTCAAATGAATTTGAATTATACCAGTGGATGTGCTTCCAATTTACTGAATGAACCATTAGAAGTTATTTTGATCCTCCAAAGTTTCTCAAGTATGTACTCTAGGTGTTTGAGCATAGCTGGTTGCAGAGCATATTATTTCATGTGAATTCTTAGGTGCACATGTTTCACAATGAACACGGACTTGGATCTTTTCCAAAGGTCTGGCATTCATACACAATGGATTATGCATGGTTGTTGCTTGTTTTCATGTCAGCTTTGACTCATGGCAACATTAGGCATGAAAGAACTCAGTCATCAGTTGTCCAGGTCTTCCAAACTCAAGGCAAGGGTTTCCTTGATTGAATCAGTCCACCTGTAATGTGGTCTTCATCTTCCTCCTTTTCTACTGCCTTTCACTTTACCAAACATTATAATATTTTCTAATAAGTCATATTTTATGATGTGTCCAAAATAAAACAGATTGCCTTTGGTCATTTTGACTTCTAGTGAGAGTTCAGGCTTGATTTGCTCTCAGCGCCCCCCCACCTTTTTTTGGGGGGGCAGTCTGTGTTATAGGTAGAGCTCTTCTCCAGCACCACATTTCAAATACGTTGATTTTGTTCCTGTCTTTCTTCTCTATTCAGCTTTCACAGCCATACATAGAAATCAGAAATACTATGGCATGGGTGACTCAGTTGAGGATCTTCTCTATGATACACCAACAAAATGAGGAAATAATTATTTCAAAATGAAAAAAATTACCTTCTTCCAATCCTCCAGCAATAAGGAATGGGCACAGCTGATGTAACAGCTGAAACACCACTACAGTCAAACTCCCACTGTCAATGCTCAGGCAAAGATCACCCACTAAGATGACCCTGGTGGTCTCAGTTTCTGCTCTGAAGGTGATTTGAAATCACACAAGACCAAAAGTCTGGGCAACTCCAATGCTAGCTTCACGACAGGTTCTATAAGCTTGGCCAGGGAGCCTCATAGGCAGTGGGATAGCTGGTAAACTAACAGTCCCTAGGGCTTCCCTGGTCTTCAGACTCAGGGATACACACTCAGCATGATTCAATTCCATAATAGGTAATCTGTTCAGGTTAAGATGGTGTTTATAGACTTTGGCTACTCCCCCCCCCCGCACCTGCCTACAGTACCCTGCTGGGAAGGCCTGAGCCTGTGTCGGCACAATATCATCTTCCAGCAAAGTTTCTGTAAAGTTATCAGATTGGTCTCCTCACACATAAGGAGGTCATAAATTATAGTTACTTGTTTTTAACTGATCTGGCATTACACACAGGAAGAAGATGAAGTTTTGTGAGTGGCTTGGTTTAATCTCTAAGTTCCCCTGGATGGCAGGGCAGCTGGAAGTTAAGACAGGTATTAAGTAATTTTTTTCCTTCCTCTATAACAACACTTCACTCTGCCATCACTATATCACCCTCTACCTGGGAAAGGTGATATTGCCACCTCACTTGCTTTACATGTTATGCTTGAACAAACGATATTCACAGTAACAATAAATACAAATTACTCAAGTAACTATAACAATTAAAAAATACAATTTGACAATCACCAAACAAAAATGTACATGTTAGACTTATAAAACTGACTGGTTTGCTAGTCCAGCATAACCTAACACTAACATATAGCGAACTAGATTGTTCCAGATTATGATCTCACCACTACCCGATCTCACACTGCCAGCTGGTTAATCAGTATTAGGGTAAATAATCTCCCACTCAAATAAAATTCCTTAATCTCAAAATGTATAGATGAGACTTCAACATGATAGCTGTACATTACAAGACACAACCAAAACCCTCCTCTTGTTTCAATTCAGCCACTCCCACTCCTTAAATCTCCAGCTAAGAATCAGTATCTCCTCTGTAATTGCATGCCCCTTGGTTCCTGTCCCCCCCGCCACAGTCCATGTGCAATATGCAGCTATAATAACTTCCCATTCAGACACCAAATGGATGATGCTCTTTGGTCTCTGCCCATGATTGCTGCCTTTAACTTCTGCTGCTGATACAGCTGGCTGGTCACACCTCCACAAGAGCAGCTGGTGCTAGCCAAGAGCAAGGCAGCTGGTCCTAGAGGTAAGGCAGTTCTTCTTACCCCTTCCCCATCATACTACCTTGGTCTTCTATAGTTGATTCAGCCGACAGGCCGTCCCTCTGCAAGAACAGCTGGTGTTTGCCAACAGCAAGATGGATAGGTAAGGCTGTTCCTCTTACCCCCTTGAAAGTCAAGACAAGTATATTTATTTAGTTCTAAGCAAGAGGAACACAATGAACTTCAGGTCCTGATTGTTTCACAGGTACGGAGACATAGAAGGCACCGACGACTCTTTTAATTCAGTGGGGTAACCCACTTGGCTGTCTGGCTGTTCTTTGTTAGAAAGAGCCAAATAGCGGCTATATCCAACTGCTCCAGTAACTTCTTCTACTCATAGGCATACCTTGAAGAAGCAATTAGGTAACCTGACCCTGAATTTTGGAACAGAGGTTTTGGCTCAACAGCTGCATACAAAAATGTTTGTACTGGGGGAAGTTGTGCACTAAATGAATCCATTGATGGAAGCTGCTGATCTGAGCCAGAATTGACTATGATTCCAGGCCTCCAAAAGACTTTCTTTGATACCAAAAACTGACAGATGCCATTGTAAGTAGGTGGGCTATAGTACGCAGAATACAGCAAAAGAAAGCAGTCTTTTAGCAGATGGTTCCGGCATCCCCTCACAGAAAGTGGTAGAATCAGGCTCCTTAACAATATAACCTAGCTAAACTATCCCAGGGCCAACACTCTGAATATCCAGGACTGGATAATGGAGCTTCTGGATTGGAATTCATTCTTATCCTAGTGGGGCCACACCTGGAAGTTGGAACCCTGAGGTACTATATAGGGCAGAAGCAAATAAAACTGAACTGCGTGGATATGTCCCATTTAACTTAGTGATATCAAAGAAAACAGTAGAAGCAGTTTGCTAAAAGAAAAGTTTACTATTACCCCATCTCTTCAGAACATTGAGTCTTTTCCCAGACTTGAAATGCCAGGCTAAATTGAAACTATCTACAAGGGCTACCTTTTCTGTGCTACTAAATAGCAGCTAAGTTTTGGGCATTGTGCTTACCCTGTCTGACTAGTGGCAGGAACCACACTCGCTGCAGTTGCATACGCAAGTACATATAAAATAAATGTGTTTCTTCTGGACAAAAATAATTGCAAATAAATGGTCTTTTTTTAAAAAAAACTGTAGTTGTTGTGTGCCTTCAAGCCATTTCTGACTTGTGGCCACCCTAACACAACTCTATCATGGAGTTTTCTGGGAGCTGATAATGTGTGACATAGGCACAATGTGTACTGGTGCAGAAACTGGAAGGAAATTAATTGTGGCATCATTGTCATCAAAAGCTGACACGGATAGTTCTTGATTTGAAAAATGCAAGCACAACAGATAATTTGAAACCTAATAATATTATGTTTTTGACATTGCACCCCAATAATGAGGTGATACCAACATTCATTTTGACCAGAAGGATTTGAGTATTCTGAAGTATACCAGATATCCTACTGAACTCTAAAAGACTATTCTTGTGCATGTATCGAGCTAAAATATCTAATGCCTTGTTTGATCTGATGATCTTGAGAGTCTTTGGCATGTTAGCCCAATTCAGGTGTTCTGCAAACACACAAGAAGGAAGATTGTTTTAGTCCTACTCCTTCCAGCATCATTCTCCTTACATGAAAAGTGACTTTGAGAAGAGACTCTTTTTTCCACAGAGGCTGATCTCATAATTCAGAATGCTAATTTATAGAGTTCTCTATCCCCTTTAAGCTTTCCCCTTTACAACATCACTCTTCATGTTGTTGGGAGCGTGCTAAAACAAAGTGCTCCCTTTCTCCACATGCCTTGTTTTACCTACTTTCGTAACACCTCAAGGGGACTACTTCTGCTTCCTTTGGGAGGCATAATATAGAGATAGTATTCTAATAAGACTTTTCCCCCTCTCTCAGACCGACCGGTAACTGTGAATAACCATACAAACAATATGCCATTAGCACCACCTAGTGGCTGTGGATCTACACCAATTTCTGCATTACACTGAATTGGGAACATTGAAGGTACCAGATCCTGTCTGATCTGATACTAAGCATAGTCAGGCCTGGTTAGTACTTGGAAGGCGGACTGTAGAAACACCACTGCTGTAGCCTGTGTTCAGAGAAAGGCCTAAATCTTGTCAAAGAAACCCTGTCATTGGATCAGTATCAACTTGAAGACTAGTAACCAGCAAAACGAAACAAAACATTGAAACAACAGTTTAACATTATAATCTCATAGTCACTTATCTTACAATGCTACAGTTACCAACAAAGTGCAGAATTCACCATAAGCCTTTACATTGTTAGTCTAATATTGTCTTTCCCATTTCTTTAAAAAAAAAAAAACTCCATCTGTTCTCTGTTTTTTTGAAAACGCATTGTACCTGAAGAAAAAGAATCAATCACATGGAACAAAACTAAGTTCATACATTATGCATGATTCAGGCCTATTAAATAAAATTTCTGTAAGCAAACATTGATGATGTTTTTCATATGTTTCATTCCGTATTACATGTGCCATTTCCAGCAAGGATTAAGGAAAGGCAACATTGCAAATAATAGAACTTGTACATCTTTTCTTCTTCCAGCAATGTTTTGGTAAACAAATTTGTTTAGCAATTCTTTAAAGACATTTTGTTACTGGCAAACATCTTGAAATCAGGCTGATTAATTGTCACTGTTTTATTGCAATGCTGTGTTGAAGAGAATGGCAAATTGCCTTGAGCCTCACATCTGGTACACTTTGGGAACTGTCCAGTGAAAGTAAAACAGTTTAAAGTCACACTGGTGTCAATTAACAATGTAGTATCTATTCATAAATAGCCCCATTAAATGCAACTTATTTTCAGCTGTAGATCTCAGCTTAGACCATTTCAAAGCCCACACTGAACTTGCATGTGTATATAACTTTCAACTCAGCATACTGTTATCTCACAGAGTTGTTGTAATGAACCACCCTACATTTACTGCCTTGTACTCATCTTCTACATGAGCCAAAACAAATAAATCTGGTTCAGCAGCTGAGGTACTCAAGGGTAGAACTCAGAACAATGCTTGTTACCATCCACACTAAAACGATGGGGTGTAGAAGGCCTTCTCCGTTGCCTTGCTACACGTGATAGGACAAAGCTAATGCTGTCAGCTCATAGTCATTTGCCTTGCATAAAATACAATAGCTGAGTGGTTGCTTTAAGTACTTGTCAGCCAAAGCCATAGCTGTTCATGGAACTTTCATCTGCCACATTGTCTTCTAGGAATGTCACACACATAGGGTAGCTGATCATTGTTCTCACACGCCATGATAGTGCATGTGTCATAGCTGTTTCTGTGAATCTCAAGGACTTACACTCTAGCCAATAATTCTCTGCTGCCTGGCAGAGTATGGGTCTATAGAGTCATTGGCTGGAATCAGAAACTGCAGGCAGTTGTAGCCAAGCAACATCCTCCCCTGCTCTGCATTTCTTTTACTGATTTCTGGGATAACAGCAGCCAACAGGATGCTTCAGTGAGAGTTGCTACAAATCCTAAAGGCAATAGAATCATAGAACTGTAGAGATGAAGGGGATTCCAAGGGTCATCCAGTCCAATTCTCTTCCAATGTATGAAACCCACTCCTAAAGCATCTCTGGCAGATGACCATCCAACCTCTATTCAAAAATCTTCCATTTAAAGGGAGCCTATAACTTTCTGAGGCAGTCTGTTCTTTTGTTAGACAGTGCTTACTATCAGGAAGTTGTTCCTAATGTTTAGCTGAAATCTCCTTTCTTTTAGTTAGATTCCATTGCCTTCAGTTTTGTCCTCTAGAGCAGCAGAAAACAAGCTTACTCTGCCTTCCCCATGCCAGCCCTTCAGACAATTGAAGATGGCTATTAGATCACTTCTCAGTCTTGTCTTCTCCAGCCTAAACCCAGCTCCTTGAGCTATTTCTTGCAGGGCTTGGTTTCTTTTACCATCCTGGTTTGCCCTACTTTGGACAAATTCAAGAGGGGCTCAGATGTGCATCCCTGGTAACTTGCCACGTAATGCAGTAGTAGAAAACCTCCAAGAGCTCCTAGTTCAAGCCTTAGTCACTCTTGATAGCAACATCTACACCAGTTCAGTTTCAGTGTGATACTGAATTCATACTATTGAGGAAATGAAGGGGTTATTTTAGAAAGCACTATATAAACACTTCTGAGGATGAAGCTAGAGCTGTGACAGACACTTCTGGCTTCATTCCAACATACTTGCTACTAGCCAAGAGAGAGCTGCAAAACAACTCTTAACTCTCAAGAAAAGAAAGCAATAGTTTTCTGGAATGTGAGCAGGAACCAGGAACAATCTCTATGATTTACAATGTAAGCATGGAAACAGATCACAGAGGAAACAGTGATGAAACAAAGATTTGTTTATTTTTAATTGATTTTTCCAAGTGTGCAATTTCCTGGTTTTAGATGTATGATGTGTTTTTTAAAAAATGTTAAATTGTATTTGGAGCCATGACATATTGAGATTTTACTGTATACAATTTATTTAAGATCAGTTTTGATGGCTAGTGATAAATGGTTTGTTACTCGTAATAAAAAACACAAAAGAAATGTTTTGAGAAGTTGTTAATTCCTGCAAGGAAGGGTTCTATGATGCTTTAAAGTCTAACTAATTTATTGCAGAATGAACTTTCATAGAGATTGCTTCATCAAACAGTGAAAGTGTTGGAGATATATTATACATACACAGAGGTCCAGAAAGTGAACAATATTTTACAGGGTGAAATTAAAAGACAAAGGAATACATGGTTAGGACAAAAATAGAGTATGTGACCCAATCATATGGAGAACATATCCACTGATGTAAGGCAGGGGTGGCTCCTGAAGCTACCCTCCGATCCTGAAAGTCTCTACCTGATCCCGTACCCTCCAACATTTCACAGATGCAAAAGGGGGTGCATGGTGCCAAGCAATGTCAGTCAAAATGTGCTCAGAAAGGCACATGTATTAATGAGGAAGACACATAAGCTAGGAGGGGCTACTACAGTTTGGTTTTGCCTGAGTCTATGAGGAAAGGCAAGATTCTGCCCATCATGCCTGTCCCTCTGCTCAGTTAATTAAGAGCAAACTACTTTTCCACTCTGAACTCAATTTGCAGCAGTTGAAGTAAGATGAGGACAAAGGAGGAAAGTGGGAGAAGGAGAGCAACACTAGGACATTTTAAAAGCAGCTGAAGAAGTGGGATAACAGGATTAATTGGGACTGTCCCTGCCCAACTGGGACAGATAGAAGGTATGTGACCCCTCAAAAAATCACACAGAACCTGCCCTAATGCACCAAAACATATACACATACAAATTTCCACTCATCCCCACAACCACTCTCATACTATCTAGATGGCTCTGTTTTCTTTTGCAGACACCGGCCCTTTCCGCACCAGGCAATTAGAATGGGGCAGTGCGTCCTCTCACAGAGGTCGTCTGCACCTTGGAGCAGACTACTTACCAGAGGTCCGCACCTCAGTCCGCTCCAAAATGACTCCAAGTGGTCCTCCAGCGTGTTTTCTAAAGACTGCAAAAAACCAGGTCTTTATTTTCCTGGAATGTGCCATTGCATTCCTGCTCCCTTGTGCAGACTCACACCAATGTGAGCCTGCGATCTGCGAAGAGCGGGCTTTAGGTGTGGCGAGCTTCAGCGGTTGGTCAGGACCCACGGCCAACCAGAAGCTGCCATTTTGGAAGCCGGAAGCTGCCATTTTGGAAACTGGAGCTGCCATTTTGGAAGCCGGAAGCTGCCATTTTGGAAACTGGAGCTGCCATTTTGGAAGCTGGAAGCCACCATTTTGAAGGCGGAACAGTGCAGATCTACAGACCTTGCACTGCTCTGATTCATCCTGGACCAAGGAGGAGCCCTGTGGAAGGGCTTCAGGGACAGTCCACGTTGCTTCAGACCCCAGAAGAAGCGGTAGGTAATGGCACGGAGTGATTCCCTCGCCTCGTGCGGAAAGGGCCACTCTTAGAATGGCAACAGGAAAAGATGCCTTCATTCCCTGTTGCCATTTTGAGAAGGTCTGCATAGGAAATACTTCCACTTCTTTCAGCATTACCTTTTAAAAATAGCAACAGGACGTAAAGGTCTCTCTTCCCATTGCCATTTTGAAAGTGGTTGCAGAAGAAAATAAAGGCTTAGTGTGGGGAAATTGGCCCCTGGTCCCCCTGCAATTGCCCATCCCTGATATAAGGAGATCCAAACATGTCCAGACTTCACAGACTAGCAATCAGCGTGAGTAATACCATTTGTTGGGTAGTGTAGTGGTTTGAGCATTGGACTATGACCCTGGAGACCAGGGTTCGATTCACTGCTCGGCCACGGGTCACACACACTCAGTCCCAGAAAACCCTGTGATAGATTCACCTTAGGGTTGCCATAAGTTGAAAATGACTTGAAGGCACACAGTGAAAACAACAACATCATTGTAGTAAATGACAGTGTTGACAGAAATCTTCATATGTCATTATTTATGAAAGTCTCCTAGAATGCATACAATAAAGTTTGATTGTAAGGAAAGATGCCTGGGATTGTCCTGGGCTCTGAGGATATAAGACATGTCCCGATTTTTCCTATTATTTTCTGTCCTCAAATAAACACCTTTCCTTCAACTCCTCCCACAAAGTCTGATAGCAGTGAAATTGTTGAGAAATGTGAGGGATAGCAATGGATCTCTCAAGCAACGTAATCAATTGGCAAAGCAGATGATGAACCTCAACCAGTACCACCCCTACACAAAAACACTAGCAGAGAAAATAAGTTTAGTCATGCAAAGCTCTAACAGAAGACTTCAAGGCTTACTTCTTTAAAAGGCAGTACACTATACCAATAGTTCATTAAAATTTACATTGCAAATCATGGTCAGAATTCTGTATGGTCTTTACATATGCACAAGCCCTGCAGTTATGGTACTAACCCATGAATTCCAGCTTGACACAAACACCCCATCCATACTTACCAGGAAACAGTCACTGCAGTCAACAGGAATCTGTTCCTCTGTCACTTGAGAAACAACTAGCTGCTGTTTCTACCCCCTCCATAAGCGATCTCTAGTGCAAGAGGCAGACGGACCCCTGCCACAATTCACCCTTATGCTAGAGACTGGGGTGGAAACAACGGCCAGCTGCTTTCCAAGTGACAGAGGAACAGACCCTCATCAATTGATGCAGCTGCTTTTTCCCAGTAAGTGCAGGTTGCGGACTTTTTACTGTTGGTTCATAGTCCCTAAACCAGGGATTCTGTAGGGCTTATGCACATGAAACAGACACAAGTGCATAACTCCAGGTTATACATCCATAACTACCATACAGAATTCCAGTCAATATCATTATTATTTATTAGAGGCCAACTAAAAAGCACAAAACAATGAGCTATATTTCAGGTACCACAGGAAAACAACTTGGGGACATGTTCCTAGTCTAAGGCATGGAGGAAGACCCATGATGATGATTCACTATCTGATTGCTTATTTGGTCCAAATGCAAAAGGCTGTACCAAAGCCAAGTAGAAGAAAAAATAATGGCCTCTCTCCCTTTGAAAAAAAGTTTTTAAAGAGTTCCCATGGGGCAGATGAGTCTCCCTCACTCAACTTTTTCTTGTCCCCCAAGGTAGTGCAGGTGGGCAAGCTGATTAAAAATCATTGAGACAATACTCTTCAAGATGATCCTGGCTTGGCTCTTCCATCTACCCACCCATCAGCATGACATCTGGAGGAAGGCAGGGAAGGATCATGAAGGCTATAGCTTATGAAAATCTGGTTCAGCTTTCCCCTGGCTGGCTGCCTGCCTGCCCACCCATAACATTGGGAGTGAGGGAAGCTGAGCCAGGATTGTGGAATCCATAGAGGGGCCAGCTGAGCAAGGAGGATTGTCCTTGCCACCTGTGCTCTAAGGGGATCCAGATGTCGTCATTGTGCACCATCTATCAGAACACAGCCCATGATCTTCCTTTTTCAGCTGGTAGCCTTCCATCAACTCACTACATGGCCATGTTAGGGGGACAGGAAATAAGTGAGTCTGAGCAGAGAGTGTAAGGGAGTCTGTTCCTTGAGTCTATTCAAAGACTGGGGTAAACAATAAAGGAGCTTGAAGAGGATTCTTCTGGCCAGAGTTTTCAGACACTTGAGAAACCTTTTTTCCTTTTTTCTTGAGTCTTTCAACATTATTTGCATCTCCAATCCAAAAATATCTGTAGCAATAATAGGAACACGATGATTAGCTTGGAGAAGATGAACAGAGACTGAAGGCATGACCAGTGAGGAGTACCTCCACCCCCTACAGGCATTCAGCTGAATATGTGAGGGAACAATGAAAAAGGAGTGAGGTTTTCCCTTGGCAGGGTAGTGTGGCATTTCATTGCACACACAGACCAGAAAGGCTGCATCTCCACTGAAGTTGTTACTCTCAAAGACAAATACATGGCATGGCAAAAACCAAAAAATACTCACCCCAACAGTGCTTGTATGACATAACACTTACTTGTATTACTAAGAGAGCAAGAGTTATTGGTAACATATGATTGTTTAAGTTTGGGATTGCTCGGCTCCCAGATTGTGAAAAACAAATTACTGTTTGAATACTTTCTGATCATATATTCCACCCATAAGAAGCCACCAGCTGCATATTTGAAAGATGATGCCACCATGAGATTATGAGCAATAGCGGAGCTAGGTGGATGGGAAGCACTGCTCTTTATGTAAAGGAGAGGGAAGGGGGAGCAATGTGTCATAGTTTTAGGTTTTCACAAGATTCCATAAACTCTGGGACTACCATTTCATATGGTCTCTGAAGTCAGGAAGTAAATGTCACTGTTTTAGGCTAATCAACGTAATCTGAGCATTCATTAACAATGTGGTGAATTTAACAAATCATCAATATACTAATTTTAGATGGGATCATAATGCTTTAGTGATTTTTAAAAATCTCTTTAATTTTTTTTATTTAATCTTTATTAAGTCAGCAATATAATTCCTTCATTTTGGGGTGGGAGGAGGAACATAAAAGATGCATAGAATAAGTTTTCAGTATATTTCAAGTAGACCCTTCCTAGTTCCTCTTATTGGTAGAATGTGATTTGGCCCGCTCTCCGTTTAGGATGGAAGGCAGAAAAACCCGCTGGAAGGAACTACAATGTGTGTGCCATACCTGGATGCAAAACAGATGCAAAAAAGAGAGAGCCTAGCTATGCTATGAAGCTATGCTGTTGTTTTACATCATCATTTCTTTATTATAAAAACACTAATAATCCTTTTTTAAAATAAAATAATAGCTTTGTTCCATTTTTAAAGCATATTATGCGGGCATATGCAAGCCTCTCTGCACATTTGAGGAACACATGGAGGGAACCATGCTGTCAGGCAGGGAGCATGGCCAGAAACATACCACACTTTTTCCATCCCTTGATGAACATCCTGTAAAGATTCACGAGAGTGATGTTGCTTCATATACAGATGTATACATACACCTGTATCCAAGGAGGCACCAATATAGGGGCCTTCTCAAGTATATCAATTCCTCATACAACTCTCCTAAGAATCTTTATGTTTATTTAACATAGAATGGAGATTCAATCTCTCTCTCTCACACACACACACACACACACACACACACACACTATAATGTTCTAAAAGATTTTGGCCAGTGATTACTCTTGTTCCTATTGGCTGACCCAACTGGTAGGTCAAATTGCTCACAAACATTTATGGGATTTAGCTAATTTTTTTAACAAAAATGGACCATAGAACGTCCACAGACAGTCTTTTTCAGAGAATATGGAAAGGTGGCTCTAACTATAGAAGAAGCTGCATCAGGCAGGATGGATAAACCAAGAAAGATCCCAGGAGACAGGGGAGCTAAGGATTAGGAATGCAGCTCCAATAGAATATGCAGTGAACTTTCCTGAATTACAGGAAAGAATGGGTGAAAGCATTGTCCTGATAAACAGACTGACTGAAACAGTAGATAAATCAGAGGTAATTAAAGGGGTTTGTGTTTATTTAGTATGCTTACGTTCCCCCACCTTTCCACATTCAGTAGCTAAAATAGCTAACAAACAATAAATCATGTAATTTGCAATAAAATATAGCTCAAATGACAAATACAGAAGATGGAAAGAGCAGCCAGCTGAAGCTAGGAAGAAATATAAAGCTCTCCTATCTCTGACTGAGACTGTTCAGTAAGAGCAACTATTTGTTTACTACAAGTTGCCTGGAAGCCCTAACTAGATGCCACCCTACATACAATGCTCTCTTTTTAAAGCAGATCCTTAGCTGTGTGATGCAAGTTGCAAATTTCCAGAGACGGCAGATACATATCAGAGCTTGGAACCTTAGGCTTGGAAACTAAGTAGTTAGTCTTAGCCATTAGAAACAGATATTTATTTGTTGCTGTCAACATCAATAACTTAATTTCTTTAATTAATATTGTGCTATCCTGATTTATCACTGTATTCTGTATTTTTAGTGTATTTTAGTGGCATTGTATTTTAGTGTTTTTAGGGAAGCCTGGAAGGGGCCACATGCATCCCACAGGCCGTGTGTTACTCCCTGCTGAATTAACTGAACAAACGACCGTTGGGCCTCGTGCTTTCAATAGCACTGAGTAAGCTTCTGCAAAAGACCTGCCCATGAGGATAACAAACATGAAGTCTGAGAATGAAGTTGTCAAGACTCAGGCTAGCTTTAAATTCTTATGGTATAACTGGGAAGCAGGCAAGAGTTTCCACAGGCAAAGTTGTCAGGCAGTCTGTAGCAACTGTATCAGCACTGAGTGACTGTCTGCAGATCTGTCCCTCTGGATGTCACTCTGTTGGTTCATCTGGTTCTGCAGAGTAGTAGTAAATTTCCATCCATCTGCAATGATGGCACTGCAGAGCATCAGGGCTTGGACCACCAGCTCCTTCTGCTCTGGTGATATAGGAAGTCACACTCTGAGACCTTGCTGCCAGAACCCTTGACTGCAGGTACCTGGCATCTTACAATAGGGAAGCTAAGAGAGCTTGGAAGGAACCAGGAACTAAATAGGTAGGAGAGACAGAGGCTAGGATTAACCTCTTTCAAACACCTCCATTTAGTAGCTATAGTTTTCAAGACTTGGTCAGAAATATCTATTTCTCTGAATTCTTTCACATTCAAATTGCACTGTTATTTCATACATTCATATAACTTTCATTCACAAATCTCAAGATAACATACACAATGTCTTGCTTTGTTTTTATCCTCATAACAACTTTGTTAACTAGGCTAGCCTGAGTGCTGGTTGGCTAGTCCAAGGTTGCCCAGTGAGCTTCATAGTTAGAAAGGCTTTCAAACCCAAGTCTCCACAGTATTAGTACACATCTCTCCACCAGTGTTACTCAAACTGGTGGACTATCAATATTGCAAATCCAAAAGCCATCAGCTGCCAACCCTGTTTTTTCCAGGAACCAACAAAACAATGGTAACCAATGGTGCCATTCTCTTACTCACTGGGGGCAGGTAACTGCTGGTGCCATACATCAGATAGCTTAAGAAGCACTCTGTTACACCACAGTGGTGTGGACAGAGCAATGAATTATGTAGCTCAGAAACGTCTTGCTCTTTCACTTGAAATGGAATGGCAGGGACTCACAAAAGGCACTCTTTTCAATGTGTTTTGGTCAGCATGCAATGTGCACCTTGGCAGTCCTCCGCCACGAGACAGCATTGCAACTATTCACATCTTTCTCAGATCATCATCCTTTTTACGTGGGTATCTTTTCTGTAAATCACTTTTTGATCAAAAGCACAGGACCTTGGAAGATATCCATGGAAATTATTGGAACAGGATGCTGCCGCACATTCTTGTCACTGTGGGTTGCTTCATTGTTCTTTGGAGCCAAAAGCCTGATCCATTTTTTTCACACTTTTATGCAATACTATGTGAAGCCCTGCCAACATAACTTGTATTCTTCAGCAAGCCAGGATTCCCGAGCATTCTCTCATCCATTTCCCTGATATTAAGCAGGCTCATGCATGCACAAGCTAATGGAGAAGGCATCGCAGAACTGTAGTCTTCAAACTCTAACTTCTTTTGACAGCTCTATTCACTTTCACCTAGTAAATATGAAGGGTGCTTCCCTGATCACATGGAGGTTCTAAGGCAGATCAATCGTCTATTTTGCTGAAAAGATAGTAAACGAGTCCGGAATCTGTTTCAGAGTACAAATAGGTGAACAGGGACCTAATTCTCCCTCTCTTCCCCCACCTTTTTCTTTTTTTCTTTTTCTTTTTCTTTTTTATAATTTAACCTCCTGCCTGCAGTCTTCCCCACCCCAGCTTGGCTCTGTGGATTCCAAGCATCAGTATTTAGTGCATGTTTTCTATTAAGAATAATATCAAACGAGTTTCTGATACAAAGGGCAGTGTATCTGCTCTATACAAACTATTCTGCAGTTATGGGCAATGAGATTTTAGAACCTGGACAAGATCTTGTAGAATGTTTCCACTTACCTGAGGAAAATGACTATAGACCTCTGGGTTTTGCATTTCTATTGTCAGGACCAGAGCACATTGAAAGTTAAAATAACCTTGCTGATGGATGAAACCATTAGCACCAGAGTTTGCATCCACTGAAACAAATAAAACAGCAGGTTTGCAAAGGGAAAGGGTTCCAGAAGTGGGGTGCGAGCCATAGCTTTCCTTTAAAAACTTTTCCTTTCTACAACTTTTAAATGTTTTGATGCATGATTTATGTCATCCTATTTCTACAAGACTTTACCACTGTTGGAGTAAAACATCTGCATAGAAATTCACTTTGGTGCACATATCACCAAATATACATATATATGTGTATGTTGTTGTTGTTGTTGTTGTTGTTGTGTGCCTTCAAGTCATTTCTGACTTATAGTGACCTAAAGGCAAACCTAGCATAGGGTTTTCTGGGGCTGAGGATATGTGACGCACTCACGGTCATGCAGTGGGTTTCTATGGCCAAGCAGAGAATTGAACCCTGCTTCCAGTTCATAAACCAAACTCAAACCACTGCACCGCACTGGCTCTCACACACAAATATATATATATTTGCTCTGAGATATGCAGTTTGTGCAGTTTCCAATTACACACGCCTTTCTGTATGCAATTTTTTTCTATATGGGGTGCCCTCCTATCTCTACACACAAATTTGTGTTGCACAACACATTCTGTCTCTATGCTTTAAATGGTGGTGATGTACATGCAGATGTGTGCACACACACATCACCGCTATTGAATATAAGGGAACAGAAGTAGTTGCAAATCTCATTACTTGCATGGGTTTCTGGAACAGCACGCACGGAGGGCCCATCCTATGTACAATTTTTTAATGCAGTTCTCTCTAAGGCTTTCATGTTTGTATTCGTTTTCGTTGGGGGAAACTGCTTTTCAAAATTTGGAATAATACAAAAAATGGAAGGTAATTGTGTTCTGATTTACCTATTAGTTTAGGAATAAATGCATTTTATATTTTAGAAAAGTTTGTATACCACCCAAATAATTCATGTAATCAATCGATGAATCAATTAGTAAAGTTATGTGAATTAGGTTGGTACATTCACATTAAAACATAAGCTATAAATACAATACATTTATTTCACAGCCCTATCATATCCAGCCGCCACACTTGCTAGTAACCTGGCCAGGTGCAAGGTATTCACCTCTCCCATTGTACATCAGCCAAGCATACTCTTTGTATTACAACCATTGTACTGGCACAAGTGGAGGAGAATACGAAGGGATCTCTCATAAGAAATACTGAAGCCTTATACACACACACACACACACACACACACGCACACACACCAAGGGCACTTCCCTCTTTGTTGCATTTCTGTTGTGTTTTGTTGCACATTGTGTTTCCTCAGACTAAGGGGTCACATTAGCCCCCCAGAAGACATTGAAAGGCTGCAAACCCCTGCAATTCTTTTTTTTTCCAGGAGTGGTGCTGTTTAATTACAGAAAGTGAGCAGGAGTCACTTCTATTTACCTCCTGGTTTTTTTAAGGCCTCTTCTGGATCTTAATTGGTCCAGGGGGCAGAAATTCAATAAAAATGCACCCCCACCCCCTATAGAGGGATTTCTCCATACTTTTAACTTCTGTGGGATGCTAGGAGCCACAAAAATGACTCTGGGGTTCACACGTGGCTCGCAGGCTGCACTTTGCCTACCCCTTAGAGATTTAGAGACTAAAGGAGGGGCCTTTAGAATTCTCAGCCAGAGAGCTCTTGGGGCTCAGTAAACTACAAGCCCCAGAATTCCACAGGATGTTGAAAGTGGAATAATAGCACTGTAACAGTGAAATGTGGAAACTTCCTAAGCCAAGACCCCAGCAGTAAGTTGGCTAGGGTACAGTCCTGCTCTTTCTCAGCTCTAGCTTTCTTACATTGCTGCAGATTATGCTTCTACAGCCTGACACTGAAATAAGGCTGAACTTACACAGGCTAAATAATGAGTTCTTACTTTGCTGCCAGTACTGTTGAAACACATTATCTTCCTCTTCTCCCAATGTGAAAACACTTCTTTTCAATGTCTGAGGGCTCTAAGGTGATTTTAAAAACCTCTAGTTCACTTCAATGCTTTGGGGAAGAACTGTTTTTTTAAATATGTGGCTTGACCCCTGAACTAGGATTGTGGTGGAATGGGGGGGCAGGTTAGTGAGTGAGGTGGCCATCCGGGTCACCTAATTGTTCCTGCCGCAGAGGGTGGTTCCCTTGTTTGTATCCAGAAATCCTGAAAAGACAGTGTCACTTTGGAAAGGGGGTGGGATTTGGTGTTCGTATGCAAACCTTTGCGTATGTACCATTGCACACATTCTCGAGTTGGCATTTTGCCTCCTCTTGCTTTTTAACTTTGGTTTATAGCACCACAATGGGCAATCTGAATACAACAGGAAAACAAAGGCTACAGTGCCTGCTCTTCTGGTGACTTTTGCACATACGAAAGTGAAGTTCCTCAAAGCCTCATATCCTATTATTGTCAATGGATGCACCAGGTGCCAGCATAAGTGTGTGCACATTGTGTTCATTGACATAATGGGATAGAGCATTCACTTTTTTCCTTTCTTTTTTTAACATAAAGATTCCTGGAATGGAACTCTCACACATACAGAGGGCACACTGTATTCGATTAAGTGAATATGAGAATATGTGCATGTGTGGCAGGAATGAAAAAAACCCACAGCTTCTGTGACTGGACGTAAACTGATATGGCAGACACATGTACACAATGGAAACACCCCCTTGTACCAATATGTCTATGTAATGGGGGTCCCATATGGTTTTCCAAACTGATTTCAATTTGGGTTTAAACAGATGTATGTCAAAAGGGTCAAACTGGGGCAGTGGAGGTGGGATACCAGCCTCATGTAGAGTCAGCCTAAGTGTCTGCTTCAGGCTGGACACAGTGCTACCTACAGTTTACTATTATTATTGCTATTAAGCTCTACTTTGCAGAGTGGGAATGTAATCCCCAAAGATTGCCTTCTCCTCCTCTGCCAATGGGATATCTCTGCTGGATGAGTAGGCTGCCACAAATAGAAAGAGCCCTTCTGTCCACTGTAGACATTGAGACCCAACCCAGTATAAAGTGCTCCAAGTATATGATAAAGAGATAGCAATAAACTAGAAATACAAGGATTATTAATTGTTAAGAGTTGTTAAGAGTTATTAACATTGTGCAGGGCAATTCAATAGTATGTGTATGGCAACCACATATGAACCACAATGAGCTTTGTATTATAAAATGTTCACATATAAATTGTTGCTATTATTGTTGTTATTATTTCCTTGATATTACACCTTTTCCCCAATACTAGGACTCAAGATGGCTTCTAAAAAATAAAGTAAATACAGTTGGAAGCACTTGTTGTTGTGTGCCATTGTCTCTGTTCCGCATGACATTCTTGCAAAGAAGCTAGTAAAATGCGGGCTGGACAGGGCTACTGTTAGGCCGATTTGTAATTGGTTGACAGATCGAGCCCAAAGGGTACTCACCAATGGCTTCTCTTCTTCCTGGAAAGTGAAGAAGAGGGGTGCCACAGGGTTCTGTTCTGCACCCAATGCTATTCATCAATGACTTGGATGAAGGAGTAGACGGTATGCTGATCAAGTCTGCAGATATCACCAAATTGGGAGGGGTTGCTAATATACCAGAGCATAGGATCAAAATTCAACAGAGAGAAATGTAAGGTCCTACACTTAGGCAGAAAAAATGGAATGCACAAATATAGGATGGGGGATGCGTGGCTGGACATGTCAAAGGGATCTAGGAGTCTTGGTGGACCACAAGCTGAACATGAGTCAGCAATGTGATGCATTGCAGCAGCCAAGAAACCCAATTTTTGTTTGCATCAATAGGAGTATGATGACTAGATCAAGGGAAGTAATAATGCCACTCTATTCTGCTTTAGTCAGATCTCTTCTGGAATACTGTGTCCAGTTCTGGGCACCTCATTTCAAGAAGGATATTGATAAGTTGGAGCATGTCTAGAGGAGGGTGACAAAGTCTAGAGGCCATGCCCTATGAGGAGCGGCTTAGGGAGCTGGGTATGTTTAGTCTGCAGAAAAGAAGGTTAAGAGGAGACATGATAGCCATGTTTAAATATTTGAAGAGATGTCATGTTGAGGGGGAAGTGGGCATGTTTTCCATTGCTTCTGAGACTAGGACAAGGAGCAATAGATTCAAACTACAGGAAAAGAGATTCCATGTAAATTTCAGGAAGAACTTCCTGACGGTCAGAGTTATAGAGTTATTCAGCAGTGGAACATGCTGCCTCAGAGTGTGGTGGAGTTTCCTTCTTTGGAGGTTTGTAAGCAGGGGCTGGATGGCCATCTGTTGAGAGTGCTTTGATGTGAGTTCCTGCATGGCAAGGGGTTGGACTGGATAGCCCATGTGATCTCTTCCAATTTGATGATTCTATGTTTGTAAGGCAAACCTATCAAGGGTTTTTTTCTTGGCAGGATTTGTTCAGAGGGGGTTCGCCTTTGCCTTCCTCTGAGGCTGAAAGAAGGTGACTCACCCAAGGTCACGCAGCAGGTTTCCATGGCTGAGAAGGGATTGGAACCCTGATCTCCAGGATCATAGTCCAATACCCAACCTGCTACACCACTCTAGGTCTTATAGAAAGCTTTTGCAAAGATGAATTTTAAAATATATTTTAAAACACATTGTTAAAAATGTAACTAAACTAACCATAGAATTAAAAACCATTTAAAACACATGCATTAAAAAGACAAAAGATTAACATCAGCAGAACAGCACACGATTAAAGTCAATTCCTAAAAGTCTGTTGGAACAGAAAAATTTTCACTTGCTGATGGAAGGATAGCAAGGAAAGAGCCTTTCTCTCCTCCCTTCCCACTCCTCTTCCCCTCCCTTCCCTGGAAGGGTGTTTCAAAGGGTTTGATCTTTGAGCTCCAACACAGACAACTTAACTCTAGGATTTCTGGTAGTTTTAGGAGCTGCTCAGACGTTGCTCTGGACAACTTCAGTTGAGGGAGCCATATTTTCACATGAGTAAATTCTGTTTCAGACCCTGTGCTGGTTTGTCCTCCTGGATTTCCTCACATAGGCCCTTTTCACACAGCATTTGCCATGTGAAGGGGCCCTTCGAGCGTTGCATGAATGTGAGGAGTGGTCCAAACAATGCACTCACAATTGCACGATGCTCCAGGGTCTGGCAGGCGCCATTCATGCACTTTTTCATTTTCGGCTATGAGCCGAAAATGGTGCATGATCATACATCACTCCGGGGCCCTGCGCACACTTGCCATGTGTGTGGAACTCCAGAGCCGTGGCGCTCATGCTTCCTGCCCCAGAGCAGCCTGCGAAACTCCCAGGCTGCTGCGGAAGGAAGAGGCGGGGCTCTCATGCAAGCAGGTGGCAGCTGCGGAACTGAAGGAACCAGGATGCGAGAGCCTCTCACTGGAGGCTGCTCGCGTGATCCCCGCACCCCAGCTCCATGAAAAGGTGTGTTGCGGAAAGGGCCATAATCTTGTACCTAATGTATGCAGACAAAGGGAGTGAAGCTAGTGACATACGCGCAATCTTCCAGATGTTCTTTGAATTCCTCTCCCATCTGTCCTAGCAAGCATGGCCAATAGCCATGGAGGTGTATTCCAGCAACACTTGATCAGTCACAGGCTTTCTACACATGATGGTGTGTGAACAGCCTACAAGAACTCAAAAGCACAGAACATGTGAATAATATATATGACATAACTCCACACGCAGAACAGCCAAAGCTTGCATGTCTCAATGCTCTACTGGGATTTGTAGGGTTTCTCATTGGCATATGGTAGTCCAGTGCGCAATAATGTGGTATGTTTTTATCCATTTGCACTCCCTGACATACCGATACAGTTACCTATGACTTATGGTTAGACCCACAAGGGAATGTTTATGCACAAGGTCTTTCATTCCTACCATCATAAATGCCAACACGAGCGTGGAACATTCTCTTTCTTTTAGCTTTACTTATACAGAGATTGGAAACATGACTTTTTTGGACTACTCTCAGAATCCTCAGAACAGTACATACTTTGATTATGCTGCCTGGAGCATTCTCGGAACCATCATCCAAAAAGTTGCATTTTGAAGCTCCTTTCATACTTCTGGACAAGACTTTGGCCCGTGTTCCACATCACCTAGTTATGAATGCTTAACTAAGTAACATCTCCTGGCCCAAACGCCCAAAATTTGCTTTATCAGGCAACAGCTATGCTGTGAGATGGAGATCAGTTCAGTTGTCAATCAGGGCACAAGAGAACAATGTTTCCATCGTCTCCCACAAGCAAATGAGGCTTTAACCATCAAAAGCAGGACTCCTCTCACAATTCCTTGTCTCAGCCTCACTTCCTGGTGGGATTGGAGGGGAAATGTCATCCTTCTGTGCCCTGATGTCCAACTGCACAGACCTCTGTCTCTCAGTGTGGCTGCTGGCTGTTAAGATAGGTTTGGAAGGACATTACAATCATGGCAATAGTGGCATGGTCATGATTACGTAGTGTTAGTAAATATGGAGCAGGAACAGAGCCATAACTCTAGGTTATTAACCTGTACCTGCAATATAGAATGCCAACCAACATTATCTTATGGAAAGATGTGGTTGAACTGATGAACATCACATTTGTTTCTGATTTATAGCAACCCAACAGTGAACCTATCATGGGGTTTTCTTGGCATGATTTGTTCAGAGGCAGTTTGCTTGTGCCTTCCTTGAGGATGAGAGACTGTGACTTGCCCGAGGTCACATACATAGCACATTGGAAATAGAGGGTATGGTGATGCTTGTGTGGAGGAACATTGCATTTTCCCCCTCTGTTTTCCCCTTGCAGTACTCAGTTTCTCCTTGATCCATAGATCATTATAATTTCTAAAAAGCACAATTAGAAGGAATGTAGACCTCCATGTTGTATAATTGAAAAATATGTTTATGGAATAAATCAATAACATTCAGCTTGGCAAAAGTGGGCTTTGAACTGTCTAATTGGATTAGCAGCAGATGGTGGCTTTTCCATTGTCTTGGCTTGGAGCAGTTGATTGTCTTAAAAAGAAAACCCACAAAACAAACTTTATTTAAAATGACTATTACTTAATCTGGGAATAGCTCTTCTCATCTACTTGTGGCCCACTGTGTAATTTGAGTAATTCATAAGTCTAGAGATCATCTTACTTCACTTGCTTAAAAACAATTCCATGTTGACAGACATGTTTTCCCCTTTAGGACAATGTGTTCTTTTGCAATAGTTTTCCTAAAAATTCAACATGCTTCTTCCATTGGATTTTTTTTTAAAAAAAAATCTTGGTCTTATTATTTTAGAAAACATCTTTGCTTTCTTAATTCTCTCTTATTCATGGCAGAGCTCTAGGATAGCCTAAGATATTTTTGCTGCCTGAGACAAAAGACAAACTGGTGTCTTTTTTTGCTAGTTCACAGAGAGAAGCTGACCAAGTAGCTCTTGACTTGACTGTGAATAGAGTAGTGCTTTCCACCACACCAGAAGCAGAAAGCTGGTTCAAGACCTTTCTGGCGCCGGGGTGAAGCCTATAATCTGAATTTTAGAATTTTGGAAATAATATTTCTTTGAGGAAATTTGCCTTGCATACCAAATCTCTGATTTTCCTGAGAATTGCTTGTTGCTTATTAATTGGGTATGTGACAAGCAACACCTGCTGAAATTCACTCTTCTATACAACCATTAAATGTACAGCAGCCCTCTTTGGTTTTCATTCTGGCAACTTTAGTAGCCACTAGTCTGCAACTGAGCACCTCCTCATGAGCCACCACATTTCTTTCATGCAAAGAAAAGATATTTCATGCAAAAGCTCTCAGTAGTTAGGGAACAGACATGTCAATATGAAAAGATGATCACAAAAAATATAACACAGGAGGCAGCGTAGAGAGTACAACCTCAGCAAGGTCCAAGAAGCAGGAAATAAACAGTCCATAGGAAATTTAGTAGACCAGAGTCAAATCAACAGGTTTGTGGTGTCATTTATTTAAGTCAGAGGTGGGAACTAGGTGGCCCTCCTGATGCTGTTGGACTGCAGCTCCCAGTATTTCTTGCCATTGGCTATTCTGGAGAGGGAGAGGCAGTTCACTCTGGAAGACCAAATGATTCCAACCCCTTATTTAGGTTTAAAAAGAACCAAAGAAAAGAATCTTGGTAGCAGAATACTGCTGCTGAAATGGCACTCTGAGACCCTTTTCGCAGCTTACCTTTTCACGGTGCTGGGGTGCGGGGCTCGCACGAGCAGCCTGCAGCGAGAGGTTTTTGCATCCCGGTTTCTTCAGCTCCACAGCTGGCGCCTGCTCACGCGAGAGCCCCGCCTCTCCCCAGGCTGCACTGGACAGGAAGCGTGACCGGCTCTGGTCCCAAGGCTCTGCATGCAAGGTAAGTGTGTGCGGGGCCCCGGAGTGATGTGCGACCGCACACCATTTTCAGCTTAAAGCCAAAAATGAAAAAATGCCTGAGCAGTCCCTGCCAGGCCCTGGAGCATCGCACAAATGTGAATGTGTCGTGTGGCCCACTCCTCACATGTGCACGATGCTCAAGGGGCCCTTTCGCATCGAAAATGCCGTGCGAAAAGGGCCATAGTGTTTGTTTTGAAATGGCTGAAAGCTCACCTAAGTTCTCATCTAGCACAGTGGCTGTATATTTAGTATCTAGGAAACACAACTCACAAAATCTTTGAAACTGGGGGTGTCACAAAATATTATAATGGGGAAAAAGTAGCAAGGACTTGATGCTGTTAGCTCCAGTTCTCTGCAATAGTGTTTTTATGGAATCTCTTTGCAATGTTTATCTAACCTTAATTTTACTGGAGGGAATTATTTAATAAATATTTTGATTTTAAACAGAAATCTCTTGTTATCTGACTGTGTCTTTTTCTAAAATAATTATTAGAAGACAGTCTCTGTCCTTACAATGGAGGATGAAATAGTAGAAAGGTTTTCAATAATATTTTTTTAAATGTAAAATAGTTCTAAAATTCTGCAGAACAAATGGAGTGGGAGTGAAAAATGGTTTGCTTAGCACTGGTGATACAAATATTATTCCATAAGCAACCTTGGCCATGTTGCAATCTTGGTGTACAGCTAAGTTCATGATCTCTGGCTGCACTTCTGGGTTCCTCATTGGAGCCTTCCTTACGAACTTGTTTCATCCTTACAAAAACATAACAGAAAAAGATAAAGTGTGCACTATCCACTGTATAAATATGTTATCGGCACAAGTCCTCAGATCCTCTCCCTTGACTGACTACAGTCTGATGGACTGTACTTTTACCTCATTGCTTGACTTCACTGTCTTCCTCTTGGCTCCAGTCATGTATCCATTCTGGATTCCATTTACTCCACATTTGAAATACTGGCTTATTTCCAGTGACAATTCTGTCTTTTATCAACTAGTATGAGTTTTGGCTCCCAAGTGGGAATCCTTCCTCTTGTTGAAAAGATAAAACAGCTCTGAGGAACAAGACTTTTTAAAATAGGAAGGATCTTGGTAATGTAGGGATATGTAACCTCAGTAAGCAAGTCTAGACCTGCCGGAGTTGTTAGATGACGACCAAGATCTACACACGCATTACCACGTCCTCCCACCACCCAGTTGTCAGGCTCTGGGAGGGGCCTTTGTTTCTGTCACTTATATGTGGGGAAGGGAAAGAGAACGGGGGCAATTCAAGAGCAGCTGATCTCAGATGTGAGGCAGGAGACAGAAATGAATGTGCAATCTCAAATGGAGTGAACTCAACTTTTCCTTCACCTTGCAGTTCAGTGCAGCAGGATCTTCACAGCCTGAATTGCTTGCCCTTGCCTCCCTTCCCCCCTGGTTAGCAACAGCAGCACCCACTACCACCTTCGGGGCTGAAGGTCTGCCAGGCAGTGCGAGGTTTTTGGACACAGCATATGTGAATAGCCATTTGCAACCTATCCAAAAAGAGATTCACATACGTGTACAATACTAACAGGAACGGGGCCTTTAAGCGGTATGGCTTCAGACATCTTTGTATCTGGCACCTAATCATGCATTTTGCTGAACTGCAAAGTTTGGTGAACTGGATAGTTTCCTATATTGACAATTCACATTTCAAAGCCAGGAATTATTTGGGTGTTAGACTATGGCTCTGGGAGACCAGAGTTCAGATCCTCATTCAGCCAGTAAAGCCCATTAGGTAACCTTGAACAAGTCATATTCTCTCAGTCTCCTAAGAAGGAAGGAAATGGCAACCCACTCTGAACAAATTTCACCAAGAAAACCCCATGACAGGGCCACCTTAAGTCAGAATCAACCTTGAGAGCACATAACAACAACAACAACATTCAATTGCCCTTTTTGTCATCTCTGCTGCAAACAGTCTTGATGATCCACATATACACAGGAGAAGCACAATAACACATTATAAAATAACATAAGCAATACATTAAAATTATTCCAGAGAACTACTTAATTTAACAATGGAACGTTTTTTCCTACAGCGTTCATTGTTTTAGTACCAGTAACTGCCATTTGCCATAACTGCCATTGCAAAATGAAGTATCTGGTTGTTATTGTTGCATGTCTTCAAGTCATATCTGACTTACGACAACTCTAAGATGAATCTATCATGGGGTTTTCTTGGCAGAATTTGTTCAGAGGAGGTTTTCCCTTGCCTTCCTTTGAGTCTGAGAGAGTGTGCTCTGCCGAAGATCATCTTTCTTTCAGCCATCTTTCCATGGCTGAACTGCTATTCAAAGGCCCTACTTCAACACTCAGATCACTTCACCACACTTGCTCCTATCTATATCAGGTGTTCAGCCAGATTACTCCCTTTTTCAAAATCAAAATCATGATCATCAGCTAGGATGGTTTGTTTAGATTAAATTCTCATCCCCCTCTTGAGCTCATATCATTGAGGTTTTATTGAGGTTTTATATATTATATATATATAATAGGAGAAAAGCACACCAGTAGAAAACAGAAAAAATGGCATCAAAAACAACAGACATTCCTTCAGCATACACAACATGAGAAAGGATCTTACAGCACCTCAGTCTATAACCTCCAGTGGCAGAGACAGCCATGACCCTGTTGGCCCCCAGGCAGAGGTTCATCCTCCCTTGAATGCCTCACAACCATTCTATTATGGCCCCCGCACACACACACACTGATTTGATATAATAATAATTGGCTGAATATGATTTTAATTGGCAACACATGTTTTTCAGACTTGATATCAAAGTGACCCTGCATTGACTGGATAGCTGGGCTGGTTTAAAGGATGACAACCTGGCAGGCACATATACTGGAGATCCCGCCCTGTCCCCCCCAAAAAAATGGCATGGTAAGGTCATAAGCAGGAAATCATGCAAAAATGTTGGAGACAAAAGATCACTGCCAGCTTTGACAATGATACGTCATGAAATGGGGAGATTCCCACCAAATCAATACTTGTACCAAGCACCTTGTCCTCTCACCTGCACCCTCCTTCCATTGTCTCCAATCCCACCCTCAGATATGAGGCTATCACACACCATTAATGCCTTTATCACCCAATGCTAAGCTCATCAGCACGTTCTGGACTGCGCTGCCTGATTACGAAACTCCATTGTCCGAACGGCCAAAGAACCATTGACACCCATCCCTTGAAGGCAGATTTTGGGTATAAAAAGCCCTGATTTAAGGCAGATCAAGGAAGTACCTTATTTGCAGGATCCAACATTGTCACTCAGATTTCTGATGGGTACTGTCCTTGGGCGCAAGCCTAAGCCATTTCACTTCACTCTGCTACACTCTAGAACAGTAAATATTGCCAGATCCCTAAAATCTCAGCTATCCACTTTCTTCCCTTTCTCTCCAGTTAGTCTTGTGTGACTGTGTGTATGAATGACTATGTTAGTATGTGTGTTGAACATTTTCCAATAAACACAATTTTAGCTTATTTCTGAGTTTTGTGGCTGGTTTATCTTTGCAGTGACCTCATAGACATTGGTGAGAGATCTTGCTTGGTTGCCCCCTCCCTCGCATGCCTCCAATTACAATCTGCTATTTTCCCCAATTTGCAAGGAGGTGCGGGTACGGCCAGAGGACCTCTACGGATCCGCTATGTTTTGGGGTGACAACTCCTTCAGAGCACAACACACAAAGGAGCAGCAGGAGAACCCACATAACACATCACCCTCATACCATTTTCTTAGTCAGGATTTCTGCCAGTAGTATCTGGTGGCTGCCAGGTCAGTTTTGGGGAGAAGAATGACATAGCTCCTCTGAAATTTGAACTTAAACTCAAAGCAGATTCAGAGACCCACTGACACAGAAGCCAACTGTTGTTGCTGGTGTCCACAGAGAGCACACACAGCCCTCCCTGGGGCAAAGGTTCAAGACACAGCTAAGGATAGTGGGTCATTTGTCTACCCTTTTGCTGAACAGCCTAGACACACAAAAAAGGCAGCAACAGCTACAACCTAACAGCAGCAGCCTATAAACACTTGCTGCACAGAGCAAGATATTAAATGGGGGATTTGGGTGAGAGTTCCCTGGGGAGTGGGGACATGTTTCCCCTCACCTTTTATTATACACCTAGCAAACAGATATCATAGCATGGATAGAAAAAGAGGGAGTTTCTATAATAAACCTAGAAAATACACTTCACAAAACTGTTTTCTAACCACTCAGCCACAGCAGCAGACAACAATCAGATGTTAGAGCTTGGGATGGAGAAGCATGTGTCTTCCTATTTTCCACCAACCCAAACGTCACGTGCTAGAAGCCCATCAAGGAGGAAACCTTCTCTGGTCTTATATTTTATATACTAGAGGTTCTTGGTTTACAACACTAGGGAAAGTGGGAAATGGTTCTCCCCATTTGGACACATCTGAGCCAATCAGGAAGAGCACTGCATGGTCCAATAGCCTTGTCTAATCCACTATTTTGGCCCACAGTGCCTCCACCAGCAATACATTGGAACAAACTATTCTCCTCAGTTTTGCCTGATCGGCCTGTCTTGGTGGACAATATGCCAACAGGCCTAAGACCAGCCTTTTCCGTATCCTACCTTCCTGATCCCTCATATACTCTGCCAGAAGCTTTGGGTCACCTGTGTACCTTGGAGACCTCCTTCTCAGAGTGCAAAGATATTGAATGAGCAGACAAATAGGAGAGGCTAGCGCCAAAAGGTCACCCAAAAGAGACCAAATGCTGATCAATTGGGGGGGAGGTATCTGGCCATCTCAGCGGGGTTCCCGTGTCTTGGACAGTGGCTGTTACCATCAGGTGTAATGTTGCTTGTAATAGTTCCGCTGTGTGATGAATTCCTTCATCCTTCTGAAGACTGTACAGGATTGCACAACCTTCTGAAGACTGTACAGTATTGCAAAGGATATATATATATAAAAAACCCTTTGGTTTTGAACACTCTGATGACTGGGTGCTGCTGTGGGCTTCCACCCAAGTCTGTGCAGATAAAGGTCTGTTAGATTTACACCTGAGAAACAGTATCTTATGGACCAGTAGCAAGCCTCCTCTATGATAAAAAGGGGGAAGGGGAGGCAAGAGAGAGGAATTATGAATTAGTATTTGTCAGTTGATGGTATTTGTGAGAGAATGAGAAGAAAACATGGGGATGACTAGGGGTTCAGCCAGTGCTTCTGTCTCAAGTTCCTCATTCCTTACAGAGAGAAATTTCCTGTAACAGGTAGGAGAACAGTATAAAACTGTGCTGTCCAGAACTTAGGAAAGTTGCAGGGGAGGTGGAGGGAATTTGGGAGTTGTAGTTCAAAAGAGTTCCCAAGTTCTGGTCCTGTCACTGAAGGGCGCATGACTGAAGAGGCAAACAAAATGATGGAAGTATGCATCTTGACTGTGCTCTTCTCATCCCACCCATGAGACTCCACCCTATTCCAGCCATTCCTCTACCATGGGATCTTTCACGCTTCATAATTGTAGTACCTTTATTCCACTTCCACTGTTGTGGCTGCATCATATGGGATCCTGGGATTTGTAGTTTGAGGGCTCTCTGGCTGAAAATTCTAAATACATGATGAAACAACAAATCTCAGGATTCTATAGGATGGAGCTATGGCAGATAAAAAGTGATATCACAGCATTGTAATCATGTTGTTATGTAAGAGCTCCATATTCAGATTTATATATCATGGCACAGGTGGGACTTGGGTAGTCGGTGTTGTTGGACTGCATTTCTTATCATTGCTTATGCTGGCTTTGGCTGCTGGGGCTTACGACATCTGGAGGGTCAGATTATCCCACACACACACACACACACACACACATGCAGTTACACCATTGGCATGCCTATTGTGCCACCAGAGTGGAAAGCTTACTGCCAAATCTTATAGCCTCTCTCAGCTGGTGGATCTTGAGTCTAGAATTGTACTCTAAAGCATCTTAGCAGACTCTCTTTCCTGTTTTTCCATCGCTGTTTTTCCACACAAGAGCTTTGTAATAAGAAAGGGCATTTCTTCAAAGTAAACTGCTTACTTGCAGCTGTAACTGTATCAATCTACGTGTGATTGAGAGAGTACAGAAATAGCTGTAATGGCTTGTTCTCGGCTTAAAAGCAGGAAGTGGCTTACCAATTGCTGAAGCAAAATGTTAAGAAGGTTTTCATTCAAAACTTTATTTTACCCTCCTATAAACAAAGTGGTTTTGTTTGTTTATTTTAGTAAACGTGTCTAGTCCCCTGCATTGCCAAGGGTTGTTATTCATGCTGGTATTAAATTGCCTGTTTTTGTCTACAGTTCTTACGCAACCTCCCCAGCATTGAGTTTCATGAAACTGTGTCACAATGATAGTGTTCAAAGAAGTAGCCATGTTAGTCTCTTGCAGCAGAAAAGGGAGGGAGGAAGGGTAAGGGGAGAAGGAAGGAAGGACGGAAGGAAGGAAGGAAGAGCAGCACTTTTAAGACTGATTGGTTTTTATTTTCACATGACCTTTTATAGATATAAACCAAGATGCAGTACAGAGTGATGATAAATACACAGGTATAAAGCATATTTACACAGTTATGGAACATTATATGATCACAGTTTATCACAGTGAAACCAGGTTTCCTCTCCTCAAATTCCATTCCACCTACTTATTACAATGACTACTCAGGTAGACATCTGATTCTGTCTTTTCTTTTCTTTTCTTTTCTTTTCTTTTCTTTTCTTTTCTTTTCTTTTCTTTTCTTTTCTTTGCTTCTCTTTCTTGCTTGCTTTCTGTATCACAAAGGGAAAGAAAAAAGCTGGGTACCTACTCTTACAACCAGAAGGACAAGCAACCTGGTTTATCTGAAAGACACTCTGGACTCCAGCTGAAACCACAAGCATTGTAAGGGCCATTCAGACATTTCTCCTGTTTGAGTTAATTTTCCTTCTTGAATGCATACCTCACTTTTCTTTCAAGGAGCCCAAGGGAGCTTACATGGTTTTCCCCTTCCTCTTTTATACCCCAACAACTCTGTTGAAAGGCTAGGTGGGAATATAATCACTGGTGAAGGGTGACTCAGTGGGAATTTATAGCTGGATCCTTCTCCAGCTACAACACTTCAACCAAGGGTTTATCAACTAGGGTTTCCTAGATCCCGAGGGTTCCTTGAGAGGTTGCTAGAGGTTTTGCAAGAGATTAGGGGGAAAAAAATTAATTGCAGATATAATGATTTTTATGCAGAGGTTCCCTGAGATCTTAAAATTATTTCAAGGGTTCCTTCAGGGTAAAAAGGATGAGAAAGGCTGCTCTAATTCAAGGATGGAAATCATGTGTCCCTCTAAGTGTTGTTGGACTGTAATTCCCAGCAGTTCTTGCCAGCATACTCAACGATCAGGACTCCTAAAGGTGCAGATCAACCACATCTTGAGGGCTACAGATATCCCACCCTAGTCTAACCCCTATAGTACTGTACATTGATTCTCAGTTAATCTATGCAAACACCATTCAAAAGCCCCTTTTCCTGCTTATTCAGTCCTACTTTCTTATCCTGCCTTTAGACCCATATGACTCAAGGCAATTCACAATTTAAATTAAAAGGACTATGCAGTCAAATCATTAAGCAACAAAATCAGAGGGTCAAATTACAGATCAGAGCCTCGAAATAGCAAAAAGCTAAATCAGACCAAAGGCATAGCAAAACAAAAAGGGTCTTACAGGATTCCAACAAAGAGCAGGCATTCTGTCTTTATTAGGGGATTTATATTCAGCCTTTCCAAATGCTCAAGGTGGCTTGAGCATTGGAAAAGTTAACTCACTTGAGATTGCCTCTTCCTTAATAGGAAAATTGCAAGTTTCCAAAAGAGGACCTGTGATCTCAGCGTAGGCCTGCAGCAGAATGCGGTAAGATCCTGACGTGGTAAAGCGTTCTGTACTAGTATAAGCTGTAGTTGAGGTGGCAGTTCTTAATAGTTCCTCACATTTTTTTAAAAAACAAATTGCTTGTAGGTGAGTGAACAAGCAAATACATGTGTGTCTGTATATGTGTATGTAGGCACACATATCGGCGTACCTCCACTCAGGAAGCCTCTGACAAAAAAAGTCCCTTTTTACAAAGACTTTTTACGTTAAGCCAGCCTCTCTTTACTTCCTAGCCTTCTGTCTAGCAGGAAGTTTTTGTCTGTTTGTTTGTTTAGCTGCAGCAGTATTAGCAGGATGGTGAAGGAGGGCTGGAAAAATATAAGGTTTGGGTAATGCATTGTAGCAGTATAGTCCTCTCTCAACACTTGTGGGTTTGACCTTCCAAATTTGATTATTTGCAAGATACATGCTTGCCTTCTTCCCCGCCCCCCAATTCTCCTCCTCCTATTCCTTTGCATTCCTCACCCCAAGCTTGCAAGGCTTCTTTTGAAAATGGATAATCCCCTTTTGGGTAAGCAAAGGCCACAACCCACTGCTGGAGGCATGTCCTCTCTACCACATGGTTGCACATTTTGCTGTCTAATGGCCAAGGATTGTTCAGGTGCCTTGTTTGCTCCTACCTCTCCCCTCTGAGAGAAATCTCCTTTCTCAAGATGGCAACCAGAAGTAGCTAGAATGCCAGATTTCTCCATCTGAGGGGAAAGTACTGGTAAGCCTTTTGCCTGGTTTTTTTCTTTCCACCAGGAGATCTGGGGCCAGAGGCAAGGGAATTGGAGGAGGGAGTTCTGGAGGGGAATGGGAGGGGGATCACGGGGGGAGTTATTTGCAGTTTTTCCAATTTTGCAAGGGGTCTGCACCCCAAACCCTCACAAATGTGGAGGAAGCACTGTATATCTGCAGTAAACAGTGCAACAAAGATTGAGCTGAGAATGAATGGGATTCTGTTCTAGTCTGTCCCACTATAGCTGTGTGTCTGCCTACAACAGACAAAGTAAATGGCAGCTGCCTCCAGAATTCCTTGCTGGGTATGCATGAACAACAACACAGAGAGAAAGGGGGAAAGCACATAAGCTTCCCTCATGAGCTCACGCTAGCATTTTAAAGAAACATAGATCTATATACGGCCCTTAGAATGGGAACAAAAAAAGCATTGGAGGGATAGCTATTGCTGGAAGCATTCTTGAAGAAGCTCTCAAGTGGTCTCTAGAAGGTTCAAAATGTTTTTATTTATGCAGAGCTTGCTTGACCTGAATTGTTTCCTTTTACATATGCACTCTGTTAGTTTTGGATAAAAAGTTTGTTTAAACATGGTGAATTGCTCTTCTTTTTGTGGTGCAGGAAACTATGCCCCACAAACTTTAATGTTATTTTTACTTCTGGTGCCAAATTTTCAGTTAAAGAAGTAATGTTCCAAAGCACATCTACATATCTATATATACCTGTATAAATGTATATAGGAGAAAAGTACTAGTACCCAATCCACACTCTGTTGTACTTGATTTCTGCTTGCAGGGTGTTTTCTGTAGAAAATACTCCAAAGTGGACCCCCAGCCTGCTGTCTGTTTTTTTCCCTCTTTCCTCTCCAGTATCCTACAATTTATTCCCATTGCATTCTGCTCTATGCACAACAAGGCCTTCTAGCTCTTTTGAGATGCTTACATCGATGGAACACTTGCAAGGACAAGTTGAACTAATTAGCTGCTATAGCATCTGCATCCGTTCTCAAACAGTGTCTGCACAGTACAAGTGGGTCTCAGTTTACATCATGGTCATGCTCCTGGACGGCGATGCATATTGAGATTGATGTAAATGTGAGGTAGCCAGTGCCATAAAGAAACATGGAAGACCAGGGAAATATGTTCCAATGGAACTGAAGTAGCCACAAAGTTAGGGATTTCACTCAACTCACCACCAGTTTTCAAGAGGTTTAAAGAATAAAACATCAGAGCTCAACTTCTCCAGGCTGAAGAAATGTGTAGATGCCCTCCACAGGGACCTGAGTGCCAGCAAGCAACTTCTGATCCCAAGGGGACCTGGTTGGGATGAGCTTACTTTGCCATTAGACAATCGTTTCTCTTCAGAGGAGCACAAAGACACAGAAGAACAAGCTTTCCAGGGAGAGTGAGCGAGCGAGCGAGCGAGCAAATGAGAACCAGCACATCTCCTGCTGGATATTCTGCATCAGGCTCAGAGGGCACAACAGGAGGAGAGGCAGCACATATTCTGTACAGAAACCAGCTGGACTAACAAAGCAACAGCAACAACAGAAGTCATTGCCCAAAATGTCTACTGAGCTCTCTTTTCTGACTCAGTCCTCAGAGATAAGTAAGCTTTAAAATACAAGTTGTCTTTTTTATTGCAGATTGTTCAGCAGAGTCACCCCTTCTGGCATTGTCAATGTTACTCACTTGCTCTTTCCTCGTCATGGCTCCCACACCTAAGCAAGCAGAAAAAACCCTTCCCTCTAGCCACTTCAAAATGTTTCTTCCTCCCTCTCACACAACAGGCCAAAGAAAGCCCTTCCTTCCAGCAACACCAAGAGTGCTGTTGCTCTATCACCTTCCCAACTCCGCCAACCAAGCCAAGTTAAAAAAAAAATCCAACCCAGTAAACTTTTCTTAATTCCTACTCATCTCAGCTTCCTCACTCTCGCCCCTTCTGCTTTGCTCATTTACAAAGGTGCACTGGGAGAGCTATGCATTGTGGATGAGACTTTAATTTATTTATTTCTAGAGAGCTATGCATTGTAAGTAAGAGTTTCATTTATTTATTCTAGAGAAACACTGTAAATTTGAAATGCTGCAAATAGGGGTAAAGTAAACTGAGCCTTGCCTGTACATTTTGACAAATAAGCACTCCAGTGGTGATGGCTAATAATAACTTCAAAAATATATGTGAGCCCCAATGGTGCAGAAAACAGGATATTTTGAGTTTGTGACAAATCTCAGTCTGGCAAAAAAACCAATACAGGTCACTGCAAAGGAGTTTTTTCTGCATATTCAGGTCTTTTAGAAATTTGTATAAATGCAAGCTACATTTTGTTTGGACCTAATTCTTTGGACTGTTGCTTTTGCTCAGGCATTGGAGTTTCTCCACTTGTTCAGTGTTTCTGAAGCTTAATAAAACTGTTATTTCCCTTTCTTACACTTATATACGCATGCAGAATCATCACCTCATAAGCTTCTTTACACAAAGGCAGGAACTTAGGTTTCTTAGGCAAGGTATTCCTTGTCTAAGAAACCCTGTGAAATTGATGGGGTTGCCATAAATTGACAGACGACTTGAAGGCACATATACACATACACACTACCATCTGCTTTCAAAAGCTTCCAACTCCTGAATCTCCCATACTTCGCTTATATGTGGTCAGTTACAGCACTCTCTCTAGGACAGGAGTGGGAAATGTGCAGCTTCAGATGTTGTTGGACTGTCTAGGGCTGCTGGGAATTGCAATTCAGCAACATCTGGAGGCCCATACAATTCCTGCTCCTTCAGATCAGGGTGGGCAAGTATAGCTTTCCAAATATTTTTGTATGATAGTTCCCATGATTCCTCCCCACTGGCAATACTCGGCTATGTCTTTTGAGAGATGCAGTGCAACAGATGGAGAGCCAAACTTTCTCCCCCCCCCCCCCCAAAAATAGGCCTTCCAGGCTGGATCACAGGCAAATTGATAATTGATCTGCAATACCCAAACCCAGACCCAGATTCTACCACTTATTTCCAGTCATTCCAGAGAAGGCATAAATAAACTTCAGGAAGTTCTGAACTTTGATTGTTTATAAGATTTACCAATAAAATATGGAAGGTTGTTATTACCTTTCACATTGCTGTATCTCATTTCTCACTGGGACACCTCAGTCTCACTTAGTGTAGTCCCTTAGAATTGCAGTGTAGTAATTTCAAAAGTAAGTTACTGATCAGTGTCTTCTCTTCAAAACTGTAATTTGGTTTTGCTCAGCTGTTATTTCCATCATTTTTATATTTGGCATAAATAAATGACAAGTCTTGGAACATTATATATATATTCTACTATGTTCTACAAGTTTGTAAGTTATGTGGGATGTTCTCAGTGGTGGTCGTGAGGTTCCTGTATTTTAAACCTGGTGTTAATGTATATTGAAACCATATTGTTGCATGCCATGAGAGTTATTTCATGTTGCTGGCTATACTGCAGTCACTCACGTTCTGCCATGCTGTTTGTGATATATCTTTTATAACCACGTCCCCTTAATGCATTTTCAGAGCGGGTTACCAGGTGAAGCTGTTTTAGCCTGACCTTTTTTAAGTGATGATGGAACCTAGTCTTTCTCTATGATGGCTAAGACATATATCAGGATCGCTGAAACCACAGAGGGTGACCATTTCATGCTTAACTCCATAAAGCCAAAGCCAAAAAGGGCACTAATGGAAGCAGTCACAATTAATGAAATTGCTTATGGTGACCATTTTTGCTTTCCAAACACACAATGTTGTAATTCCCTATAAGAAAGGAATATTTAGGAGTCACGGAACACTCCTAAATGAATTCAACATACACCCAGGCTGCTGTTTTTTAAATTTGATATATAAGCTATAGCACATCCATGCCTTCTTTTTATCCCTGATTCAAACATTTCTCTTTGATGTCAGGAAGATCAGCATTGCAAAGTTTTAAGAAACAAGAGGATAAAGAAAACGAATCCCTTTTTGTTTTGGTAATCATAATCATACCATATTTTGTAATCACTTGTTCGATTATTAAGTTTTCTGTTCTGTTCAGCTCAGTAATTAAGAATCTGGTTTAATGAGAGCAAGGATTGCGAGCCCTTGACCAGAAACACAATAACTGCTGCAACAATCCATCTGCCTATCCTTCTGCTCCATCTACTATAATTGAGAATCAGAATATCTCTTGAAAGAGGAAACAGGGAAATGGGGACAAGAGAATGGACTGTCACAATACTGCGAAGGAGACACTTATCTGATTGGTTTTACATAGTGTGATAGCTGTTAAAGCTAGCAATGTCTCCCCATCAGGATCTGTAAGCCCTAAGACAAGCTCTGATGATTGAACTCATAGTGAGGTATTGGCATGAAATACAGTCGTATGCTACTGATTGTGGCCTGGTTTTGGACTGTGTCAGAGAATCTTGACTGTTCCTAATTGAACTGTGTTTGTTCAGACCCATTACTCGGTTTAAAGACCGTGGTGTAGTTGTTTTGCGGTGTCATAAACAAGCGTGAAGAACTTTCTTGAGCTAATTGTCTTTTCGACAGAATACTTCATAGTATTCTTTTTCATGCTTTTGCTAGCATTCTGTGATACCAAAGTACCCTGCAATATTTTACAGATTTCTTTTTTTAAAAGTACAGCTGTGGAATATTCACTCTGACTTCTTAAAAATATGACCTAGAACCAGGAGATTAAAAAAAAAACCAAAATAATAGACAGGAACCTGAATGTCATGGCCATGGCCTGGAATCCCACTGAAGTCCAATACTGAAGCTGTAGAGTCTAATCCTTTTTGCTCCTGCGTTTTATTCCTTGGCAGAACTGCATGCCCCTTACGAGGGAAAGGAACGTGCCAAATTTCACATCAGTGCGGCAGTATGTGTGTGTCTTTGTAAGAGCTGGCATATCAGCAACATCCCATTCCCTGGGACTTCAAAGCCAAAACTTGAGACGGAGGGGCAGGTCCATGTGATGTCACATGGGCAGGTCCTTGTTGTCATATCACAAGGGTGAGTCCTTGCCGTTTTACAGAGGTAGGACAGACAAGAAGTGGGTGGCAGGCCGGCCCAAACTGCCTCAGGGTCATTTGGTTGTAGAAACGGACATCAGAGCAATATGAGTAAATCAGCCCAGAATTTGGGTGAAACCCAACTAACCATGTATGGCAACCCTGAAATTGGGGGAAGGGGAAGGGAGGGGGAAAAGCATTTTTTGGTGGCCAGCAAAATGTGCCTATTAGTTAAAACAGTTGCCATCATTTCCACTATGTTTGCATCTTGCCTGGTCTTACATAGAACATGGATGACAGGTGAAATTTTTCAAACCTATAAGCCTAAAATGGTGGGATTTGTGGAAGACTTACTTCTAGCCCTCAGGAGATTTTTCCAGGCCCTGTACTCCTGCTGCCGGAACAACAAGAAGGCTTTATGAATCACAGCACTGGCACTCTATATCCTATCTTGCTATAAATGGCACAGTGGATCCAAGAGTGTTCACCCACCTACTCTCTCTCTTGACTTTTTGGTCCGCTGATCCACATGCAAACACCTTTGTACTGAGCCAGAGAGCCCTGGGCACCCATTGTGTCTGGATGTCCAGGCTTTAAAGGTAAAATAATGTATTCGGTGACAGGTGGCTAGTCAAACCACCTTTTGGTAGAATATTTCTTCACGTCTGAGTAGCAGCATGCTGAACTAATTCAATATAGCCAATGAAGACATTTGGGGAAAGGAGTATACTTGTTGTTCTGGTGCTCTCATTGGCCTGAAAATGCTGAAGGCAGCATCTGATTGATTTAACTTCCTGATCCTCAGACTTGAAAAAACATTTTAATTCAAAAGGAGTTGAGGCTGCATCCTTGACAGGCAGGCCAATGACAAAGCATTTTTCTTTACAGACATATTGCCATGGCTTTCTGCCACTGGTCTGCTACTGTCACCATCTGTCAAGGGCTGGTTCCCAGTCTTGAGGCTTTAGACTCGTGCTTTGTGGTCTGGTCCTAACGGAACCACCGCGTGGAGTCTCATGTTTTCCCTCCCACTAAGAAGTGGGAATGACTTTTAAGAAATCAGAGGCTTCCACCTCTGTTTTTAAGCTCTCTTCAGTTACATCCAAACTCTGAGAACTTCAGTTTGTTTAAATTATAGGTTTCAGAATTAAGCCTTTATTGGAAACTATAGTTTGATTCTGGCCTATTCTGCAAGTTTGGACATAACATAGGAATGTGGTTTCCATCTCCTCGCAGCCATGTGACAGTGTGCAGGGAAGGAAATAAGTCTGTGAGCCTGAAGCTTGTGCAAGCTTGTTCATGCAGCAGGATACCATGGCTATGAATCACATTCAGATCAGGCAAAAAATAATCAACAATGTCAAGCATATAAGAAAGATTAAACAAAAAGGAAATAGAAGCTCCTGTTTCTTGTACCTGCAGAGCTGGATGAGCGTGTGTTACCCATGTGCAGCTTTGTTTTCTGTGTGAAGAGGTTACCTGCCTTTCTCTAGGGAAATTTCACAGTGCCAGCACTGTGCTTAATTAGCTAATCAGCACAGGAGAAAGCCATAATTTAGATGAGTATCTAATCTCTCTGCCAGTTACACTCTTGCCTTGAGCACAGGTGAGAGTCAGAAGTTGACTAGACCAGCGGAAGTATTTTTTGGCTTGAAAAGGTCCTACAACATTGACTGGGTGGGATGTCTAACTAGGCTGGTTTTATAGTTCAAGGCCTATTATCCCAATGCAAATGAACCAGTCCATGGAGGATGCAAAGTACTTTGTTCCTCATTGTGGCTTCCCCACAGAAAACTTTTAGCTTCATTCCTGTGCTTATCCTGGGTAAACATCCTCCCACATATCAAAACACCAAGAGGATGCCAATCCTTTGTACAACAGTTGTGTTGAATTAGCCAGTCCCTAATTGTGGTTGAATGGAATCAATCTTCTCATGGAGGCTGTGGATGGGAAAAGAAGTCTCTCTTCCAGCCTGCCCATGGCCCACCACAACTTCGGCTGTTTTGTAGAGCCACCAGTCTACTTGCCAGTGGCCAAATAACCACAAGGGGAGTAGGCTTTAGTTCTCAGGCTAATTAGTCCCAGACATTTTGGCATCAAGGGAAAGTTGAACAGGAGAAAGCCAGAAGGAATGACATTTGCATTATGTTTAGAAATTAGGCTTCTCTTTATTATAAAGTCATAGCAGGTACCTTACAAAGTATGACTCATTATCCATAGTAGTGGGTCTACCATTGACTACTGAATTAAGTCACAGTTAACCCCAAGGAAAGTGTACACAGCATTGCATCCTTAATCTTCTGGACCAATACACAGTGATGGCCAACTATTAATTTAGTCATTATTACTTTAATCATATAAAATTCACATTGTAAATGAACTGACGTGTGAGTTATCCTGTGCTCCCAATTAATTACAATGTTTTACACATGGTGCACCTATTTTACCCTTTCTCATGGTTTCTATGGGATGAGGAACCAGCTGACATGTCTGCTTATGTGTGCTTTATTTTTCAACACAAAGGTGGCAGTGGTAATAGGATGGGCTGAATGTTGTTACTCAAAGAAGTTTTATGAGCATGGTATACATTAGCTTCATCCCAGCAATGGAAGACCCTTGACACGTACCAGATTTTAGATAGAGTCCATTTAAGAGAGCTTGGCATTTTTCCCAAGTAAACAGCTTTATAAGCCTGGACAGACTTACACTGCAAACACACCAAGTGAGTGCATTCAGCCTAAGTGAGAAGCCTCTTAGATCAGATTCCAAGAGAAGAGTTGCCAAGACAACTTATGGATAGGATAGAAAACACTTGTTTAGTTTCAGTCACTCAAAACCAGTCAAGATTCAGCTGAGTCTTATGTTTTGTGATGTTTTTCTCTAGCCACAGGGGAAAACTATTAAAATGGCTGTACACATATGTACATGGCTAACAGATCAGAATGAAGATAAATGTATGCCTGAAAAAACTGTCAACAGAACGTATTGACCTGAAAAGTGGTTTTACAAGGCAGATCTCATGATACAAAAGCAATCACTGAGATATTAATAATTGTAACAATTTTGTTTAATGTGATGATTTTAATAGTTTTATTACCAAATTCTTTTCTTCTACTTGTTTGTTTTAAAGTTTTAGTGATGTTTGCTTTGACTCCTGCTTTTAAGTGGGAAAGCAAGGTAAAAATCTAAATAATAATTATAATAATGCATCAAAGATGTTATTCAGTGTAGAAAATACACATGAAAATGACATTTTTATAGAGCTTACTGACATCAATATAGATATAGTTTAGTATTAGTATAGATACAGCCACACTATTTGATTGTCCTAAGGTGTAACCTAGGTCATTGTCAGGACAGAATATGGAGAAATAGAACAGCTTCTAATTGACAACTTGGACAGACAAAGGTGCATTTAATCATCCTGTTTATTTTATATACAGAACATATGATACAGAAAGCAGGATTAGACTCAGAGGAAGCGGGAATGGAAACTGAGGAAGGGAACATTAACGATTTATATGCAGATGACACCACTGCTCACAGAAAATAACAAAGATTTTGGAATGATTATTGAGAAAAGCCAAGGAAGAAAGTGCAAAAGAAGGGTTACATCTGAACATCAAGAAAACAAAAATAGTGACCACAGATGACTTTCGTAACTTTAAAGCAGACAATGAAGATACCCAAATAGTTAAGATTTTTTCCCATACTTTGGCTCAATTGTAAATCAAAACTGAGACCATAGACAAGAAATCAGAAGTCTAGGGCCATTTCCTCCCTACACTGTTGTAGTGCTATTATTCCACTTTCAACACCCTGTGGAATTCTGGGGTTTGTAGTTTACTGAGGCTAAAGAGCTCTCTGGCTGAGAATTCTAAATGCCCCTCCCCAAACAGCATACCCCAGGATTCCATAGCAAGTTGAAAGGGGACTAATAGTACTATAACAGTGTAGGGTGGAAATGGACTAGGACTGGAAGGGCAGTTGTGAAAGAACTAGGTAATATACTTACATATAAAAAAGAAAAATCATTGAATACCAAAGTCAGAATCATCCATTGCATGGTGTGTCTGATTTCTATATATGGCCGTGAAAGATGGACAGTGAAGAAAGCTAGTAGGAAGAGAATCAACTCATTTAAAATGTGGTGCTGGAAAACAATTCTACAGGTATACAAAAAAAAAAAAAAGACAAAAAATGAGTTGAACAGCAAATCAAGTCTGAACTCTCCTTAGAAGCCAAAATGACTAAACGAAGACTATTGTACTTGTGACATATCCTGAGACAACATGACTTACTGGAAAAGATGATAAAGCTCAGTAAGGTGGAAGGCAATAGGAAAAGAGGAAGATTGTGTTATAGGTCGATAGACTCAATCAAGGAAGCCACAGCCCCAGTTATGCAAGATCTGAGAAGGGCAGCTAGTTACTGAGACATCTGAAAGTCTCTCCTTCATAGGGTTGGCATGAGTGAAAGCTGACTTTATGGCAATTAATAAGAACCACAACAATATGTATAATTGAGCTAGAAGTGTGCAGGTGTCAAAACTTCTCTCTTGCTTGCAAACAAGGGAGCAGTTGGGGAGCACGCACTTGCCTGCCGCAGTGTCCCTTTCATCAGGGAGCGGCAGGCAGCAGGGAGCGTGGGAGCTGATGGACACCGTGACAGGCAAATGAGGGACACAGTTTGGGCCTATGCCCATGCCTGTTGCCATGTCCCTCTCATCAAGGATGTGGCAGGAGGAGGTGTGAGTTCTAAGTGACATGGCAGAAGGCATGTTTGTATGCCTGGTGCTGTGTCCCTTTTGTCAGGGATGTGGCAGCAGGGGGTGTGGGCACTGAGGGACACAGTGGCAAGCATGCAGATGCTCCTAAACTGTGTCCCTTGTTTGCAAATAAGGGATACTGTGTGCACCCAGGGAAGTGGTAGCAAGGGACATGGGGGCTGAGGGACACAGTGGCAGGCATGTATGCATGCCCAAATTGCTCCCTCATTTGCAAACAAGACAGCAGTTTTGGCAACCACACACACCTCGCTACCGCGTCCCTGTTGCTGCCACTGCTGATGGTGTCCAGCAGCAGGGCTTTGCAGAAACCCAGGTTAAGAACCATTGTGTCTGACTCTAAAGACATGAGAGACTTCAAGCCAGGAAAGCTGGAAGACTGGTGCCAGTTCTATTCTCATAGGAATACCAGATTAGCTGCTCTGTAGAGGGAGATGCAGCCATTTCAGACAACTAGTAGAAATATTTGACAAGGATCTTCTTATATAAAATAGCTTCATTCCATACCCTTCTATGCAATTTCCTAGAGCATGCTGTAGGTCATCAGTCTACAAGTAAATTCTTCATCAAGAAAGCTAATAAAATACCTTCTGGACTAGATTCTCATCCATCTTCCTTCCACCATATCTTCTCATTTTATCTTGCCCTGTCACAGATATCCCATCTGTGACAAGCAAACTTGGTTGAGTCCTTGCTCCACAGGCGGCACAAAGTTGTCCCTGACTACTTACCAAACATTACACAACTGTTAGGTGCTGGAAGTGGCCATTTTAATTCAAATTACAGCGGATAAGGAGCCAAGTGAATGCTGTTGTCTTTAAAAATAGTACATGATATCACACATTATTTGGTAGCTTATAATTTGTGTCACTGTGTCAGCATCATCTCTCAGCTTTTCTCTTGAGGTCTGGAAGAAGTGTTTCCACAACATACACAAAATTACTTGATAAATGGTATTATTATATGCTATGTTAAGAGTACCATTTTTTGGTGGGAAGCAGGCTAGAAATAAATGAAAGTTTATAGCTCAGCTTTGGGCTCTGCTGCTGAAGAAAGAAAGAAAAAGGGAAAGCTCAAAATGTGGCCTCTCTGTTTACAGGTTACATTGGTAGCTTTTTTATTTGTTCATTGCTTGAAGCCTTTATATCTCACCTTTCAGCCAAATAGGTTCACAGAGCAGCTTACAAATAGATGATTCAACAGACTCTGCCCTCAGGCTTATACTCAGAATATGTTATAACACACAAAGGAGAAGGGATGTGGAGGGAAGAGGGAGAAAATTAACTGCATTACTTAAAATGAACCAACTAGATGGAGATTGTTCAAGGAGCCTGTTGGAATATCTAGTAAATAATTGGGGGGGGGGAAGCAGGAGTGTCTTCTTCTGCCATCTGCGCTATTTCCAAACATTAAATGGTTAAAATGCCTTTCCCTCAAGTTGCTGTTCAGATGGACTTTATGTATCTCTCTGTGATGTGGGAGCTTCAGACCTTCATTCTGTCACCCACTGATTCCTCAGTGTAGCTTCAGATTACAGGAAAAAGGCCCCTGTGCAAGTGCCATTGACAGCTAGTGGAAGGTGACTCTGAAGCAGCAGCTAGTGCAAAATGCAGCGGCTTTGTTGCCGACCAGCATACCATATGGATAATGTATAATGCGATAACTAACAGAATTGAACTTGCTGCCAATTAACACTTTTTCCTTTATGTGCCTTCCTAGGCAAAGTCTGCTGGCGGGCGCTCCTCTGTGTTCCACCAGTGAGGTCAGTACACTGTGTGAGGACACAGGAAAATGCCTTCTCAGCAGTGGTACTCAATTGTAGAATGCCCTTCCCTTGGAGGCCCAACTGGTGACAACTCTGATTCCATTTAAGGGCCAAGTAAAGATGTGACTGTTCATTAAAGCCATGGGGTCTCATTGATTTATCTCAAAATGCTAATGCATATGCTTTTAAAATGGTTTTAATCTTTTAAATCCCTCTTTAACCTGTTAATCAAATTTAATACATTTTAGTCTCTTTATTGGATTTATTTTGACTCGTTTTCAGTTATTTTACTTGTAAGCTGTCCTGCTTATCTTTTTGTATAGGACAGGATATGAATGAATGAGAGTGGCTGTGTTACCCTGATTTCTGGAGTCCCTTGGGGGACACCTCAGTGTGCTCCACATGATGGAGAATGGAAACTAGCCAGAGCATGAGCTATAGCAATGCAAGAGGCAGGGTAACCTAGCGGGGTCTTTTTACCCAGTTTTTACAGGGTCAGGCCAAGCCAAAAACCAAACAAGAATATCCAATAAATGATTTTATTGAATGTAAGTCTCATGCACCAATGCAGTGCACACACGCACCCAAGCTCTGTTAAGAAGCAAAAGAGAGGAAATTGGATAGGGGAGTATCGGAGGGGTATAGTTGGAGTAATACTGCACCTCTTCCTGAAGTCCTGGGTCCGGGAAGGCAGCAGAGAAGTGGAGCTCAGCACGGAGAGGGCTGAGAGGATCACTCAATGGACAGAGGAACGATCTGCTGGGGTGACCGGGAGTGATCCAAAGAACCACTCAAAAACTGGGACAATTTGTTGGAGGAAAAGTACCTGGAGGACTAATCCTTTCCTGGGGAGAACAATGGCTGTTGGAGTGATAATGAAGCTCCACCATGGCAATTTCCTTTGTGTGATGGGATTGCAAGGTGTTGCCAAAGTCTCAGGATCTTCAGCTGTGTTAGTTTGTGGTGTGACTTCATGTAAATGGTCCTTGTCTGATGAAATATTTGCTCAACTTGGGACAGACACGCTAATCCCTCAAGTCGGTGTCTTGGAGCTGAGGACATTTGTTTATTGTGGGTTTACACATCTTGAGGTCTTGTGGGGCTACATGACTGGGGATTTTACTGGCCTGACCTGGTTTTCGATCTTTGACCATTACTGCCTACGTGCCCATCTGCATGACCTCTCAGGCACATTGAATCATATTTTAATATCAAAATTGTAGACCCCAGGATAGGGTTTTTCCAGTGGAGTAACAGCTGTTGGAAACTTTTGAACACAGGTATGATGGAGGTGTCCCAGCTGTTTTTCTTTCATCTTTGTGCTGAGAGCAGTGGCACCTGAAGATAGGGGCTCTCAGCCGTCACTCAGTCCAAGAGATATGCCTGGCTGTTCTTTTTTACCCTCTGCAGCCAGAATAACATCTGTTTTAGAAGAAAACCTCATCTTACAGCATAGCTAAAAGAGGCTTTTGAAAGTTCTATTATCCTAAACCCCATCAGAACAGCTACATCTTCTCAACAGCTCCTCTTTGGACATGGACACTTACAACATTTCTCCTTTTTTCCTCTGTCTGCACCACTCCTTCTGACAAGGAGAGCAAATGGAGAATCTGCTGTTGTGAAGCAGAACTTCACAGCTGCAGCCCAGCCAATGTTAAGCATTTCAAGCCACACTGGTTTTATTGGGAGCCAGTTGGATGGCGTTATGAGTGGATCTGACTAAGAGAGATATAGATTCAAATCTCCATTCAGCCACAAGACGTACCAGGGCCACCATGGGCCTACCTTCACTCACAGGGATGTCATAAGGATAAAATGGTTAGGGGAAAAGCCATGTATGTGGTCATGAACTCACAGAAGAAAAGTTGGATTTAAATGTAGTAAACAGGAAAATAATAGCTGCTTAATTATGTCAGATGAAATCAATGGAACATGCGTAGTTTAGACTAGATTGTTCCCTGAGATGGTCCAATTAAGATCTAAAATATGGGAGGAAGGGAGGATCGAAAGAGAGAAAATATTTAGAAGAAAAAAAAGGAAGAGGGAGCTACATTTTTAGGTTTCCTTTAACTGATTAAGAATGATTAAAATGGTCAGGAAGAAAGGGAACAATAAGAAAATAGAGGTGTTTGAATTTTACAATGAAAATACAACATGGGCAAGGAGGTTAAAAAAGAGAGAAAAAATAATTAAAATCCTTTAAAATGAGACCCAATTAATTACATGTTCATAATTATGGATACGTCATCATTGGATCATGTTTGACCTAGGCCATTTCCACACTACACTGTTTCTGCACTACATTCTTATAGCACGATTATTCCACTTTCAACATCCTATGGAATCCTGGGGTTTGCAGTTTAGCGAGGGGCCGGTTGGCTATAAGAGTGCTATAAGAGTGTAGTGCGGAAATGATCATAGTGCTATTATTCCACTTTCAACATCCTATGAAATCCTGGGGTTTGCAGTTTAGGGAGGGACTTTTGAAGATGTTGAAAGTGGAACCATAACACTATAACAGTCTAGTGCAGAAATGGCTCTAGACTTCTGTCTAGACACAATGGTCCAATTTTAATTGCCCATTCTTAGAAGCTGAGGGATTTGGATAGTTAGCAGCCCTGCTGAGTTTCTTCATGGAATAAGAGGATAACTTTGACTATTAATATTAACCTGCTGAGATTAAAGATGAGTAGAGACACCCTCCTCACATGTCTGCTGCTAAGATATATTAGGCTGGTAGGTGTGGCTGGCAGGACTTTTCAGTGATGGTTCTGTCTCTATGTAAAAGAGGCTTTTTCAAGCCTAGGAAGATTTTGCATGGAAGAGAAGCTCCAGTTTGCAGACTGGGAAGGGTTTACCCTTGAGTAGCCATGCACTGAACTGAGTTGTGCTTTGCATGCCTGAAAGATATTGAATGGAGCAAACTGGAAAGATTTACAACTCTTGCCTACCCACTGGGCTTAGCCTCAGCCTATGCCATTAGCCCTAACCTCATTTACTAATTTGAAATTCAGACTGGGGTTGAAAAGGGTTCCTCACCTTTCTTACATTGGATGGTTTTAGTTGTGTGTTTTATGTATCTGTTTTTAAAATATTAAATGCGTACCAGTTTGTGAGGGAGTCAGGCTCAAAAACCTGTATATAAATTCCTGAATAAATAAATAAATAAATTGATAAATTGATAAAGATGAGCATGGGATTAAACTGTGACTAACAGAGGCAGCAGCAGAAAGGAGTAATATAATCAACATAACCCTAAAAGTGAGCAAAATAAATCATGCTAGTTCTATAGTACTAGCATGTCTAGACAAATAACAAAAGGCTCCCATCGAAAAGAAATGGAGAGAAGGGGGAAGGATCATTTAGAAGGAAAATATTCCAATAATCAAAGTGAGGAAGTTGTTGTTGTTGTTGTTGCTAAACAATCTCAGTGTAAGCAGAAAGATCTGGCCAGAGAATTTTGCTGGTGGGAAGCAAGTCAAACACAATACAAAGATTGCATGCATGGTACAAGTGAAGTATAAAAACCAGAATAAAAAAGAGCAAAAAAAAAAAAAGATGAAGAATGTTGGAGGGGGTTGTTTTGTTTTGAATTTTGGTCTGCCTCATTCTGAAAGATATGCTGTTCCAGATATGGTGGTAACCCCCAAATCCCTGGGGAAACATTTAGCTCTAGGGCACCCATTCTCTTTTTGTTTGTTGCCAAATATTTGGAGAAACCACACATGAATCAATGTGTAAAAATCCAGCAGGGCATGTCAACACCTCAGCAAGGAGTTAACCAACATGACTGGAAACATCCCTGCCTGTAAACCCATGAACTATTTTCCTTCCTTCTAATTGGAACACTACTTCCACTCTTACCACAGCCACCTAGCAAGCCTTAGTGTTTTGGCACTGTCAAAGTTCAGTTTGACATGATATTTTACCCATTTAAAAAGGTGTCTGCAATCCTTTCTAGCATTGTCCTACTCAACTTCAAAGAATATTTCTTGCTCTAAGGCTAGAGTCTAAACAATCTTTTCCCATCCTTTCTGGTTTGCCTTGGGCTTTTTAACTATGCATTATCTAAATTTGTTGTGAATGTTGCAGTGTATGCTCTTACTTACTGAGGGCCATCTATCAGTTTAATCTGTGTAGCACCCCTGTTTCTCTTCTTTGAAATGCATGCCCTACAACCTATGACATGGGCTATTTGATATGGCTGTGCAATACACAACCGATAAATTTATTATTTTAGATACATCAAAATTTCTTTTAAAAATACAAAATATGTTTAACAGGGTACAACTTTAAGCAGTTATCTTCTTGATTTGCCTCATAGACAAAATCCACAAATTAAAACTTTGAATATTTTAAAATCAGGGCAGGGAAAGTGTGACCAATGACTCCATGTAGGCCTCAAAGTCATTTTTGGGGTCTCTAGTGTCCCACCATTCCATTTTCTTTTTCAATTTCCAAAAGAAAACAATTGGTAGTGTAAGAGGATACAGCATGAAGGTCTGGTCCTTCAAAGACTTACGGAAGGCTGATGTGGACCTCTAATCTTTGGCAATTGTCCACCCCTCTTATACCAAGAGAAGTCACCTAAGATTTTTCTAGCTTGGGTCAGATTCAGTCCAGCACTCTGTTTTCAGCAGTTGGATGCTGTCAAAAAGGGCATGAAGGCAGTCACTACTCATCATTGTTTGGCCCCAGAATGCTTGTGCTTGGATATACATTTGTGCCAGCAGAAATTCTGTTTAGCTATCAGATAGTAGCATCTTTTTAAACAATATCTGGGGTACTGGTTTTGGGGATAGTGGCTGCTGTAAATGCTCCCCTACATCTTCTCATCATGCTGTTTTGCATTTCCCCTCCTCACAACCCACAGTCAGTATTCTATGGCCACTGAACATGCTTAATTCCTATTGGGTGGCTTTGAAAATTCCCTTTCTGTTAGGATTTGCATAGGTGCCCTGGAATTTTCCTTGCTCTTCAGCAAAATATAAACTTTTCCCATTCATAGTGACACCTTCCTCTTGTATATAAGTATGCCATTTTGACTATATAAGCAATGATGCTCACAAACTGAACATTGTATATAAAGACAGGGTCACTGAGAGTGGGTTTGGGCCAAGGCAAATGAAATTTTGCACCCTCTCGGTAGGACTGCCAAGTTTTTCAAACAACAAAATAGGATAGTACTGTCTTTTATAAGGCAAACTCAAAACTGTCTGGTACATATAAGGAGCATATATACAATCCAACTAAAGTACCACTCTATTCTGCTCTGTTCAGGCCTCATCTGGAGTATTGTGTCCATTCCTGGGCACTACAGTTCAAGAATAATATTAGCAAGCAGGAGCGTATCCCGAGAAGGATGACCAAAATGATAAAAGGCCTGGAAACTATGCACTATGAGAAGTGGCTTAGGAAACTGGGTATGTTTAGCCTGGTGAAGACAAGGTTAGGAGATAACATAATAGCTATGTTTCAATATTTTAAAGGATATCATAGGGAAGATAGAGGAAGCTTGTTTTCTACTGCTCCATAGACCAGTGCCCTTTCCGCAGCGCACCTTTTCACGAAACTGGGGTGTGGGGATCATGTGAGCAGCCTCCAGCGAGAGGCTCTCGCATCCTAGTTCCTTCAGCTCTGCAGCTGCTGCCCACTCGTGCGAGAGCCCCTCCTCTTTCTTCCGCAGTGCAGCTTGGGAGTTTCCCAGGCTGCGCTGGGGCAGGAAGCATGAATGCCGCAGCTCCGGAGCTCTGCCCGCACGGTAAATGCATGTGGGGCCCCACAGCGATGCACAATGTGCACCATTTTCGGCTCAAAGCCAAAAATGAAAAAGTGCATGAGCAGTGCCTGCCAGACCCTGGAGCGTCGTGCAATTGTGAGTGCATTGTGTGGACCGCTCCTTACATTCGCGTGATGCTTGAGGAGCCCTTTTGCATGGCAAATGCCATGCAAAAAGGGCCTAGGACATGGAACAATGGCTTTATACTACAAGAAAAGAGATTCCACCTAAACATTGTGCTATTATTCAACTTTCAACATCCTGTGGAATTCTCGGGTTTGTAGTTAAGTGAAGCCAAAGAATTCTCTGGCTAAGAATTCTAAATTCCCCTCCCTAAACTGCAAACCTCAGAATTCCATAGGATATTGAAAGTGGAATAAGAGCACTGTAACAGTGTAGTGTGGAAAGACCCTATGATTCTAAGGTCTTTTCCACACCAGGCGAGGGAATCACCTCGCACTGCTACTCACCGAACATTTCGGCTCCCTGGTCCGGTCCACAGTGCTCTGGAGCAGTGCATACTCATCAATATGCACTGCTCTGGCATCCCAAATGGCAGCTTCTGGTTGGTCAAGGGTCTCGACCAACCACTGAAGCTCGCCAGCCTAAAGCCTGCCCCTGGGCAGATCGCAGGCTTGCACTTGGACCACTTGGGGTCATTCCAGACCAGACTGAGGTGTGGATCTACCTTAAATAGGTCCGACCCAGTCTGCTCCGAGGTGCCGACCTCCTCCTTGGAGGACGGACTGCACCATTTCAAAAACCCCGTGTGGAAAAGGCCAATGTCTCATGAATGGAGAGCCTTGCATGAGAGTTCCAGGCCCCCGTGAGATTAGAGACCTTGCAAGAGCTGAAAACTCTTGCAACAGACGCTCTGCTTCCTCCCACAGAGCTAGAGGTGGTTCTTTACATAGACCTCCCTCACATAATACTTTCCTCTGTTGCCCAGGCTTGTACAGCTGATGGCAGAATGAGTAGGTGCCAGCTGCTTACAACAGATGGACTCCTTATAGCGTTTGATATACAATTGGAGGTCATTGTGCTGCGTTCCAAATTCTGGGGATCTTGTCGGAGTGTTGTGAACACGGCTGGTGTCTGTTCTTCCTACTCTTTGCTGGATCACGAAATATGGGATCTGGAACTGTTCTGTCATAGAGGGAAAAACATATACAAACACAGTCAGGCCCTTGGCCCCCTTCTGGACCACCAGGCCATGGTAATTTGTACAGGCCCCACTACTTTCATCAGGCTAGTATAGAGAGAATGGTAGACCTATCCTCTGTGATTTTGTTCCATCCCCTTTTAAATGCTATATGTTGGTTGCTAGCACAACATTTTACAGCAACTAATTGCATAGATTAATAGCAAGTTGTGTGACAAACTATTTTCTTCCATCTATCTTGAATCATTTGCCAGTCAATTTAATTGGATGACACCAAGTTCTGTTATGGAAAAGTGGGGGGGGGTCTTTGTGCCCCCTTTTCCTCATTGTTGACACACTTCAAAAGCTCCATGATTTTCTTTCTTAGTAATCTCTCCTTCCTTTGCCTGCCCAATTACAAAGTCTCAGGGGCTTTCTTCAGAGGGAAGATGTTCCAGCTTCAATCCCATTTCCTAGAAGAGAGATGTGGTTATTATTTTATTAAGGAGGCATGAAGATTCAGTAAAATGTATCGGTGAAGTTGATGGAAGAAATGTTGCGTGAAGACATGCAGCCGCTACAAATAAAAGGGAAACTGAATATCAGATGACAACATGTCTTCCCAGAAAACAGGCATGTATTTTTAAAGGGGTATGGTCCTCTCTGCTAACTGTAAAGGACAATCGATGGCATGCATTTGAAATCTTGACTCGTCAATGATTTAATAAAGCAATGTATTTTTTTCTATTTCTTTTATTTGTTAAAACATTTCTTTCTGGATTTTGTGAAAAGATAAAATCAAAGCAGCTTAACAACAAAACAAACAGTGCAAAAATGCAACACAGATATAAAGGGAGTGGCTTTTCAAGATGGGTATAGACATGCTTGATGAAAGAAATATGAACCAGTTGTTCAGTGTTGCACCTAATCAATTAGCAAGTCTTGCATAATGTTCTCCAGAAATGCTACATCCAAAATAATACTTTTCATCGTTCTCCACATTGCCAAGTACGAAGAAATGGAATCTTCCTGGAGCAACTTTGGCTTATAAACAGGCACACCATGCTGTAAGCCAGCTTTGTGGGATACTTTTTAAAGGGATTTTTATTCTTCTAATTTTTTTTCTGTTGCTGATGTGTCTCATCAGTTTATATACAGCTTAACTTATCTAAAACAGTTGCACATCTTACTCTTTCACCCTGAAGACTTCATAGAGCAGCTAGCAAGTTTTTCTTTAAAAAAAATCAGTTAAAATAGCCCATCATCAATATTAGTAATAATAAAACAGCACAACATTAACAAATCAAGGCAGATGTTAAAAACCTACATGAAACCATATGCTGAATGGTAAAAGCAGCAGGCAACAGTAGCGTCATACACAACCACACAATCCAACCTAACCACTTAGGCACAAGATGCAGATGTTAACTGGAGTGGCTTGGAAGCAAAGAATGGCAGCAAGCAGAATAGTCTTAAATAGAGATAGAACTACAAAGCCTTTGGGCTACGTGCAGTCCCAGGGAACTTTTTGTGCCCTTGACATTTCCCAGAGCCATCCCCTAACTCTCCAAACACTTTTTTTAAAAAAATTAGCCATTTCTCCATCACCATAGTGGTCAATTGAGTTCAATTTCCTCTCCCCACAAATCACCTGAGGAATCCAGAAGTCACAATTGGCCAAAAAAGGTGTGCATTCTTTGCAGGTATTTTTGTGTTTAGACAACCTAGTAATACAAGCCTTCCTACAGTGTATCTGATGTGCTAACTTTGTATGTCTTGAATGGTAAGGAGGTATTTGAACCAATCCTGCCCTGCCCCTTAGGCTTCCAGGGAAAGGAGCTGTGGTTGTAGTGCCTCAAAGGTGCCACAGAAGCAGCTGTTGGGAAAGTTCCTGATAGATAAAGTGAAAGGAAGCTTGAACAAAGTAAAGGCTTAGACAGGTCCTTACTTGGCTGGACTCTTGCTAGGCTTAAGCAGAACAATTCACGATCTTCAGTCCTATACCAGTAGTAGGTCTCTATAGCAAAGGAAGCTGCTACAAAGGCTAACTGGCCATCCATATGCAAGTTCGTTGCTTGATACCAGGAACATGTAAAGCCCCTTTCAGATGTTGGGTTCAGGCATGCCAGACAATGTGGAAGGAACAAAGGTGATGTGTGTGCTTGTTCTGTGTCCAGTATTGCACAGGTCTGTGCTGGTGCCAAGGCCTCTGCACATTATTGAGGAGGTGTGAGGGAGGATTCTGTGTGTGTACACACAGGAGGCCGTCTATCCACCATGCAGAGGCCAGGATGGCAAAACACTAAAGAAAGACAAATAACATTGATGGGGATAACATACAAACCCAAAGTCCATTAATTCTTTCAGTATGTGGCAGAAACAGCCAAAGTTGGCTTGAAGATGTGAATAACCACTGCACAATGAACAAAGCTTCTGTATCACCACCCATTAATTCTAGCACAGTGCTTTTCCACTAGAGCTCATACACACAGCTGGATATCATAAAGAGATCACAACTGCATGTGTAAAAAATCCCTGCAGAGTGATTAACTCTGCAATATTTAGTACGCTTACCAAACATTAAGTCCCATTTAAATAAAGTTACAGGATTTCTCTACAAATTTGGTGGTAGTGTACCCATGACATGTTTAGTTACCCCCATTACCATAGAAATAATAACTTATATACAGTTGCTATCATATATGACTATTACTGCAAATAGTGATTGATTGATTTATTGTGTGGGAACCATTTCCAGCCAGAGCAACAAGAACCACTCTAACTTGATAGGAAAGAAGATAATTATGTTTGCTAAAGCTTGATGAACATTCATCTGTTTTGTTGCTTGTACTCACTACATCTCTGGTATGTGGGAAACAAAAATATAAAAGAAAGGAAGCAACAATGTCAAAAGACAGCATAGCCAAGCTAACTTCACATTTCCTCCAGCAGGAAAGTAAGATTAATGCAGGAAGCTGTTAGAGGGGCCCCCACTTAATTATTGGGGATGGGGACATAATGGCTAGCCTTCTGGATTTAAATGCAGATGTCAAATCCTTGAACATACTTCTTTGGGTAAATAGTACAGAATCCCTTGGGAAGCCCATTGCATTAAACAGAACCACTGGATAAACCATCTAACTAAATAACATTGATTTCCCCCACCCCCACCCCAAATCCTCCCTCTCCCAGAAACCATGCAATGTCACACTATAGCTAGAGTAAGACTCATGGAATTAAAGCAGCTAGACTAATACAGCACATCTGTTTTCACTGCAAACGCAATAGTACAAATGATGGCTTTGCACCATTGAAAGTAAAGCAAAATTGTACATTCTGCAAGCCAGACCCACCACATAGCACTTAATTTTCTGAAAGTCAGGCATACAGGTGTGCAGGTGTTTGTGGCTACAAATTAGACTAGAAATCCCTTAGAAAGCTCTAGTGTGAAGCTGGCAGTGTTCCACATCTTCTATTACCTTCAGTGTTCCCTTATGCCAGGCTTTTGTTGCTCAAAAGAAGCATATATTACTAAGGGCTGCCACTGGACGTTTGCAGGCCGAGCAGTAATTAGATGTTGATACCTTTAAAGGAAATCTGGTGGATGGCCTAGCCTGTATTCTCTTGGGCTGAAGAAGATCAAACTCACATACCTCTCAATGGTTCACAGATGAAAACTTCAACACATATGGCCAAGGAACATCCGTGTGTGTGGTCAACATGGCAAAAGTCATTAATGGGACAAGGACACAATCTAGGAGGGGCTGCAGCAATTTGCTTTTGCCAGAGCCTACTTGGAAGGGCAAGATTCTGTCTCTTCTCCTCCTCTCCCCATTACTTTTGCACCTTATGCTCAGTTTGTGGCCACTGAAATAAGTTGAGCACAAAGGGGGACAGTGGTAGTACGAGAGAGAACCTGGGATATTTTAAAAGCAGATGAAAAATTGGGAAGAGAGAGGATCAGTTGGGCTCATAGCCTAATTTATGTGTTCTCTTCAAGCAGAAATGAAATAAAAAGTAGCAGCTTGACTTTAAATGTAGCCATATCCATGAGTCTGCTGCCTAGGCAATTGCATAAAGAGAGACCGGGAAGTTACTTTAAAAAGTACTGTACACCAATTTAGCACATGATCCCCAAAGGCAGTTAGTGATATATAGTAGTTAGCAAGTTTTATAAAATGTTACTCTGTATATTTGCAGTTAGTTGAATCAGTTGCTTTTAGTTATTTATATTTGAAGGTAACAGGCTGTTGACTTGTTCTACCAAAATACCTTTACATGCTCTAAAACAACATTAGAAGTAAATACACACATAGGCCATTTCCGCACTAGACTGTTAGAGCGCTATTATTCCACTTTCAACATCCTATGGCATCCTGCGGTTTGCAGGGAGGGCCCAGTTTAGGGAGGGGCAGTATACTAAACTGCAAACCCAAGGATTCCATAGGATGTTGAAAGTGGAATAATACACTATAACAGTCTAGTGCGGAAATGACCATATATTCTCTCTCTCTCTCTCTCTCTCTTTTCTTTCTCTCTCTTCTCTCTCTCAGCATAGTGTAGTGGTTTGAGTGTTGGACTATAATCCTGGAGACCAAGATGCAGTTCCTTGCTCAGCCATGGAAACCCACTGAGTGACCTTGTGCAAGTCATACACACTCAAGCCTCCAGAAAACCCTGTGATAGGTTCGCCTTAGGGTCACTGTAAGTCGGAAATTACTTGAAGGTATACAACAACAGCAAAGTGTTGTGTTAGCTGTGCCTGCTCTACTTTCACTCGAAAGTGAGTCATTACACTGACATGACACATCAAGAAAGCCTTCCCCAGAGAACACCATTGTATGCCTACAGTACTCAAAAAGAGTAACACATCATACTTTGAAAAGACATTTGAAGCATATCTTAACAGAAGTGAAAACGTCTAAGTCTATTTAAGAATAGCCATGTCCATTCTGCTGAATGTAGTGGTGGCAGTGATCATCTGCACCAGCAGCTGCCAACCTTTTGGACCTCACAGACCACTAAGCCCACAATTTTGAATCCCACAGACCACTAACATGAATTTTTTTTAAAAAGGTACAAACATCAATAAAATAATGATTATAAAAGTTCCATTTTATTAGTATGAAATCCACTTGTTTAATTATAACAAAATTATTATTTACAAGCAACTTAAATCATCAAGTAGATATTATAGAGATAAATCAAAATACCAATTGATTCGTATTCTGATGTTTACAGACACCTTAGTTCATCGAGCAGGTGTTATAAAGATAAATCAAAATATCAGTTCATTCATTAGCCACTGTGTCAATTCATTAAAAACATCTATCCTAATTATATATTGTTTCTGCAGTGTGGGTGTTACAGAATTCATACACTGACTTTTGGTTTCCCAATCTATACATACATTGATTCAATAGATTCATCAAATAAATTCATAAAGCAAGTTCAATAAACAAGTTTGTTATCTTTCACTGTCCCTTCCAGACCTCCCTCCACTCTCCCCTCTTCTCCCTCTCTCGTTGTCTCTTTCTCCTTTATCGTCATTTTCTCACAGTTCCTCTCACTTCTTCTCACTGAATTGTTCTTTTCTTTTTGTGTTGCAGTTGGTTTTGGTTTTGGAGGGTAAACAGATATAGCTGTCAAATGTCTAACAGTATGGGTCTAAGTTAGAGCAGTAACAGTTGCAGTCATAGAGTTCACACACCAGACCCTCCAACAAACCTGGGCAAAGATGACAGGATAATCACACTCAAGTTGGAAAGGAGCAGGGGAGCGGAGGATAAATCAACAAAATGCAGCATCTCAAGCAGTCAGATCTATGTAGATTGGGAGAGTCTTTCATGTCGTCAATTTTCACACACATGGGGTCTTTAAAATTCAAAAAAAGGGGGAATCAGTTTTGCAAAATGGATCTCCCTGAAAATTTAAACTAAGCACTCCTGGGCTGTTAGTTCATTTTGAGTTTAGAGCAGAAGGAAAAAAGAAACGAAGGATTGTCTTCAGCTGTGTCTTAGCAAACGAAGAGGAAAACGCCAGGAATTAGGCACAGAAACAACCAAAAAACTTCAGTCTGGTAGGGAAAGCAGCAAGGTTGAGTTTAGTTTATCTGTTGTATGATAGTTGTTAAATACATTGTGCTGGGTTGCTGCTGCCGCTGCCGCTGCCGCTGCCGCCTCCTCCTCCTCCTCCTCCTCCTCCTCTTCTTCTTCTTCTTCTTCTTCTTCTTCTTCTTCTTCTTCTCCTCCTCCTCCTCCTCCTCCTCCTCCTTCTTCTTAGAGCAATAAACGGACTATTCCAAAGAAGTGTGAGGGAAGGGGAGGAAATCCTCCTGAACTCACAGAGGTTCTCTGTAGAAAGTTAATTCAAAGTCCAAACTAGAAGGTCTTATTGCCCTATTCCCAACACAGGTCTTCCAGCTCTATCACATAATGAAAAAATAAGCAATAGTATATATGGTATTTATATATATATAAAATTGTCCAGAAGACATTCGGCAGCCGGGTATATGGAGAGAGAGGTAATCCCTCCTGTCTCCTCCAAATAGCTGCAGGTAAGATGAAAAAATGGCAGCGACAGCTTCTTGGGAGACCCTTTGACTACCTCCACCAGGTTCACTGTACAGGTTCTGTCTTGGCTCCTGGTCGCAAATCCACTTCTGGAAAGACCCCTTTGGTTCAAGGGTACTTGGCAAGCTGGTATGGGGGTTCTCCCAGTATCAGCAACCCGCTGCAGCAGCGGTCTTCAGTGGAGCATGCCGAGGACCTTGTCTCCAGCTCTCGTATCTAAACTGGAAGTCGGAAATCAAAAAATGTCCAAATTTCTCCACAGACCACCAAAATGTTGTTGCCGACCATCAGTTATCCACAGACCACTTGTTGGTGACTGCCGATCTACACAATAACACAAAACCTTTTTTCTAAAGCAGAGGTGGGCAACTGTAGAAAGCTAGGGAGCTGCATTGGTCCCTTGGGAGATCTTGGAGGGCCAGACATACACTATCACAAACAGACAGACAGACAAATAAACAAATTTAGAAAAAAAATTAAAGAGGTCTTTTTTTCATCATGTCTTTGGGCTTTCCTGAACCACTTTAGGCTAAGACACATTTTTCCACTTCCAAAAAAAAAAAAAAAAAAAGCTTTCCCAGGCCTATATTGGTTGGGCAGGGAACCATATTGGGCTTTCTTTTCTTTTTTTGACCCCTGGGGAGTCCAAGAGGATTTTAGATTTGGTGGAAATGCCCTCTGCACATCCCCAAGGGGCATTTTGGAGCAAATGGAGCCATTAAAAGGGCCCTGGGGGGGGCTGCATGCAGTCTACAGGCTGCTCTTTGCCCAGATCTTCTTTATAGTCATGTTCTCCTATCCCATCCCCACATTTGCAGGAGGAAACTGAATCAAATGGCTATGACTGTGAGTGTAAAATGTCATGGAGTGGTGATGGAATCAACACAAAAACACTTGTTTTTGTTTTTGTTTTCCTGTTCTAGCAACAATCTGAATTGAACACAGCAGGAAACTTATAAATGGGCTAAGATCACAAGTGAGTAACTAAAAATTGTAACCAACACTTACAGTTATACCACAAAAGGATTGACGTTATTCCTTGTTGAATTACAACTGCAGCATAACTTAATTATGTATTATTTGTGATTCATAAGTAATTTGTCATTTTAAGTAGTTACTTGTACATAAATGCTCTTGTACATAAAGATGTGCATTTAATACCAGTCTGCATACCCTATATTAACTTAAGGAAAATCATGTCTGCTTCAGGTTGCTTAAAAGTTTACAGCTAGACATCAACGAGAAAAGGATGGAAGGTGAAGAGAAACCAGGTTATAAAGGTGTGTAATTGCATTTATACCTGGTTTTGTTGTGAAACAGGTTGTAAGGATGAATGTAGGACAGTAGGGAAAATTTAGGTTTATATGGTATCTGTCTGTATAGCTCATACACCTAAAAGCCACAGTTTAACTCCCATATTCTGTACACTTGGCACTGACCAATATATTCTATGTATGATGGAGACCACCTACAACATTGCAATCTGATTTAATGGTGGATTGAATTTAGGTCTTGCCTATCCCCCAAAGACAGGCATTATGAACTATCGTTGGCCTTGTAGATATTGTTTGAATTTACTCTTGCATGGATAAATTGCTAGCTGAAGCAAGAATAGAAACTCATCTGTTTCTCTTTAGCCATTGTTTTAAGATGCCCAGAATATACAAAGGAAATAATTCTTGTGGTAACTATCCTTATTTGTCCTTTACTGGATGTAATTAATACGCATTTGTGTGTGCGCATTTATGTGCATTTTCATGAAAGTGTGACTTCTCTTTCACATCTCACAAGAACATTTTGGTTCTAAAACAAAGCTGTGACTTAACGATGGGTTAACATAAAACTTGTGTCACGTATCTGATGTGGCATCTGGGAAAAAAGCCAAGGTTTGAGAAGCACTGGTTCGCTTCCATCATGAATGCCTAGAAGAGCTGAACAAATAGGTGTGTAATCCGTGTGTACTGAAGGAATATCTTGTAGGTGAAGTAATCCCATTGTATAGGCTCTTTTTCTAATTGCAAATTTAGTACTAAAATCAGTTCAGCTAACACATCCAGAATACAAAGCTTTTGGAAATACTGACACCATTTTAAAACAAAGTTTCCATAGGGGTTCTAAAATAGCTCTTTAGAAAACTTTCAAGAAATAGTGTATCTTAAAATGATTGCTGGAAGAGTATTACTACTTTATAACTTACAAACCAATACTGTTAAGAGATATTTCACACTGTGTATTTTTTATTCATCATGGCTTCTGGATACAAATACATAACAGTTTACAAATAACACAAAGATGCATTGATAAAATGCAGTGTACAAGGAACTGGCCATGCAAGTGATTTGCACCTCTTTGTATGTTTCCATGAGATTTATTCAAAGGGAGGAGTCATATTTTTTCCCTTCAAGCACGCATGCAATTATTTTCCAAACAGATAATTAAGAGATCTAGATGACAGAGTATGTTTGGCACATTTTGCAATTATAGCACTAGCCAGGCATATCATCCTCCTCCCAGGAGAGTCTGGGGGCCTGTTGTAACATGAAGTGTAACATCAGAAAATATCTGATAAATTGTGTCCCTACAGCCAGGGAGCCTTAAGTGGATTGCATCCTAGCAGTGTTCATTTTACAGCAGCTTCATGGCTTGGTTTGGTTTTTTCCCTCAAAAGCTTCCAACTTTCTGTTTTGCCTCCATTTTAGCAGTGTTACTTTCAAACTCGTAGGCAGTCTCCCTAAGATACAACGTCTCACAAATAAAAACCAGGGCATAAGAGGCCAGGCAACATCAGAGTGTGAGAAAGATGGCAACAGTTATTAATGAGGAAGGCTACACAGGCTAGGGTAGGCTGCAGCTGTTTGGTTTTGCCTGAGCCTACTGAGAAGGGCAAGATTCCATTCCTTCCCCTCTTCTCCCACTCTCTGAGTAAATTGAATGCAGACTACTTTTGCACTTAACTCAGGCCCTTTTCGCACTTTACTTGTTAACGCTGCTGGGTTGGGGTCCTCGCGTGAGAAGCCTTGGAAGGAATGCTCCTGCTTCCCCGCTGCTTCTCTGCTGCTCGGCCTCCGCAGCTCCTTCCTCTCACGCAACTGCACCGCCTCTTCCTTTCGCAGTGCAGCCTGGGACCTTTCCCAGGCTGCACTGCCCAGGAAGCGTGACCGGCCCAGCTCCCGAGGCACCACACGCCAGGTAAGTGTGCGTGGGGCGCCAGACCGATGCATCAGCGTGGAGCATTTTCGGCTTGAAGCTGAAAATGAAAAAATCCATGCGCGCTCTGCGTCCAGACGGCTCCTCACATTTATGCAATGCTCAAGGGGCCCTTTCACTTAAGAAATGCCGCGCGAAAAGGGCCTCAGTTTGCAGTGGTTCTCAACCTGTGGGTCCCCAGATGTTTTAGGACTTCAGCTCCCAGAAGCCCTGAGCATTGACCATAGTGGCTGGGGCTTCTGGGAGCTGAAGTCCACGAACATCTGGGGACCCACAGGTTGAGAACCACTGGTTTACAGCAAGTGAAGTAAACTGAGAACAAAGGGTGAAAAAGGTGGAAGAATAGAGCAACATGCTAAAAGCAGTTCACAAAGCAGAACAGCAGGGAATTAATCAGAACTCTTGGAGAGCATGAATTTCAACTAGGTTCTGGACTATGATGAAACATTTTTATGTCAGACAAAATGTCTGTCAATAACAGCACAAGTATCAGAATGAGTAGGCTGGGACAGCAGTTCCAGATAGGGAATTCCGCAATTAAATACACAGTAAATGTTAAAAAAATGTTAAGTAAGAAAAATAAACTATTATTTTTTTAAAAAATAACAATGCTGTACAGTAGGAGTGGGCAAACCATGGTCATCCAGACATTTTGGGGTCTGGATTTTACAGCATTTTTCACTATGCTGGCACGGGCTGTTGGGAGCTCCAAGGGAAAGAAATGTCTAGAAGGCTGCACTGCATTTCCCTGGCCATGTTATACAGAGCCCTGTTCTCTGCATTCATATTGTTGCTATCATATATTTTGAAAGGGGTTTTCTGGGTCTGAGAGTGCCCAAGTGATGTATTCAAGTTCACCCAGTGGGTTTCCATGGTGGAGGGGGAATCAAACCCTGTTCACCAGGGCTGTAGTCCAAGGCTCAAACCATTATACCACACTGGCTCTCTTACTGCTGACTATGGCTGTTTCTGCACTCGACTGTTATAGCGCTATTATTCCACTTGCAACATCCTATGGAATCCTGGGGCGTGCCGTTTCGGGAGGGGCCAGCTATAACAGTCTAGTGCGGAAATGACCTATGCTCAGACACACGTTGCCTAAAGAGGAACTTCTAGGCTAGAGGATATGAATTTCAGATAAACTTAAGTACGGGGTGGTCATTTGTAAATGTTTCCTGACATTCAGAGTTGCACAGAGGATGGGCTGGACCAAAGAGCCACCCCAGTTCTCCACAAATACAGTGGTATATTGGGGTGACAACTTTGGGGATTTTTTTTTGAAAGGAGGGATGAATGGAGGGTGTATTACTCAGAGTAGTTTTTTTTTCTGTTCCAAACTACTATTAGTGCAACTGCTGGTGGTGACTGAAGGAAGCCCTGAAAAAAGGGGAAGGTGGAAAGAAATGATAATATCTTGCAGATAAGGCCTGCCTTCAGTGAACACAGTCCTTTACACATTACACAGTTATAATGCAGTGATTTCACTTTAACTTCTATGTCTGCATCCTATGGAATTCTGGAAAATCCCCAGTGTGTCACAGGTGGTACAGCTGGAATATCTTAGTGAGCTTACTTGACAATATGATTTTATTAGTTGATTATTGATCTATCAAGATCTGTACTGCATAATCAGGGAAATAATTGCAGCCACCATCTAGGTATGACTGGTATAAAATGACTGAACTGAATGTTTTTTAAAAAAAAATGATATAGTCTCTTTAAAAGAAAACAAAAAAGACAAAACAAACAAACAAACTTGTGTTTTACAAATATACTTAAAAAGGATCATCAGCTACAACTTTTACATAAAAGTAGTTTTGGAATACAAGTTTGAATGACAGTATTCAAACATATCCTTTATTTTTTTTTACTTCTGAAAGATATCTCCATCCTCTAAAAAAGAATGTTTAATTTGGGTTAGAATGTGGTCTTGGTTCTTAAAGGTAATTACACTTCTGTGAATTATGCATCTAGAGGAAAAAGTAGCTATAAAACTTGTAGTGTTTAGAAAAATAAATTGATGACTGATATAATATAAGGAGCTCAAAAGTTTGTTGGAAAATGCTGAAAACTGTATTAGCATAACCTGATTGACCCCCTCGCCATGGTCAAATACTAGAATATGAATTATTACAATTGATAAAGGTATTTCAAGAAGGAAAAATTGAGCACTTTAGCACAATCACTTAACATTGTTGCTTGTTGTATTTTATGGCCTGTATCTTTTTTATTTTTTTCTTGAAACAGATTGGCTTTAGTGGTAAGTTGGGCACAATATACATTCCAGATCCCTTCAGTGGATATTTGGCAAACCGTACTATGACAAGACAAATTGAGACCACATTAATGTAGTCCTATTCCTAACAGGGCTCTTGGGCCTGCAGAATGTTTTGTGATCGCAGAGGTCATTAGTTCAAACTAGTTACATAAGGAGTGCTCATAAGATGCCAGCACTTTAATATTAACCAGATTACTTAGCAATCTGAAATCTTTAAGCCTGTCTAAAGCAGAATTTTCTAATATCATTTTTTTTTAAATTTTTAAAGTATGACATCAGATGAAAGCAAACAAAGAACCCAATAACAAACAGCCAAAAAATCATAAAGCTGTGTTACATTTGCTACTGAAGATATGGCTAATGTTCCAGGGAAAAAATGGTGGAAGTTTTGTTTTGGTAAAAGATATACAATGTTAGTATAGAATCAAAGAGTCTACAAACTGGAAAGGATCACAAGGTCCATCTAGTCAACCCTCTGCCATGAAGGAATACACCATCAGAGCATTGCCAATAGATGGCCATCCAACTTCTTTTTTAAAAAAAAAAACACTAAAGGAGGAGACTCAACCACACTCCAAGACAGTGGATTGCACAGTTGAACAACTCGTACAGGAAAAAATTGGAATCTCTTTTCTTGTCATTTGAATCCATTGGATTGTATTCTTAGTCTCCCGAGCAGCAGAAAACAAGCTTGTGCCTGCTTCTACATGACATCCCTTCAGATAAAGATAGATATCATATTACTTCCCCCTCTTCTTTTTCCAAGCTGAATATTCCCAGCCCCCCTGAGGTCATTTCCATACTAGACTCCACTAGCATGTTGTAGTGTTACAATCCTGGCATTGCCATTAATACGATGCTGTCAGGTTAGGAATGCTCCCCTCTGCACCCTTCCACCTTAAGCAGATAAGTAGCAGTATTGCCACTGGTGTTCCTTGTGCATTACAGCATCCTTGTCCACTCTCATGCCCCACCTTCACCCTGCCCCACTGTCACTGATTGGGAGGGTCTCCTTTCCTTCCTTCCTTCCTTCCTTCCTTCCTTCCTTCCTTCCTTCCTTCCTTCCTTCCTTCCTTTCTTTCTTTCTTTCTTTCTTTCTGGAAGCTATACTAGTGCAGCCACATTGTAACCTCATGGCACCCCAGAACGCTATTGCATTTGTGTGCTATAACTCTAAAAAATGTATTAATTTTTTAAAAAAAAAAATTAACTCAGAGGAGAACTTTAAAATAAACATGGAGAGGTGGTAGATTCCAAACTTGCCATGCCATGGAAGTCGCAGAGGGAGGGACAACCTGGGCACTCCCGCAGCCTGTCCACTGCTGGATCCACAATAATGGGAAACACTATCAAGTTATGTTTCTGCACTGAGCCGGCAGCTGGGATTGAAGTGCTAATGGAGGCTCTTAACAGATTTTTTTCTGGAAATGGAATACAGCAGTTTGGTGACGGTTGGGGGCAGGATAGCAGCTGGATAGCAACAACATCATGTGGTAGCATGGCTCCTGGACTGGAAACAACCCACTGCTGTTGCACTATAGCAACACTGTGTGAACATAGGTTTCTTTCATCACTATCATCATGATGGCTCTTCACTGGACACAGTCTAGCTTCTGAATGTTTTTCTTGAACTATGGCACCCAGAACTGGAAACAGTAACGTAGGTGATATGTGGCCAAAGAAGAATGAAGTGAGATCGCTGCTTTCCTCTATCTGGACACTATGCTCCTGTTCATGCAGCCCAGAACTGCACTGGCTTTTTTGGCTGTCCAGCACACTCTCGACTCATGTTTAGCTTGTGGTCTACTAAATTCTCTATACTTTTTTACGTGTGCTGGTTTCATTCCAGGTGTCACCCACTATATATTTGTATATTTCATTTTTCCTGCCTAAAGGCAGTATCTTATCTTTATCCGTGTAGAAATTGATTTTGTTAGTTTTGGCGAGCAAACTAATCTGTCAACGTAATTTTGAACTCTTTTCCTGTCTTCAGGGATATTACCTACTTCTCCTAACGTGATGTACAGAAACATGCAGACAGGAATGAGGATGCATGCTTAGCTCAATACAGAGTATAATTTGTGTGTGTGCGTGTGCGTGTGTGACTGCAGCTTCTAGAATCCTTCAGCCATCACAACATGTAGACACAATTCACAGAGATAGCACACACACACACCAGTTCCAGCTGGCATGCTAGTTGGTGGATTATCATATCCTCCAATTATCTCAGTTTGGCAGGGACAGTCCTGATTAATCCTCTGTCATTCTACTTTTTCAGTGGTTTTAAAATGTCCCAGTTTCTCTGTCCTCCTCTTACTTTTCTCCCTTTGCCCTCAGCTTACTTCAGTTGCTGCAAACTAAGTTTGAAATGCAAAAGTAGTTAGCACTCAGTTAATTCAGCAGAGGGTGATGAGAGGAAGGGATGGGATTTACCCTTCCCAGTAGACTCAGCTAAAAGCAAACTGCTGCAGCCTCTCCCAGCTTGTGTGTTCTTCCTCATTAATAACTTTTGCCACCATGACTGCATGCTCTGGGAGTCATAATCCCCCCACCAGAGGAACCAGACAGAGTTCTGGTCCAGAACCACTATTGATCAATGTAAGAAAGTGGGAAAGTATGCTGGTTTGAATCCCAATAGTATCATATGTGTCCAAATGTTAATAAGTGAATCTGATGAATATATTAAACTAACCAAACCTTTATAGTTAAATGTTAATGTGTTTTAAAGTTTTTTTAATGGTGTGATAATTCTTCAGTTGAATTAGATAAATATAAATCATCTACATGAAAGATGACCTTCCAAGGTGTGCATGTGTGTTTCTCTATGACTTCTCTGGTTCATTCTGTGACACAGAACTTGAATTCAGATCTCTGTGGGCTGACTGGGTAACCTGGAGACTACTTTTTAGAGGATCGGTCTCAAGTTACCTTGCTTTCTCAGATGAAGCACAAAATAATCCCCACAAATATCTTTGTATTGCAGTCACATAATGCACTCTACCTTAAAATCAGAAGCAGTGTTTCTGCTGCCACCTCTTCCCAAGGCTGTCCTTTGCTACTCACTGTTTATGCAAGGTAGGGAAACATCATTGCTGCTGTTCCTGTTGTTTATCCATCCTTTGCTGCTTGCCAGGCCAACAAGTGACCAGCCAAACTTGGATGAAAGTACATTGTCCGTGATAGAGAAGACAGGCAGTCTGGAAGTTCCTAGTTTTGTTGCTTCTCCAACTAACTCATCTTGTGGTCAGGAGCTCTTTTTGTCAGCTTTGCTTTCTATGTCAATTGCAGCTATTTCTGGAAAGTGGTTACTGTTAGATATCCCTTGGTAATCTACAGACTGGACTGTGTGGTAAAGTGATTAGAGATCTGGACTAGGACTGAGGAGACCCAGGTTCTGATCCCCACTTAGCCTGCCCATTCATTCATTTCCCTCCCTTTACTAATAAAAATTTGGGGAAGCTATCAATCTTATGCAAGAAGAATGAGTGGCCTGCCTATGGTAACTTTTAGCAGGTCATTTCAGGTTACTGGATTTAACTAAATTCAGAAACCTGAAATGACCTGCTAAAAAGTTGTTACCATAGGCAGGCCACTCGTTCTCTCTTGACAGAATATATTTAGCAACTAACTAAATAATGGGTTCTAATAGAGTCTCTAAGATTATTTTCCAGTCCTCTATAGTAAGTTAGATATTGGGAGGTGATTGAACCCCATAAAGATGTTTTTCACCTCATTATCCAGGAAGATGATCAGATTTCTGAGCATTGGCCTTTCCTGTCAGGGCTCAGGGGTATGAGGACAACATGGATGATAAGAGAACTCTCAAGGCAGGAGAGGGATGGTCTTGGAAGTGAGGTAAATATTGGATGGGTGGGAACCATTATCTCTAGATATTATCACAATTGTGGAGTGTTTGGTCAGCCATTTGCGCTTCAGATTAGGAGGCCATTTTGTTCCACACAGCAGCTTTGGTCATTTCTGCACTACATTGTTACAGTGCTACTATTCCACTTTCAACATCCTGTGGAATTCTGGGATTTGTAGTTCACGGAGGCCCAAGAGCTCTCCGGCTGAGAATTCTAAATGCCTCTCCCTAAACTGCAAACCCCAGGATTCCATAGGATGTCGAAAGTGGAATATAGTACTATAACTGTGTAAGGCAGAAGTGGCCTTTGACTGCCCCTTTCTGGTGCCTTGTCTGTCAGTGAGATGGCCATGTTGTCCAAAGAGGATACATGATATCCCCTTTGGATAATTCAGACCAAGTGGCCAGAGATATACTTTGTTGTGAGCACCCATTTTGCTCTGCCAAAGTTGGCATGGTCAAGGTGATATATGTTGAATTGATGGAGCCCTTAGGAGGGTGAATGCAGCAATCCATAATGCCTTAAACAGAGAATCGGACCACTTTCTTCCACACCCACAAATTGTCTTTTAATGGCCTGAGCTGTACAGAGTGGCTGGCATACATTTATCAGAAGATAATATGTTGTTCCTGGGTATTTGCAACAGGGAAGGAGGCCCCTTTTGGCCAGCCTAGTGGGAGAAAGGGACTAAACAGATGCTTGGAGAAAAGTAAAAGTTATGATGAACAACCTGGCACCCATTTGATGACAGAGAGGACTCGGGGACCCTTTTCGCATGTTACTGGATCCCAGCAGCATCCCACAGGGATCCCAGTACAAACTCTTCTGGGAGGGGAGCACTCCTGTTGCACCGGCTGCCTATGAGGATGGAGGAGGCATGCTGGCCCCACCTCTTCCTTCCACAGTGCAGCCGGGCACTGTCCCAGGCTGTGCTGGGGCAGGCAGTATGGCCACCATGCTTCCTGATCCTCTGCAGCTCAGGTAAATGTGAGAGAACAGCAGGAGGGCTGCAGGATCACTGGTCATTGATGAGGAAAACCTGTCAATGATTTGCAGCATGATTGCATCAACCGGGGAATGGAGAACGACAGGACACTGACGATGTTGTGATAATTGTTGTCCAGGTCCTGTCCTTCAATGTGGGATGATGATGTCCTGTGGAAAGGGCCTGGAACCGCTCCTTTATGTCCTGGGACCTGAGGAGTGAGAGAAGGAAACTGCTCCTAGGGCTGGTCTGGGGGCTTTGTCATCACTTTATATCTTGAAACTTGCGTGGGGATTCCTTAACCCTGTCTTCCAGCAGATAGCTGGATGGGGAACAACCTAGCTCTTGGGCTGTTCTCAGGGTGCAGATGTTTGACCCAGGGGAAAGGAAAATGAAGGAGAGATGCCTGCATCCTGCAATAGATTGCTTCCCTCACTTGCTCTTTACCTGCTTCAACACAGTTTAAATAGGTCTTAGGTTAAATAAAGTGGACCTTATTCAACCGAATCTTCTGCGTCTGGTCTCATTATTTCATGACTGATCAGCAATATAAATGTATTTACTAACTAACTAACTAACTAACTTGAGGTATGCGGCCCTGCCTTTGAATATTGTCCAGGATATTCAGAATGTGCTCAGGTCACCTTTTGGTGGGACTCAGTTAGAGTACAGTGTTACCCTGATTTCTGGGGTCCCTTGGGGGACGCCTTAATGTGCTCCACATGATAGGGAATGGAAACTAGCCAGAGCATGAGCAATAGCAATGTGAGAGGCAGGGTAACCTAGCAGAGTATTTTTACCCAGTTTTTACAGGGTCAGGCCAAGCCAAAAACCAAACAAAGATGTCCAATAAAATGATTTTATTGAATGAAAGTCTCACGCACCAATGCAATCACTCACACACTCACTCACTCAAGACCTATTAAGAAGCAAAAGAGAGGAAACTGGATAGTGGAACTATTGAAGGGATTGTAGCTGGGGTAATACTGCACCTTTTCCTGAAGTCCTTGGTCCGGGAAAAACAGCGAAGAAGTAGAGCTCAGCACAGAGAGGGCTAAGGAGATTATTCAACTGATGGAGAAATGGTCTGCTGGTACAACCAGGACTGATCCAGATAAACTCTCAAAAACTGGGACTATTTGTAGGGGAAAAGGTACAGGAGGGCTAATCCTTTCCTGGGGAGAACAATGGATGTTGCAACGGAAAAGAAGCTCCACGATGGCAACTCCTTTTGCATGATGAGATCACAAGGTGTTGCCAAAGTTTCAGGATCTTCAGTTGCATTGGATTGTGGTGTGAATTTATGTAGATGATCCTTACCTGATAGGATTTTATTATTGCTCAGCTTGGGGAAACGATGCTGATCCCCTCAGGCTGGCTCCTCAGTGGCTGAGGACCCTTTGTTTACTGTGAGCTTGCACATCTTGAGGTCTCCTGGGGCTATGTGACTTGAGATTGTACTGGCCTGACCTGGTTTTTGATCATTTGACCGTTGCTGCCTACGTGCCCCTCCGGGCGACCTCTCAGGCACATTGAATCATATTTTAATATAAAAATTGTAGACCCCGGGACAGGGTTTACCAGTGAGGTAACAACAGAGCTATGCGGACTGCAAACCCCTACCCTGCCTGGGCTCACTATCTCAAAGAATGGTGTTCCTGACTTACTGGGAACACAATTTGTGGATTGCAACAGCCAATAACTTGGCGGACACAGTTGTTGATTGTTGAAGTTTCCCTTCCCCTAAACTTGTGTGATTTTTGTGGGCTTTAGAAAGGGTGGGGAGGCCAGCCAGTTAGAAGCAGCTGGGTAGCTAAGACCAGAGGAGACTAAGAGCAGCCCTCATTCAGGCCTGTTTCTTGGCTGTATAAACCAGACCCCTGCCTGAGTTTGCACTAGATTTTGTATCCAACCACACAGCTACTCCCACTACCTTTCTTCTCTGTATTATCACTATTATTTCTGTGTCAATAGCCACTGTAATGTTAGTTTCATGCCCTGCTTCCAGAACATGGACTCTGACTAACAGTCTAAAACAGGGGACATGCCAGGACCTGCTGTTCAGGAGGAAGTTACAGTGCTACAAACAGAACAGGGTGCAGAACCAGCTCCAGCAGAAAGTCCTGCCCCTTCAGAGACAGAAGATAACTTACCTGTACCCACTTTTGCCAAGTGCAGACAGCAAAGAGAGAACCTGTGTTGATCTCAGAGGGTTTATAGTTGATAGCAATTACTCAGGCAGCAGCTGCGTTAGGCTGCTGACCTATATAGATGCTGCCCTTTGCCTCCAGGAGTTGTTGGAGCTTATTGGACCTTCCTGACTGCTGGATATATTGCTGAATTCTATGCCTGACTTTGGATTACACTGACTGACTTTGGACTCACTTGCCTTGGCATTCTGTTGGATTCTATTTATGACCTTGTGCTTATTCAATAAAAGTAAGGAATGAGCTATGAGCTGTTTGTTTATCAGCTGCACCACCCCAACTGAGATAGAACAGACCTTTTGGTGGTTTTAACATGAAAACTGGATCATGTTTAGTGGAGACCAGGTCAGAGAAAACAGTGCCATGCTCAGCTTAGGGGCAGGTGATTCCACCCCAAGCCCAGGTGATAGAGGAATTATGCAGTGCCTTCTGCCTACATGGATTCCCACATCTGTTTTTTGTGAAGCCCTCAGCACATTGGTTGGCTTGAGTAACTTTCATTAACAAGCAAGTAGATTGCCTAATGCCTGGATCCAGACTTATTCTGGATCCAGGCCTCTTCAGCTATAACCAATAAAGCTGGGGCCTTTTCCTGCCACAATTGAAGACTGTTCTCTGTGCTTATTTATCACAAGCAGAGTGGTACTTGCTGTTGAGCCCACAGTACATATTAGTTTCCCATTTCTTGGGTCATCAAATGCCCCCCCCCCTTAAGTATGAGTACTGACCAATAATGGGTGGCAGGGCATTTTTAGTTTTGGCATCTTTGTTGTGAACTACCCTGCCTCCTAGGAGTTTAAGTGATTATTATTTTAGCAGGTACTTGTGGAATCCTGATTTTATCTCAGACATTTAGAATGTTGTTATTACTAATCAAGGCAGTATGAGTATTTTTATTCTCTGGTGTTAACTGATGTTATCATACTAATGTGTTTTGAATTCTTAATAAAGCTTTCCTGAAGCTTTGTTAAAGAATGTGAGAGAATACAAGTTGAATGAATGAATAACACCTGATGGTAGATATCTCTAACAGTGATGCCTCCATTGTGTTATCACATCTTGAAAAATTCTGAATAAAGCTCCAGCCTATAAATGCCCCAGAAATAGAAACTAATTGACAGACAAGGACAATAGAATAGAATCCACCATCCAGTTCAGCAGGCTGCAGTTCTAGTAATGGGGATATAACTCAGTGCTGCTCTGCAAGCCAAAGAAAATATTTTCTCAAACCATGGGACCTCGCACAGACAAAGTATCAAACATCCCCATGGGCCCAGAAGTGATTTAAATGGGATCTCTTTTTGTTTTGCAGGCATAAAAGCAAAAATATCCACTGTGCCTCAGAGACAAATGTGGTTCTACTAAAAACCAAGGTAAGTTTCCCTTGCCTCAAGTCAGGTCTGTATTTCATTTGAACTAGCTAATGTAGAGGACCTTGAAATGCTGGATGCTACAGCTAAATGAACTTACTTTGTGTGAGCTCACTACAACACAATATTAAGCATACTACCTACACATTTCAATTACATGTTTAAAAATGTAATGAGAATTTTTCTTCAAAAACTCTTCTCCCAGATGAGAATGTTATCATTTACTCAGAATGCAAATATTAGCAGATGGACAAATTTTGGTTACTTGTGAGAGCTAAATTTCTTTCTCTCTACTTTAAATGTGCACTGGAGTACAAAAGCAAGCAAGTGTGACTCTTTCAGAGCTTCTGTATCTTGCAGAGATATTGTATTCTATTTCCCAAGGCCATTCCAAAATGAAAGACTGTTGTTTTACCCCCCCCTAATTCATGTATACCTAGGAGCTTCAAGGACTTCAAGTAATAGTTAGCCTAATAATGTTTGGGGCTTTGCCCAACAAAGGACAAAAAAAAAAAAAATCCCTATTAATCTGAAAAAGTTCCCATCTGTAATAAAATGTGTGCACACACAGCATGTGCTTGCGTGCACACACACACACACACTCACACAGACACACACAGACAATGGTTCCTGCGGGATAAACCGTACACAATCAGACATGACAAGCAATGTAAGGAACATGAGGTCCAACAGAGGTTATCAGAGAGAGGAGGAAAGGTACTTATTAAAAATAGAATTGCCATACATAATTGTATGAAAGGTTCAATCTGTATCTTGACAGCCCATCTTGAAAAAGCAAGAGTCTTTTGAAAATGAATCTGCCAAGGGAGAAGTATGAGAAGTGTGTGTCCAAAATATATCCAATCAATCTTCTCATTGAGAGTGAATGAAAGGAAAGCATTACATCAGACAAAAATCCCAAGGTAATGCAGTCTGAGGTTTCTTCAAGCCTGTAGGGCTAGCCCCACCATGCAGAAGGGTAAAGTGACTTCTTCCAGCAGACTGCCATATTTTGAGGGGGATGGGACAGATGAAGCCAAGAAGTGGTGCACGAACGGTGCAGGAAAACCTTTCCAATTGCTAATCCCAGTGGAGTGGGGTGGGGAGGTCATGTAGGCTTCACTTCACACACAAAACAAAACAAAACAAAAAACAAAACTTCAGCCATTATTACCTAGGAGTAGGGTGCCAAGCAATTCGCTTGCCCACCTCTTCAGCTAACAGGCACAAACCCTAGTTAGATTTGAATAACTCTTGCTCTGTCCCTTAGAACAAGAATGAAGTTCTTTTACAGTAACTTCTACTTTTCATTTTCACACTCTGTTATACAAATAGCTAGGTACAAACTGCATCAGTAAAACAGTGAGTGTAGAATTTCTGAAGTGCCCAGAGGCACCATACAAAAATCATATCAGGGCTCAATCTAAATAAAGTAGATCCAAAGAGAATGGAAAAGGAAAAAAGAACAAATTGTCAATTTCAGACTGTGAACACAGGAATTGAAAATAAGACATGAAGATGAAACCACATGAAGGGAAAATAATGCTTCTAGAAGGAAGGCAAATCAAGCTGCTAAACAAATGTTAGGAGAAGAGAATTTCATTCATAAGGAGATGTTTCTTGAGTCAGTTGATGATAGTGCACACTGCTGTTCTTGGCAAGATGTCCTTATGCTTTACCTGTTCAGAGTTTCCATGTATTCCACTAGAGACATTAAAACATTTCTCTTGGTGTGCAGTTATCTCCAGACTAACTTAACTGGCACCTCCCAGACTCATATGAAGCTTACACCCTTTGGATTTCATGTTCCTCTGAATATTGTCATACGGTTCTTGGTTCAAAAAGCGTGTATAAAAATGTGTATGTTACAGAAAGTTATGTACCAAAATGCATATATTAAGAAAAGTTGTGTATAAAATTGGTAAGGAATGACACATAGAAAATAATGTGTGTGTTTTCATCTATTTTTTTTCTAAAAAATATGCATTTATGACGCAGAAGCTGGACAGAATGAATCTAATCTGAATTCAGTCTGACATGGATCAGACATGTTCCCGTGTGCATATTGAGGAATACAGCAGGATCAAGTGTGGATTAAGAGTACTGTACCATTCTCTGTTAAGTTAAGTTGTATTCAGGCATGTATACCCACATTCAACTGAGAAGCAGTTTTCTTTGTTAAATTTGTATCCCACCTTTCCAGCCAGTGATGCTCAAAATGACCCTTGAACATCTATGCCAATCCTGTCCTGGTTACTTACATCAAGCAGCAACTTTAACTCAATGATCCCCAGGTGATCTGTCAGAAATTGCTAGAATTCATTGGATAATCTGTCTTTGACATGTTTTCAATCAATCTCTGGTCCACATTATGTTGGAAAAGGTTTGCTGTGACCTTTGGTCCAATAAAATACTTATGATGTACATGTGGAAAGCACCTGGGGGAATGACTGTGCATGTCATGAGGTAATCCCCTTGGGACAAAAAGCTGAGTCACAGTGTAATGTAACCAGGACAAAGGGCTACATCAGCCATGGGACATGAAATCCTGGCTGGGGTTACATCAGCTGGTCCCTGTGTATATAAGGAGATGGGACCTGGCCAATTTTTCTCTTGGTCTGCCTGAGTGTTGGCCGGAGGCTTTGCCAGAGCATATCTCCACTTGATATGTTGATGATGGAATGCTGAATCTCTGTTGGAGGATCTGCGAATTCTGTACATATATATCTATATATATGTGTGTGTGCGTGTATATTGGAACAGAAGATTAAAAGCCTCCAGGTATCCTTGGAAGACAACACTGTGTGATAGTGTTCCTTCGTGGGTGAGTTTTGGGGTCAAAGCAGTGCTGCATATCATACTCTGCTGCACATGCTTTTGTTGCTGTGTTTATCAACTCTGCTCTATGTGTTTTGTTTTGCATTCGACTCTGAGCCACGTTTGGTCAGAGCTCAGTGGAATGAGGGAAGATTTATCGCGATTTGCATAAATCCTATCATCCACCATCCCTCCATGCTTTATTTACATATGGCAGACATTTATTGAGGAAGATATGAAATAAGTAACGATTGAATAAGAGAAACAGTTTCCATGGCTATATCAAGCCTTTAACATTACACTGTTCAGGGCACATTAATTCTGAATATCTAGTCCTCTAGTCACTGCATGCAATTGTTAACAACTATAAATTCATTCCACATGGCAACTGCAATGGTCCAAGTTAGAGCTGTTATCCTCTACAGTGTATCCTCTGTAGAGACAGCCTAACAATGGGGGCTCTAAGGCTGAAAGTGTGAGAACTTACTCTAAACATGACTTCAATTGTTGGATGATAGGCGAAAATCCAAAAGTTATGCTGATTCTGTTGTATCCATATGCAGCTGACATAGCATGGTACCATACTCAAGTCTGTGATCATGTACAAGAGGATGTACTGTGCCTATAGTTTTCTACTGGTGGTACTAGGTAAAACCCTTTCATGGGCAAGCAGGAGGATTCAGGAGCAGGCTAAAAGATCATAGCACGGTGAATATTACTGAGTAGCTCCTCTGACCTCATAGCATCATTGAAGGATCTTCAGTGACCTTACAAGTTGGTACTTCACCTTCATTAAATTCCCTTTAACAATTTGGTATCACACATGCACAGAAGTCACTGCTTTACATGACACAAACACATCTCATGTTGATGGCTCAGTTTGTGGATTATCAGAGCTTCATTTCTTAAACATACACACCAGTCATGAGGAAGAGTGCTATTTAGTTAAAGCAGGATGCTTTGCTTTCATTGCTGCGAAATTACCTACCAGGCCACACACATCTGAGATAACAGAGAAAAGCTTCCAGGTCAGAGAGAACATAATGTGCAGGCAGCCGTTGGTCCTGGCATTTCTTATTTCAGAAATGAAGCACCACTTGTGGTTATCACATCCTGGTGCTGAAATCTCACCTTATTAACTTAGAGGTACTTCACTGCTTCCACCTATGTAAATATTCAGTGTAAGGAAAGCAAACCTTGCAGACCAGATGAACTCAGGTACGTTGCTTTATCCTTAAGCACACAAGTGGAAGCATACTAAGCTTACTTTTAAACAGGAAGACGTGATTAGTCTTTAATATTTTAAGTGTTTGTTTAACTATAGTTTCCCCAATTCATTGCCTTGTCTTTAAAGCTACTGAAATGCAATTAACTGAGCAGAAAGAAAAGTCCTGCAGGTACTAATTACTGGTTAAGATTTGGGCTTAAGACAATAAACAATTGAACAATGTTGAATGTAACTTAATTGCTTTCAGGGGAAAAAAGTGTTTCTGGGTAGCACGTAGTTAAATTAAATATGGATGCACCTAAAGTAAGTAAAACACACAGAGAGAATAAATGCAATATTTAGAGATAAGGAAGATTTCTGGCATGGGCCCTTGGTTACCCACAGAATATGTTGTTCAGTGTGACTCATGGCTATCTTGCATTAAGGAGATGAGATATAGCTAACTGCCAGAGTGGGGCTGATAAAGCAAGAGAAAGAGAGAGAATGAGAATGAGAGAGACAGAGAGAGAATTAGTGGGCAACTACTTTAAACTGTTATGCTCCATATTAAGGCTGAGTGCATAGCCCACTTGGTATAAAGTCCAAGCCCATTTTCTCTTCAAGTATAGACTTTCTTGGAAGCAGAGGGAAATACTTAAGTCCAAATGAAGTCCAGTTTTCAGAAACCGAGTCATGTAAGTTAGCTGATATGAACTACTTGCAAATTACTCTGACTCAGTCACACTCCTTTTTGTTTATTGATAAGGTGACTCTGTTCTTAAGACTGCATAGCCAGTTGGAATCTTGTGGGAATATGGAGAATACGTCCTCTACTCTTATAACATAGCAGACTTTGTAGAAGTATTCTAATGTATACTTAAGTGATTTTCTGTGATCAAATGCAAAATACTTTCTATTTTCCAGTCAGCTGTTGCTGACAACTTAAGCTTGAAGCAGGCTACTGATTTTTTTTTTCTAATGTGACCTCCATGGTGGATGAAAATGTACCTGGTTAAAATTTGCTATTTTCCCTTTATAATGATTTGTGACCTTTGAGAGCTCTTTATACAAGCTGTGTTTCATTACAAAGAAAGAACTGGGAATGAGACAAGTTCCTGATGTCATGGGTTGCAGTCAAGAAAAAAAGAGAGGATTGTTTCATTGTCAGCACCAAAACAATGTGTTTTCAGTATAATTTTATATTAAATGTATTGCACGCAATACAACACTGATCATGGTCAATAATCCACAGATGGCCCATGACAGCACATTAGCCTTCTCACCTCTTTCTTCCAAGGTGCTGCTAACATTGCCATACAGGGTATGAAGAGAGTCATGCCTACCCATCTGGCTGGCAGGCTTGAAGAAGTCAAATTCTGGTGAGAAATGGGATATATGTTCTTACACAGGAACATAAACTACATACACACTCAGCTTCCCTCCAGAACAGACTGTGCTGGAAAAACATGTACACTGGGATGACTCCCTTCAGAAACCACATTTCCTAGAAACACCAAGAAGACATGTAAGAACAGTATCCTCTCCATGCCTTCTTTCCCACAGTTTTCACTCTCATTCCACTTCTTATGAGCAGGATTGTTAGGTTATGGGTAGTGAAAATGTAACCTCAGCCACATTACAGAAAACCTAGTCCATATTCCTGGAGCATTCCTTCTACTCTAGCAATCTGAATCAAGAATGCTAGATTGTAGGAAGCTTTAATCTCATTCACATCCTAGCAGTCTGGCTCAAGATCACAGGGAAAAGAGCAAAGTTAAATCCCCTCCTTCCCTCCAGGAATCAAACAGAATGAGGGGAAAGAGAAATTTCTGTATGGGGGTATGTCCCTGGTCACCCAGTTAGTATCACAGTCAGCTCATGCAACACCAGAGACCTTTAACACTTCACAATTATAATGCTATGATTCCACTGTAACTACCATGACAACATCCTATGGAATCCTGGAATCAGTAATTTAGGAAGAAGCACTTGAAATTCTTAGCCAGGGAGCTTCTCTAGTACTCCTGACCAAACAACAAATCCCAAGATTTTATAGGATACAGCCATGGCAGTTAAACAATACCAATGCACTATAACTGTGTAGTGAGAAAGGACCCACCATAGAGGATTTGTTTTTAATAATTTAAATGGTATCATCCACTGGAAGCATTTCTCTTAGCCAATGGAGGAGCTTTGCTGTCTTCTTCTTAATCCAGCATAGGATCAGTTTGCAATTAATTTTCTGTTCCTTAGGAAGACACTTTTTATCCTTGAGTACATTCCCTGTATTTGCTTCCTCATTACTTTATTTACCTCAGGCGCTCGCCTTATCCTTTTCTTCCTTTTAGATTTTTTCAGGTGAAGCCAAGCCATGTGGTAGAACAAAGCATGCCAGACAATGGGACTGACATGTTATACTGACATGTGGTCTAGAAAAGAGCACAGAATAATTTGTTTTGTGCCATACTGAGGAGAATTGTCCTGAGTTCCTCATTCCTTCTTGATCTTTCATTCAGTTGTGTTTCCAGTGGTGGCTGCTCAGTTTCTTGACCCTACTTCTAGGTCTTTTAAGCATGGTGAGATGAGGCTGTTGCTACCAGGACATCAAGGTCTGAGGCACAAGTGAGTCCTATGTGTAGAAATAAGTATGTAATTGTAAACCAGAACCCTGAAATGAAAAATATTATTTTTCCAGACTCTTTGAGTTTAAATAGAGCTATGCCTAATTAATTCTACTTCATTGTAATATTTATACATGTGATGGAACACATTTTTTTTTATCTGAATATGCATATACTCACTGTACCATATTCCACATACTTTACTTTACAAACTAGTAAAAGAATTTCATATTTACATTAAAAGTACTGACAATTCAATTGCTGTACAATGTGAGTACAGAAGATAATATTTAACTGCAAGTTGTATCTTTTAAAACAATTCCTCAGGAACTAATGAACACAAACTGGGTATATTTAAGAGAGAATTATAGCTTGTTCTTTTGAACATTTAGAAAAATGAAACTTGTTTCTAATTTTACCTAACTGCTCACTCTGATGTTGTCTAACTACGCCTTGCAATGGTTTTTTGTTTTGTTTTTTAAATTGATTTGCAGTGCCTATATAATGGCATTGGGTCCTGCCCATCAATGACAGGGTCAAAAAAATTGCTGCAGTGGATAAACCTGCCAAGCAATGGCTTCTAGATAAACCAGCTAACCAACCAGAATACAGATGGGATCACTTTGGATGGAGGTGTAGCAGGGTGGAGCTGGAAGCCGTGCCGGGGCATGAAAAGCAGCACCTGTCAAATTGCTTTCATCCAGAATCCTCATCAACCTGAAAAGCCTGAGCAGGTATAACCGCATTTCCTGACACTTCTCCTTTGTTTCACTTGACTCTTTCTTCTTCCATGACTATCCTGCTGCTGTTTCTCTGTTCTCTACCTTTAGACTATCAGTTACTTGTGGAAAACATTTTTTATGCTTTTGGTACTTTGTATGGATGGCATTCTGTCAGTTAAAGCAACTACAGTCAGTCCACTACATTTGTGGGTTTGACTTTCACGGATTTAATTATTTGTGAGTTTCTTCAACCCCTGTCCCCCACACCTCAGAAGCTTCTTTTCTTTTCCTTCTTGGCAGCTCCAATCAGGCCGTGCAGCCCTTTGAAAACCCACCTCTTGTCCTCCTCCATCATCAGCTGCTGCCTGGCCTGCAAAGTACGGCCCACAGCCTGATTTCTCAGCACCACAAACCCTTCATGATGTCCAGCACACACCCAACGAAGCAGATGGGTGTGAGAGAGGAAGTATAGGGTCACCATGCTGACCCACCCCTTTCTCTCTCCTTTTCCTGGCCTAATTTGGGATCTGGGTGTCCATTCTCCCCACCATGCCTTAGCCCCTCCCCCACAGACACACACATATTTTTATATTTGCAATTTTTCCATTTTTGTGGGGGTCCTGCACTCTTAACTCTACTGAATGTGGAGGGCTGGTTGTCATTTATTACCTATCACGGACATGAAACTCTTCTTAGAAGCTAAACTGACTAAACTGAGGCTGTCATACTTTGGACACATCATGAGATGACATGACACACTAGAAATGACAATAATGCATGTAAAGTGGAAGGCAGCAGGAAAAAAGGAAGACCACATTATAGGTGAGTTGACGCCATCATGATGCCACACCCTCAGTAAGGCTCTTCACAGCTGGGGCTCTTAGTGGTCTCTCATTCAGAGGGTCACCATAAGTTAAAGTCAACTTGATAGCATATTATTATGTTTAACACAATGTGCAGCTGTGCCTCCATTTTTAAATATCAATTACAGGAATGAGGGTGTGCACTCATAGAGGATGCAGTGCATGTTGACAGGGGAAAGTACCTCTCTCCACAGCGTGACTGGAATGGCTAGAGCGCTTAGGGAGAGATTTCCTGTGGGCACCAGTGGGACCTTTCCCCCTGATGTACACAGTCTGTGTGGGAGAGGATTCTTGTTCACATTTGGGACAGAAGACTACAACCCGTCTCTTCCAACGTGTTAGACCCCCCCACCCCAATTCCCACGTAGCATGCAGCTGCACACCAAGGAAAGCTCCAGCTTGGCCATGAGGAAAAAAAGAAGGAAAGTATCTGCCAGGACAGCTGCCTTGTTCTGTTGTAAATAAGGTAGGGAGAGGTTCTTATTTCCAGGCAATCATTTTTTAAAAAGTAAACACAGTCTAAAGACATTCATTTTAACTGACTTAATCACAGAAATGTTGCTGTTCAATCTTTGGGACCCTTGGCGATAGACTTCTTTGAGAAACTTTTCTTTACTCCCTTCTCTTCCTAAAGAGGGTTACACATGTATATCTATCCTACACAGTTACATGTCAGTTTCACTGCACATTATGGAATCATGTGATTTATAGTTTGCTGAGGCATTTGGAATGCCTCAGCACTCTCAGCTAGAGAGTGCCAGTGCTCCAGTTCCGAGGGGATGGTAATGTAATTCTCTACCAGGGAAATAAAGTTGTTGGATATATAGGTATAACTATGTATGCCATGTAAGGATTTACAATTATGTAAGTAATGCAAATATAAAGTGTTTTAATTTTGTAATTTCGTTTAATAAAAAGAATAATAAAAAAAGAAAATCTAAAGTTGTTGTTTGTCTTTTAAGTTGTGTCTGACCTATCGCAGAGATTTCTTGGGCTGAGAGTGTGTGATGTGCCCAAGGTTACCATGGCCAAGTGGGGAACTGAATCCTGGTCTTCAGTATTGTAGCCCAATGCTCAAACCACCACACTGGTTTGCCAACCTAAAATTCAGGACCAAGCCATGACAGTAAAAATGGCACTGAACAGTTATAACAGTGTGGTGTAAATACACCCACCATTTCTTTAGCTATTTGAGCTGTTTTGTGCTCCCTGGAAGCACCCCATTTTGGAAATCTTTCCTATCACGGAGATCTCATACTTCATAGTGTGTTTTTTTTTCTGGAACAGTTAGAGAACTATATAATTGTATCAGATAATATAATCCCATAAGTACTTATTAACTTGTTGCCTCAACTTGACTGTTGGGCAGAATGAAGTTATAGTCTAAGGACAAGTTGGGAAGCACTGTGCTTATTATTTCAGGCACATGTCTACCAACTGGAAAAGTTAAGGCTAGTTAAAAATATAAAGCATTTCTACCACCAGAGGGTAGTACAAGAGTGGAGAAAAAAATAACAAAAAAAGTGATTTTCTTGGAAGTTCTGAAACTTGAGAATTCTGTATAAAAGTCTAACATGTTGGGTGGCTTTTCCCAATGCTGTTAACTGTAGATGTGTGCCTGGAAGACACTGGATGAGAAAACACACACCCAGGCAGGGAAAACATGGACTTCTGCATATTCTTGGGTGGTTTATTTTACGTATCTTAGATCTGAAGTGCTGGATCTTTTAGACTAGGAGCTATGTGTTCTGTTTCAAGTACAGTCATTATCTTAGAAAGCTTTGATGGGACAAAGAAACTGGCGTATGAGGGGGACAGAATAAGATCCTGAAAACTATAGTGTGATACATGTGTGTTTATGTGCCTTCAAGTCACAAGTCATAACTCCATGAATTTTATAGGGTTTTCTTAGACATGGACACACTATATAAAAAGAGGCTTTCAGAATTAGACCAAAGGGCTATATGGGGCCCATTCATACCACACCATTCCAGCATCATTATACTACTGGCTTCATCCTGTGGAATCCTGGGAGTGGGAATCTGGTCAGGCATTGGAGAGCTCTGGCTAAGAATTCTAAGTGTACCTCTCTAATTTGTAAATCTTGGGATTTTGGAAGACAGAATCATGGTACTTAAAGTGGAATAACACCACTATAATTCTGTGAATGGGCTCCCGTTCCAGCATTCTGTTTCCACAAAGGCCAGGTAGTTGTCTCTGGGAAGCCCATAAGCGACAGGAAGGCAAGCGTACCTTCCAGCTTGTGTGACCCCAACAACTGATATTCAGAAACATACTGGGTCTAGTACTAGAAGAAATGCATATTGAACATGACTGATAGTCATTCTCCATGAATTTGTACAATCCCTTTTTAAGTCTGGAAGCCGTCTTAACTTTCTAACACAGTGAATTCCACAGTTTAACTATGCTAAGTGTGAATAGCGCTTCCTTTTCTCTCTTCTGGATCTGTCAATCAGTAAAAAGAATGGCGGACAATGAATGTTTTTGGAACCAAGTTATGTTTACAGAATTGTGACAACTTTTATGAAGCCATGTAGTTCCCTTTTGACCAACGTGACAATGGCCCTTTCCACACGGCGGATGGGGGAACGGGGCAGCACACGCAGGGACGGATCTTACCTGAAAACGGGTTGCTCCGTCCCTGCGGGGAGCGCGCGTTCGCCGCTCCACACGCTGGCGAGTTTCGGCGGTGTTTGGCGGCGCCCAAAATGGCGGCCGCCGACTTCCGGCGGCGCTCCGCCAATCAGGGCAGTGCGCCAGCCGGAAGCCCGCCCCTGGGCAGCTCTGCAGGGACGTGCTAGTGCGTCCCTGCAGTTTCACATGGGGCGCTGCAACGGGTTAGCGCGCTCGTGTTTCGTAAAAACCTCATAAAATGTGGTTTTTAAAAAATGCGCCGCACCACCCCTTGCGGCCGCGCTAGCGCGGTTTGAGGTGTGGAACCTCCACTATTCAAACCGCTCTAGCGCGCGCCACGGTGTGGACGACCTCCGGATGAGTCGCCCTAAGCCGTTTTTTTTTCCCCGTGTGGAAAGGGCCAATGTATCTTAATGCAAATGTGGCTATATAAAATCTATCTCCATAGCATGGCAAATGTGTAGGCATACTATTGTTATTTTCCATTGCTCAAAGGAATGCTTCAAATTTCCCTTGCAATGTATTTATCATCTCTTGCCAACCATGGAGCTTGATCCAACTAGCCAGGTCTCTGATGTCAGTCTGTGAGCTGTAGAATCATTACCAGGAAGTGGGAAGGGTAAAGACAATTGTGCATGCCTTTTAAAATTCAATTATATTGTCACAAACCTATTCTTTTATAACTTTGTTTCTAGGCTGGGCAAAAGACAGTTTGCTTACTGAGCTGAAACACAAGATGATGAGTCTCCTCATTCCTTTGACACTTGAATCTTGTATCTTGCACTGTGCACTGTTTCAGGAAGACAACATCCTGTACCCCCTTAGTGGCCACAGATAAAGTTGTGTGGAACATGTACCCAACATATTTGTCTAGACAAAGTAGAATGATTGGTGGTCTCAAATAGAACAAAGCTCTGCCTCTGCTGCCCCAACTCAGCATCTGCTGTCTGATATGGCACTGGTGGCCCTACTCTGATGGATGGTAGGGACAGTCATGTTTGTTTCTTAAACCAAACCAAACCAAACCAAACCAAACCAAACCAAACCAAACCAAACCAAACCAAACCAAACCAAACCACTAGTCTACCCTAATAAATCACAGTTCAAAGAACCAGGAATGCAAGATTTTCAGGCATCAACACCAAATGTAAACAACCAGAAAATGGTGCCAGATAAGTAGTGAAGTATGTAAGTCTTATTACTGTAGTAACCAAAGTGTTGTGTGTGTGTGTGTGTTTGTGGTGGGGGTGCCTTTTCAGGGTTTCCTAAGATCTCCAGAACCAAGGCAGCCACTCTAAATCATTTCTGAAAATTGGGAGATGGCTTTCTGACATGAAAAGAATGGTCAAACAGTTATAAACACTGCTACCTCCTGGGGGGGGGGAGTTTTTACTTGAAATATATATTTTAAAAAGGAAACCCAACATTAGTAAAAAAAAAGAAAAGCTATGAGCTATGACCTGTGGTATGTTCATTTTTAAGGCCTCCAAACCCCCAGACATCCAGATGAAGGGTTGCCCACAGTGACAAGTGCTTCAGTTATCCCCACACCAGCCTTGTAATGAAGATTAATACTACTACTGCCTACTACTGTCTGCCTTGTTTTAGAGTGCTTACAGCCCAAATTGGTGCCAATTATGGCATCATTTTGGCATCAAGTTAAGACACAGCTTTTTATTAAAGCCTTTGGCTTTTAATGATTTCATCCAATTTGTACATGTACATGGTTTTAACTTGTTCTAACTTGTTAGATAATTGAATATGGTTTAGACTGTAAATCTTTTATGGTTTTGCATTTAATATGGGTTTAAACTGATTACATTGTAAGCTATCCTGAGACCTTTGGCTATAAAGCTGGATATATTTTAATAAATATAATTACTACTATCATTACTATTATTTCCCTCTACCTTACAAATAAAGGACCAAGCCTAAAGCGTAATGGCTCACCAAACACCTTACCTTTTCTTCTGCAGGTATACCTGAGCCCAACTAAAAACAAAACAAAACAACAAAGAACAGGGATGCTTAGTTATACTTAACAAAAGCTACATTTTAGGACGATGACTCCCAGAATCCCTCAGTCAGACCTACTGCTCTCAGGAACAGCAGAAGATACTATCCCACTGATACTTTTGAAGCAAGAGGAGGATAGAACCATCTAATTCTCTTCCTTGGCAGAGGAATAGTTTTGATCAGCAGGCATTGAAGGAAACATGCCTGGGATCAGACTGCAGCAGAAATGACGCCTTTTCTGTAGAAGTGAACGAGTTTAGCAGATCACACTTTCAAATGTCACCTTAAACCAATCTACTAAAACACCCTGGCTGTGCTTAGAGACATTATTCTTTTCTAGTCCTACCAAAGTGTATAACTGTAATTCTAACAGAATCTAAGGCCCTCTTTTAATTAACTATGGAGAAAGGTTATTCAATCTCTCTGGCCATAGAGGTGGTCTCAGTATTGAAATGTGTTACATAGTTTATGTGGCTCATCCAGCTAATTTGTGCCTGTGCCAAACAGAGTCCCTTTCCGCATCTCACCTTTTTCCAGCACTGGGGTGCAGGGATCGCACGAGCAGCCTGCGGCGAGAGGCTCTCGTGTCCCTGCTGCTTCAGCTCTGCACGAGCTGCCTGCTTGCACGAGAGCCCCACCTCTTCCTTCTGCAGTTTCCCAGGCTGCACTGGGGCAAGAAGCACAACCGGCGCGGCTCTGGAGGCTCTGCACGCCAAGTAAGAGCGCGAGGGGCCTGGGAGCAATGTGCGATCGCGGACCATTTTTGGCTGAAAAGGTGTGCAATGGCGCCTGCCACCCCTGGAGCATCGTGCGATTGTGAGTCATGAGATCGCTCCTCACAATTGCACAGCACTCCAGGTGCCCTTTCACATGGCAAGTACCGTGCGGAAAGGGCCAGAATAAGAGGCAGACTTAGAGGGAAAGGTTAGGAGACTGGTCTTTGTTGAGAGGCAACCCTGTAAATATATTCAGTATCAGTTTTCTCAGGTTCTTTCTAATTACTATTAAGAGGATAGTTTATGTCCAGACCATCTGAAAGACTTTATCTCCCTATAGGCCCAAGTCTTAAAATCACCAAAAGTAGGGCTTTCTGTTGGTCCCACTACTGCCACAGGCCCACTAGGTGAAGGTAAGTGAGAGGACCTTCTCCATGGTTGTTCCCACAGCTTATCACTACCAAAGGGAACCTTTCAGATGTACAAACTTTTGCCCACAAATCAAGGCACTTTTTAGAAAGTTTCTTGAAAGAACTCCTAAGGGAGAGAGACACCACTACTTTTCTGAGCAAATCTGATCAGGGAAATGTCACAATGGGACCTGAGTAACTATTTTATATCACACAGAGACCTGACCCAATTTTCCGACTGGTGATTTGTTCATTATACTCACTTTAATGTTGTGCCTCTTAATGGTGCTGTTAAATCTGGCAACAATGACAAGCATGTAGTCACTGTGGCCACCCAAATGAGATACTTCCCCATGTGCTCTGTAACTGTCCCCCACACATAACAGGCTGGAACATCAGGCTGATGATGAACCAACTGGCCAAAGCCATCCCAGCCTCAGTGTGCATCAGTTCCTTGAATCAACCTATGCCCCAGACAGGTAGCCAGCTGAGATCAGATATGGTCATCATAAGCGAAAGCCAGAGGAAGATACTATTGTGAACACAACGGTCCCCTTTGAGAACAGAAACCAGCCATGAAAGAGGTCATAAACATCAGAAACGCACTCCTCTGGCTGAGGTACTGAGACAAAGAAGGTATGACAACTCTGTGCCTGTGTTACTTTTTGGTGGCTGGGATCCAGTGAATCAGCTATGGAGACCCTTTGCCCCACCATGGGAGCCTAGGCTGACCACATCTTTGCTTCCCTTTCACCAGCAAGTAAATACCCTTTTTCATTTAAATAGTCCTTTTATGATTAATTAGTTGCAGAAGGGCCTTTTTACTAGGGGTCCTTTATTTTTATCTTTATTCCTATTTTTTATAATAAAAATAACAAACAGTACCAAGGAAACCTTTGCAAAGACAGAAGTCCTTACCTCAGGCCTGTGAGAGGGGAAGGGCAGGGAGGCCTAGTGAACCAGTGCTCATTTCTACCGGGGGATGAGGAGAGGTTCAAATCAAGCCAGATGCCCCTGGGTGTGTAAAGACTGGCCATGATGAGACAGGGCAGCCCTAAGAGAATGACACTCTGTTCATGCTCAGAGGCACCCTTTCGCTTTTAACCTTTTTGTTGTTACTGTCAAGTCGGCTTGGATTTGGGGCAGCCCCAGGAACGGGAGCCTCCAAGACACCCTGCCGCGCTGGGGCCCTGCAACTTCAGGGCTGTGGCTTCCTTGTCTTAACCTGTAATTAAATGCCCTAATCCTTAACGCCCTCCAAGGCTAGCTATTTATTTTATTTTATTTTATTTTATTTTATTTTATTTTATTTATTCAGCGTCCGAAGCCGCTCTGGCGGGGGGAGCGGGAGCTCTTCTGCGCCGAGGCCGGTCTCTCCGCGCTCCCCTCCAGCGCCGCTGCCGCCTCTGCGGCCAACCGCGCTCCCAAAACTTTTCGCCCTACCTTCCCTGCCAAAGTTCCAAAGTTTGATGACGTCAGCGGCGCGGCCGCCAATCGGCGCCGAAGGTGTTATTTTGGGGAGGGGAGGGGGCGGCCCCGGCGTCCGCCGCCCGCTTCGCCTTGCCCAGTCCATGGAGAGGCGGCCGGCGGCGAGCGCCCGGAGTCTTCCGCAGCCTCCGCGGGGCCGATCTGGGGCTCAGGGTTTGGCCGCCGCCTTCGCCGCCGCCTTCATCTCCCGAGGCCATGTCGGGCTGCCCGAGAAGGGTCCGGTTGGCCGAGTGAGCGCCGCCGGGGCTGCTGAGTTGCCCCCGCCCGCCTTTGGCCGCCGACGCCGGTCACCTGGAGGGACCGAGAGCCGCGGGGCAGGTTGTGCCTGGGGCTGCGAGGAGCCGGACGGGACGGGACGGGGCGGGGCGGATTGGGCCGGTGCTCCGGAGCCTGCTTTGTTGGGGCGTCGAGGCGCAAAGCGAAGATCGCTCCGGATATCTTGGGGAAGAGATGCCTTCTTTGCCGCCGGGCTCGCCTCGGTGCCGCTGCTGAGGTCGTTCCGTGTGGCTTCCGCGCCGGCGGTGGCTCCTGGGAGTCGAGGCGGGTGTTTGGGTTCCTTTCCTGCCCCCGCCGCCCCCTCCGCTGCCGAAGCTTCCCACTCCCGAGGAGGGAAGGCGAGCATGCCGGCCGTGGGGCGAGAGAAACCGGGGCGACGCTGGCTCCTCCTGGGGTTGTGGAGCGTCGCCCTTTGGCTGCCTGCGCGGGGATGCCCGAGTAAATGTACCTGCTCCGGATCCAATGTGGATTGCCACGGACTGGGACTCAGAACGGTGCCTCGGGGCATCCCCAGGAACGCCGAGAGGCTGTGAGTACCGCTCGGAGTGGGAGAAGGGGGCTGAGCAGGGGGCGGCGGCGGCGGCGACTCCATCGCCCGCCAGGTTGCCTAGGCGGACGCCCCCGCCCCTCATCCCCGTGGGGCTGGGGCACGGCTGGCCACGGGGAAATGGGACAGCGGCGGCTGGCGGCTGGTTCAGCCTTGCTGGGGCGTCCTGGAGCCAGATCCTGGCCACTGAGGTGCGGTGTGGGGGATTTCTTAGCCGTGGGGAGATCGAAGGCTGCTCCTCTAACTTCCTGGCGAGGGATGGAGCCCAAAGCCCTCCGGGAAGAGAAAGGGAGACAGCGAGTCTCATAAAGAGCCTTTGTGTTTTTGGAGAACTTGCACAGCGGCTTGGCCATTGTGCGTAAACGTTAAGGACGGGCGAGAGAGGAGAGGAAGGCGAGCCACACGCGCAGGGCAAGAATGGTTGGAGCCTTTGCCCCGCGATGCTCCTGCGAGTGCCTCAGCGCCCTCGATGCCGGCCTGTTCGCGTTGGCACATTCCCACAGCTGCACAGCCACCCGGTTGGTGGGGTTTGCGGATTTTTCAGGGTGCCTGAAGTTGGGTTTATTACAGGGGACGTTTAGGGTGCCTGGAGATAGGGCAGGGGAGTGTTTATCTAAAGTTTGCTCGATCATCAAGAACAAAATTGGGAGGAGAGCACCTTCTGCAGTCTCCGTAGGTGGCTTTCCATGCGCACTGCCTAGTAGTGGGTCAGTGTGAGCCTGCACACATGTTGTGTACACAACATGCCTCCTAGTTCTGTTGAGACTTGGGGCAGAGTGAGTTGTGCGTGTACCTTCATTGCTTTGCTGACTTTATGGCAGCCCTCTGAATTCCATGGGGTGTTTCTTCGGCAAGGAATGTTCAGTGCTAAGCAGACCTAACCCTACTTAACTTCGATGATCAGATGGGATCTGGTGCCTTCAGGGAATTTAGGCTCCTGCTGCCTCTAAAGAAATCAAGCTTACGGCAAACACTTGATGGCTGGTCCTTTAGTTCTTCTGTGGCTTGTTGATAGACCAGAACAGAAAAAGGAGCTGTTATTCTATCTGAAGTGCAATCAGTTTGCCTTCAGCATTTATGAATGCTGCATTTATGAAACCAGCCATATAGCCACAAATGGAAGAGGTCTGGTTTCATGTAGATCAGTGGTTCTCAACCTGTGGGTCCCCAGATGTTTGTGGACTTCAGCGCCCAGAAGCCCCAGCCACTATGGTCAATGCCCAGGGCTTCTGGGAGCTGAAGTCCACGAACATCTGGGCACTCACAGGTTGAGAACCACTGAAGTAGATGTTTCTTTCTGCCAAAGCAGAAGAGTCTGGTGACACTTTAATTGATTCACTGGGGCATACTCTCATGCGCTGGTGGTTACTTGAAATGGATGCAGAAACCTGTCCACTTCTGTACACAAGGATAGTTTCTTTTAAACATACACACACTTAACAGTAAGGATAACAGATCAAAACCACAGAAACATAATTAAGAAATAGAATTTACACTTTAAAAAACCCTAACCCTTTTGTGTGCAATACAGTGTTGTTTGCCAGTAGAAGATAATGGCTCATGCAGCTATTGAACTTTGCTCTATCCTACTGTGTAGTGTTTTTGAGGTGCCAAAGACTCTCCCCCCCCCTTTGGGATGGGTCATATGAAGTTTGTAGATATTCCAATTGTTCACCAAGCATGGGCACCACAAACTTACCTATTAATTTCATTGGTGTGACTTCTTATACTAGCATGCCAGTCTCATATTCTTGTTCACTTCTCAAATCTAACTAGAGCTTTGATGGAAAAATCCTTGGAAATAAAAACTGGACTGCCACATTGTTCCTGTATAACCAAATCCATAGGGTCAGTAAGCTACCCACTTATCTTCAAATACCACCTTTATTAGGACCAGCTCACGTTCATGCCTGCATGATGACGGTTGGTTTGTCCCAATAAAGATACTATTTTACTGACCCTCTGAAATCCTTAGAAGTAAGTTTCATTGGAAATTAACTGGATTTACTTCCAAGTACTTGTGCTTAGGGCTGTGGTGTCGGTTACCACAATAGGCATGGCCATCAGCAACTGATTGCTTCAATCATATAACCTAAAGTACACAGCTCAGTTCATTATGCAGCTGGAAGCACGCAGAGCTGAACACTTGAGACCACCTTCCTACTGTTTCACTGGAGCCAATAATAACTGAACTGAAGTATGGATCAAAGAGGTTTTATTTACATGGCAATGGAGGAGATTTTGAAAGCTTAAATGTGATGTATAAATATGGGGGTAGAGAGGAGAAGACTAGAAAATAAGCTAGATGGTCAGGTTTTATGCCTGCAGTTCCTTAATGATTTGATTCTACTGGGACCCACAGGTACTCATCGCAACAAATATGTCAGGTTTTTTTTTTTCTTTTAGTCTACTTTTCAGGTGGTGGTGGCCTGTAAGAGTGAAACAAACAAAAGGAATCTTGTGGCAATTTAAAAATGATCAACTTTTATTGGCACAAGCTTTCATGGAATGCAATCCATCTGATGGAAATAGACTGTAGTCTATGAAAACTGATGCCATATAAAATTTGTTAGTCTTTATGTTACCACAAATTTGTTTGCTGCCTTTTTGTGCAGAATCCTTCTGGTATTAAGTGTAAACTTACAGTAAGGCTGACATCTCATGCATCTTTGATAAATATAGCAAATCTTGATAGCATTGTTGTGGTCTTAGTTATCACTGAATGTTTACATTCAGACATCTGTATTTAAATAAACATTGAGAGCTCAAACACTAGTCTTTACTTATAAAAAAAAGATGAACTATTTGACAGTGCAAGGGTTTGCTCATATGGCACTTTGGCCAGAATAAGGACAGCATTTCATCTAACTTCTCACATGTTTTCTGATTCCTTGGTTTCTGGTTCCCATACATTTCAGAGTTCATGGAGATGTGGCACTTGGCTCCAGGCATCCCAGGTCACATTCATTGTCCTAGCTGTAGTTAAAGTCTTAGATCCAATGAAATCGGAGTGAAATCCCTTTCAGAGGTAGCTTTTCATAGTGCGTCCCACATAAGCACTTAGTTGAACAAAATATCGTTCTCTTCAGTGGCAAGAATCATGACCAGAATAATGACTCGATTTAACTAATATTTCTCCTTTCTTCTTGTTTCTGTTGGGAACACTAATAGTCAGGTAGCTGGTGCCTTGGAGAAAGTTCAGTTTCCTTGCTGGTATGAGAAAACTTGTCCTGCAGTCTTATATTGCTTGTCTATATGAACCACAACAGTTTTCAGACACAGTAGTTTCAGAAAACACAAAGCGTTTGTTGAACAATCTTGTGAAACTATGCATAGCATGTTGTGAGTTGATGGAATGACCCACAAAATAACATATATGGTATCGCAGACTTGTGCCTACCCCTCAGATATATACTGATAAACTCTTAGCTAGTTTTTGGTGACCTTGAATATGACCTTAAAATAAATTGTATTGATTTACAGAGCTTAAAATACCTAATTGGGCAAAAGTCTCTGTGTACCCATATTGCTTAAAACTTGAGTCACCAGAAATCTTTGTGTCCAAGTGCTACAAACAGGCTATTTAACTGCCCCTGCCAATGAGACTCAAGTAATTTAATTGTTTGTGCAATTGAACCCTAGGCTATATACAACACACATAATTAGGAATAAACCCTGTTGTCCTCAGTGGCTCCTTCTTTTGATTAAATCTTCTACAACTGGGCTGTAACTAGCTTACACTACTACCAAGAGAAAAATAATAAAAGTCTTCAATTATCTAATGTCATGCTGGTGTACAAATGTTAAAAGCATTCAAAGCTTTGCCAGTGTGAGAAATAAGAAAACAAAACCTGGTAATGTTTCATGTTGGCATATCAGGTGAAAGCTACATAGGATAGAATTCACTAAGAACGTGGGGACAACTATTATTGTGAGAACTTAATACAAGCCAGCTTTCTGCTGTTCTCTCTGTTACGTATAACCTTGTGTTTTTCTAATCACATTTAACCTCTCCCATCCAAGTATCCTCATGATTCTGTTTCTCCCTGACTAAAACAAGGGTTCTAAATAAATTTCAGATTTAGACTTGACAGAACTTTGATATGTGGTAAGTATGACTGTCTCTTGAAACCCACTGTTTCACTTGCTGCTGGTGGTTAAAGAAATTTGTTCTCTGAAGATGACCTGTATTAGGTTGTGCATGCATTGTTGTTGTCGTATGCCTTCAAGTTGTTTCCAACTTATGGCAGCCCTAGGGGAAATCTATCACAGGTTTTCTGGAATGCATGTGTAATGTGCCCAAGGTCACCCAATGGGTTTCCATGGTTGAATGAGGTATCAGATCCTGGTCTCCAGGGTTGTAGTCCAGCACTGAAACCACTTGTCCTAAGTCATACTTAGGTCAGTGGGATATAACTTATAAGTAACCATATAGAGCTATGGAGTAAATGTTTTCTACCTAGAAAAACTGATAATGCTTAGGGAGAATTTGCAGATTATAACCAGAATAGCTCAATACCAAATCTCCCAATGCCATTTTAAAATAATGTAAAATGAAAGACCTTGTGATGGTTAGAATTTTTTTGGGAGCACTCTATACAGTTAGATGCTGTGTATGTGCTTTTTGTCAAATGAACAACTAATTTTTCGATACAGAGCTCATAATCTGGAAATTACTGTTTTGCCAAAATTTAGAGATAAATTTACACTAATCTTACAGTGCAAAAGTCGTTGAAAACCTTAGCCTTTTTTTTTTTGTCCTCATGAAATCTGCATTTGTGGCAACAGTCCATTTAATTTCCCTGTCTTCTACAAAGCAAACATTTGTGGAGCCTGAAAGCAGATGTCACAGCTGAAACCTGAGGACTTAATCCCAAACCAAAGCTGGTTTCTTTCCACCTGATTTGCAATCATTGATAAGCATTTGAAACTGAATGCTGTGTTGTGCATGTGACATTAAACACATTTGTAATCTTTATGGCTGCTTGTTTCAGCATCGTGACTGTTTTCTGCTTAAAGGGTTACTGGCAGAGGCAAGTTATTTCCTATTTCTCTGTTCTAACCAGATACAAACAGTGGGGGTGAAGTGGGTGTGGGGAAGAGCTTCAGGAATTCCAATAATGACTGCAGCATAATATACTAACAATATATAATCTGTAATGGCATATATTAAGAATATATCATCTGTCATCTGTTACTGACAACTAAGCATTCAGGAGATCCATCGAAAGTTGAATTTTTTCTTAGGTAGGATGGGATGTTCTGCAGTATTTTACCTTGGGAAGAGTTCTCACAATTATGCTTGAATAGTTTCAATTACATTATCAGTGAGTTTCTAGTCCAAACATCCATAGACTATGAATCATATGGAAGTGTTCCAAGACATCGTACAGCTATGGATGGTTGTGAAGGAGTAAGCACCTCTCTTTTCCAGTCTATGGCCCTTTCCACATGAGAAGAGGAATCCGCGTAGTGACGGTTCCAGGCGGTTTGAACCGGGTTTTTTTGTATCCGCGCTAATGCGCGCTCTCTATTCATACATCTTATGTTTGATCCGGCTTAGCGCGGTTTCAGAGATCCACACGTTGCCGTCCTGACCACCCCCGCTATTAACATAACCCCGCCCACTATGGCTGTGATAGGCTGTCCACGCCCACGGCCCACCCCCCGTTCATCTCAGGAGCGAATCAGCGCGTATCTGCGCTTCCAAACAAGTGAGCAAGAACGTGATTGCGTGGATCAGGGGGAAAAGAAACACTTTTTTTCCGGTTTTTAAAAAGCACGTGCAAGCACAGTTGGAGACGTTTCTAAACGGATTGACGTGTGGAACTTGGAAATTAAAGACGACTCAGCGCGCTTTAAAGTATGGAAGACCTCCGTCAGAAATCGCGCTACAGTGCGCTAAAGCGTTTTATTACCCCCGTGTGGAAAGGGCCTAGGAAATGACAGTAAGTGACTTGTTTTGCCAAAGTGATTTGAAGTCATCCTTGCTGAAGATTGCAAAGTAGAATTAAGGCTAAAAGTTCCAGATAAATGATGAACCAGATGAAAGGTGAAATCTTTATAAATTGTGAGTTGCTTGTCACCTTGCATTCTGGACAGGAGTGATACCCTTAATTGCTGTGGTGCAGAGGGAAGTGAATCTGCAAACCTCCTTTTGTTTGGCTCTTTCCCTGTCTTGTCATTTGCTCCCCTCCCGCCTGTTTCTTAGCATATCTGGATTTGAGAGCAAGTGGGAGGGCAGTGGATTACTAGTTTGAAGAAGAAGTGGGCTGGAGAAGCTATTGCACTCCCAATCTTCCACTGCTTTGGAGGATGCACCTAGTGTTGGGGTTGGCATACTAACCGAATGCATTTTCTCTAAAGTGAAGCCCAATGTTCACTTTCCTTTTAGGCCAAGACCTGACGAAAGGTCTCCCTGGATCATTTCTTGCCATTTGAAGCAAGTTGCTTTGCCCTGCTGAATGACAGGGATGGCCCTGTGTGCTTCCAAGGCAGCAACTTCGTGAATGAGGTGTATCAAGTACCATGCTAATTCTTCTCCACAAAGGTGTGCTAGGGAGAAACTGAAAAATATCTGTCCTTTTAATTTATTAATGTACTTATGCTTCACATTTTCTGCCCCACACATGAGATCTCCATTTAAACTAAAATCTACTCTTGTAAAATGCTTGCTGTAAGTTGAATGTGGGTTTCTTTGAATGAAAACTGCTAGTAATTGTTATGAAACCTGTAACTGGCAGAGGGTTAGGAGTTCTGCATTTTGCATTACATGGCCTACTTTCTAGACTTGCCTCTAAATATCTGTTGGAATGCTCACAGAATGGTGGTGATGCTAGCAGTATCACACATTAAGTCTAAATAAACAATGCAGAGAGATTCCTTGATGATACATCCTCCTAGCATTAGTGAGACTAAATACAGAGGACTCTAACGGTGGTAGAAACCAAAAATACTTATGATGATTCACATGGTAAACACAGAGAGAAAAGGCTTCTTCCCTTTTGATTTCAACAAGCTGCAGAAACTATTTTCCTCTTAAAACTTAGGAAAGGAAGAAGGCAGATGACAAAGAACTTAGATGGTAACAACTCTCTATTTTTTTGTTCCCTCACTGCCCCAAAAGGATGTTCTCAAATACCTTTGCACATGACCAGGTTTTGCTGTTGCATTGCTTGAGTGTGAATGGTCTTCATTTTCTTAGTTGGATTAAGATGTGCTGCTAAAAGCTATATTTCATTAGATGCTTCCTGCTCACAGAGTGTGGCAACTTTAAAAGCATCTGTAATAATGGAGAACGGCTTGCCCCAACAGTCTATTAAAATAAATTTAAACAGGTAGTAATGTTAATGAATAATGAAAGGAGCTGCTGGGAACCTCTAGAAGTATAACTAATTTTAAGGAAGCAGCTATATTTTGGGCTGTTCTAACTGACATACAAAGGGGTTACTTATATTCAGGGCCAATGTGATCCATCTGTCTTGTGATTCTTTCTCAGAAATGTTGATGGGTCATTTTAAGTTCTGGCACAATATGGGCATGCTGCTTCAAGCCCAGCTGTGGGTTCCTGGTAAAACTGAAACAGGTTGCTGTTTAAAAAATGGTGTGTATTCACACACACAGTGAGACACTGATTTTCAGAAAGATATATTGTTAGATAGTTGCAAATGCATTTGGAAACATATACCTTTGATTATGTTGTGCCAGAACTATGAGAAAGCTTTTATAAATTACAGTGTAGATAATATCTGACTCCGTGGAGGCTGAATCAAATCTACCAAAGAGTTACTGATGGTTGCTGGAAATGTGGGGTGACAGATGCAGATATTTGTCACATATTTTGGTTATTAATAAGAAATTATTAGGAAAAATATATTTATTTTGGAAGAAGTTGAAATTACAATATCTTATGTTTTGCTATTGGATTTATTAATAATATCATTTTGTTATGTAAAAGGAGTAGTGGATTCAGAAGACTTAGAAATAATTGTACATTTATTAACAGCTGCATGAATGTGCAGTAATGACTGGAAAAATATTTTTGTCCAATTGAGTTGAAATGTATATGGCTTACGTGGTAAAATTATTGAATTTAACCAGAGTCCAAAAAGTTAGATGAGCATTTAAAGAAAAGTGGGCTTTGTGTATATTAGAATGACACAAACCCAAATGAAATAGATCTGTAAACATTTCTTACTACGACATAACAAAGATATAAAAATTGGTTTGTTTTTCTCTGGTCATGCATACTAAAAGAACCCCAGGAGTACATATCTGGGGTTATTTTGTTTTTTTAAGAACACATTTTTGTTGCTGCTATTATTTGTTGTTGTTGTTGTTGTTGTTGTTGTTGTTGTTGTTGTTGTTGTGTGCCTTCAAGTCATTTGTAACTTATGGAAACCCTAAGGTAAACCGGTCACTGGGTTTTCTGGGGCTGCGTGTGTATGCTGCACCCAAGATCACCCAGTGGGGTTTCCATGGCCAAGCAGGGAAATGAAACCTGCTCTCCATGGTTGTAGTCTAATGCTCAAACCACTACATCAGTTACCGCCAAGTTAATTACTGTTAATTGGTATGTATGTTTTATTTTGAAGCCTGCAGTGCCACTTTCATTGGCCAGGTGGAACGGATCCCTAATGAGCACAAGCTTCACCACTGATACATTTTCAGCCTGGGGGTAGGGAATAGCTGATAGTCCAAGGGACAAAACTGGCCAGTGCTAGATTGGGAAGGGGGAGTCTGTAGTCTGAAAAAGCAACTTTTTAAAGCTCTGGTTATAGGGCTAACCACATCATGTTCTGGGGCAGCCCCACACTCCATAGGCATGGAGTGGGCAGCTTCCTCTGCCAGGTTGCATTCTAAGTATGCAGTGGGGTAGTTTGCAGAGCTGGGAGGTCCCAGTTGCTCTGGCCTCACCCAATGGGTTGAAAACTCTGTGTCCAGTTCCAAAAGCTGTCTACCTTTACTTGAATGGATTATTGCATCAACCAAATGGCTACTCCTGCCCATGGGAAGCTTAAGTGCTTTCTCTAGTTAACTATAATAATGAGAAAATAAGCCCTTATTTTAGTACAACTGGTAGACAGACTTATTGTGGAAACAACTAATCAATGGATACATTTAATAAAGGTCTCACTGTTTGGTACGGTTTAAAATGGCTCAACTTTGTCCTTGCTAGCAGCTCTTTAATTAGCTGTTTCCTGATGGTCATCTTCAGTTGGCAGAAGTCTGCTGATATGAAGAGTACTGCGTTTCAGTCTTTACTCCTTTCTTGAATTGTATTAGCAGGGTACTACCTCTAGGACAGTGGTTCTCAACCTGTGGGTCCCCAGATGTTTTTTGGACTTCGGCTCCCAGAAACCATTAGCATTGACCATAATGGCTGGGGCTTCTGGGAGCTGAAGTCCACAAACATCTGGGGACCCACAGGTTGAGAACCACTGCCCTAGGAGAAGAAGAAGAAGTCTCTGCCAATAAATAAATAAATACACAAATTCAAATGTTACACTGCAGAAATTAATACAAAACAGTCTAAGGATAACTCAAAGACCAGTATGCACAAACCTTTGCATAGGAAACCATTTCATAGTAACTATTCACTAGTAAATGAACATGGATGTCTTTTTTGTTTTTAGTAATACAAATCTGTTTAGGATCTTTCTCTCTTTTCTGTTTGTTTATTGGCAGAGACTCCTTCAGTAGCTGTAATAAAGTCTGAATGATACCAATTTTCCTGTAACACAAAGGACAATCCCTTATCTTTCAGCTCAGTTTGCTGACTGTAACATATCAGAACTAGTGTACGGACTGCACCATGTCACAGTGTGTGTGGGTCCATCTTCTCTCTATGCATCTTCTGACATAGAATTCTGCTGTGATTTTCTTTGTAGCCAGTTCTTACACAAAGTAACAATAGGATCTGCTTAATCACCTGGCAGTAATGTTTCCTCACCACAAGCGACTAAGGAACTGCCTAACTTTTTGTTGTTATGTGCCTTCAAGTCAACCTCAACCTACAGCGATCCTGTCGTAAGGTTTTCTTGGCAAGATTTCTGCAGAGGAAGTTCCCCATTTCGTTCCTCTGAGTCTCAGCAAGTGTGATTTGCCCACTGTGAGTTTTCATGGCTGAGTTTCCCAGAGTCCTAGACCAACAATCATACCACGACAAAATGCTGGCTGAAGCCTAATTCCAGCTTGCTAAAACTGTTACAGAAGCCCCAAAAGAACTTTGTCATGTGAACCCATGCTGGATGGGGATTCTAGCTGTAATCTAAAAAGTAACATTTCCAGTCTCAGAATAATAAAAACAGCTTTTCATTTTACTTGCCTTATAGTGAGATATTGATAATTTTTAGATATTGACAGTGTTATTATAGGATTTTTTTTATTGAAAACATTATAGTGCCTGAGTGCCTGACATTACTGTATGTTGCAAAATGCTTCAGTAACACTTTTTAATAGTGCAAGCAGTATTTTTGTTCAAAGTTATCTCTGTATCTCCAAATTTGAAATATCCAGATTTTAAAATGTTTCACCTTTCTGTAGTTTTGTTTAATGGCTTTCCTAACATCTTTTCTAGTCTCTGTGTGTGACATTTGCTTTTAAGATGGAGTGGGTCTGACAGCAGAAATGAGTTTCAATTTGACACCGCTGGATTTGTGTGAGTTGCATTTTATGGAACAGTAGATGAGGTTTAGCTCTGCTGAAAACAAGGATAAACTCCTCTCTTAACATAGATTCCAAACATGTACATTTTGAACGGTTGCACTCAGGCATGCTGACCATGAAGTTTTTATGAGGTTTGGAGTGTTATGTTACATAAATGCTTAAATGCATTCTTGGATGGAATGAATGAAGTTCTCTTGATTCTTTGGGAACATTTTATGTTACAGTCTGAATTTTTTTTACTGCAGAATTTAGTTAGTTAAGCTCTAACATTTCCCAAAGTGTCTGTTGGATCAGACATTGGTGGTTGGTTGCTGGTTGTCTTTTTGCTCAAAAGTATTATTTAAAATTAACACTCTACAGTTGAAATTGTACATGTATGGATAAATGGAACCATAGGCTGTGATGAAGTACTGGTGAGAAAGAGAGAGTTTGTTTGTTTAGTCAACTGTTTTGTAGTGAACTATTAAGTCACATCTAAAGAGCACAATTTAATGTCTTGGGTCTGAGGCCATTTCTGCACTATACTCTTATAGCCCGATTATTCTACTTTCAACATCCTATGGAATCCTGGGGTTTGCAGTTTCGGGAGGGGCCGGTTGAAAAGCGTTACAGATATACCTCAGTTAATGAACTAGATTTATACCTGAGTATTACTTCTTCAACAGAAACTTTGGTACCAGAGGTAGAAATAATGTGGAAAGAGTAAGGACACACCACAAAAATAAAGAGCATGTCAGCATTTTTCAGCAAACTTTGTATTCAAAGCTAACAATATGCACATGTGAAATGAAACAACTAGGTCAGGTAAAATTTGCATAAGTATATAAAACCATTTTCAACCTTCTAAACACCGCTTCTTCCAAAATGCATCTAGGGCTGACTGTTTTCTTTCATCAGGCTCCACTTTCCATTTATTTCTGTTCTGGTGGCCTAACATATAGAACTTTTTTTTGCCCCTTTTTTTTTTTTTAACTTGTGGGGGATATTTGGTGAGATATGCTTATCTGCTCTCCTCTGTTCCCTCTACTTTGCTGTTCATACCTGCTCTGTAAGGGATTTGGAGGATGCTGCTGTTTATCCTGCCTATATCAGCCAGGTGCACACAACTGCAATTAGATCAGTTTGAATAGATTCCTATTCTTTCCGAGTTAAAGCGTTATTGCATTGCTTACTATACATGCTCTGCTGCAACCGGACACTGAAAGTAAGTGTTTCTCCAGCCCTCTTCTATCATCCTCCCAGTGCTGATACTGAGAAACTTCCAGTTAAACCAGAGGGCAAGCAAGAAAAGAGAGCTGGGCAGACTTTATAAAAAGGAGCTTATTTTGTCAGAGGCTTTGTTAACTGAGGTATTCCTGTATTTAGGTTTAACATTTTGTAGGAGAAGCTGTGCATATATGCAAATAAGTGCTTTATGTGTTTTCAATTATTTTACATTACTTTCTTAAAGCAATATTTTAATTGTATTGATTTTTTAATGCTTTTTAAATTTTTGTACCACATACTATTTTAACTGTTTTGTTTCAACTTATATCGTAAGCCCATTTGACTCCCATATTGGGAGAATGGTGCGATATAAATCAAATAAGAGATTAGAAAGGTAGATCAGTTAGAAAGGAGCAGCCTTGTGTTTTATAAGCCAACAGCCTAAGCACCTCCAATAGCACAGTTGTTGTTGGACCTGGGGTGGCAATGTGAACTCACCCAGTTGGCCCCTTTCTAGATCCTACCAGATGCCAAGATGCAGTCTTACAACCAAGGAAGTATATGTCTCCATTTTGAAATGTCCTCCTGCCACAGATTGTCTTTGTGTGCACCACCAGGGGAGATGGTGAAAAAGCTTGGGAAGGTTACTCCCCTTAATCTGTCAGCTATAATGTTTTGTCCAAGTTATGTGTGGTGAGTAGACAGTTGTGCTCTTGCATAGCATGACCCACCATGCTTTAGGGCCGGATTGTGTCTCAGTACATTTCCTTAGTAAGCTAGAGAATTTTACATGATGGGAAAAAAGAGGTGGTGTCATTTGTGGTTGGGTGCAGCCTGCTGCTTCTCGGCTAAAAACATATGGAAATTGGCAAAGGTGAGCCCTGATGCAAAAAGCAGAACCATCAGAATGGAAGAAACAGAAGGATGATGCTTCTGAGGCCTGTACTTTTCTTTTACTTACTGTTCAAACTGTTTAATTGTTGAAATATTGTCCGAACAGTCTCAAGCAAGGAACAAGCCAGTAAGCTAATGAGTAAATGGATTCCCTTTGCAAAATCTCTTACAAAGTGGAAAGTTTTTCCCTTTGTTTCCTGAAAGTGAGACAATGGCATTGGCAACTAGCTAGATTAAAAATTAAGTGTCGTTACAGACTGTGGGGTATGCAGAATGTTTGCAGGTCTGTTCAGGCAGTTGCTGACAGTCTCTGGTCTTTGAACAGCTTCTCAACTGAGAATTGGTAAAATACTTGCATTTTGCATCACCACAGTCCCTCTAAAGAAATACCTGGTGTAACTAGTGATCCCCCTTTCCCCCAGTATATTAGGGAAACTCCTGGTTTGCATTTCAACAGTATAAGGAAGAATACAGTTGGCCTGTGGCTTGGTAACAATTTTAAAACATGGAAAATATATTAGTTAATCATATGGATGTAATCAGTCCTATAGATATTACATCCTAATATAGTTATAATGCTTTCTGCAGTAGTGCAACAGATACTCAGATGTTTAAAGTCTTATGTGGGCTTTTGTTGTTCTCTATCATTAAATTTCAATGAATTCAACAGCCTGTACATGGGACATTTTATTAGTGTTATTATTATTTACAGTTATATATCCCACCCATTCTCCAAGGATCTCAAGGCAGCGCATATGATTCCCATCCTCATACCCAGTTTTATCCATGCAATTATCATGTGGTCCAGGAGGGTTTTATCAAAATGTCAGCCAATCAGAATGCAGTTTGTGAAGAAACAGGGAAAAATGGGAAGTACGGCCACTCCTTGGATCTCTACACTGCTGAAGTCCTTAAGAAATGGAACTTGGTTCTCTCAGGGATGGTGGGCTAATCAGCCCTCCCCAAGAAACATTCTGGGAAGAGGAGAAACTATAGCCTGTATAAAATTTCCACCATGTGTTGTCATCATGGAAAAAAATAAATAAATCTGTGCTCAGCCATTCCTGAAAGTAAACCATAGGTGCTGAATGACTTTTATAGAAGTTATTCTATGTCTGAGCTAACACCATGGTAGAGAGAGAGGTTTTGATCAGGAGTAAACCACATGCAGTCCTCCAGATACTGTCAGACTGCAGCTTCCAGCAGCTGTAGCCAACATAGCCAGTGGTGAGGGGTAATCCAACCATATTTCTTTGGCTGGATCTTAGCTACTCCTGGTTTAGATGAAAACAAAATAAGTCAAAATTGAAGAAATACTTTCAAAAGTGTTGATCTTAGTGGAGGGTAGGCATTCTTTGTCCCATTTCTGTCAGCAAAGTGTCCTGGGCCATTTCTGCACTGTACCTTCTTCTGTGGTCCTCCCCCGTCATGATCCCAGCAGCACCTTTGCCAGGATGGGAGTGTGACCTGAATGCTCCCTATGCACCTGGCTGGCTCCCTGTGGATGGGACTGCGAGCAACGGACACTTTCCTTCCACAGCCAGCCTCTTCCCTGTGCTGCACTGGGGAAGGAAGCACCTATATCATGCTTCTGCTTGTTCCGCATGGCCACCAGCAACGAGAGTGTTGCACAATCATGGGCCATTAATTGATTTTTTGCTGTTTATGAAATATCCTGTGATTGTGATGGGTGGGGGCATGTTATCAGCATGACCACAATGACATCACGTGAAAGCATGGTTTGCGGACCGCTGCCAACGTGTCCCATTGTGCAACAGCAATGTCATGCGGCTATAGTCTTGGATTAGCACTAAAAAACTGATCACGAAGTGTATGTTCTTGTCACATCTATAAACTAATCATGACTGCAAAAATTAAATAAAGAATGAAAGTAGGACCTGCAAGAAAATGTTATCCTATAGACTGTTGGTGTTCAGGCTTCCAGACATCTGGCCAAGCCTTCTTGCAAGATACTCCATTTCTCTTCCTTGGGGTTTTCCCCAGCCAGCATTCAGTTTTCACTGGTCTGTTTGTGTGTGTTTCCCCCTCCCTCTGCAAAGTCTCGTTATCCTTCGGCAAACCTTGTGAGTGTTCCAAGCTGCTGTTACTGTTCTCATGTGTGTATGTAAGGTACCATTTCATTTATATTAGGATGCACATTCAGAAAATTTATTTTGTTGTTAGTATTTTAACAATTATATATCACTTTCTTGTAACTATGTAACTGAAGTTGCAAATTGGTATCTCCAGCAAATTTGGCATGCAGTTTTTCCATAGAGTGGTACCAGTTTTCTGTTTGTTGCTGAATCTAGAAAGAAAAATAGTTGGTTTAAAGAAAAATCTGGTCAGGGCTAGGAATATTGACACAATTGATGCCAAGGGTTACTTCCTCTGTGGGCATTGAGTGGCCTGCCAAGCAGGAAGCAATCCTAAGGATGGGCAGATAATTGTTGGTTGTTGTTTTTTTCTTTTTAGCAATAGAAACCCTAAAACCTTTCCTCTGAACATAATATTCTGCCACCATTTCGTCCCATTTCAGCACAGTGGTTGCAGCATTTTCATTTTTGCTAGCTTGAGCAGCCAAGTTGGAAGCCTAGTCCAAGGAAGAGATTTTACTTCATCCTGTTTTCTTGCCATGGCCTTTGGTTAGTGCAAATAAAATATTATGTAATTCCTTCCCATGGCAATGTCTATCAGAGCCACACCAGTCATCAATCTGCTTTTGCTTTCATGGGAATGCCTCAATCTCTTTGCTTGACATTAGGAATCTATTTTAGGATTTGGGCAGGGCACTTTATTCTTTCCTCTGGGCCAAAAGAGGAGAGTCAGCTTAGCATTGAGAGGACAACTGCATGCCATTGAAACATTAAATTGTAATTTCTATGTAAATAAGAGAGGAGCAAAGTGTATGTTAACCTAGACCTATGAGTTAATGTGGCACTGTTTATTAATCTTAGTAAGAATGACTATAGCTCTTCAAATGCATTGCTAGAAAAACAGATTCTACTAGCTCTGCTGTTATCCATCACAGATGGGACAACAAGTAGTTAGTCCCAACTGAATGTGGAGCCCCTTGCTAAACTCACTCACATATTTTCAGAACTTGAGACCACAGTTATTACAGAGTCTAGTGAGGTATTCAGTATGTCATCTACTCAATTTTCTTGTAATCAGTTTTGGTTGTTGCAGCCTGCTGATTTGGACAAGATGCTTGAATCAGTCTGGCCTACCACATGTAAACTTGACCCTTGCCCTTCTTCACTGGTAAGATCTAGAAGAGATGGATTGATTTAATCGGTGCAAAGATGGTAAGTGCCTACTGTGTCAGAGTAAGGTACTGGCTGCCTTGAAGGGGACTGTGGTACCTTCTTTGCTGAAGAGGATCTCCCTGCACCCAGAGTCATGTGTAAACTACTGCTCTATCACTAATATCTCCTATTTGGATGAGGTGTTTGACTGTACTATGACTGAGCAGATTCAGATATTTTTGGATGAAACAGATTATCTCAGGCCATTTCAGTCTCGTTTCAGGCCATGGTATAGTATCAGGATGGCCCTGGTTGCCCTGACCTGCTCTGCAGGAAAGATGGCAGAGTGCTACCCTCTTGATCTTTCTGGATCTCCCAGGAGATTTTGATACCATTGATCATGGTATCCCACTGGACTGTGATCACTGGGTGGTGGGAGTTGGAGGCATTGTGTTACAGTGGCTCCATGCTGATCTGTGAAGTTGTATTCAGAGAGTGGATTGGAAGACTCCTGCTTGGCCCCATGGTCATTGTGCTACAGGGTTCCATCTCCTACCCCGTACCATTCAGTATCTATATGAAACTGCTAGAGGATGTCATTTGGAGTTTTGGGCTGAGGTGTAATTTGTTATGCTGATGACATAGCTCTACTTGCCATCAAAGTTAGCACAGTCTACACAGCTGTAATGGGCTGAATAAGGACCACGAAGATGGAGACTCTGTGGATTGGTGATTCTTAGGTTTGAGAATTGAGTAAGCTGCCTGACCTGGATGTGAATGCAATCTCTCTGAAAATTCAAGTGTGTAGCTTGGGAGTTCTCTTGGGTTCATCTTCATCTCCAGACCCAGGTGGATTCTGAGAGTTGGAGCTTTGACTGGTCCATCAACTATGGCCTTTCCTAGAAAGGGTTATCTTAGCCACAGTAGTCCATGTATTGATAATTTCCAGATTAGGTTACTGAAGTGCACTGTATATGGGGCTGCCCTTGAAGACAACTGGGAAACAGCTGATAGTGCAGCTGCTGACTGAAACACTGTTGTTGTTGTTCTTGTTGTTGTGTGCCTTCAAGTCATTTCCAGCTTATACCAACCCTAAGGTGAACCTGTCACATGGTTTTCTTGGCAAGATTTGTTCGGCAGCACTTGCCTTTGCCTCTCCCTGTAGCGGAGGGAATATGAATTGCCTAAGGTCACCCAGTTGGTTTCTGTGGCCGAGTGGGGATTGAATGCTTAAACCACTACACCATGCTGCCTGTCACTAGATTTGTGTTGGCTCCCAATGTACTTCCAGTCAGAATTCAAAGATGACCTTTAAATAAGCTGTAATGGACTAGCACCTCAGTACTTCAGAGAGGGCCTCTGCCTATAGGTGCCTATCTGAGAACAGAGGTCTGTTGTAAGGGTTCTACTCTGTGTTCTACCAGTGGGGGCAATATATGATGGGTAGACGTGGGACAGGTTCTTCTTTGCTCTCTCCACAGAGGTCCTATTGGCACCAATGCTAGTGTCTCTTTGACACCAAGTCAAAATATGGTTTTCTGATATAGCATTTAGGACTGGACTGATTTTATCCAATTTACTCATATGCTATGGTTAGTATTATGTTAGATTGGTTTTTGACAAGTTTTAAGTGAAATTATTTAATTTAATTTTTAGTCTTTTAAAATGATGTTGTTTTTGTGTTGTTCTAAATTTATTTTAAGGTAGGCTGCTTTGAGATCCTCAAATGTAGGGCATGATATAAATATTTTAATAATAAATAAAACAAAGAGAATCAGAACTAGTACGGTGAGTGCAGGATTTTGTATTGCAACCCAGTTCTTCTCTATCACTTTAAACTTGTTGGAGGAATGTAGAATGAGATGCCTCTGGCATTTTAGAATTTCACCCACTATTTCATCCACTATTGCCTTCCCTGTGTCATGAACAATACATCCGTAGTCTTTGCTCTGCTCACTACAGCAGGCGAGGGAAGGGGAAATAGGAAGAAGCAGGTGTTGGACAGCTATAGGACAAAGTTAATTCTGGCTTCTTAAATTTAAAGATAACGTTGGTAAACAATGTTGGTGTTAGCAGTTCCAGTATATACACCTAGCATAAATTTTCTTTATGTTTCCCTTCTGGGTATCTCTGGAGTACGTTTGTTTTGTTACTGCCTCAAGCACCCTGATGGAACTATCTAATTTCCAGAAACATACATTAAAAAACAAAACAATTGGATCTGACTTTTCTGTAAGCTGTTCCCTGTGGCAAGACACAAAACTTTGTGCTTCAGTTGGAGAGGAGGTGGAGATGTGCACTGAAGACCAGTCCCAAACCACTGACTCATTTCTGAAGAAATAAGATTGCTTTAAAATATTTTTCACTGTTGAGTGACAGAAGATAGGCCCACCATGCAAGTTTCAGGAAATAGCTATTATATGATTGGGAAGGCTGGAACAAAAGATACACTGTTACCCGATGCCAAACCCTTAAGAATAATGGTTGAAAGCAAAACTCTTAATATGGCTTAATGACACAAATATGTTGAAACACCAACGTAATAAAAACAGTGCAAGTGGGATTTGAAAAGCAAATGGGAAAATATTAACATGAGAATGCATCTGGATGGATGGGTGGGAGTTTAAAAGTGTCCTCATGTTCTCCTGGCAAGCACAGCTGTGATTCTGGTTCTTATTAGGACAATTTGAAAGTCAACAAACTGCTGACCTTAATTAAGAAGCTTTTCATAAACTCTCATCCTATTCCTATAGCAGTTCTTTGCTAAATAATCTGAAGAGCTTGTTTTGAGTTTGGAGGGAAAAACCTCTGTGTCTCAAATGGTCAGCATGCCTGGAACTAAATGGTGTTTTTCCACCCTCTTTCAATCTGTAGCACTAAAGAAGAAAAACCCTGAAAGTTCTAAGTTACAAGTGCACGTGCATACTCGCGCACACAAAGAACAGATATCCTGAAGTGATTATCACAACATTTTTCAGCTACAGAAATACAGTGGTGTATTGCCTGGAACAGGGTAGAGAGGTAAAACTCTTTTTTTTAAAAAATGACCTGAGCCATGCATGAGATTAATCTGTTTAATACCTGTGTAAAACAGGTACACAGTCCAATTTCTCAGAACCACAAATCCTCCCCCAATTTCCCCCCCACAAGATGGAGCTGAGAAAGGAAGTATAGGGCTACCATGCTGACCCACCCCCATTTTCCCTCCTTTCCCTGATTTGGTTTGCACCCTAGGTGCCAAGTCTCCCCATTATTCCTTGGCCCCCTTCCCATGGACACACACACACACACATTTTGATATTTGGAGAGTTTCTACTTTTGCAGGGGTCCTCTGCCTCTAACCCTAGTGAATATGGAAGGCTGACTCTACTTTCTTTGGGGAAGCATAAATAAGTTCTTCTCCACCTAAATGACAGTGATGGGTAACTTGTGGCCTTCCAGATTTTGTTACACTGCAGCTCTCACCGTGACCCACCACTAGCTATGCTGGGTAGGCCTGATGGGAATTATAGTCCAGCAGCATCTGATGGGCCAAGCAATATGGCTTAAATGACTGGTAATGAAATTGGTGGATCATGACAACAAACCCTGAATTCAGTTTGAGTGCTTGATATGTTTTTATTTATTTAGAAAATAATTTAAAAAGTTGATGAAAGCTGAAATTAAGTCAATGACCCCTGGAATCCTAAATGTCTCCTGACTTGATACTGTTTTATCGTGGGATAAGAGATCATGTAAACAGTAGTAGGGTCTTACCATGCTTCATTATCATGAGAAAACATAGTGACATACACCTACCCAGACATTAAAGCACTCTGGTAATTAATTGTCATAACCTGGGAATAAACCTTGGAATCTAGAGTTGGTGAGCTCTTGATAGCTGTTAATCCTCTTAGGTAGTGGCTTGGTGTTCAACTGTGTTGTTGAGAAACAGAGGAGTTGGCAGTTCTTCTGAAACTAAAGGCAAGAGGTATCTAAAGAGAGAAAAAAATATGTTAGAAAAAGTATTTGTAGTTGTGTGAAATGTGGCAGCCTTAGTGGGTATATCAATTAAAAGTAGAAGAAAAGGAGCAGGATAAAACTGTTTTTGAAGCTCTGGAACAGTTCAATAAGAAATCATGGGAGAAAAAAAAATATAAATTATATTTTTTTCCTAAACTCTTCACCCTTTGAAGCATTTACCCCCTTAAAAGCATGTATTAACTCTGTGTTGGAATGGAAGGATCAGCAGTATTCCAGTTACTGTCAGTTCTTAATATAATTACTTTTGCAGAGAATTGGAGTCGTTAAGCAGTTCAGATTCGCTTTTCTATCAGGGCTGGCTCAGATGCTTGTGACATTTCTGTTTGTAGAAAGTTATGCTACATTTTGACAACAGCCCCCCACCCCAGAAACCTCTGCTATGTTTTAACCAAATATGCTTCACATTAAATGGCTATTAAAGCATGTTTATTGGTAAAGCTTTCCCAAACTAACAGCTTAGCTCTGAATTCACATGATTGGTGTTTATGTTAAGCAGGCATTCCATGCCATTGTAGTCTGTGTTTATGTTTCTATCTGAAATCACTGCATTCCACTGTGTTTCCTCCTCCTTAAAAAACTGCCTGGCACACCTACCTTTGCCTTTATGTTGTACGCCGACCAATGACGTGCACTTCTTTGCAGAAAATAGGGAAAATAAATGTGGGGGCACTGCAGGTATTGGTAAACACAGCTGAATTTTTCAGGTGGAATGAGGGACAAAAATAATAATTACTTGCATGTAAATTATATTGCAATATCAGGGATCTAAGGACAAATCCATGATTGCAGAATGACTTAGCTAAAAGGACAATACATGTTAAGCCTCCCTTATTCAAAATGTCTGGGACCAAAAGTCTTCCATATTTTGGATTTCTTCAGCTGGGATCAGATTTTGGAATAGCCTCACATCTAGTTTGTTCATTACTTGCATGCAATGTAAGGCTTGAGAGAGACTGAGGATCTGTGAAATTGCGGGAATCCACACCTCCCACCATTTCACAAATCCTCAGGCGATTTTACACGAGACTGTTATAGTGCTATTATTCCACTTTCAACATCCTATGGAATCCTTGGGTTTGCAGGCCCCTCCCTAAACTGCAAATCCCAGGATTCCATAGGATGTTGAAAGTGGAATAATAGCACCATAATAGTTTAGTGCAAAAATGGCCTCGGTCTCTCTCTTTTTGCTGCTAGCTGCCCACTTACACATTTGAAGTGGTGGCTACAGTGCTCCTGCTTATTCCTTGCTCAGATCCTCACTTTCTCTCTCTTTCTTGCCAGGATGCTTGCTTCTGCTTTTGAGGCAGTGGCTGTGGTGCTCCTCAGATCTGAGAGTTGAATGACCAGGAGTGCCACCACTGTGCCTCAAAGGCAGAAGAAGGTGACAAGAAAAGAGAGACAGAGGGTCTGAGAGACAAATGAGCAGGAGTACTGCATCAGCCTGCAGCTGGTGGTAGAAACTTTTGGTTTTCAGTTTTTGAATTTCCAGATAAGGGAGGGTCAACCTGAATTTATTTTCATTAAATGTGGGGAACTGTGTCCCTCCAGTTGTTGTTGAGTTCTAGCACTCTATCGAGCATGGCCTGTGCCCAGAAACAATAAAGACTGTGCCCCAACAGTATCTGGAGGGCCATAGATTCCCCACCTCAGTTTATGCAAACGAAAATCCAACTCATCACATTATTGCAAACCTGCAATAATGATTGCTATATATTTTTCTACTGCAAATGTTCAAATTAGGAAAGCTTCTCATGTCGAGCAGAGGCTATTCTTACTAATTCAGACTTATTAAGTTGCTGGAAGAAAGTGCTGTGTAGTTGCCTGCTGTGAGCTCCATTTGCAGTCTGAGGTCTGGAGGTACCATCAAGTGGTATTGTTGTGTGCTTTCAAGTAGCTTCTGATTTATAGTGACCCCAAGGCAAACCTATCAAGGGGTTTTCTTAGCAAGATTTGTTGGGGGGGGGGTTGCCTTTACCTTTCTCTGGGGCTGAGCGAGTCTGACTTGAACAAGGTCATCCACTGGGTTTCCATGGCTGAGTGGGGATTTGAACTCTAGTCTCCAGAGTCATAGTCTACTGTTCAAAGCACTACACTATGCTTGCTCTCCACACTATCAGTGTAGGGGCAAGCAAACAGAAAGTAGGCCTCAAACTAAGGAGGGAACCTTGTGTATAGAAGTCTTAGGCTGGAGCAGGGGCAGAATTATTGGTGATTTAATGTACAACTTTCGACTTTTGTAGAAAGCAGAAGAGGCCAGTGTCTGTGTATGTATATAGGGCTAGGTGAAACTACATGGTTCCATTGTGCCACCTGACAACCACTGAATTATCAAACTGTGAAACTTTTTCCACAAGCTGTCCTGGTAGTACCCAAGTGTATTGCAAACCAGGTCAGTGGCTACTTTGTTTTGAGAACCGGGGCCTCGGCAAGAGGAATAATAAGATACTGGATGCTGTGGTGTCCAGTGTAAAACCCCTATTAACTCACAAGAAGAGGCTGGTAATGGAGGGTTAAAGAAATAGATTTTTAATGAGTAGAGCCAATTTGTCCGTTCCTTTTCACTTCCTGACTGAAAAAGTCAGAATGCATTCTACTAGTCACATAGCCGAGGAAGATTACAACTGGTTAGCTTCTCCCAAACGGAATATAATAAAGATTTGCCCTCCTTTCCACCACTTACTACTCAAGGGTTTCTTTTCCATGTTCAAGAAATACTGAGATTTCTGTCTCTGTTTCTTTCTAATCCTCTCTTTCTCTCTGTATGTGGGAAAGGCCTTCCTGAAAGCTCTTTTGGCATAGGGCTGTCTTCCAGTCTTTGGTAATGCACCAGTCCAACAATGACCGTGTTGAATTTGTATGTTTTCAAGTTAAATTAAACTCTTTTTTAAAAGGTACCATAGATGCTTATGATGGTGAGTGGGCTCTTTATAGTAACTTGGCTTGGTTTGGGGATAGGATAGAGATTTCAAGTCTGTGGAGAGTGGCTGGGATCATATCATTGCCTTGATGTTCAGCCAATTGACAGGTGTCTCTACAGTTCTTCATCCTGTGCCAGATGGCCACTTTATTACTTCAGAAGAGGGGTAAGAAAGCTTTCTGTGGTGGGACCTAGGAACCAACGACATAGCAAATATATATAGCTGACAAATGTGCCCTGTGATTACTAGGGAACCACAAAATGCTTGTTCCTCCCCTTTCTGTCTTGAAATGGGCTGAAATGAAATGCCATAATGGTGTTGTTTGGAAGCGGGTTGGATCAGACCAAGCCTAGGAAAATGAATTGGTTATAAAGAGGAAACTTTTCCAGGCCATGATGGTAGTTCTGCCAAAGTTCAACAAGTTGCATTTTCCCCCCTAATTTACTTGAGAAAGGTAGATCTACAGTATGTGTTGTTTTGGAATGAGGGGGTAATAGCAGTCAGATTTTACTTTGAAAAGATTTTGAAACTATTCCACATTTTCTTTTAAAAGTCACATTAACAGCACAGTGGGTATTCTGCTTCTGCCTGTTCTTGAAGACTGAAAGCTAGTATTAATGAAGAAAAGCTGTGAGCTTGTTCATAAATGCTAGTGGTCAAGAATGTGTACCATCTGTGCACTGAGTTAAACAAAGTGAATTGAATAAATGCATAACAGTACTAGAACTGATCATGTCTATTTAGTACTTCCATTTTAGGCCAACTATTGTAAAATTCAACAGCTGAACATAGATTGTGCCTGTAGGGGTTTGCCTTATACATTTTCGGGAGATTAGCAGCTTTCTCTCTGATCTGCTTCTGCAGGCACCCCACCTAGCCCAGTCAGTTGTAAGCCAGTTGGGCAGTGTGTGGGGCAAGCGGAAGGCAATTTGGCCAAGCCTCCCCTACAAGTTGTTGCTGGCTGTTCCACCTCCATCAGATTGCAAATTCTCTTTTCCCAGCACATATACATACTAAAGTCCTGTTCTGAAACCCAAAGGGTATTCACCAATGGCTCTTTTTCATTCTGGACAGAAGTGACTAGTGGGGTGCCACAGAACTTCTGGGACCAGTGCTATTCAACATCTTTATAAATGATATGGATGATGGAATACAGGGGGTGCTTATCAGATTTATAGATGACACCAAAATAGGAGGGGTAGCTAATACCACAGAGGACAAGATCAGAATTCAAAATGGCTGTAACAAGTTAGAGAACTGGGCTGAAACTAACAAAGTGAATTTCAAAAGGAATAAATATAAGGTGCTATACTTGAGCAGAAAAAAAATGAATTGCAGAAATAGTATGATGGGTGAGAGCTGGCTTTACTACATTCGAAAAGGATGTAGGAGTCTTAATAGGCCACAAGCTGAACATGAGTGAACAGTGTGGTGCAGCAGCTAAAAAAGCCAATGTGATTCTAGGCTGGAACGTGTCTGGAGGAGGATGACCTAAATGGCAAAAACCTGGAAACCATGCCTTATGAGGAGCAACTTAGGATGCTGGGTATATTTAGCCTCGAGAAGAGAAAGTTTAGAGGGGACATGATAGCCATGTTTGAATATTTGAAAGGATGTCATATAGAAGATGGAGCAAGCTTGCTTACTGCTGCTCCAGGGACTAGGAGACAGGGCAATGGTTTTGAACTACAGGAAAAGAAATTCCCTCTAAACATGCAGAAGGACTTCCTGAGGAGCCGTTTGACAGTGGAATATGCTGCCTTGGAGTATGGTGGAGTCTCCTGTTTTGGAGGTTTTTAAGCAGATGCTAGATGATCTGTTGAGGCTGTTTTATTTTTATATTCGCACATGGCAGCAGGATAGCCCTTGTGGGCTCTTCCAACTCCATGATTCTGTGTTAGAGCTGTCTGTAGTGAGTGTCAGATTTGTATACTAGTGGGAATTTCTGTAGTGAATCTTCTTGTGAGGTTGAGAGTGAATAGCCTAGTTAAACTACAAGGATTTCAGCCAGTTACACATCAAAATGGAGAATATAGTCAAGAAATCAGATGAAGTCTAGGACTGGAAAGATAACTATGAAGGAACTAGGTTATGAAATTCTCAAGTATCATGGTATACCAAAATCAGGATCATCCATGCCATAGTATTTCTTGTTTCTGCGTATGGTTGGGAAAACTGGACAGTGAAGAAATCAACTTGTTTGAAATGAGGTGCTGGAGAAGATTTCTGCAGTTGCCATGGACTGCCAAAAAGACATATAAAGGGTAACAAACCAAGCCTGAATGCTTCCTAAAAGCCAAAACGACTAACCTTATGCTAATGTACTTGGGACATATAATGCGACAGACTCAAGCAAGCCAAGGCCCTGAGTTGGCAATACCCGAGCACAGCTATTAACAACAGGATGTCTTAGCAGCCATTCATAGGGTCACAGTAAGTTGAAGCTAACTTGACAGCAACTAACAACAATATGGATTTGTCTTCTTTTGATAAATATTTTGACTCTTACTTTTGGAATGTCCAATGAAGAGATAAGTGCCAGATTGCATTTGGGACGTGGTTGATCAGGATTAAAGCTAAGAAGAACATGAATCAAAAGCTAAGAAGAACATGAATCAAAAGTCTCCAGGAGATAGTTCTGCTGCCTTCACTATTTGTACTAGAAGGATGTGATGGACAAGTAACAAGTCAATAACCTTAATGCTGCTAGTCAATGCAATGCAGTGTGGCAATGTTAATAGATTATTCTCCCCTGGCTTAGACCTTTTCTGTTTTTTCCCTCCTGTGTTGCACAATGGCACATAGTTCTGTGCAGATTTGAATTTACACCATATTTGGAGAGTTTAGTTAAAGTTTGGTTTGGAAGTCTACCTTTTTCAGCCTCTTATCTAAGCCTCTGTAAATGTGTGTGCTAAGTAAGGCTGCTCAGAACTCCCTGTAGCAATGCCTGGATGTCAACAAACTGTTCCTACCTTCAGATTTTTGTTTGTTTCTTAACCTGTTACTTCTGCTGTTTATTGTTACATAAACCACTATGCCCAGAGTTTTATACATTCCCTGTAGCATGCTTCCATTCTAAATGATGGTGCCTGACAACTTCCAGTACAAATGTTTGTGGGTTGTCTCATTTGATTGGCTTTGAGGTATTGAATTCTAATGTTGCTGTTAATCAGTCATTTAACATTATATTGCTGTCTTTGCTGAGACAGAAACATGTGGGGGATTAGGGGGAAACTGCTATATTTTGCAGCAATTTTGACTGATTTGAGTAGGCTCAGAGGAAAAAAAAATAACCCCAACATTTCTTTTATTTTCCTGGGAAGTGGAGTCTGGGGTCTTCAGTGGTCTTCAGGGAGGCTTAGAAGACTGTACTTTGAGGCTAGCCTGATTTATGCCCAGTTCCATGACTGAAGAATAAGCTTGGAAACTTGTCTAATCACCTTTGGATATAGTGTGCCAGGTAAATCTAAATAACCTGGTCTGGAAACCATGACTCCTGCTATAGTGTCATTCTATAAATGCCAAACGTTTCTTTTCAGCATGTAAGCTTCTTGCTTCCCAACTGCCTCCTCATGCCCTTTGTAAAGATGGCATGCCAGATAGATGTGGTGATTACCACCTGCAGCTTATTTTGTTTAGAAGTTTTTGCCAGCTGTTTGAATCATGTCTGACTTCAAATCTGTGTCTTTTGTTTCTCATCTATAGACATCAGTCCATGATAATATTTGGCCTTGGAAGGTGATCTGTTTTCTACTACTCGATGCACAGTGTTTTATGTTAGATTTTTAGCCATTCCTCCTCTGTTTGTGAAGCACATGATACAAACAAAAATTAACCTTGCCCTTGATGCTTAATGCTATCTGTTACTTCTGCTCACTGCAACAGTGTGTTTGTAACCCTTATCATACTGCTAAAGCTCCCATGCCATTAAACCAACATCTTATATTGATTTCACTGTTTTGGTTTCACTTTTGGCATCTGTAGCTAACAGTGTTTTTGCAGCTGTTTGAGTCATGATTGCGTTCTATGAGTTTAGCATTTTCCCCTCTTAATAGATATCTCTTTCACCACTGAGCACAATGTAGCACTGAGAGGGAAGTACCAGTAAGGGATGCGTCATTAGTCTCTGCTCTGTTTCGTAAGCACTTGTTCCTCTGTTGCTACTGTTAGAAATGCTCAGTTTGCGTGCTCTTGGAACCACTTAGAAATACTGACAAATCTGTCAGTGATACCCTCATGTGTTAATGTTAGATTCAGTGCTGAATTTTTTTTTTAAATTCCCCTGTGTCTCTTGGTACGAGTTTTTTAACAGCTGCCAGTACTGCGATTGTCATAGTTTATTATACATGTCAATGAATATGCCTCTAAAGCACTCCATTTTCCTTTGCTGATACCCTTCACTTGGTATACTCGAATCTGAACATATGGCAACACTGTCTATTTCATCTGAAATTTGGATTTGATAAGTTGGGAAGATGAGATGGGCCATACACAAGAGGATGCTATTTCATATTTTTGCCTCTCCTAAAGTACTTCAATAAAAGTCCAGGAGTTTAAGATAATGTACTCTTTGTTCTTAAATAATCAGCAGAGGGCAGTGTTAAGCATTATCTAGCCCGCTGGTTGTGGCTGAAAAGAAAAGACTCTCTGAGGTAAGCCAGATAGGTTGTCAGGTGACATACAACTTAGTCTTCAGTCTTGAGTCTTCAGTCTTGAGCCCATTTCTTATGTTAAGACAAAGTTCAAAAGGGAAGAGGCAAGCGGATGGATGAAGCTGGTGAGTGTGATATCTCTGTCAAATGATATGCTTCAAACCTTTGGTGGAAGCTTAGCAGATCAAGCCTGAATGAAGTCTGCCATGTGTGACTGCTCTTAGCTCTTTGACAGTTTAAAAAGTGTAGAAGTGTAAAAAAAAGAAAAAGAAAAAAAGCAACACATAATCAAAGCAAGTGTATCCCTACTTGTGGGGATTTTTATCTCTATTTCTCAAAGGGCCTTCTTCCTGTGTTCGAACCACAAACTCAAGGCAGGAAACTAAGTGCAGATGGTGCGCTCTAAGTAATAGGGAAGGCTGGGGATGTGGGGGGAAAAAATCTTTTTCCTTGATCTAGAAAGACGAGCAAATATTTGAAGGTCTGGGAATCCTTGAGTAGGAACAAATTAAATGAGAAGTTATATGAAGGTTGGATCTAGTAGATAATCAGTCCATTCACTTATGTGGAAGAGACTGGGAACCCTCTCACCTTTTTTTCAAGTGTGTCAAGGAAAGTGAGTGAATGCATTCCTTTTAAGTGATTTTTTAAAATCTTTCCAAAGCTCCTAGGATTCTCCCATGGCCAGGCACAGGCTATTGTGCTGGGTCAGTGCCCTGGTGTGACCCCTTAAGATGCACTGCCAGGGCTACCTATATGTGGTACTAGAAAATTTTGGACAAATGATTTTCTGAAATGCAACTTTAGAACTTAAGAGTTTGGAGGAAAATTAGGAGATCTGAAGTAGAAGGTAGTTGGTGGGTCCCTTTGCTTGTGAGGAACTGGGGATGAAATAGAAAGGGGCCTTTTGCAGGTGGTAGAGTGGGAAAAAAGACAAGAGAAGGCCTCAGACTTTGGGAGAAGTAGTTTCTAGCAAACAGTATGGGTGAAAACTAAAAAAAAAAATGTTTACGGAGGTGGTCAGTGACTCCTGGATGATGGTGGGTTGCCAAAATACTGTTCTGAGGTCTTCCATTTAAGCGATATGAGATGAGTCAAAAATATGTAAACTACTTTGTATGCTTAAATACCCAAATTTTGTTATTAGTCCTGTGTGAGTAGACCAACTGAATCAATAATATTTACATGCTTGACTCACCATTCAGTAAAAGCCTACATTCATTGGGACTACTAATTGGCTTCAGGTGTATCTGTGCTATTTAATAGGAGGCTTTTCACCATGTAGGTCTGCAGGACTGTTAGGTATGCAAAAGTCTGGGAGAAGGGGGTAGGAAGCTCGACATGGTGCCTCATGGAGCTTGTGGGGTACAGTGACTGCAATGTTTTAACTATCCTGAATGGTCTGTCAAATGATCTCTGGTGGTTGATGGTTGTTTTTGTTTCTCTGTGTTTTCAAAATATGTCTGATTATGTCTCTCTTGGAGTATGTCTTTCAGTTACTCATCCCTCAGAAAAAGAGTTTGAAATGAGGATTTTATCCTCTGCCTTTATTCACTGAATTTTTCAGAGGCTTCAGATGTTACTGTCTTCCATTCCTAACTTTTTCCCTCCACAGCTCCTTCTATCTTTTTCCTTACCCTCAAAAATGTGTTAAGATGGAATAATGGCACAGAGATTTCTGAATGCTAGTGTGAGGATCTACATCTGGAAATGCTCCTGACTAGAAGAACATGCAGAGGAAAAGGGGTGGTTTAAACTCTAGCTTGAGAAGGCCTTGTACCTTGCCTTAGGCTTTTCATCCTGGGGATCTGCAGCCTTACCCCAGGAGACTATGAATAAGGAAGATACACTGTAGAGCCTAGAATACTAGCTCTGCAAAGTACTGGCCCCCTTTGAACAAATAAAATTCTATACGACCCTAACAAAATGTGTGGTTCAATCAAACTGAAATTTGATAGAAGTTACCTGTTAAGATTGGAATTATATAGACACCGACCTGGAAATAAACTCCAGTAAATACAGTGGAACTTACTCCTGTGGAAGATGCATTCAGTCACAGTTTTCTCTCCCCCCACCCCCATTTGTTTGTTCATCTTAAACTTGGGCAGAATGGACAAAATTTGTGCGTCCACTGTGTTTTCCAAAGCAGAAAGAATATATGTAAATCTAAATGAATCAAATGTTTAAATAATTATATATAGATCCAAATAAATTAGGAAGGATTGCTTGGAATATTGATTTCACAAGTGGAGACATGGCACAGACACTTCTCTGATTCAGTCAGTTACATTGAGGAGTACAAATTTGTACAAAGTATAAATGCTATTTTATTTTTATTATTTTATTTATATCCTGCTTTGCTCTGGAATGGAATTCAAAGTGGCTTATAGCATAAATTAAAAGAGAGCAGTTAAAGCAATATAAAGTACAAAAACTTTAAAAAATAGTGTATTCAATTAAAATACAGTTTTTAAACCATTAAAATTTAAACAGAACACTTAAAATACACAATGCATATTAAAACGGCATATTCCACTGTGCTCAGTCAAGGCTGAAGGCTTTTTAAAGCAAAAACATCTTTGCCTGCCAACAAAAAGGGAGAGGGGGGCAGATCAAAATTCTCTCAGGAGAGAGTTTCAAAGCCTAGGAGCAGCCACTGAGAAGGCTAGACGAAGGCAGCTCAAGTTTGGAGTAGCAGAAATTGGTTTTCAGTGTGGAAAACTGAATAATTTTATAGTTATGTTGTCAATTTTTAATCTGTATTAATGATGTAGTATCAAATGTGTTTGAAGTTTGTATGAGGCTGATTGCTCACAGTATGCCCTCCACATTTGCGATGGTTAGGGACACAGAAACCTTGTGAATATCAAAAATCCATGAATAACTCCTCTGTCAGGGACCCCCCCTACACACTCCTGCCAGGACCAGTGCTGGTGCACCCACCCCAGTGGGGGGGCACACATGCAGGTAATGAGCGAGGGTGTGCAGGGAATGGGTGATCGCCCTCTCTGCATGCTCCTGCCGTCTGTGCAGGATGCATCTGCATGGGCAGTGAGTCGGGGCCAGCAGGGAATGGGAGATCGCCCTCCCTGCGCCCTTCTGCCAGCCACGCAGGGCATGCCCACACTGGCAGCAGCCGAGAAAGCACAAGGAACAGGTGATTGCCCTCCCTGCACCCTCCTGCTGGCTGCCAATGGTGCACCCCTGCGGACAGGGGGCGTGAGAGTGCAGGAGAGTGAAGATCTTCCCCCCTCCCTGCACCTAGGTAAAAGGCCAGGGAATGGGAGGAGGAGAATGGGGGGCACAAGTGGGCACCTTGTGAATAATCAAATTTGCAAGAGTAAAACCTACAAATGCAGGGAGAGAACTGTATTTATTAATTCAGTGTAAGGACAGGAAGAATGTGTGGGCATATGGTGAACAATGGGGTTGCAATCAGCAGCACAATTATATAGGGAAACTATAGATATGAGCATGCAGGCATGTTTTGTAAAGAGGCTCTTCTTTTTAAGCCCTGGAACTTTTTGCAGGTGTTATGTTTCAAAGCAGATCTGAAACAAATAAGATTATAAATATTGTGTGTTTTCTTTTAGAGTCCAAAAAAACTCTATGCATACATAATTAGAAAAACACAAAACTTCTGCACAATAAAGGCAGCCATTCATAACCACTTTGCCCTGATCTAACAACTGAAGGCTTTTCTTTGCTGAATGGACCACAGATAATGCTGTCTAGTAGTCACATTTCATTCTAGTTCTGCTCTGGCTCAATGCTTAAAAAAAAAGGAGAGAGAAAATGACTCTTTGGATCCCAACTGTGTTCTGGTTTTCATAGTCTGGTTTTCATCTGCTTAAGTATGTGAAGCGTACAGGATGCTTAATGGGCCTAAATTCCCTGAAGGCACAGATCCTATCTTATCTTAGAAGCTAAGCAAGATCAGCTCTGATTAGTACTTGGATGGGAGTCTGCCAAGGAATACCACATGCTGTGGGCCATATTTCAGAGGAGGGCAATGGCAAATTGCCTCTGACTAGTTCTTACTTGAGAAAATCCTATGAAGTTCATGTGGTCACCATAAGTCGACAGATGGTTTGAAGGGTATACACATAGAGACATACACACACACTGCTTAAAATCCACCTGTGGTAGACTGAGCCATGGAAGAGGTGCACAAAAGTAGGACTAAGTTCTCATTGATTCAGTGGGTTAACTCTAATTGGGATTAATTAATGGCTTTAAGTTGATAGATCTAGTAGTGGTACTGTTGGGAGTAAGCTGGTGATATTATCTAAAACCTAATAACCTTGTTTGGGACACCAATTTGAATCAACTAGCTAAATGTTGGCTAGCATGAAAAAAATTATTTTGGCTTAGGACATTTGGTGAATTCAGTACAGAAGAATAGACTTGATCTTTCAGATAGCTGGTGGTCTTAAATTATTGCTTAAATTGTTGAAATGCCTGACAGGTGCTTGTGTCAAACATGAATTTGCTTTTTCCTTTTACAGTGACTTAGACAGAAACAACATTACAAGGATTACAAAAGTGGATTTTGCTGGGCTGAAGAATCTTCGCGTTCTGTGAGTAGGAAAAAAATTGTTACCTACAGCATTATCTTTGGTTTTTGTATGCAGAAACCCCTGTGGCCAATATGCTTCCTTCTGCAGGAAGTTGGGAGTGATTTTTCTTTACTTTGCAACATGTTATTTTAGCCTATCCTACTCAGGGATTTTCCAGATGGATTGCAACATTCACCATCCCTAATAGTTGGCCATATGATATGAAGCTAGATGAAATATCTAGAGGTCACCATGTTCAGAAATATGTTGCATTGTTACCTATATATTAAACCTTTCACTAGTGCAGTACAGTCAGATACCACTGGTAATTTTCTCACATGCACGTTTTCACCTAAATGTTACTTCTAATAAATTAGTAAGGAAATGTAAGTGAGATTACATATAATGCCATGGGGTGGGGAAAGGACAATTTTGACAAGAGTTTGTTGATTTATTAATGTGATGCCATGGTCAACATATCCAGGCATTAGTGAATTAGCAGATTAAGGAATGCCGACCACCAAAATATGCAAATGATCTGAAATATATGATTTCTTTTATTCATATATGAGTTTCATTGAACTCAGTGGAATGCTGATTCCAACTTTGGATTGGTAAATTAGAATTTCAGCATTACTCAGAGTTTACCCATATCAATTCACCATTCAAAGACTGCAATATCAGATAATAGCATATACGCATGAAAGAATCATTACTGAACAAAGACTGAAAAAGATAAATGAATTGATATCAGCGTCCATATAGTGCTTTTCAAACAAGCTGGAGTACATACCCAATTGAGAATTACTGAATGGTGTTTGCATGAGACATTAATTAGGAATACAGGAAGCTGTTTTACACTTGGATTCCTTCAGTTTGCGCCTTGACTATAAATGGTACTACAATATATTGTCTCCATTCCTTTTTCTTTTTACAGTCTCTGAAGAAGGCCATAAAAATTTTGAGCAGGGGTTGCATGTGTGCAAAACACACTGAGATATTTTGGTAAATAATAATCTTTTAAAAAACATCCTGAGACTCTGTTGCTCTTTTTTTTTTTACATCATTGGATCATCGGATGTTTCTAATCCCTTCTGCTTTGTTCTGCATTACTTTGTCTAGCCCACAACCCTGACACTTTTTAAAATACTTTATTCAGTTAGTTCATTGGTTAATGTCAATGATGTCGTTTTTAAACAATGTAAGATCTAACAGCATTGAAAAAGTAACTTTTTGTGTTATTTGTTGCACTGCTCATTATTTTTCTGTTACTTTCTTCTACTAGAAGAAGAAATTAGGATTGATAGCAGCATAATATAAAAGTTGAAAAAATCATGTCAAATTGCCTTTAAAAATACATTAGAATAACTTTGGAAAGTAACTAGAAACTAGTAGTCATTACACTAACTTCACTCTTATACAGTACTTTGTTATATTACCTGTGACTTCAGTCTTGTCTGTTTCACAACACTGCACAGAGGCTCACCAGGTTTTAGGGAGAATTCTTCCCTAGCCGTACTTGTAGATACCTGGAATTGACTTTAGATGTGCAAAGCATGTGCTCCAACTGGATGGGCAGTCTTGAAGTATAGGTAACTAAGTGGCTCAGATGATTGATTGCATGCTGCGCAGCTCAATCCTAAACATGATAATCCAGAAAAGAGGTTGTCAGTGGGATTTAACTCCATCCCCGTTGCAACCTTAATTTGTTATCCTATTTATTAAATGGATAAATAGACCATTGTTGGTTATATAGGTGCTTTCAGATGAGGCTTTTATGCTGCAGTTACTTTGTTACAAGCATGACATTCTATGTTGAGTCCAGATGTTATCACTTGTAACACTGCTGCTTTTCCCACTACATCTTCCATCTTTTTTTATTCCTTCTGTTAAGGAATTAAAGATGGAATAACTGCACAGAGCTATTTGATTAGTAGCGCTAGAAGCCCTTCACCTGGAAGCATGCAATGTTACAAATTGACACAGGGCTCAGAAGCCTCTTCCTCTCCAGATGTTTTTCAGCTACTACTTATTTTGTACCCCAGTACTGTCCTGGCTTGCCAAGGTGGAAGAGATTGGAATCAAACAACGTGGTGGTTGTGTGGTAGAGATTCTCTAATTATACATTTAATGTGTCAGAAAAAAAAGGCTTAGAAACAGAGTAAACTTTAGGGAAGTTTTTACATGTTCAGCGTAAACAGCATGGAGGATGCGTATTCTTCTAACACAAATATACATCTTTAATAGGCATTTGGAAGAGAATCTTATCAGTGTGATAGAACGTGGAACATTTCAAGATCTGAAGCAACTTGAACGGCTGTAAGTATTTTCTCTTGCAAAACCCAGTAAAGAGATAGCAAAGCTGTCTTAAATGTGGTTGGTTATGGAATGAGGTGGTATAACATGTCACGTATGTCAACAAAGAAACTGGCTGTATTCTAACAAAATGTATTTTACCAGGACTTAATTCCCTATCCCTCTGCCGTTTTATTCTCCTTGTCTTTCATGTCTTTTTAGATTGTAAGTCTGAGAGTAGGGAACAGTCAGATTAACAATTTGTAAGCCTTCCTGGGAGTATTTTTGGTTAAAAGGCAGAATGATCTAAGTAAATAAAACAACCTAGTGATATAGGTATGAATTAGAAATAATAAAGTAGAAATAAAGTAGAAACTGGGGGCTTAGGTCAGAGGAATGGAGAAAGATTTAAGAAGGGTAAAAAGGTCACGAGAGCGAATGTATCATGTAGCTAGGATGTTGATCACGTAGCCAGGGTGTCGTTTATTGACTGGCTGCGGTAATTGCAGATTGTAGATAAGCACTTTCCGGGGTCTGAGTGCGGGGGTAATTAGCTAGTAACAGCATGTGGTATTTGTGACCCCGGAGGGGCGGACCGAGACATGCCTGCGATCTTTGCCTGTGATCTTTGTGTACGCTGTGAACTTTGTCTATAAAAGAGCTGTGCAACTTGAATTCAGGGCTTTTGGTCTTTTGGAAACATCCAGCCAAAAGCCCGCGCGTAATAAATTACTCTTTTTCTTGCTCTGTGGTCTCTGTGGTCTCTGGGCTCCTGCAACATAAATGGTGCCGTGACTCGGATTGCTGCAGGTGCTAAGACACCGAGGTGGCGTTTTGCCTGCTCTTGAGTCGCCTTGCCGGGCAGGGGGGCTTGGCGCACAAGCCCCACATTGGGCCCACCGGCTACCTCCTTTTGCCGGAACGGGGAGCCTGCGCTAGGGGCGCCCAAACGGCAAGCGCTGAACTGAGGGAACCTTCCTCCTGGAAGCAGAGTACAGAAACTGGGCCCTGCCTCCACTGAAAATTTCCTCTGTGTTCGATTTGGCAATCATCATCTTCGGAGAAGTGGTTCGTGGTCTGCTGCGCCGTCAAAAGACCTAGGCAAGTAGAATCTGGTTAGAGGCCAGACGCCCCACTCGCTTCAGGGTGGAAGGGGAGCCTGATCACCTCCCAAGCGGACACGAGTACTTAGCCGTAAAAGCGCTAAGGAAACTGTTCCGCTTTGTGGTACGGGACGGCGGGAGGCAGGGACTGTGTGTGCGAGTGTGTGACTGTTGTGCGGTGATTGGTTGCTGCGGTTCTGGCTATTGACCGTGATCGTCCGGCGATACCAGCCAGTGACACGTGCGTGTGCTGTTTTATTCCTTGTGTGTCGGTCGGTGAGACCCCTTTACTCACCGACCATTCCCTTCCCCTATTGTGTCTGTCTCATCTTAGGTGGGAGGACATGGGAGGTGGCAGAAGCAAGGGTTGCATCCCTCTGCAGTGTATGCTGAAAAATTTTAAGAAAGGGTTTAGTGGAGATTATGGAGACCCCCCCCATGAGCCCTCAACGGTTGCGGTTTCTGTGTGAAGTAGAATGGCCATCATTCAGTGTAGGATGGCCCCAAGAGGGGTCTTTAGAAAGTGATAAGATCAGCAAAGTGTATTCTGTGATAGTGGGAAATCCGGGGCGCCCAGACCAGTTCCCTTATATAGATTCATGGGACACTGTAGGCTCCTGCAACACTAGGAAATGATGCACACTAAGGCTACTAAAAATGGATAGAAAAACTTTGTTTTTTCCATTCTGTCCCCTTTGAAAGCATAGTTGTCTTTCATAGATTTGTATCAGTTCTTTATTTATGTAACATGACTAATACCCATGGTACTTTCAAAGGGGACAGTTTCTGCCCTAAATCTGACTCAGGAAAAACAACAGCTAAAGAGAAGGGCAGACGTGAACAGGGAAGCAACGTATGAATGTTTTGGTTGCACATCCTTAGGTTTAGTTACAGGCTCAGGCATAGCAGGGTATAGGAATGGGGACTGCAAAACAACGGCAAGAATGGGTTTTGAGGAAGTATTCGAGTGAGGAAGGAGGTGGAATCATACTGGTGTCCTGAGAGAAAGAGTGCAAAGTAGACAGGGAAGAAAGTGAGAGTGGGCAGTGTCTTATGAAAGCCTTTGAACGGTGGAGAGTGATGAAACCGAAGGAGCAGAGGTCATGGGCAGGAATGAATTAGACTAAAATAGCAGGGAAATGGTGATGAAATGGGAAGAGACCATAAAGGTCTCTGAAGGTAAGGACAAGGGACTTGTACTGGAACTGGGAGTAGGCAGGAAAACATGAAGGGGATGTGTGATCAGAATTTTGTGGGAGGTGAATTATATGAGCAGGAGGGTGCTGCACATTTTGATAGGAGATAAGCATGAGATACTAGGAAGGAGAATATTGTAGTAATGCAAGAAAGTAATATATAAAGCAGAGTTTTTACGAAGGGGCCAGGGGGAAAGGGTTGTATTTTTTCAACTTTTTAAAAGGACACAACTGGGCTATTGACAAAATATATGGAATGAAGGAACCTGTGCATTAGATCTGCTAATGCTGAAATATCCTCAGCAATTCAAATTATTTTTACCCTACTAGAGCTTATTCACACAGCCATTTGAACCTGGGATGTTGCATCTTTTTGTCCATCAATAGTACCAATGTCTGTTTTGTTACGGGTAAGTCAGTCACATGTACACAGACAGACTCATGCCGCCTACTGTTGTTCTCTGAGCTGAGCATGGATTGTTTTCTGGTGCTCATTTGCCATCATTTTAAATGGGGAGCTGCAGATGAATGTCCAAATGTGGTTCAAACTCAAACTAGCATGTGCTTAATAATACTAGTTGGCTCCACTCTGGTGCAGTGGGTTGACAAAACCTGTAGTTGCCATAGACTCAAATTATTGTGTAAATGAACTGCTAGGGGGAAAAAAAATCTCAGTCACTGGAAGCATTCCCATGTTATGGAAAGTGTGACATAATACATCATAGGCTGCATAGTAATACCATTAAACATCATAGTTAACATAGTTCAAAAATGAACATTGGGATCCCTTTTAAAACTCAGTTTTATTTGTATAATTTCCTTCTTACTCCTGTTGAAAATGTTTAATTGTACTTGTATTTTGATCTGTTATATTAGATGAAAAAATAATACTCTTACCTTTTTTAATAAAGTAACTGTTATGACCACTGGACTTTCTTTGGCCAAATAGTCATTAATATTGCAATAAAATATCATTGGAAATAATACTTGTTTCATTCGCGGTTATCCAAAAGGCATGAAACCTTAATGCCAAATGATTGTTGTTTAATAGTATTTTACTTGCCCAACACATCAAAGTGCAGCTAAAACTATGAACTAAAAATATGGACATATTTCTTGGAAATTTATTGCTTGCTGTGGTTCCTGCATGTAAATTTTCAGAATATGAAAAGGCCTTTAGATTATGTTCAGGCCAAAAACACACTTGTTGACAGCTTTCAAGTGACTTTGCTTTGAAGATTTACGCTTCCTAAAAATTGTAACTTAGATTAAGCATTTGAATGCACATACATTCTCAAACCATAATACAGTGATTTAGTTTAATAGACCGAAAAATACTTGGGTAGCTGAATTATTAAGTGCAAATAAAATGTGGCCTTGAAAAGGATTGTGCCATAGGAAAACTGCTGTTCCGCCAATGGTGATATTGGCTGCTCTAAAACGAACTGTGTCAGTACTGTGAAGGCAAGTGAACTGTATATAGTCCCATTAGTATGAGATGAATACTTACAATTCTTATTAACTTTGGTTGAAAGCTATTTTCATGTCTTTGGGTTTTAGGGAAGATGCAGTGATTTTTGCATATTACTCAGTACAGGGATGAAGTACAGAGAGTACTGGCACTGCTGTTCTGTATGAGTTTATGAGGTGGCCTATTTTATTTTTACAAAGAAGAGTAACCTGCTCAAAGAGCAACACAGGATTGTTTGGCTTCCTCTCATGTCAACCTCTTGTGTCTTGTAGGGCGTTTCTGCATTACACTGTTCTAGTGCTATTATTCCACTTTCAACATCCTGTGGAATTCTGGGATTTGTAGTTTACTGAGGCCAAAGAGCTCTCTGGCTGAAAATTCTAAAGGCCCCTCTCTAAACTGCAAACACCAGGATTCCCCAGGATGTTGAAAGTGGAATAATAGCACTGTACCAGTGTAGTGTGGAAATGCCCCTAGTGTGTGCTGTGACACCGTGAAGCCTTTGCTGTGTTGGATCATGTCAGAGGAGACTCAGCTCTCAACTTAGAAGTAATTAGAAGGTGCATATGCTTTGTTTACATTTCTCTTAGCATTCAGGAAGGTTTCCCAGAGTGACTTGTACGGTTAAGGAATAAAGAATTTCAAGTTTTAAGGAAGGAAACAGAGAAAGATAGAATTAAAGCCAGGAGAAAGGTTAGCTTTGGACAGTTGCGTGTGTGTGTGTACTCAACTGTTTTTTTTTAAAGATAAAAATGGCCCCATGTCTCACAGAAAGTCAAAACAACATTTTTTTAAAAAAACTGAAACACAGTAAGAACAGATGACAGAACTAATTACGTCTATGGCAGTAATGTTAATGATAACTAATTCTTTGTTTGACTGTCAACAAGTAGTATAGAGAATTACATTATTTTCATAACATTCCGAGCTCTGGTGAGCAGTGGAATTATTCAGCGTAAGTTGGTTCTGTGTTGTATGTGATGTGTAGATTTCTGATTGAGGTGGCTTAACTAATTCCCTGGGATGTGTTTTATATATTTGGAAAGTAAGTCTTCTTTTTGGTTGTGCAAATGTTCTAATAGCAATAGCAGTTACATTTCTACGCCACTTATCAGTGCTAAGTACTCCCTAAGTGGTTTACAATGTTGTAAGCTAATTGCCCCCAACAAGCTAGGTACTCATTTTACCGACTATGGAAGGATGGAAGGCTGAGTCAACCTGGAGCCCTGCAGGATTGAACTCACAATGTTGTGGCTGCAAGTACTGGCATTTAACCACTGCTCCACCAGGGCCCTATGTTCTGTGATAATACATGCCAGTTCTTTTTTTTTTTTAATATTTTTAATTAAAGTTTCCATGTAACATACAAAGATATACAATCACATACAACTACAAAACAAAAACCATGCCAGTTCTATTGATTGAGGAAGATCTTGTGATAGGCATCTGATTTTTATAATTAAAGTTAATATGGGGGTGGGGTATTTTAATGCATTTTACTGTGGCATGTTGTTGCTTTTAATCTTAGGTTTTTATGAGCAGTGAGGAAGTAGCTGTTGCCGAAGATGAGATGAATACAGTAAAAATGGACAATTCACCTTAGAGATCTATTACAGAGACAGAAAAAGGGACAACAGTTTGGATTACATCAAAGTGTGTTTTCTGTGTTCAAAAGGAATGCTATGAAATTCTTCAAAAATAGTTTCCTCTTTAGTCACTAACAAAGACAGTTGATGAATTGCAGCAAATAAATGTTTTTTCAGCTGCTTCACATTAATCTCCACTTAGCATGTTAGGATGGTGCTTCAAAATAACCACTCTTCTAAGGTTTTAATGTTTTTCTGATGGATAATACTAACCAAGAGTATGTTCACTGGATTAAAACTGCCTGGATAACATCCAGTGAACTATAGCCTCTTCTTGTATGGGAGTGCTTTTGGAATAGTTTCTTTAGAAGAAAAAATATGAAAAACCTTCTGTCTTGGCTTAACATTTCTCAGGAAGGATCTGGGACTAGGAATAATACCATTCTTGATACCTCCTACTCTCAGATCACTTTGTGTGTTTGTGTGTGTGAATGCACTCTCGTGTATGTCCATAAAGAAATTCTAAGTATAGTGTTTGTTGCAAAAGTGCTGATGTCTAGGAAACCATCCAAAGAGAAGGTATGTAGCTCAGTGGCAGTGGACATGCTTTACATTTAGATAGTGTTATGTTCAGTCTTTTTCTGTCCCCAGGTAGAGCTGGGAAAGCTGTGTCTGAAACAGTTAAGAACAGTTGGTGAAGACAATATTGAGCTAGATATACTAGTCTATCTAGCTCAAAATCAGAACAGAAATTAAATTTTCTAAGAGCACCCTAGATTAACTTCTCAGCAGAAGCTTGATTTAGGAAAATAAAGCACCCAAGCAGAAGTCCACTTTTAATTCCATGGTTCAATAATAACTGGGAAGCAGGGCCATTCTGTCAGCACTGCTGAAAGACTATGTGCTTTGTGCCTCTGTCCTCCCACCTCCCTTTTCCTTATTCATCATTGTTTTTTGGACTGTAAACAAGACTGTCTTTTAAAATTGGCTATTTATAAAATATTCCAGAAAATCTTTGGGCTGAGGAACAGACTTAGAGCCACAAGGCAATGGATGAAAAGACCTGGCCACTTGCAATATCCTTTTGGCTTCCTATGGACCTGACCTGGCCTCATTGGTTATTTTATACCTGCTGGTTTGCTTATTTGTTTTGTGGTGGAGGATGTGGAGCTGAATATATTGACAAGGCACAATATATTTATAATATATTGCAGCTCATCTCCTTTTCGTCTAGTAATGTTGGCCACCATAACTATACTCAGGTCACCTCTATGCAAAATTTGTTTACAGGCTTGTGAAGGTGCAGGTTTTATATACTTTTAAAAATGTATCTATTGTTGTAGCAGTAGTGCACATAGCTTCTGTTATGCTGGAACTAAGGATGAAATTATGCAGCCAGCTTTTAGATTTTGTTCAGAATAAACTACATATTACATACCTGAGTACAGGTATATCTCAGTTAGTGAAGTAGAAGTGTTCTTGGTCATTACTTCTATAACAGAAAATTTCATACAAAAAGCAGAAATAACATGGAAGGAAGGGAGAGAAAGGTTCCTGTACCCCCCCCCCCCCGAAGAGCAGCTTTGAACATGTTTCAGCAGACTTTTTATTCTGAATTAAGGATATGCACATGTAAAAGAAAACAATGAGATGAGGCAAGCATTGCATGAGTAAACAAAAACATTTGGAATCTTCTAGAGACTGCTTCAAGGCTTCTTCCAAAATGCGAACAGGGATTTTTTTCTCCTTTCAGCAGCCTCTTTTCTAATTCCCATTTGCAGATTTATAGATTCATGTTTTTTTTTTAATATGCTGGGGTAGCTGGTGAGACTAATCTGTTGTCCCTTTTCCCCTGTTTTGCTGTTCACACATGCCCCAGTAAGGGATTCCAAAGGTAGCTGCTATTTACCTTGCCTGTTATAAGGAGGCACATGGCTATAACTGGATGGACTAGAGTAGAATCCCACTTTTCCTTGATCAAACTATATTACATTGTTTACTACACACATGCTTCTGCAACTTGACACTAAAAGTTTGTGTTTCTTCAGCCCACCTTCACTTTCCTCCTCATGATGATTGCTGCTAAAAAAAACCCTTCTAGCTAGACGGAGTTCAAGGAAGAAAAGGGACTTTTTTCAGAGATTTCATTAACTGATATATGCCAGTATTCTCAGAGGTTTCATCAACTGATATATGCCAGTATTCTATGACTAATTATGATAATGGGGAATCCCATTATCCATGAAGAGAGATAGCTCTCCATCCAAGCAACCAACGGGTTAATGAGATGCTGGGTTAGGTTACATTTTATTGGGGGCCAGCATCACAAGGACATCACAGGTCACTAGAGATAATTGTCCAATCAGAGGGAGAAAGGTGAAACCTTTGAGTTTTGGTCAAGAAGTTTTAAAACGCCTCAGGGGACCACGGGGCAGAGACAGAACAAAGAGGCAAGGAACCATCAACGAGAGGCAGACATATTGCTGGTTGCAGATTGAGCCTGCTAGACCTTGCCTCCACTTCCCTCTCTTCGCTTCCCCCACACCATCTCAGCATCCTATCAACAATGTGAGTAGCTCGGATGGTTCAGATAGTTGTGTTAGGATTTTCTGTTCTTTTTAAATCTCTGGCTGATATGATGTAACTATCTGTAACTTGTAATTCCTAAGTGAGCCTGGAGGAAGAAGCCTCCGTGTATAGTGACATCTTTTGTTGTTATATTGCCTGTTCTTAGAATAAAACGCTTCCTTAAGGAACTCCTGCTCAACCTCTCTATCTCCATGTGCCATTGCCAGCTTACACTCATAGATAGAATTCCTCTCTTCCACAGAGGGTGGGGGAAGGAAGGGGCCTCTAAGCTTAGAGACTGTTTTCCCTGTGGCATCCTACTGTGCCACTGGCATGGGTATTTTTAATCCAGTAGGTGGTGGCAGTGATTTTTAATCAAGGGAAAAGGGGAGTTCATCTCCTATTCAAGGGCATAAGTCAACACTGAGTGGGAAAAAAACCCTCTGTTTCCATAACACTAGTAGAACATTAAATGGTTTGTAATAAGTCCCCTCTACCTTAAAGAAGAAAATCTCTGTTTCCTAAGAGCTAATATTTTATGTTGGTTGGACAGAGTAGTGGTGCCTGAATTGAACTGGTGTGTGTTATCCTACTTGTGTTCAGTGGTTAAATATAAAATATGTATCCTTGTCTATAGGAAGAAATACATCACATAGGGTATGGCAGAAGAAAAGAAGGGAGACTAAAACGAGTGTCATCTGGTTCCTTTTAAATATTTTGAATTTGGTGTTGAGTCCTCCACAACTAGTGGCAGCTGGAGACTTTTGGAAGTATGTTTATTAATGCGAACAAGGAACTATTTCTGGGTGAATAACCATGCAACTTGTGCTTTGAATACAATAGAATCATTTGCTGTGTTCTGGAGCTCTTCCTGTTTGTTGGGCTCTGTGATTTTTCAGTGGGAATAGGCTCTTTAACAAGTATTGCCAGTGTAGCGGTATTGGACTGCTAGTATGATTGACAGAACAGTAATACTGAGCTCTATTCATTATATACCATGTCTGTCTTCAGTAAGCAATAACAGCACTGTGCAACATGGAACCTTTTTGATCTCTCACTACTGATGAGAGTAGACTTTCCTCCTTGTTAAACACTTAAAAATTTGGCGCCTCTTCTGTAGAGGAAGCCATTAGCAGCTCTGTCAACAGGTCTTCACAGGAGGAAGCCAAACTCAGGAAAAGGCCAGCTAGGAAGACTACAAGACACATATTCTGAGAAATTATTTTGGCCTGTGTGGGTGCATCTGTACAGGCCTGAAAACATAGGAGTTTATTTTAACTAATAGAATAATAAGCCACCCTGATTTCATCAAAAACATTTGCATAGTAGGTCACTGACCCATAAAAACTCATGGAAAAACAAATATGGGTCATGTTTAAATAGACCAAAGACTTTAAAACCACAATTTCTGGGCTTCCAAGGCAAGTATTATAACACTGAATGAAGAGAGTGCTCTGGGAAACAGCACCGAAGTAACACTGCTAAAACAATACATGCACTCTGATCCAGTATATTTCCTCCTGAATTCTTTACAGAAAAGTAGATTGCAGTAGTCCAATTGGGTTCAGTCAGGGTGTGGGCAAGGGTTTTCATTGGAAGGACAAAGAGGAACAGACATTTTGGCATAATATTATATAGGGAAAAACAACATGACTTGATGATGGATTGAATTTTAGGGGGCAAAAGAAGACTTCATGATTAATAGTTGGATTGGTGATTATGTGAGTAAATATGGGTAGTGAATGAGAAGATGAGAGTTTTGGAGGCAAGATAAGAACTTTGATCACAGACAAATGGAACTTGAGATTCTGATGAAGCACACATATCAGAGAGAGAGAGAGAGAGAGATAGGTAATTGGATGGGGACTGAAATGGATAATGGATGCAAAAAGTAGGCCCTCAAGTGTACATTCTTATTAATCACTAACCTTTATCTAAATATAATTTGAGGGTAACTTGAATGTAGACACCCCACCCCACAAGCCATGGAAGAACAACTGTGGCAGTATAGGAGTGAAATCAGGTTTCAGGGGGGTAAGTGAGGGACTGAGAAGGTCAGTGAGAGTGTAGCTGCTTTCTAAGTGATGCAGAAGGAATTCCAGTGGGAACAGATAAAGGGAAGCGGAAGAGACAATGAACAGACCTCCAGTTTGCAGAGAGAAAGAGTTTGTGTAAGATTGCAATAATGCTGGAAACAAGTGTCTCAGGCACTGTCAGCAGTTTCTGGAGCCAAAAAGCAGCCACCTGGGCAAAGGTGTTGCATCCAAGCTGTCTTTACATATACTTGGAATAATAGCAATACCAATAATAGGAATGTCATGATGCACCAAACAATGTAAATTCTTTTCAAATGTTTTGAATGAGGGTTGAGAAAGTAGACTGAAATCACTTATATACTATAATACCTGGGTTAGCCATTATAATAATGAGATAAAGTTTTTCTGAATTTATAGATCTAGATGAATCATTGTCCACTTGGAAGTATTGTGAATGTCTACTAGTGTAACTCCTTCATACGACCACCTGAAAAATTTACACATTTTAATATTGGACAATTTTTTAGAGCATACCATGGACAATTCAGCTCATTCAAGCTCAGTCTTATAAAAGGGGTACTGCATTTATATTGTACTAGTTAGTGAAAGCTGGTAATTGAGTCAATTTTAAGATCAGTACAATTATGTGCAAAACGTAATTGGGGGAACTGGTCTGCAATATTTTTAAAAGCAAATTTAATGGGAGTTTATCAGTTTGTGTTACTCTCCTGAGGCCTCTTTTCATCTCTGTTCTTAGAAAGCGAGGGGTGATAATGTTAGCTATTGCCTGTCATGATTGATTGCCATTTTCCTCACCTTATTAGGACAGAAAAGACTCAGGAATGAGGATTCTTAATATAGTTTGAAATTCCCCAAGAAAATGTCTAGAAAAAGTTCATTTTAGACCAGATGCATGGCATGTACAATTCTCTTTTCCAGACTATTGTACATGTTGCAGATGACTAACTACCAAGTCTATGTCCATAGCTAAGTTTCTCTTGAAATATATGATTTAGTTACTCTGTTTACCTTCAGGATTCATATTCTGCCATTCTGTGTATTTTTCTTAAAAAAATTGGTTGATTTCATGGGGGTTAATAAGGGCAGTTTTCATAATGGACTGTGGAAAGATGACCACTCAGCTGTGGTATAGATGGAAAATGACAAGAGTCTACTTTAAAAAAAAAAATCTTGCTGCCAGACTGAAAATGGTACTCACCAGGTCCAGATATCTAGTTTGTACTTCACCACAAATTCTCCCTTGGGGCAAAGAGTGCAATGCACATTGCATTGAGCAGAGCTGCCTAAAGCCCCCTCCCCTCTATGAAAATGTAGGACAATGAGTCCATTACCTCTTTTCTACTGCTTGTACTGACAGAACCCTTAGGTGGGTTGAAGGACTTCATCTGTTTGGATTAACTGTTTAGAAGCATTTTGTGTCTGAAAAGGCTAAAATGGGTGGGTGGGATCCTTTGCCTGCTTTTTTGTTCCAGGGTAGGTAATGTCAGAATGACTTGTTTGGCCAACTACAGCTTATTGTTTTTGTCACACAAAAGCTAATATATATCAAGACTTCTTCTCAAGTATGTTCCCTGAGTATATTTCTGCTTTATTTTCTAAAATTATAGGTTCATCTTGAAATGGGAGGGGGTAAGAACATGGAATGTTGGAGATGACTGTGATTGGCTAAGAATGTAAATGTGATTTGAAAAGTGCATGAATTAAACAAGTTCTGAGTTACGATAGTTAGTTAGGGTCACTCAGAGTAGGAGAACAGTTTAGACAATAGTTAGCTTAGTTTTAGTCAGGAAGGAGAGTGATACATGTGATGGAGTTAGTATGCAAATAGATTTTGTAGCACCTTTGAGATTAACTGAGAGAGGGAAGTTGGTAGCATAAGCTTTTGTAGACTTAGAAATTGGTAACTTATGCTAACAACTTTTTCTCAGTCTGACAGATGCTACAAGCTCACCTTGCCTACTGATGCAGTCTTGCATGGCTATGTCTTCTCCCTTATGAGTTCTCCCATGGTTGATATAGGTTATATAAGATTTCAGGTGAATAATAATAAGTTGTGTGGCCCCAGCACAATGGAAATAGTTAATCCATGTATAGTCCTGGCAATAAGTCCTGTTGGATCATAAATTAAAAAGCAGACCTGAACTTGGTAGGCCATGAAATGTTCAAGCTGTAATACAAAGCTGGGCTTCAGTGGTATGAAGACAACTTTAAGGATCCTTGTGCTCACATACTAATTTCTTCTTCCTTTTCACCCTCCTTTCACATGCTATTGTTGTCCTACCTCATGCTCTTGGTTTGTAGTGGACTGCAATTTGCGGTCTCCAGGTATGTGATTTTAAGTGGACTCACAACTGTTGTGTTCACTTAAAATCAACAATCTCTATGGAATCTACAAAATGGTGGCAACATGCATGCGGACACACTGAAGTATCTGTGTGCACATGACCACCATTAGGTGTTTTGGGACACGACTATTTACATTTATTTTATCTGGGGGTTTCAGGAATGGAACTCTGCATGTACAGATGGCCCACTGTATTTGGAAACCAGGATCAAACTGTGTTTTTCAGTTCTGGCTTATGGGACAAAATGAAACCATAGTTTCCTTATGTGGATAACATAGGAGGGGAATAATTCAATGAGTGCAGAGAGATAGTCAGTGGTTTTGTATAGTGGTGTAGTGGTTTGTGAGTTGGAGTGCAACCTAGGAGAACAGGGTTTAAATCTCCACTCAGCCATGTAAACCCAGTGGGTGACCATGGGCAAGTCACACTCTCTCAGCTTCAGAGGAAGGCAAAGGCAAACTCCCTCCAAACAAATCTTGCCAAGAAAACACCATGATAGGTTGTCTTAGGGTTGTAGTAAGTCAGAAATGACGTGAAGGCACACAACAACAACAACAACAAGGGAGATATGAATAAGAGAAGTAGGAACATAAGAGGAAATAGTGCCAGATTTTCATTGCCTTAAAGATGCATTCACTTTTGACCTAGCCTTTTGTGGAGCCCCCCCCCCCAAGACTTCCTGAACCTCTTATAACTGTTACCTTTTGTCTTTGGCTGGGCATCTGACCAGTACCTTCTTCTGGAGGTACTTTAGCTTTCTGCTTTTGCATCTTCATGTTGGCAGTACAGTTTCATTTTAAAAGTGGATTTTGTTTTAGAAGAAACTAAAACCTGGTAATCACGAATGTGACAAAATATATTTGCAAGTAGGGTTTAATTGGCAAAATGATCAAAGCAATCATATACTGCACAAAACACTTTTGTGTATTTTGTTACAGATTTCTGATACAAAATGGGAACAGAAATATATCAGTTTTTCTAATAAGAAAAGTGCATTTGTGTTGTGTTGTGTTGAATGTGTTATTTATATTGTGGCTCATGATGTTCAACATATAGAAGAGAATAATAAACGTGAATTGTTTAAAACTCAAAATATGGAAAGTTGAAGACAGGATGATTCAAGGCCTCATTAAATACTCTTCTGGTATTCATTTTACTATCTAATATATAGTTGGACAAAATGCAGTCCTTAGACTTTCACTCTTCCATTGAAGTATTTGATGCAAGCAATCTATCAAGTTGCCAATCCTGAACAAATTAAAACTGGCTATGCATAGCATTAGACTACTAAATTATCAGATTTGTAAGGAAATAAACTAAACCAGTACTTACTTTAAAAAACTGTAGCTCAGTCTAAGGGACTGTGGTGAAAATAATATGGAAATGCTGAAGATATTTCCATAGTAAACAGGTTCTAAAAATGTCAGGTTAGGATTATCTCCTTCCACACACTGATGCATCTGTGCAGTCCAAATGGAAGCGCTTTTTGTTAGGTAAATAGCAGACATCAGAAAGCACAACCAGCCATAAGAGATGGGAGCACCAAATTTAACTCCCTGTATGCCATAACTCCAACAAGAATAATGTCTTATTCTAGTTTAAAGAATGCTTCCATACTCAAAGGACTATTCCTTCAAAACATTATCTCCACCTGCGTCCAACCCTGGAGATCAAGTGGATACTTAAAATTAGCAATCACACAGCTGAATTCTCTGTCTCTTGATAACCCAGGTGCCATCACATCTAAAAGGTTTCTCTTTTCCTTTTTTTGGAATAGCCCTTGATGGCTAGGCCCAAATAAACATGCATGGCTGAACAAATCAATGTTGCTTAAGTATTACAAAAAATATTATAATATTAATATTGTGTAAAATAAACATGTTGCCTAAAAGTATGTTTATATAAGCTTGTAGTTATAGTTTCTTATTCTTTACCCTGTGTGGCTCACCTGGTCAGAAATGTTACTTATGATCCTCATCTAAAGACCTGTCTGCTGTACTACTGGATGCCTCTGGAAATGTCTACAAGACTAGTTGACCCCTTCCTCAGACTTCCTCATCCCCCATGAATCATCTTCAGGACCAAGGGACTGTCCAAGCCAAGTCAATTGCAAGATGGATGACATCAGGCAGTGTGACTGTGCCCTGATGTAACTGGCTTCCAGGGATCTGCTGCACAGGGAATTTCCCCTAAGGAGCAGGTGATGGCTGTGCAGCATGCCATCAGAGAACTTTCATCCCCTTTTTTTTCTGCTTGGGAAGACATAGAATGGGCAAATCTGGCTTCCAAGCTCAGGTTTCCAGCTACAAGAATATTCTTCAAGGTGTCTTGTGGATCTGAGAGGCATTATCTGCCCCACTTCTTTCCCCCTTGAGAAAAGGCAAAAAGGGGTGAAGATCTCTGCTGCTGATTCTGATCAGAGATTGGTGATAACAACAATAATTCCTTTGTGTGCTGCTTGTCATGCCAGCTGGGAGGATAAGCAGTGTACAATGGGTATTCTGCTATTATCTACTACCACCGCTGAGAGATAACAAGGGGAATCATGTCCCTTGTGTTCCCCCTGGGAGGATGTGGCATAGGAGTGGCATATCCAGTGGCTGGAAGAAGTACAACTTAGGGAAAGGCAGCGCTGAGACACTTCATGACCCTGATTAGGTCCAGGTCAGAGAAATGGAAGATTACTGATTTCCTTTAGCATAATTGATGAAGATTTATATTGTCCCTTGCCCCTTCCAGAGTCTAGCTGCCCAGTATATATTGGTGGTATCTCCTCCTTCCTGCTCTATCCCAGATAGCTCTGTGCCTCCATGTTTTATAGGCTACTTCCTCTTGTAGTGATGTGGCAGCTGGATTAACAACTGTGCATATGTTTCTCTTCAAAACTTATGCAAGGGCATGTTTGTGTCCAATGTGCGTTGTTTGTCGTTTGTGTACTTTCTGAATTACGATTTTTCAGAATTGTTTTGGAAAATCTTTTAAAAGTTGCCCTTAATAATCATATAATTGGAACAGTCACATACAACAGATTAATATGTTAGTACTCACATGAACTGGGCTCCTGAAATTATTCTGTGTAACAATGGGCAACTATACAAAATAACTCATTAAAATTAAAAAAGCGAGAGAAACAAAGCTTGATATTTCACATATTGACAGATAGCATCAATTATTTCTTTTTAAAAACATATTTGTTATTAATGAATTTCACACATTAACTATGACATATGTGTAAACAAAATACAGCTGTGTGAAGTAAATTTGATGTGATTAGCTCATGTGACTTGACTAAACCTCCTTAACAATGACAAAATTATATCCAAATGTTCACAATAATAAGTTGTATTGCTTTTTGCTAAAGCAGTGTTGGCCCAGCTGCTAAATTTCACATCTCTGTTGAAAAGCAGATGGATTAGAAACTAAAGAACAAAGTGCTTGTGTTTCTGTGTTGCCTCTTTGAAAGATGTTAGCGCAAACATTAGGCCACCCTTACTGAGTCACACTCCAGTGCCAAAGTTTGCTTATGAAGATGCCAGTTTGGCTTGCTTTTTTGTGACACATCATACAGAAGCTGCTGCTGTGATTATGCTATCTTCAAGGTACACAGAAATCATATTCTTAAATTCTTACGTTCTTTCTCATTGCATGAAAACAGTGATAAACTGATGCTCATGGTTCCTGGTGTCCAGACTTCCTGCAAAGACAGAATGATGGTGGCTTTAGACCTGCCACTTCTGAGGGTTTCAGAAGTTATCTTTCAGAAGCACTTAGTATGAATGATTTTCATAATCCTCTGGTTGGTCATGAAGTGTAACTGAAATGTTACTAATTCTTGGATTTGGTATTAAATAGCTTGACTTCTTCTGTGTACTTTTTTTTTTTAAAGCACATTCATCTTTGAGCATTCCCGGTGGACATTTCTTTTTAAAATACTATTAAAAAGGAAACTGGAAACTGAAAGAGAAACTTAGACAATTCAGCAAAGGATCAAGAATGTCATTTGTGCACATATTTCAGATGTTTAGCGAAAAGCAGTGTGGCTGTGTATTCATCATATGGTGTCCTACTTTATGTATTTGAATATACAGTAGAGTCTCAGTTATCTGACCTGCGGTTATCCGGCCCTCCGGATTAACCGATGTTGCGGCGGCCTGGGGGCATGGCTGTAGGCATCTCCGCACTCCCAGACACGCCCCGACATGCCCCAGGCCCGCCCTGACACGCCCCCGACCCCCCCAAAATGCCAGTCGCCATGGGCCTCCGTGTAATCCGACCCTTTCGGTTATCTGACCCTCCACGCGCCCGTTTAGGTCAGATAACTGAGACTCTACTGTATCTAAATTTCTAGTGTGCTCTGATGCGACTCCATGGAAATAGCAAAACTGAAAATGTTTGAAGCAATAGGACATCATAATGTATTTATAAGGGAGCCCATGTGGTACGGTGCTTTGAGTGTTAGACTAGGGCTCTGGGAGACTAAAGGTTCAAATTCCTGTTTAGCTGTGAAACCCCTTGGGTGACTTTGAAAAAGTCATATTGTTTTAGCCTCAGAGGAACATAATGGTAAACGCCTTCTGAACAAATCTTCTCAAGGAAAGTCTGTGATAGGTTTGACTTAGGGTTGCTGTAAGATGAAAACAACTTTAAAAGCACTCAACAAGAACATTTAATGTACATTGCAGATACGATTGTAGCTGGATTAATCAAATAGGATATTGAGGTCTCAGAATATATTTGTGGTACTCAGTATGACCTGTTCATTCGTGTCTAGAATCCTTTATAAGACAAGGTTGTCATATTTAGATGGAAATGTATTGTCATTAGGGGCGTGTAATCTGTTTCCTGGATTTGCTTTAAAAGCCAAGGAGTTGTAACTGTTCCTCCTGAATGCTCAGAACACATTGAGGATTTTTCCCCCTGCCAGTTTCCCACTCCTGACAGCACCTAAAATTGTCTGTTCCAGGCACTCAAAGACTATTCCTGTGTCTAATGAGCCTTTTCAACTCTTTGGTAAAACTTAGAGAGGTTTTTTTTTTTCTTTTCATGTTTTTGCTTAGCAAGTGGAATAGGCTGGTAAAAGGAGTCTGACTAGCAGTGGAATTGGGGTGTGAATCCCATTTAGAACTAAATCAGAAGTTGGGGGGTCCAAACCCAAGTCATAATAGAGTAGGGAGATTTACCATTCTAGACTATCTCGTAATTGGAGAGTTTCCTTTCCAAATGTTCATTCCAGTCCAGAGGTCATTGCAATGCTGAATCTACAGATTCTTTTACATCCTTAATGCAGCTTCTCTCAAAGAAGGAGTGGATACCTGAGTAGCATTACAAAAGTGGCTTAGAGCCAGAATCTCTCTATACTTTTAGTCTGTTTTGTTGGGATAGGATTCTTTGCGTTCTCTTGGCTATACAGAGCCCGTTTGATAAGGCAGGTTTTGTAAGGTCAGATGTGTTTTCTGTAGCCTGTTTAGCTAAAAATCCAGTATTAAACTAACTTATTTCACTGTATTTTGTAATTAGAGAAATATTCTGTTGGTTAATACTAGTTTATTACATTTGTATCTCACCCAACATGGCATTCATGGCAGCTACCAAGATAAGTAAAAGCAAAAGAACATTAAAACAATTAAATCACTACTGAGCAAATCAGACCGTTTAAAAAGTTTGAATCTGTTATCAATAAACAGTGATAATATTCTTTTGTTCTTGTGATCCCTTGATCCTCTGATTTGGCCATTTAGTACATTTAGGCGATGAAATCAAGTGAATCAGTGGCCTGTTGCCTGATATCCTTGTGAGGAAAATGAATTGAAGATACTATCTATATTCAGGCATTCAGAAGCTGTGGGTGATGAACATATGAAGACTTTGTTGGTCAGGTTATTTTGCCTATATCTCTAACAATGTATACAAGGTGCAAAACTTTGGGTCACACATGGCTGGTGTCAATCTGAAGGATTATTTCTCTGTATATGAAGGAGAATTGAAACCCTTCATGGACATGTAAATCCTGGTCAATGTTTTTCCTCAGTCTCTTCCTGCCATCTTCTTTGGCTAAGAAAGTTCACTTGGCATATATTTTAAAAGGTTATAACAATTTAAGTGAGCAAAGTTGTCTGAATTAATTAGAGATGCTAGTGGGAGTGGTTTCATATGACTGATTCTACATGAAAACTACACATAATCACCCAAATACTGAAAACTAAAGGTATAGTTTTCAAATATATAAAAGGGAGAAAAGACCAGAAAATGGCATGAGACAACTTGAAAAACAATATGCATGCCTCCTAGAACACACGATTTGCAGTTTTGGTTCAACATTCTTTGCAGCTGTTCTTTCTTTTTCTCCAGAAGATCAGTGTATTGAAAAAGATTGTATGTGTGGAGTATTCATGGTAGTTTCTACCATGAATGAATATTTGCCTCCATGGAAGAATCTCGAAAGAATCTTTGCTAACTTCAGCTGTTCTTTATTTAGGCGTCTCAACAGAAATAAACTGCAAGTTCTTCCAGAGCTCCTTTTTCAGAACACATTGAAGCTAACCAGACTGTAAGTATAGTTTTTATTTTTGGCATACTGTATGTACGTTGTTTGGTTCTTAAGTCAGTAATTTGGGTTGTGAGGTTTCAGTATGATGCTTTCTTGAAGTGGATTTTGAGATGTTTCTTGGTTTATTGTACAACATCTTTGCTGGGAAAAAAAATTGACGGATATTTCCTTGTTTAGTTGAGTTTTTTTTCCCCCTCATAATGTAGATATATTAGGAAACTGAAATTGTGGGTATTACATTCTCCTTTAAAATGTTTAATATGTTTGGATGTGGCCCCTTTCCCACAAAGGAGGAGACAAGATCAGACACTTCCACTATATCACATGTTAGAAAGCTGCCTGCACCTTATAGCCTTGTTAATCTTGACTATGGTTGCCTCATAACCCATGCTTTAAAGTTGGCTTCCTTCAAACTGACCATATTTAAGATTAAGCATGGTTGTTCCCTCTTTATGGCACAGCAAGCTTTGGTTAATGATAATATGAAAAAAGAATATAAAGTTCCTGAACTGCTATTGACTGTACTGGAGGAAAAGAAGGAAGCACAAAGCATGCAAGTGTGAGGTAAGGCTTAGCTCATTCATATCATAATAATTGTGGCACTACTTGACATCTCAATGTACTCAAAACTGTTTCAAATTATAATTTAGATTAGTTGGCATCCATGAAGAAACTGATTTTGGTGCATTCAAGTTGTGATGAGTGTTTTACAATATTTCCTTTGTCTCTTGCTACATGAAAGAATACTATGATGATTATAATTTCCTGTAGCTCTTGAATGCTCTTATTTGGTATATATGAGCCTGTGCTTAAAGTAAGCAGGATTGTACTACTGAAATGTTTAATGAAAATTTAAACATGATGATAGCATGATGATAGTGGATTATGTAAAGTTGAAGGCCTTCACAGCTGGAATCCATAGGTTGTTGTGGGTTTTCTGGGTTTTGAGGCCGTGTTCTATTAGTATTTTCTCCTGACGTTTCGCCCACATCTGTATATATCCTCTGAAGATGCCAGCCGCATATGCAAGTGAAATGTCAGGAGAAAATACTAATAGAACACGGCCTCAAAACCCAGAAAACCCACAACAACCTATAGTGGATTATGTTTGTGTAAGGAAAACTTAGTGCATACTGAAAAACTTTGTTCTCATACGTGATAGCAGTAAATTTATGACAAATGTTTATCCTGGTTTATAAAGAGCTCCATTTACATGTGAATCTATGTAGGTGTATATTTTGGCTTTATCTTGGGAACTATAAAAACATAAGTTAAAAATGTTGTGGATAACATAGCAAGCATATCTGCTCGTTTTCTGTTTCCACTCAAATTTTACAATAGCCAAGATAAATTGTTATAAAGATTGTATGTTAGGAATTTCACTCAAATAGCTAAGTTCATTTTCACAAACAATATTGAGTTAAGCTTGCCAAGTGTATTTATTGAACAAGAATACAAGTTTAAACTGAAAAATGCTCATGTCATTTGTGAAAAGAAGGCCAATGTAACTTGTATTATCTTTATGGACTCTTCATAATATAGGCTTCCAATAGGTGTTTAATTAAAGTCTTCTAGTTTTTACATGAAAATAAATGCTAATGTGTTGTGCCCTTGAAAAACCCAAACACCTCACATAACTTAAAAAGTCTTAAATTTTTTTGATTGTAAATAAAACAAATCCTTTGGACATCTCTGTAAAAGCCAAAGTTAAGAGGAAAGGGGCAATCAAATTGTAGTACCCTTCAATTACAGAATATGTCTGCAACTTCTATAATTATTTACATGGTCCTTTGTGACATCTGTTTGACATTACTCATGAGCATATACAGAAAAGTCATCCTTAAAGTGGAATACAAAGCATCTTGTTAAATGGGATTAATTCATACATTATAGCCTTTCTTGCTAAGAGAAGTCTGGAGCTTATTCTTCTCATGTTCACATTTTCTTCTGAGGTTATTTTGTTGAAATTTTTATAGTGCACTACTTTTGTGACAATATAGTTCCCTATCCACATGTTGACTGAGGAATTGTGAAGTTACAGTCTGAAGGAGTAACTTTTCCAAGCTCTGGAATTTCCATTTAGCACATGGATAATGTATCTGGTATACTTGAAAAAGTAAGTCTTGGACTTTGAGCCTCTGAGCCTCACAGAAGCTTGCAGTTTGTTAAAACTATAATTAACTTTTCCCCTTTAGTGTAATTCGTGGACACATTGCTGTTGTTTTGGATGTTGTTTGTAATGGTGGGATTTTGGGGATTCGGTGTGGAAGCAGGCAGTGTGCAACAGTTCAGTCTTAACCAGATTGTTCTGAGTGATTGCATCCAGTTTTGTTACTGTACCATGTTAGCAGAATCTCTGGTTGATGGAATGTAAAAGATTTGGGTGAGAAGGAGCTGGGACATCAGAACATTCCTACTTTGCCTCCTGAACTTTGACAGGGAAGTGTCAGAACTACTATAAAATTCTGCTTGTCCTCATTTTTAAGCACTTCATGGGGTTTTGAGGAATCTTAAATTGTATAATACAGCAAAGTCTTGAATCTTCTCAACTGTTATGATGACTAACAGCCATTAAAAACCATGAACCTCTTTGAATTTGACTGATAGCAAAAAATGAGTAGATACATGCCTATGCAGTCTCCTATTAACTTCTGTGAAACTTCCAGGTAAGATAAGTGAATGTATCCTTGCGGAACGAAGTCTTCCTTTTTTAAAAAAAAAAAAAAATTCTAATGCACTAGGACAGGACTGGATATACTGGTTACAAGAGTTATGTTCTGTTGCAGAATTGACACAGAACTAGACCTACATCTTAGGCATTCTACCTGAAGAACTGGAAATCAAATCAATCAAATTCTAACCACTTTTCATATAGTTTTTTAAAATTATTCTTTTGGTTAAAAAACTCCCAAACAGATAGGATAAAAAAAACCTCACTCCAACCAACCTTTTTTTTTTTTTGAGAAGGAATAGTGAAATAACTCTGATTACCAGTTGGTTGACCCCATTTGGAGAACTGGAATGGTCAACCGTTCAAGAAATGCAATAAGTATATATTAAACCATACAACTCACACAGTATGAAATCTCCTGTCAGCTAAGTTCTCCGATGGAAGAAAGCTGCATTTTATCAGAGGTCCAGTTAAAGCTGTCATACACATAAGGAAAAAAATATACCATGGATTACGCCTGATGATATTTCTAGAAACATACTTCTTTGCAGCTGTTGTCCAGAACTTGTGTGATTTTCCATTGTTAAGTAGAAGAAAGTGGTAGAACAGTGTCAAAAAGCCTTCTTCTTGGCCTTCTTGCTAAGCCCAAGGCCTTGCCAAGCCTAAGGCCTTTCTTTGGAATAGTGTGTGTTTGTGCACACTGTATTATTGAGCAAGTCAGGTGTGTTTTCCTCTATTTGGTGTGATCTATCATATTAAGAATTATGTGGTTGACTGTATCAGTTCTCAAAGGCAGGAAGGAGGAATGCTAGTGGGAAGGAAAAGCACCATAGGACAGTGGGTTTAAGTGCTGTTACTTCTTGGTAGGACCTGGCAGGTCTCAGTTGCACTCACAGTTTCTAATCCATTCTTAGTAACAGTTGTGATCCAACTTTTGACAATGTCATATACATGTTGGAGCACAGATTCAAAGCAAGCAATAACATTTGTTTTACATTTTGTTTAATCCTAAAATATATGGCACAAGACTCTTGAGAACTGAAATAAACTTTTAATGTCAACTTCACAACTATCCCAAAGGTTTTTCTGACAATTTTCGGTATGAAATGCTGGTCCTGGAATAAAAGAAACGTCAGCTCTAGTTCTGGAGCAATATATGAGTTATTCCAATTTATATTATTAAGCAAGATTAGCCCTACAGACTTTTTTTATACACTGCCAGAATTTGTGGCAGAAGCTGAAAGAAGTTTCAGCAAGCTAGCATGCATCAAAAACTTCAGGTATTTTGCAACTTCTGATATTTTACTTTCTAGCTGTCTTGTCTCCTGAGTGTGAAACTTGGAAGCAAAATGACATTGTGGCAGTAACTTGATATTTTTCATTGAAAAGGTCCAGAAAATTAAAGCTTTAAAGGCAATCAATGTGTTGTTTGCAGCCACTTCTGGTGCATTAGTTTCTTTTTTTAAAAAAAACACTGCAATCTGAAGACATAAACAGGATAATCATTTTGTTAATGAACACTAGAATTATCTTGATGTTCTTATTAAATAAAAGCAGCAGAGGCAAGTATTTTTCAGAAATACAGAATAGAAATTTCAGAATTACATTTTTTCTATGAGATTGTATCCATGAATGAGGGATTGTGATGCTGGAATAGGAAAGTCAGGCTATGTTTCTAGTGGGCCCTCCAAGATAGGATCAGATAATACCACACAATTCATCCAATATAGGCATACCTCAGCTAACAAAACCTCAGACAATGAGGTTGCATTTTGCAAAATCTTTTGTCCCAAGCCAGCTGTTCCTTTGTCTCCTTGTCCTCTATCTGGTTGATCTTTTTTATCAGCTTCAACGTTGGGAAGATGGTGAAGGAAGGTGCAAAGAACACAGGCCTCCTGTATCAGGTTGGAGTGGTCTGTCTGTAGTAAGCAATGCAATAAAATTTTGGCTCAGAAAAATTGTATTCTGTTCTAACTGATCCTTTTGTGGCCATGTATGTCCAGCCACAATTGGCAAGATGAGTAACATCTGCCTTCAGAATCTTTTCCTGAGTATGCATGAACAGGAAAACAAAACAAAATGGGAAGAGCAGCTCATCCTGCTTCATCAGGATAAGTGTGTGTTTGTGTGTGTGTGTGTGTGTGTGGGTGGGTGGATGGATGGATGGATGGATGGATGGATGGATGGATGGATGGATGGATAGATAGATAGATAGTTAGTTCTGGCTACTAAAATGGGAAATCATAAGAAATGTGGAAACTGATGAAAGAAGAGTTCATTCTTCGATGGGTTTTGGAAGAAACCTTCAAGAGATCCATAGAATGTTCAAAATATTTTTGTTTATTTACATGAGGCTTAAGTGACTCAGCTGTTGCATTTCACATATGCATTTTGTTTGCTTTGAATAAAAAGTTTATTGAAACAGGTTGATATGTCCTTTTTGTTTTGTAGGAACCTTTTCACATTTGTTACATGTTATTTCTGTCAATTTTCCACTAAAGAAGTAATATCTAGGAACACATCTACTTCGTTAACTGTGATATGCCTGTACAAGTTTTTCTTTGTCGTGATCCATGACAGTTATATATTTTATTCTAGTGCATGAGGGTTAAAATCTACATAGGTTAGTTACCATTAATTACATTCTCTTGTTACAGTGAATGCTCTAAATTAACTGGAAATTAAGGACTTCTTTTTATGAGCATGTCCTGTTCATCCAAAAGCATGCACAAACACACTTTTCTGCCTGTGCTGTTGGCATGATACTTCTTTTTGTTCACGTAGTGGTCCTTCTCACTGCTTTTTTGGTTGTCCTCGGAACATTTGAGCCTTCTGGGAAGAATCTCTGTATAGATGATAGCTTCTTTCTTTTGCTGCTGTTGAATTTTTATGGTACTGAAGTCTTGTATAATTTTTAGTGCTTGCTGATGATTGTGCAGTGCATTTCCCATGGATCTGGAAATTGTTTGGTGCCAGTGTAAGTAGAGACAGATGAGATTGTTTCCAGTGTTGTAGAATAAAAAACACAGTGAAATCAAACTTTGCTTAGGAAACTGGAGCCATTACGGCAATAGCACATTTCGCTAGTAATATTCTTTTCACTTGTTATTCATTGTCAATTTTCTGCCCTGAAGTAGGTAGCAGCAGCTGAAAAAAAACAAAACAATTCAGTTAGAAGATGAATTACTCAGTTAAAGTACAAAACTCTTCAAGATGACCTGGAATGTATATCAATATTCCTCTTTAAAAGCCAATACCAAATAAGTACAAACAAAGCCATAAAGTACTTCTGAAAAATTACGGAGAACGCTAGGATGGTGATTGAGCTGGACACGTAGAAAGCCAGGCCAACCTGCTTCAAATTAGAAGTGAGCAGAAACCATCTTCTTAGTCTCTATTTCTGTTGCAGTATTTGCAAAAGCATCGGCATTTTCTGTGTGTATTTTTGAGTGTCAGCTCAAAAATTCACTTTGCCATCAAAGTCCCAGGACTGTGCAAAACTTGATAATACAAGGGCCTTACAGAAGGGGTTCTAACAGCTCCAAGAGCTGCTACCCATCACTCCTTCCATTCCTCATACAAAGAAGTAGGAGGACTGAGGAGCTGCTTTCTTTCCAATAATAATAGCTTCAGGGGTGTCTTCGAGCTTCATAGTTGTAGATGTATATAGGGAAAACCAAAAAAGTAGGTTGTACTTTTGTAAATTCTTATCAAAATTCACATCAGATGGAATTTTGCCCTAAGCTTATGAATAGGTCTGTGATTTAATAGTAAATGGTCACATGGACTATAGTGAAAAGTTGAGGATTGGCATAAATAATTGTGAATAATTGAGGACATTAGTGATGTTGCTGAAGTTCTTAATTACCTAACCTGGAATGTGATATCAACATCCTGAAATGCTTTGGTATATACTTAATAGAATGTTCTGTTGTGTGATTTTCTTTTCCAACCTGGAATGAAAAAAATGTTTTCTGTGCATGGAAGATTATACTTTAAATTTTATTGTTGTTTACGCTATATTGTCCAGGTCGTAGGTGCTATTCATGATTCAGCTAAGTAAATACCAGTAAAGTCAGGAGACTGAAGGAAAGCCTGCTCCAGAGCTTTGGGACAAAGGAGCTGTACAACCTTGTGCTTATCTTATTAAGCTTTGTGAAGCTTCTACTTCCTACTGCTTATACCAGAGTACAGAGTGTGGCATACCATAGTTCTCGCTGAGCTTGGTTGTTGGGCAGTTTGACTGGGGATGATGAGAGCTCCAGTGCAACATCTGGAGAGCAACCTCACACTTCTCATAACAGAGGACCTTTATACACTGGCATTTATCACTCCATCAGCCTCTCTCTTACTGATTTTTCTCCCCTAAGCTTTTGCTAAGGCCAAAAAATCTTTTGCGCAAAGCTGCAAAGTTATAGCTAGTGACCCATCTTTAGTAAATCCGTATGACAAGACTGTTTCTAATCTCCTAGTTCCTTCTGTCAGAAGTAAAAATCAGCCCTTTGAAATTTGCCTTGAGGTTACTTGGGGTCTGACACAGACAAATATGTATTCTGCAGTGTGCAGTTATTCTGAGGGAAGAAGCTAATCTTGTGAGGCAAGTGCCTTGTGAGAATGTGCCCTTAAATTAAAGGTCTCCTCTCATATGAGCACAGGTGCTAGTAGTTCGCCTTTTTTAAAATGAGCTCAAGGTTATTAAGCCTTGCCAGGGCAGAAGAAACATGGCCAAGGGAAGTTAGGGTTGCTATGGTTTTGGCTCCTTCTGGAATGGTGGCTTTACTGTGTACAAATCCCAGCAGGTCTGTTCAAAAGATGGTAAATAATTACAAGGAACACCAAGTCTCCAGGGGGCACTTCAGGTTTGAAAGGATGTTCACTAGGTCAGAGGTGAGGACGACAAACTGCCGAGAAGCTGTTGTGCCATTTATCAAGCTGGAGCTATTTTTATTGCTTGAGTTGCGCTCTGACTCTAAATGGCATAATTTGAGCAAAATCATGTCTGGAAAAGTGTCTCTGGTTGCAAATCCTTAATGGCAGCTTTCTGCTCAGTCAATTTCCAAGACAAGGCAGAGGGCTCTGCTTATTTTCTTGAAGTATGAAAGGAGCGTTAACAAATTATCTGAACTGAGTAAGAAACAAGGGAGAGGATGTCAGAAAGTGAATAATTGAGGTTTCATCCTGGGTTTCCAGTCTCCCTTGTGTGAAGTTAGCTACTTAAAGCTAATATGTGCAGATGTTTCCCTTTCCCCCGTAATATTGCAAAAGTGAAAGAGCAACATCAGAGAGAGAAAATGTAAAATCATCATGAGTTTCAGATGAATTGGAATCCCCCCCCCATCAACTGCTTGGTTAACACTGATTGTGGCAAAGATTTTGTTGTTTAGGAAATGTCTTCATAGGATGCTGAGAGAGGTGAAGCTTGGTTCATGTAGTAAGAAGAAAGATTTTTCTTCTTTTGCAGTTGTCTGCTTGATTGCTAGCACTTCCTCCTGAAGATTTCAGACTTACGGTGCTTGGTAGGCTGAGAGGGAGTGTGACCAATTTTGTAACTGGTGCTTTCTTGGTGTACCTGAGAGCCATTTCACAAAATACACAGTAATAGTATATATTATGGCTATATAGTGGACAAGCTGTCTCAACCTTCATTTATTATAGTCATACTTAACAATACATCTACAACAAGGGTCTGCATATTTTGACTGCTAGCAAAATGTTGTGCTTGCTATTGATAACAACTTCTTTCCTGGAGAAAAGGTATGCAGTGGAAACAAATAATTCCTTTTCCCTTTACATGAGAGCTAGAGGTGGATATGTACTCTCCTGGATGCCAGTGCTGACTGGATTGGAAAGCACTGTCATTACTTTGTAAACCTCTCAGAAATTGATGGTGAAGTCAGGAGCGATTCTTCCTCATTTAAATCCCTGTAGAAAGGAAGGAGATATTGATTAATTTTTTTTAAAAAAATATACTCAAATGCACTCATTAATAGAGAGCATTCCAGATTATTTGTGACCTGTGGGTGGCTTTGGGCAAATCAGTGTCAGTTAGCAAATCTTAGTTTGCATATTTATTCTGAAGATAAAATGAGACAATCTCATACAGTATTTTTTAAGAAAGAGAGAAGGAATGCAAATCTGAGATACAATTGGTTACTCTTGCAGCCATAACTTATTTTGCCATTCAGACCTGGGCAAGTCCCCTCCTCCAAAACTAGGCACATATTTAAGGAGGGTATATTTCATTTCCTTACACATTTATGATAGATAGGGATCAGTAGGGTGATGCTGGTTTTTAAAAAGTAGTAGTCTTCCCTCCTTTCCTGTATATGCCTTCAAGTTGCCTGAGGCTAAGCAGAGTCAGCCCTGGTTAGTAGTTGGATGAGAGGCCACAAATGAGTATCAGGTGCTATAAGCTACATTGCAGAGGAAGGATCTGTCAAAACTACCTCTGAGTATTCTTTGCCTTAGAAAACCCTATGAAGTTAGTGGATGGTATACCTTAAGGGTACCAGATCCTGTTGGATCTTAGAAGCTCAGCAGGGTCAGCCCTTGTTAATACTTGGATGGGAGACTGCCAATGAATACCAGGTGCTGTTCCTTTCAGACAAAGGAACTGGCAAAATCACCTTTGAGTATTCTTTGCCTAAGAAAATCCTATGAAATTCATGAGGTCACCATAAGTTGACAGGCAACTTGAAGACACATACATACATATTTGAATATCTATTTAGCATCCATTTAGCAATGCAGTAATGTTGCTGCTGCTGCTGCTGTTACTGTATACCTTTGAGTCAACTCTGACTTCTGGGAAACCCATAACAAGGGTTTTATGACAAGATTTCTTTAAAGGTGGTTTGCTATTGCCTTCCTCTTAGGCTGAAGGAAGGAGATTTACTCAAGCTCAGCTGGTGGGTTTCCATGGCCTAACACAGTTCCCCACTCCAGTCTAAGCTCTTGTTGCTGGATCTGTGTTGTTAAAAATTATTTTACTGTTAACACCTCAGTAATTTGTTTGGAGGAAAACGTAACAAATTGTGTGAGGGAACTGTCTAGTTCACACCACTAATATCTTTGTCTGGCATCAGAGTATATTACAACAGGTTCAGACTTGTGAATAAAATGATGGATTCAGAATCTGTTTTATTAGAGGGAACATCACCTAAGCGGAATTCTGCTGAGAATACTACATTAGGACAAAGAGAGAGGCAATTTCTGTAGATTTTTTATTCCCCCAGCATCACGTTCTCATTGTTCTGCCAAAAACCAGCTCCCTCAACCTGTTGGAGCACATTTTCAGCAGACGCAAGGGATATCAATTTTGCTGGCAGAGAAGGAAAGAGCAGTTCTGTCTGGAGAGGGAAATGCTGGATCTAGTTTGGAAGTGTGAATCTGTGAATTCTGTTTTAACAAATTTATTTGCTTCTCAGTCCACAAGTTCATTTCAGCCACATCATTTAGGGGACATTAGGATGCGTGGTAAATTCATCCCCTCCCTCCAAACTCTGCATGAATATTTGTTATGGAATTTCATGTTGTTCTACAGTTTAATATGTATTTTCCTTAGAACTTGTATTTTGTTCTCTAATATGTGATTTGTATACTACGTCTTCAGTGTTAGCAGTTGATGCATATTTTTAGCCATTTTTGAATTGGATCGTATCATTAAAGTCAGATTTCAGACCACAAATTTTCCAATCGTATCTTGTAAGTTCAGCACAACTGTCACCCTGCTGATCAATTTTGACAATTATTTTGTGGTTCTGGCAGTTGCACTGGCCATTAAGTTTGAAGTTTTCCCTTCCAGCATTAGACTTGTTTTCTAGTCAAGTCTGCCTCCGATGCCAGCCCTGCTTTTCAGCCTGCTTGCTCTGCTACTCAATTTGCACAGCCTTTACTTTGTTCTGTAACACCTACAACTGAATTCAACAGGAAATAAATACATAGCATCACACATATTTAATATGTAATTAGCATGATTTTGTGTACATGGTAAATTTCTCCTAAAAATACTTAGGGATAGATATTGTACTGAGTTTAATAAGAAATATTCTATGTGTCATTTTGTAGGTAACTAGTGTATATACCCGAGCATTGCCTGGGATTTTATTTTATTTTTTCATAGGTAATACTTCTTAAAAAGATTTGAGATCCTGTGTCTCTAATTCCCCAAACTGTCTTGTCCAGTACCTGTAACTTTTCCCCATATTCCCCAATCCAATCTCTGAATACAGAGTTATAAACATACAGAGGTCAGGTTCCTGAGGGAATACACTGCCCTCCTTCTTGCTGCAAGACCTCGTTTTCATAGCAACCGGCCTATTTGAGACAGTCACAGTTGATTGAGGCCCAAGAGCTCTCTGGCTGAGAATTCTAAAAGCCTCTCCCTAACCTGCAAACCTCAGGGTTCCATAGACTCTTCTTAGGCAGCCAATCGTGTGAGATCTTCACCTGACACTGCCAATCATATGAAGTCTTCACCTGACACAGACAAACGTTGACTTTTATATGTTAGATAAGTATATCCTGTCTTTAACATGTAATGAGTATGTCCTGACCCTGCCATTGTTTTTTAAATGTTTCAGATATAAATTGGTGCTTGTTTATTAATAGCTAATTTTATTTGGAACCTGATTTACTAAATTTATTTCAAGGAATTTCATTAGAAAGCATAACTACTTCCCATCATTTGGCAAATGGGTTAGCTTATGAAATCAAAAAGCCAGTAAAAGAAAATATTTGCTGGATTCCCCATTTACAAATGCATTTGTGGTCACCAGAGAAGATGCCTCTAGATTTCCTTGCAGCAAATAGCAGAGAGTTTGAAGTTGCCAAAGAGAACATCTACTAGATGTAGTTCAGTATGACTGTATTGTTAGCAGAGTATTGTCTGTAAGATGTGAATGAATTTCACAGCCAGATCCAGGGTAGGCCACTAGAGAGACATCCATCACTGTGACTGGAACTAGCTGAAAGCATAGATGGTTGCCTGATGATGGATTTCTTCACGCCAGAGACAAAACAGAATTATCTAGTAAATTATTACTAAAAGTAGAATAAGCCCCATTTGCACTTGATTTTGGCCCATTTACATCCTATCATAGCACATACAAGGAACCAGTGCACTCAGATACACACTTACTTCTAAGTTATGTAATGATTTGTTGCTACTGAAACAGAATTTTGCACATATGAATCTAGTTAGATGACCTTCTTTTAAGAAGATATGGGATCACTGTAGCTATGAAAGATGTTTGTTTACAGATACATATAAAGGTTCAAGGAAGGAAGAGAAGAAAAAGAAACCTGGCAGTGCCTTTAAGGCTGATTGTTTTTTTGTTTTGTTTATTCTCATGAACTGTTGTGGATATAAACCCACTTCTTCAGATGCAAATACTAGGTGGAGCATCAAAAGCAACTGGTTTTTATCCATGAGAAAATAAAGGCCGATTAGTTATAGGTTCTGCCATATTTCTCCCCTCCGCCCCTTTCTCTTTCCTTCTTCTTTTTTATACTGTAAGGAGCTAGCATGGCTACTTCTTTGAAAAATATATAGAAAGGCTATTTCTATACAAGGTACAATTAAGGAGAGGTAAATGGTAGACATACCTCTCTGAAACCCTAGCGATAGCTTACTTCCCCAGTAAGCTCACTTTTTCTATAACATAAATGGCCTTTTCTAATTGCTCTTTCCCTCGTTCCTTTGTACTTCCATGGAAACGTAAGATGGTGGAATTAGTACATGCTGTGGTTCTTGGGTAATGGGAAAATATTTTGTGAAGCAAATGCAAAATGATTGCTGTTAGGGTGTGAGTGGCTCAGAGGCTTACTAGTAAAGTAAATGGGCAAATAAGACATTATCTGTATTGAAACAGTTGCACTACAAAAACAATTGCAGTAGAAAAAGACATGGGATGCACATTTGATGTTAAGAAAGAAAGAAAGAAAGCTGTGAAAAGTCTAGAAAGCTGTCTTGTACTGATTAATCTAGATCAGTATTTTCATTCTGTCTGGCAACAGCTCTCTAGGATTTCAAGTAGAAGTGTCTCCGAGCCTCACTGCAACCTCCCTGGTAGTTTTGCATCCAAATGGTCACCAGGCCTAACCCACAATAGCTTCCAAAATCAGACAAATTTAGATGTGTTCAAGATAGTCTGGGGGTTAGGTACTTAAATAGAGATTATTGTTTAACTGATACAGGTGCCTTTTGATGTAGTAGAAACAAGTCGTAGGTATATTTTTGTCGTTTAGTTCCTCGTCATCTCCCCAGATGCATTTAATAGTTTCACTCTGAAACTTTTTGAATCGTTTGTGAATGAACTTGTACACGAAACTGCATAAAGAGAATAAACCATTTAAGAAAATGAAGTGGCATGTCTAGCATGTGATCTAAGTGCTACTTAAATGGAACAGACAGCATTTCTTCCTTGAGACATTGATCTGCTAATCCTAATTTGACTAATCCAGAGAAATAAAAAGATTTTTGGCTTTTAAAAAAAAATCGTTTGAACTTGTTTCTCTGCCAGGGCTCAAACTGTACTGTAAGATACCTGGTTTTTATATGCCCTTGAGAGTTTTATAGTAAAAACAGGGAGGATTTTATAAACATCTATATGACATTTTAGAGGCAGTTTGTTTGTGATTCTTTTTCAATAGTCTTGCTTTTGGTATATTTTAAGACTCTCTGGGAATTCTGTTTGAGAAGCAGGATGAAATGTGTGTGTCTGTGCTTTTAAGATGCCTGTCAATCACATGAATTTCCTAGGTTTTTTTTAGGCAAGGAGTACTCAGAGGTGCTTTTGCCAGTTCCCTCCTCTGAAATAGAGTACAGCACCTTGTATTCATTGGTGGTCTCCCATCTAAGTACTAACCAGGGCTTACCCTGCTTAGCTTCTAAGATCATATGCCTTTAGAGTATTTAGGAGGCAATAGGGTACAGACCTGTGGATAAGTATGATTTGCAGTGAAAGCAGTCTTAATGAAGGAAACATTGTACTTTTGACGGACAAATCAAGGCAGAGATTGGTAGGCAGTGAATTTTGGATACCATTATGTATCCTGAGAAAATTAACTAAGTGGCAAACTATGTGTATATTAATGTTATTTTGCAGTAATCTCTCTAGGGCTGATCTGTGAAATGTAACCTCATGTGGAGAACAGTGAAAATTACTTATTTCATCTGGAAATTTCAATGCATTACATCTATCATCTATAGATATCCTGCATTGTGTGAAGAGTTTTTATGGCATTCTCTTCAGTCAGTCTGCATTTGTGTCAGAGCTTGCTAAAATAATGTTTTTGGACCATGATCCCAGAATCTAGGAACCGTAGTTTAGAAAAAAAGCTTTCCCTTGCTCTATATTGATGCAATAATAATCCAGGGTTCCAGAAAACTCTGGCTAGTAGTTTGCAACTAGTGTGCTCTTATATGCTGTTCATTCAGTCCTGATTGACTCTTCCTGCAATGGGAGTGGCCAAACAAAACACAGACCCTTCATCTATGTGAAATCTGGAGTGAGGATTCTGGTTTGTCTTTTCTCAATCAGGCCACAGGCATAAGCCATATTTTGTTGTTGGTTTATGACTCTGTTCTTCGTGTCATTTCTTCCTTTGGTCACAGCCAGGTGGTATGCACAGGCCGAGCCTCTGCCTCACAAGATCCAAATGGCTGATATGTGATTCAGGTCTTTACTTTTGGTAGGTTTGATATTTCACAACTGTACAGAACTACGAATCAATATACTAACTACCTCAACAGAGCTATTGGAAGGTTAACATACATATCTCAAAATAAAAACTACCAAGTAAGAGGTAAGATAAGTGGTGACTAGAGAGAGCAAAAGGACCTTTTCAGCTATGATTTTCTTTTTGAACCATATCGTACTATACATTTAAAGAATTTTGATATCTCTTTAACTAGCATGGCAAAATAATATGGAATCCTGGAATATATAGTGCGGAGAGGTACCAGGTTTCTCTAGGTGAGAATTCTAAGTATTCCTTCCTAAACAGCAATCCCAGGATCTCATAGGATGTTACCATGGCAGTTAAAGTAAAATAATAGCTATGATTGTATAGCATAGAAGGGCCTTTTATAGAAATCTCTTGCTTGGAAGGTTCTCCCGGTGCTTACTCTGCTTTCTTTTTTGGTATGAAACAAAGGCCTTTTTATTATTTTTTAAAAGTGGCTAGCTGTGTGTTTTGGCTTCTTATCAGTAGGTTTTCGATTTGGACTGCTTATTCTTCTTCTGTGATTTGTCTTGGTAACTTTGATTGGTTGGTTTGAATTGGATTGTTTCTCAGCTTCTGTCTTGGTTTATCTTGTTGTGGCTACTCTGCCTACCTCTGATTCTCTGGTAGCCATGCCATCCAGATCTTTTTAAAAATGTTCCAATTGCAGAGCAAAGATCTCAAATACTGATGGCCACTCCCACTACTTTTTGTGCCTGGGAGAAAAGCATAAGATCAGGTCCTGTTCACACTGCAAGGTGATGACTCTGCGGGCCTGAAAAAACTACTGTGTGTGCTTGCTGGCCCTCCTCTCTGATAAGGCCTAGAGATGGCTGGATGCTCCCTCGATATCCAGTGGATCCTTGGTTCCATGCACTTCTTCGGTGCCAACTCCTCCTTTGTCCGCCTCACGAGTTGTGGCCCTCTACCAAAACTCCTATAGCCAAAAGTGCCAAGCGTCCTGTATTCAATCCTGCTGTTGGTATCAGCAGGTCAAAGGGCAATGTTTCCTGTACCAAGGTTCCTTCAACACTGAGACTCTCTCTTGATATCAAGGCTTCTTCTCAGTGTACCAAACTCAGGTGCCATAAGAAGAAAAATACTTCTAAAGATTGTTCCCAATTTTAGTTGCCATCCTTGGTGGTCTCTATGGTCACATCTGGACCAGCATCACCAGACCACTTGCCACCTCGTTCTTCTCTGGCTCAAACTCTCCAGCCCTCAACATTGGTCATGTCAGATGGTGAAACAGTTGACTCTGTCTCTCATGGGCCTCAGCATTCTCCAGGGCTTCCAGCTCAATCTCACCATGATCATTGCCTCCTGGAACTCACCCTGCCAGGGATTTTCCTTTACTGCCTTCACTTGCTGCTTGACTTAGGCCTATATCTTGACACTTGTCTTTGGATTCACCCTGATCTTCCATTTTGTTTGCTTCAAAGGGCTCAAGACCAACCTTCTCTGGTTTGTCGTAGATCCAGATGGTACCATCACCCTTCTCCTGAAGCTGTTGAATCTGAGCAGTTCAGTCGTAGGCACCGTGCTCCATCCTCATGATACTGTCAATATTGTTCTTTACCTTCTGAAGGTGATCCTCTCTCTGAAGGAACTGTGGAGTGCTATGACACTGACTACTATTACTCCAGGCATCCTGGTCCACTTCCTCATTGGTATGCTTATATTTATCAGGATTGAAGTCTGTCTTGGTATTACTGAGGTTGGGATGTTTCCCCTTACCACTATACAACTAGGCATGTAGAATCAACAGATCGGAGCAGGCCTTCCTGCTCCTCTAAGTGTTGTCTTAAATCCTGATCTCCTACATGCACCTGTCTTCCTCATAAGGTGGGGTCATCGCCACCACTTACAAAAACACAGGCACATGCTGCAACCACTTCCTCCAGCAGCAAACCTCAGGCATCCACTTTAGCCACCAAGGTGCCTGTCCTCTCCACTGCTTCCACCAATGTCCCTTGTAGCATTGTTTCTATCAATGCTCTGATGGTTGCTTTGGTTGTGGTGGCTTCTCCACACTGTCGTTCTTCTTCATCTACTCCATCACCATCTCCATACAGATTGTGCCAGCACCGTTCCAAATCCATTGCATTCGGTGACACCATCTTCTTCCTTTATTGCTCAGCAGCAGCAGCACTCCCCACCCCCACCAGCATTCTTGGTGAGCCTGAATCCGTTTCACTACAGATAATATCTGGAACTTTGCAGAGCTGATAGTACACATGCCTAAGTCCCTCCAACTCGACACAGAGTCACTTCTTACATACCTCTTCTTCCTGCCCTTCTTAAGATTGTGAGGCTGTAAGAAAGTGGACACTTTATACAGGGTTTTCAATCACTTTGCAGATTGTCTTTCTCAACACCCAAAGCCCAACTCTATTGTTGTTGAGGCTGCAAAAGAAAGTACAAACAAGGAAGGTAACAAGCTTGATGTCCTCATAAAGAAATTCTGCCCCATTGCAGTGCTGTCCATGCCTATTGTGAACTATGTTTGCATATCAGCAACATCTATGGGAGTGAATTGACACCACTCTTAGCAAAACTCACCGATGACAATTGACATTTGGCAGTGGCTCTCCAATCTGAAGCTTGTACCTTAGTGTCACACCAACTGACAACAATGAGGCACGTTGCTGACTGCAGTGCAAAATCTCTTGTATTGGCCATGGGTCTTACACCTCCATTCCTGGTTGTGCTCCTTGGGTTTTTCTCCCCAGGCCAGGGCTACTGTTGAAGATTTGCCATTTGACGAGCCTGTGTTGTACCACAAGGGCCCTGATAATACCTTGGAACATACCCAGAAGATATGGACCTCTGCCTGTAAATTTGGCTTGCCTTCTCCTGGTCTTCTGGGCCTAAATACTCATGGTAAAGACACCTGTCAACTTCTAAGTGAGCCTACAGTCCAGTCCTTCCAAAATGGTCTAGAGACTCTTTCCCTGCACTACTATTCTCTAGGAAATCCTCCATTCCATTCGACTTCTGTTTGTTTTTAATTGCCATTTTTACTTGTTGTTGGGAGGCATCCTGAAAAATATATTGAAGAGGGATATAGTAGAAAGTGGACTAAGTAAATAAAACAAATGTGGCATGGCTACAAATTGATATTTCTGTGTGGTTATATTGCAGGTTTTAGCAGGAAACTCACAAGGTGTGAATGCCAAACTTGGGTGTGTGCTTATCTTTAAACATCAGGGTTTCACACCCTGCCTTCCCTGCATGCTTCCCTCTTTCCTTCTTTCTAGTTGTTGGTATGGTTTTGCTGGAAGCAGTTCCACCCAACAAAGAAGTCCTTTGGGGGCGCTAGGTAACAATGGACATGAAGACATCCTCCCTGGGTTACCTCTTCCAGCACTAGAGTGCTGCAGCAAAGGGGGTATCTAATGAGAAGGGGCTATGATTGGCAGTCTAGAGATATAGCAAATATCTTCAGTGTGGCTTGGTAACTGAAGCAGACAAGGTAAGCAGCAGGAGAATTTCAGCTATGTTGTGGGAAATGGCCTTGGCTAGCTCTCTGATTAGCAGTGGAGTGCAAATCTCTTGGGTCACTGCCAGGGTTCAGGAGAGCAAAGCCCTGCTGGGATGTCAAATTGCTGCCATATTTCATTCATGGAGAAAAAGAGGGTTGACTGTTTGATTAGAGCTTATTGATGTTGGGGGCATGCTGTCATCTACCATGCTTTTAAAACATTCACAGAAATTACTTGGAAGTTGTGAACAGTTAAGTAACATTTCCATTTGACTGTGAGAAATAGTAATGTTGCTTTCCCATTGTTTAAGAAAAGTTTCAAGGGGCATATTCTTGGAATCATAGCAGTAAAAAGATGAGCTAAGCTTGTGAGTGATATATTCCAATGAATAGATTAGATATAGCCGTGTTAGTCTGGACCATTATGCAGAGGGATATTGTGGCACCTTTGAAACTAAGAGAAGAAGTTTGTAGCATAAACTCTTATAGAAGGGAGTCTGAAGCAGACTCAGTCCACGAAAGCTTATGCTACAAATTTCCTTTTTTCAGTTTTTTTTTCCAGTCCCAAAGGTGCTACAATGTCCCTTTGTCTGATGAATACGTTAGTTACTGCAGTAACCCAAATCTTCACAGGAGGGAGTTCACAGGTCGCATTAGATGCCACATTTCCAAAAAGGAATTTGAAGCAGACCCTCTTGCACCAATCAGAAAACATGATCAGAATATTCCATATTCATTAAAAGGCAATACATTCTGCACAAATTAGTTTTTAGAGGCTTTTCAAGGGCATAGAGAGCTTTGTGGTGATTGAGTTTGAAGGTTTCAGAAAGAGTAATATGTCCAATAAATCCCTTCTGTCAATAGGGTTGCATCTCATGAATTAGATGAAAATACTAAAATGTAGCTCTAGGCACTGTTGATACTGATGACTCCAGAAGCTACCCAAGGTCCAACAACAGCTACACCATGGACTTAATTTACCAATGGTGGACTCACTGTGGTACTTACTTGCATTTAACATGTTTGTCTGGAGAGCTGGTGCTGTTCCTAACCAGTATCTGCTCAGTCTTTTTGTGGGTTGAGTTTTTATTCTGTTCTGTCATCCATCTGACACATTTACAAGATATGGACGGTCTTGTATTTTCTTTGCTATGTAAAATAAGGTAAGAACTATCTTGACCTATATCCAGTTGGTAGTTGTAGCTAGAGTAGAACCATTGAATCAATTGTGGCATGGTAAATTAACATATATGTAAATCTCATTAATTTAGTATGGCTATTCTAGTTAGATCTAGGAATTAAATTTAGGCTTATATGTCCAGGCACATACATTTCTGCTGGAGGAAAATCTGAATACTGAAGTTTGTCATTTTATTTGGTGACTGTCTTGTAGTTCAAACGTACATCCACAAGCCTGCTTTCATAGCCATAGCAGCATAGCACTTGTATTTCAAAATACTAAATGTGCAATTCTTAGGAAGATGAATTTTAACTCCTAGTCCCACATTCTGCACACTTTTCCCTATGCTCCTATAGAAGCACCATACACATAGACCCCTGGTGCTAAGTTGTTCAGCTGCTTGGCAGATGAAATGACTCTTTATTTTCCTGGGTTATATTAGCATTAGGATTCCTGTAGAAACCCCATAGACGCAGAGCTTTGGTGCCAAGTTGTTCACTGCTTGGCTGATGAAATGAGCATTTATTTCCCTGGGTTATGCTAGCATTTGGACTAGGAAGTAAATTGATATTTAAGTTGTACGGGATTCCCATCAACCCCTTTTTAATTTTGTTTGGACTGATAAAGTGATTGGGCTGATTTTTCTGTAGTATTCTTGAAAAATCTCCTAATTATGAGAATGTTTAACTGCATTAATTGCATCACCCCAACCTTTGTTCCTCTCTGTCCTGCTTTGTTGATATTTCTAACCTTCTAATTATTTCTCCTTCATGGACTGTTCACATGCAGGAATCATATGAAATATATGATGATGTTAGCATTCCTATTTGGCTATGTGACAGTATCACTGAGGTTATATAAGACTAAATGAGAGCAGTGCTTTCATTATCCATCACATTCGTAGTCTGTCAGTTAATGCTCACACGAGAAATAGAATGATACTGAAATACAGCGTTGTCAACCAGATGTGAGTATATGGTAATCTTACTAGAGCGAATCCAGTCAATTCAAATTGAGGGCAGTGCTTTGTGGAAACAGTGAATGCCTTTAAAACAATCACTGCAAAAGAACACTCTTTTTCATGCTGCCCAATATGTCCACTAAAACGTGGTTATTTTAGACTTAGTCCCATTGCTGTGCAACATATGATTGAAAATAATGACCAAATTGCAGCTGAAAACTCTGAATTATGGGCATTTACCTGCTGGAAACTGTGGACTTCTTTTCGATCTCTTTGATCTTCTGCAAGACTTCACTAGTTTTTTGTTTGGTGTCATCGGTTTGACTGCATACTTGGGCAATTTTTATTTAGAACTTCAACCACTTTGGCAAAGCTTGAAAATATAGAGCTACGTTGGTTTATCACCTCATCAAGACACTCTTTGTTAAGAGTTCACACAAAAACATTGTACACGTTATAGTAGTGGTGAAAGATGTTTTGTTTAGCTTCTGTTTCATTATGGCTGCTGTTAACCAAACAGATATTCTGTAAGTGTATTGTTAGTAAGTGGAATTAGGAACAAATAGTTTATGTAGAACCTGATTTCCCCCCATGCAGTCAATGAAGGAACCAATGGAAGGCAAAGATAAACCTAATTTATCAAGCAACTTCATGATCAATCCTTGATGTAAAATTACTGCACTATACAATATTGTTTGTCATTTTACTTCATTCCAGTTGTAGCAGGAATGTAAAACAATCTTTTTCTTTTCTTTTCTTTTCTTTTCTTTTCTTTTCTTTTCTTTTCTTTTCTTTTCTTTTCTTTTCTTTCTTTTTTTAGGTGGTCTCTCTCTTTAAAAGCCACTTCCGTATAGGGGAAAAAACCATTTATACCAAATGTACACTGTTCTATCTGCATTCATCACATGTGATTATGACTACACATATGTACTTTGACTCATTGCTATGACTCTGAAGGGAAACTATTAGGTATAAATAAAATGGCCCTTAACTGACACTCTGTACTCTACATGTATAGTGTCAGAACTAACATGCTGTTGTCATTGATGGGGCAGGAGGATAAATTATGTTCTCATTAGAATATTGATTCTTTCTTTCATTTCAGCTACTTTTCCGGTAATAGTACAGTCAGCTATCCACATTTGCAGCTTTCACTTTTATAGAATTGATTACTCATGGATTATTTGCTGTCACCTTTTCTACCTCCTTATGCCATTTTTAATGGGGACTGCAAGCCTTGTGAGACTGAGAAACTGCGAATGAGGTTAATAAGTCCATTTTAAAAATGGTATGGGGCAGCTGTGGAGGTGGCAGTAAACCCCACCAGCCACCCACTTCTGCCTTGTGAAGGAACCCTGATGCCTCAAAGGAATCCGTGGTAGGTTGAATATGGTGCTCATGCTTTTTTTTGTTTGTTAAATATGGGAGGGCCTAGAGCTATTCATGATTTTTCCACTTTCATGAGGGTCCTGTGCCCCTAAACCTAGCGAATGTGGAGGGATGACTGTAGTTACTTCACTTTATGCTTTGTTATCTGTCTTCTCAGCAAGAGCACCTGCTGTCTGTTGCACACTTGTTAGTCTAAATTTCCATCTTAAAGCTGAGGTTGTTCTAAATATTGCATGCTTTGTTTTTCAAAAGAAAGATTTAAATAATAAAGGCATACATTAGTTGCACACATAGACACAAAGATACACACGCACAGTCTTCATATGCCATTTCACTGTGATATGGAAGTGACTGTTTCTCAAAGAGATCATCAGTAGAAAGTAAGTTCTGGCAAGTGAGGCTTTGATTATGTCTCCGGCAATTGTCCAATAGCCAGCTTAGCTAAGTATAGAGAGGCTCATTAACCAAAATAACAAACTGGTCATAGCTGTAGAGCAGTGGTTCTCAACCTGTGGGTCCCCAGATGTTTTTGGACTTCAGCTCCCAGAAGCCCCAGCCACCATGGTCAATGCTCAGGGCTTCTGGAAGCTGAAGTCTGAAAACATCTGGGGACCCACAGGTTGAGAACCACTGCTGTAGAGGGAATAGTTGCAATCTGCATAGATGCTACAAGTATCTATGAAGTTGCAGATCTTTAAGCAGAACACAAAGATGCACACAGTCTGATGCCCTGGTTATAAAATGCTCAATTTGCTGAAAAATCTTGAACAGCAAGATGTGAAGTGTCCCTTTTATTGTCAGTAGCAAGGAGTGTCCCACATAAATATAAGCAGTTGCAGAAAAAAGAGGTAGGCATGTCTCAAATGTACTCCTCCTAGGAGCACTGCAGAGAGTTTACCTTTTATCAGTGTAAGCATTAAGGAACAAGTTTTTACATGTTTTATCGGGAGACATGTCTGCTTCTACTGTACAGTAATATCTCTTTGAAGCCATGTTTCACCAGTGTCTACAACCTAGAGTCAAACAGTTTATTGGAATATTACCTTATTTGTGTTTTCCACAAGAGACCTGTGTATCAAGAGACCTGTGTAGCTGGAGTGAGGGACAGGGTACTAGGACTCCATGTAGATATAAACCATATTTCCCATGCAATTACTGCAGTTTAAATGCAGACCTAATTTATGTCCGGGAGGGATGAGGATGCTGGGAGCTACGCAAAACCACAATAACACTCCCCTCCTGACCACTGAGCTCTGGCCAAAAAGGCAGTACCAGAGTCAAGTTTACAAAAGCCCAAATATAGCAGAGATTGGTCGCACAGCTGTGGAAACGTGCCCAGCAGAGAATATCTTAGCAGCAATGCACTGTAGCCAGGAAAAACTCACCCACGCCACTTGTTATCTTCCACCAAGGAGGCAATTTATTCTTGAGTTACAATATATACATATTTACTAGAATCTCCAGAAGGCGTTCCAGCATCCCTCAGCTTACTCTTTCTGGCAGAGCCTCTGGCATACACGCTCAGGCACTGTGTGCGCTTGTTGGCTAGGACCCAGCTACATTTATACACACCTAGCTGATGCAATCCTGGCCAACCTTTGCACTCTCCCCATATCTGATGCAACTTTCTCCCCTGGTTGCTCCTCAGCATGACTCAGCATGACTCAGCTACAGTCACATGGTTTTTCACAGGTGCACTTAACAATTTACATCACAAAGTATTTTCTTTGGACTACAGGTTTTGTCCAACCTTTTCTGACAATTTATTCTACAGATGAAAATGTAAAACTGGCACTTGTAATGAACACTAGCAAGACTTGATACTTATACAGGTTTAAGCTGGCATAGATGCTTTTGATCAACTAATTTTATTATGCCGTATTCAAAGAAGCTAATGAAGTCAAAGCCAGACTAAACATGTACCAAAAAAGTAATAGCTCAGTACTTATTTTAATGGTGTGGACATTTGAAACAGTTCGTTCGTAACTTGCATTGCTACCCTCTTGGTTAATGTTTTCTGAGCCAACGAAGTTTGAAAAGAACTGGTCTGCAAGGTTCTTCATTCTCTTTTTTTTAAAAAAAATAATTTTATTAAGAAGATTTAAAAAAAAAACTCTAAAAAAATAGAGTTACAGAAAAATAAATGTAGACTTTTGTTTAAATAAAAATAGAAAAAGAAGAAAAAGAAAAAAGAAAGAAAAAGAGTGACTTCCAGTCTTCCTTCCTATTATTAATATATGCCTATAGTTATTCATACCTCTTCAAAATTACAACAAATGCCCTTCTTTTAATAGCCTGCTGTCTGTAATCATCAAAACCATATGTTACAAAATCGTTTTCTTTTCTTTTTTTCTTTATTTTTCAAAAAGTCAGTAAGATATTTCCAGTCTTTGAGAAATGTCGGTAATGACCTTTCTCTAACCAAAATCAATTTATCAATTTCTGCTGAATCTATTAGTTTCAGTAACCGTTCTTCCATAGTAGGTAGTGTTGAGTTCTTAAAGTTATTCACTGTCATGCTATTTTAAATTATTTTTAACCTAATTATTATGTACAGTAGAGCTACAATGTGTTGAACAGGCTGTTAACATTATTCATTTTTGATCTAGCAAATCAGGTATGTCTACTTACATCTATATATGTTTGTATCGAGTATTAGATAACCTAGTTCATACACAAAATAGGCACAGTATAGTTTTTAAAAAATTCAAAGGCAATATTGCAATTGTTTATTATTAATAATTTCTTTAATAGGTGCGTTACTGATAGCATGATATTAACAATAGATCTTTGTAATTATGTCTTTTTATATATATATATATATATATATATATATCAGGAAGTACACCAAAGCAACATGCATAGCTTCACATAGTTAAAACAAAACATTTATTTCATGGTGAAAGGTCAAGTAGGGTTAATCTTTACTTAGATGAGCTTAAAGCATTAAGAGTCACATTCTGAACAAACCTATGGAGATGAGCTAACAAAGTATGAGTCTTCCTTTTGAAAATGTAGTCAACAAGTTGGAGCCTTGAGCTTGTCAGAAATTCAAGAAGTGAAACTTGACAAAGTTAAAGGTTATGCTTTGCGCACAACTCTTTGAAAAGTACTAGTCGTAAATGCTACTGTCTGATCCTGTCAGTCTGCTTTTATTTCTTGGAGTGTTTTGTAATGAAGTAAACTGAGAAATCCTGCCAAAGGAGATGCTAAACAGGAATACCAAGTAGAGGCAAAGGAGAAGAAGAACATCACACTGTGTGATTTTCATGTGGTTCCAGATAAAGATAATGGAAAATCAGAGGCATCAGGGAAGTGTGTGTGTGTGTGTGTGTGTGTGTGTGTGTGGTTGTGTACTTCTTACATTGCTGATGGGGAACCCGTGGGCCACAAGTCTCATCATTTCTATCCAGTAGCCATACCAGCCACAGATTCTCACCATTGTGCTAGATCATGGCAGTAACTAAGTCAACAGTGGTCAAGTGGCACAAGGGAGCAATTAAGATGTTCCCTGAATATGTAAATCTGTTGACAGTGGTCTGGCCTTTTTTTTAACCATGGTGGTCACTGCGCCTGGTTGATCAAGAAACAGAACTTAAAGGGATTTCTCTTTCTGGGCTTCCCATATCTGACTCATTACCATGCCTAATAGTGTGTTCCACCTATTAGCATTGGATCTTCTTGCTTCCTGCCAATATCAGAAACAACAGGGTTGTTGAAAACAGTGGAAAGTATTGCTGTAAGTGGACAAAGATTAAGAGCAAATATCATAGACAAATGTGGTTTGATCTTTTTGTTTTCATTGCTAAAAACTGTTGCCTAAATCTAGTTGCTAGTCTTAACTGAAGTAGACTCATTGAATCAATGGAATTTAAATAATTGTTGACTTAAGTTCTCATCGTTTCGGTGGGTCTACTCTAGTTGGGGTGACCAATTGGATTTCAGTTTATGTGAATGAATAATCAATTCACCAGAAGAAAGTGGATATTAAAAGTCTTGAATCCCCCATACTATGTTTGTACATTCTTAAGAAAATTTCAGAGAAGCCTAAGAAGAATTCTGTGCAATCCAAATGTTGGATTTTCACACTCATTCATTGGTAGGATACCTTGAGTTATTGAGCAGAAAGGCAGGAACAAGTATACACAGTTAACTTGAAAAATAGGTTGAATGATAAAGATACGGCAAATAGTTTTCCATGATACTATTGAAATGAGAGAGTATTGTGCCCTTCGCATGCTTTAGCAGCAGCAATAGCAAGGGTAGGGCAGATTGCTTGGGTCTTTCCCATGGAAAGAACAATCCCAGGAGGCGATTTTTTTGGACGTTGATCTTATGATAGGCTGCAGTGTTAGCGAGCTGTCCAGTCAGCCCCATCATTAAGGTTGACAGTACAAACCCCACAGCAGCCCCATGAGATGAAAACTTACAGAAAAACAGTCCACAAAATGTTGTGGTTACTTTTAAGGGAACCCCAAACAATTATGTGATCTGAAATGTAGCCCTGTGTTCATAAACGTCCCTGTTCACAGAAAGAGAAATTTGTCAGTAAATATAGCTTCTTAAGCTTAGAGAACAAGGCTGCTACATGTTGAAGTCTGAAACAGCTTGTGGGTTGATTGAGGTAGATTTTGTTTGGTGCAGATGTAATCTTTCATCTGAACAGTAATTGTACTGTACAAACTATGATGACATTTAAATGCTACAGTAAGATTGAATAGTTTTTGAATAACAGCACGGAAAGTAGCTTTTTCTTGTTAATCATCTGCTTTCCCTTTTGATGACCTGCCCTGCAATTAATACATACTTCTGTAACTGTTTTTTTCAGCTCATTTTAAAGTGCTGAAAAACCAACAAAACAAACAATGGACATGTCCTATTTTTGTGACTTGCCTCACAGTTTTTGATTAAGGTACTTTTGATAGGATTTCAACCATATATGATGAGTGTGTGTCTTTGATTCTCCATAGCAACATATTTTCTATTGACATACTAATGCCAGAGATGCTTTGCAGAGTATATTGAAACATATGAAGGCATTAAAGCCTTTCAAAGTAGTGATGCTCAGAAAATGTCACTTCAAGTATTACATTACAGTGTATTGGGTATCTTTCCTCTTTTCTTATGCACACATGAAAGAAAGATATAGATTTAAAGCTTGTGCATGAAGACCTTGAAACCGTAAGCAGTTTTTGCCAATTACAAAAAGTCACCAAGGCAGATGTCAATTTATTTTGCAAATTTCTGCATGTAGTTCAAAATGGCATTGGTAGTTGAGCAAGTCAAAGCCACATACATATGTGTGTTTAGTGCTTTCAAAATGTAATAGGAAAGGATATATTCACATGATTTTGCCTTAGTGAAATTCCATGCTTGGTATTTTTTTAAAAATACAATTACATAAATTAAATAAATACAATTACAGCATTATACAAAACCAATGAAGCCCTCAATAATTAAATTATTTGTTAATTGTTGAGGGCTTCACTGGTTTTGTATAATGCTGTAATTGTATTTATCATTTAAATTATACAGAATGTTACTTCATGGGTGGTAGAAACTAGCGGCCATGTTCATAATTTTCACCATCTGAGACTTTTAAGGTCCTGTGAGCACCACTCTTACTTACTGTGATTGTTGGGCTAAATCCAGTATTTGTCCCAATTATAGCAGACCCATACAAATGAGTGGGGCTTGCTAGTCATCAGTAACACAAATCCTACTGATTTCTCTGGGTCCACTGTATTGGTTCACTTTACATTTTGTAATCTTATTTTGATAGAAATTGTACTGATTAGCATTGCTTTGAAAGAGTTTCAAACCTTTATAGTTATAACAGAATTAGGAAAAATTAAAAATTTGATTGGAAAATGGTAATTAATTTTTAAATGTTAAGAGTGGGTCCAAGCCTCTAGGTAAAAATCTTTTATGCTCTTTCAGTTTTTCTTTTCTGACCTTGTCTGTGAGGGGAAGATTAAGCTTCATAGATATTACGATACTATAGGTAAATTACTATTAGTCATCACTCTTTCATTGGATCTGTTCCTTGATAAATAGAGTCCTAAATAAGTAACTAATCAATAACCAAAAATTAAGAAGAATCAACAATTAATAATAAGAAGGGAACAATCATGTTGTAATACGGAGAGAATGGCCACAGGCACGAGAAAGGCAGTTCTGCTTAAACAAACAACAATGGAGGACACAACAAGAATGACAGAATATGGAATATCAATCTTAGGCCCTTTCCACACGGGGGATGGGGGAACGGGGCAGCGCACGCAGGGACGGATCTTACCTGAAAACGGGTTGCTCCGTCCCTGCGGGGAGCGCGCGTTCGCCGCTCCACACGCTGGCGAGTTTCGGCGGTGTGTGGCGGCGGCCAAAATGGCGGCCGGCGACTTCCGGCGGCGCTCCGCCAATCAGGGCAGCGCGCCAGCCGGAAGCCCACCCCTGGGCAGCTCTGCAGGGATGCGCTAGCGCGTCCCTGCAGTTTCACACGGGGCGCTGCAATGGGTTAGCGCGCTCGCGTTTCGTAAAAACCACATAAAATGTGGTTTTTAAAAAACGCGCCGCGCCACCCCTTGCGGCCGCGCTAGCGCAGTTTGAGGTGTGGAACCTCCACTATTCAAACCGCTCTAGCACGCTCCACGGTGTGGACGACCTCCGGATGAGTCGCCCTAAGCCGTTTTTTTCCCCCATGTGGAAAGGGCCTTAGAGGAGATGAGAAGGCTAAGAGAAGACTTTAAGAAGGAAATCAGGAAAATGTCAAATGACCTCAAAGATGTGAAGAGAGAAATGGGCAACATAGGTACTCAACTAGAAAATATAACCAACATGAAAGAGATGAATGCAAAAATCGAAGGTCTTCAGGACAGAATGGAAAAATTGGAAAAAGTAACACCAGAAATGGAAAAAAGGTTAATAGGTACTGAAGATCAGATTAGAAATGTGGAACTCAAGATGAGAGAACGTTGCCTCAAGATAAGAGGTCTGGTGGAGGTAAATGAGGAAGAACTGGCAACAAGATTGATTCCTCCACTGGCTAAATTTATCAATTGGAGCCGGGAACAACTCGATTTGGAAGTTGATAAGCTATTCAGAGTCAACTCTTTTTTGGCTAAAAAAAGAAATGTTCCACGCGATGTGGTGATTTATTTTCTCCGGGACCACGTGAAAGAGTTGATATTACAACAAAGTTACTCAGAAAAACTATATGTTGAAGGGACTGAACTGATGATATTTAAAAATGTGCCAGCCCAGATTTTGAGGAAGAGAAAAGAATATACCTCTTTAATGACTCAGTTCAAATCTTGAGGAATAAAATATAGATGGGCAAAAACTGAAGGCGTGATTTTCACCTTCAGAACTAAGAATTAATTCCTCAATAAAAGCACAGGAATTTTTGAGAAAAAATAAGGAGGAGATGGAAAAGCAAAGAATGGAAAATGGAAGAGAGAAAGATCAGGTAATTAAGACAGATAAGGAAAAAGGGACTTTATCAAAAGCAAGGGAGAATAATATAGGGAAAAAAGACCTAAAGGAATGAGAGGAATTTGATAGAAAGTTAAGCTGAGAGAATCAATTAAATGTGACTCGAGAGACATTATCTGAAGACCCACAGACAAAAAATGATAATATTGAAGAAGAACATTTAGAAGAGGAGGAGCAATGTGAAGAAGAAGAAAAGGATACAGTATTGAAAGGACAAGGAGGTGAGGACCCAGGAGGAGAAGAAAGTACAGAAGGAAAAGAAGAAGAGCTAGAGGAGGAAGAGGAGGATTAGAAACGGAGGGAAATCTTTAAATTTATTGTATTAAAGGATAATATTTTGGGATTGAAATAAATTTTTTTTTTTTGGGAAGAGTACATATTGATTTCAAATTAATTAGAAATGATTCAGGGAAGAATGAAATTTATTACTTGGAATGTTAGAGGTATGAGTGCTCTGATTAAACAAAAACGTATATTTCACCAATTAGAAAAATTTGCACCTGATATTGTGTGTCTTCAAGAAACACATATAAGAAGCAAAGATGTAAGATACTTAATTAATAAAAGATTAGGTACTGTTTTTTCATCATTATATGATAAGAAAAAAAGAGGAGTTTCAATATATGTACATCCAAAGTATGAGGCAACTGAGATATTCAAGGAACGGAGGCCTCAATGGTGGGGGTAGAGATAAATCTGCCTCAATATAAAATATTAGTAATGGGGATTTACGCCTCGTTACTAAATAAGTCAAGTTTCTATGATCAACTTAGTGACAAAGTGGGCTCCTTGGAATACCAGAACATGGTGATTTTGGGTGATTTTAATGGGGTAGTTAACCCAGAGATTGATAAGTACTCTGAGCAGAGGATATATACAAAACAAGGAAAACAAGATAAACTTCCAAAAAGTTTTTTTGAAATGATGGATTTATTGACAGTAGTGGACGCCTGGCGTTTCTTATATAAAGATGCAAAGGAATATACCTTCTACTCAGAGATTCATAATATGTGGTCAAGGATTGACATGATCCTGGTATCCAAGGGGCTTACTAAGGAGATTCAGAGAATAGATATCATGCCGAGGCATATTTCAGACCACTGCCCAATTCAAATGACTTTAGGAGTCCGGAAGAACAAATATAATTGGATCATGAAAGAAAATACTTTGAAAGATGAATGAATAGTAGAAAAATTAAAAAAGGAGATAGTACTGTATTTCAAGGAAAACTGGGGAAAGAGAGTAACTTGCAGGTAGCTTGGGATGCTGGAAAATCAGTAATAAGAGGATAACTTATTCAACAAGAAGTTTTTATGAAAAGGAAAAGGGATGAGAAAAGATCGGATATTTTAAACCATATGGTTAAAAAAGAGGGATAGTTAAAACAATTCCCGGGTAATAAAATCATTAAACAAGAGTTAGAAATCTTACAAAAACAATTGAATTTTTTGGATACAGAGGAGTTGCAGAGAAAGTTGAATCAGGCAAAGTTAAAACATTTTGAAAGCTCAAATAAAATCGGGAAATGTTTAGCCTATAAGCTAAAAAAAGAAATGGAAAAGAAGCTTATTTGCGAAATAAAAGAAGATGGGGTAATCCATCGAACACAGAATAAAATTAAAAAAGCTTTTACGAACTACTTCCAAGAACTTTTTAAACAGCAGAAACAATCAGCCCAAATGGTTAATAATATTGATAAATACCTAGATGATGATAATTTAATTGGCCTAGAAGAAGACCAAACACAGATGTTGAATGGACAAATTGCAAAACAGGAAATTAGGGATGCTATTAAAAAGATGAAATCTGGGAAAGCACCAGGACTGGATGGTCTGACAGCAACATTTTATAAAGTATTTCAGGAAGAAATAATAGATTATTTGCATGAAATAATAAATGAGCTTGACAGAGGGGAAAGACCAAGGTCGTGGGGTGAAGCATTGATAACGATGATACCTAAAGAGGATAAAGATCATTTAGAGCCTAAGAACTATAGACCAATTTCGCTACTCAACTGTGACTATAAGATACTAGCGATGATATTAGCAGAAAGGTTAAAAAAAGTTCTTGGAGTATGGATAAATAGTGATCAGAATGGCTTCCTCCAGGAAGATCGATAAAAGAAAATACAAGAGTAATTATAGATATCTTGGAGCACTGTTACGCACACAATGAGAAAAAGCTAGGATTGTTATTCTTGGATGCGGAGAAAGCATTCGACAATGTGAATTGGATATTTATGGAAAAACTATTGAGGAAGATAAATGTGGGAGAAAGATTTCAAAATTGGATATTACAGATTTACAAAGATCAGACCGCACAAATTGTTATTAACGGTGAGAGGTCTGAACATATATATATAAATAAAGGAATGAGGCAAGGTTGCCCTTTGTCTCTGCTTATTTTTCTGATGGTTATAGAGGTTCTCTGTATAAAAATCAGGAAGGAGGCGGAGATTAAGGGTATTCAAGTGAAAAATAACAACTTTAAAATAAGGGCTTTTGCCGTTGATCTGGTTGTGGTTATGCAAGACCCGAATCAAGGGATAGGGAAATTGAGGCAGATATTGGATGATTATGCATCGTTAACAGGGTTTAAAATAAATCAAGAGAAAACAGTGTTTCTTACTAAAAATACTACTTATAAAGAAGACTTGAAATTATCACATGACTCAGGATTTAAAATAGCAAAAAAGGTTAAATATTTAGGAATTTATCTTTCAAAAACAAATAATGATCTATTTGAGAACAGTTATAAACCAATTTGGAGAGCTATTAAAGGAGATTTGGAGAGATGGGCTAAACTGGAGTTGTCACTATTGGGAAAATTAGCAGCGATTAAAATGAATATTCTGCCAAAAATGATTTTCCTGTTTAACAACCTACCTATTCTAACAGATAATAAAATCTTTAATATATGGAATAAAGACTTAGCCAAGTTTATCTGGAATGGAAAGAAACCACGAATTAAGATGAAAAATTTAAAGGAGAAGGTAGAAAAAGGTGGAATGGGGCTACCTGATTTAAAAATATATTACCAGGCTTATGCCCTATTTTGTGAATGGTCTAGATTAGAAAATGAGAGGCTTCTATCTCTGGAAAGGGCAGATCTTCCATGGGGGTGGCATGCATATTTATTTTATGACAAGGCAAAAGTAAATAAGGAGTTCAATAATCACATAATTAGAAAGGCCTTGCTTAAAGTCTGGTTGCATGTTAAAAATAAATTCTATGCTAGAATTCCTTCATGGGTATCTGTTCATGAAGCCTTTTACAGAAGAGATAGACCAAGATTAGAAAATGGATAATATATTCTGAACTACTTAAGATGGAAGAGGGTAATATAAGATGTAAAAATAGAGATGAGCTGATAGAAATGGGTTTGTCAACTCATTGGTTATTGATGACCCAACTCCTGCAAAAAGCAAGAATAGATTTAAAAAACACAGGTATCACGCTAGTAGAAAATAAACTAGATATTTTCTTTAAAAAGAAGGTTGAACATTGTATTGGGAAAATTTATAAGATATTACTGGACTTGGATTTAGAGCAGAAAGTAGTAAAATCCAATATGATTAAATGGGCTCAAGAAATCGGCCAACCAATCCAGCTTGAAACTTGGGAAAGATCATGATATAAAACAAATAAATGGTTAAAGGCTACTCAATTGAAAGAGAGTTATTATAAGATTTTCTATAGGTGGTATTATACTCCGGTAAGAATAGGTAAAATGATTAACAACCCAGACTATAAATGCTGGAAATGTGAATATAAGGGTACACTATTTCATCTATGGTGGAGCTGCACCCAAGCTCAAAACTATTGGAGATAGATAGAAAAAATATTAGAGAAGGAGTTAGAGATGTTACCGGAAATATGCCTACTCAATATGATCGATTATATTCCAAATTTGACCCAACTGCAACAAAAAGTATTACTCTATATTATATCGGCGGGAAGAATGATTTTTGCAAAAAATTGGAAAAGCGAGCACACCAACTCTTCATGAGTGGTTTACAAAGATGTACGAAATAGACAAATTATCCTTGTTTTGAGAGGCAAAAGATTAAAGTCATTCTGGTTAACGTGGAATCCAATAATGCGAATGTTGAAAGAAAGATGGGGAAATATAGCAAATATTGTTATGTAACAAAATTTAATCAGGGGAAAATTAGAGTGAAAAAAATTAAGAGATTAAGAGATTAACAGGCATATCTATCAAAGGTTAAAATTTGGGTAACAAAGCTAAAAATTTTATCGCCATGTAGAAAATGAGAGAGATTAGCAAGTTGTGTTCAAAATTTTATATCAAGGCCCATGTTGTATTATGCATTTGAAGCTTCTATTACTATGTACCATAGTAACAATTAGAAAAGGATATAAGTTTAAATTGGAAGTAAAATAGTAGGATATAGAAAAAGAATGCAAAGAATCATATGTGCTAGGAAACCGACAAATAGATTATAGAAAAAGAATGCTAATTGAGAATATAAAATGTATAAAGGAAGTTAAATGTTTTGTTAGTCTTTGTTGTTATAGGTGGTATGAGTGTAGGTTGATATATGTTGTATGAAAAGATTGTATACGTTTGTTATTATGTTATAAAATATGTTTTTGTGAAAACCTGAATAAAAATAAATATATATAAAAAAGAAGAGTGTATCTATAATGCTCATAATGGTTTTACAATATGGTGGAAATGAATCAGATTATTTGATCAAAATCTGTAAAATTTAATCTTACCACTTCTTTGAGAATATCTGCCTGATTCTTGGCCAAATGAGGGCAATATCCACCCTGTTCACTTCACTAGTGAGTTCTTAAAAGAGTGTCTCGAGATCTTATGTCAAAATTACTTTAAATATGCTGTATACCTTGGACTTCATATGCTTAACTTTCTGTGATAGATAATTACATACATTTTTAAAATATAATTATTTGCTCAGAACATGTTAAATGTATGCTATGTAAATTGCAATGTTAGGTAGGAAAATGTCTATCATTGGTTTTGAATCTGAAATAATTTTGAAACTAAGCCCTTTTGTGGTACATTATGCTACAGAGGTAGGATTATAGTGCCTTCTGAGTTCTGTTGACATTGCATTAATAATGGAATTTCTCTCCTACTGAATGAGCAGTTCATAAAAGGCTCCAGTCCTTAATCAGTCTTATGAGTTTCCTTAGCCAAAGGCATGATCAATTATAGATATCCAGACTTGAGCAGATTTCTATAATTATACTACCAAGTGAAAGCAATTAGTCATATCAGAATTATAACTTGATATACCACCATGTGCTTGCACACACTCTCTTCCCCCTCCCCCATGTTTTAAACTAGAAGATCTTACGAGCAATTCTTAACATTTGTTTTGTACTCTGTTATTTTTGTATAGTTATTCTTAGGAGATCATCACACTTTTTAAGGTCATAACTGATACATGGAAAGCCTTCGTAAAAGTAAAACAGGGGTTATCCTATGTTGTGGTGCAAGTGACTAGGATGTACAAGGTGAAGGGAAAGAGAAAGCACTGTTAGTTCTCGTGTTTCTTCAAGTTGTTTCCAACTTATGGAAAACTTAAGCTGAACCTACCACAAGGCTTTCTGGGGCTGACACACCCAAGGTCACCCAGTGGATTTCCATGGCCAAGCAGGGAATCAAATCCTGGTCTCCAGGGTCACAGTCCAATGCTCAATCCACCTTTAGTTGCAAACTTGGTCCTGATTTATTAAACCAAATCAGATTTACAAGGAGAGTCTGTGTGCAGCTGCCCTGCAGTAACAAAGGGGGAGATCACTCCACCTTGAAAGGACTGTTAACTTCAAGGCTTGTCATCTTCAAGGCTGAGACTGAATAAAGTAACAAACCTTAGAAATTCAGGAGTGGGTTCATAATCCTTTCAGATTTCTCTAGGACCCAGGAAATAGTCTGTGATGCTCTGCAGGTGCCAGACTGTACCTTTGCTTCAAAATGAAGCTGAGGGTAAAAAAATTGCACCACCGAGAGGTTTAATATTCAGGTTCCTGGGTTTTGTTTTTGTTGGAAGGGGTGGATTGATGAAGCTGAAGTCATGCTCTTTCTCTAGAGAGCAGACATGCACATAGTCTGTATGACTTTTTTGAACTAACTGAATTGGTTTTAGCTTCACTAACAGTATTGTTTCGAGGATGTAAAAGACTGGGACATTAGTCTTGGTTAATTTGCTGGATGAAAGTGAACATTCAAAGGGGAAATTATTTTTCACATAACATGGGATCAAATTACAATAACAGAGGACAAAATTCCACTCATGTATTTAATTAAATGATTGATTGATATAAGGATGCTTATTATAAAGTCATCTAAGCATATTCCTTTTCCCATTAGATATTAAAACAGGAACTTGTACAGATATTCTACATATCAATGAGTGTGCATTCCAAACATGAGAACAGCTTGAACAGACTAAATATGTCATCAGCTACATTAGTACATTTTGGAAAATTGTATTAAATTGTATCTTGTTATGAAAACAAGAAAAACTAAAAAAAAAAGGCTATTGAGTTATAGAACTGTGAACGAACTCAGGATGTTATCTACATCGTGTCTGTTCTGTCTCTAATGGTTCATGCTCCTGATAACTCTAAATAAAAGCCTTCCATTCTGTTACAAAAGGATTAGTGTGGGCTTACGTGACCATGATTCTTTGATACTGTCGTTTGAGATGGTATTATAATTACGTTTTCTGAAGTTGCTGTCTTTGGTTCCTGTAGATATTTCATAGTGGGGAAAATTAGTGTCAAACAATGTACATGTAGAGAAACTCGATCTCTGTTTCATAGGCACCAGTGTAGTGAATGTTGATCTTGCTAGCATCAGACTGCCTCTTTTTAGATCTTAATATATGCACACATAATAACACAAGCGATGAATTCGTACTAGATATTTGATTGTTGTAATCAGTCCCATACATTGCTTGTGTCTGATAACAAGCTGGACAATATTAGTGCCATTTACTTGAAGGAAAGAGAGTAATACATGCATGCATGTGTGTTTATGTGTAAAAGACTCCCTGCTATGCTTCTAAGCCTTTGTGATTTTTCTAAAAATAGTAAGCCTGTTTGGGACCAAAGTTTCAGACTTACTTCAGTCCAGGTTTGAACTGGAGCGTAGAAGAGCAACAAATTTGCCAAAATAAAACTTCTCTTGTTTATATAGGAACAATACAAATAATACACTGCAGTAATGCAAAACAATACAAAATAATTATATGTGGTTGATGCCAATTTTGGCTATGTAACTTTGGTGTTTATATAACTGAGTCTCTTTGAGCTTGCAAGCTTAAAATTTCAATGTGCAAACTTGCACTTTAACTGTTGTAATAAAATCCCCTTTCCAAGAGAGACGGATATTGGATGGTGTGGTGATGGGTGTTGGACAGAGATTGGAAGTTACTTTTTGGATTATTAAGCATGCTGGCTGGGGGATTTTGACAACTATTCTCCAAAAAGTAACTTCTTCAAACTGTTTTTGTTTTTTCTGGGTTTATATCAAGGCACAACATTTAGCAGCAACTTGATATTTATTTATTTATGCTTTTAAAAGAAGTCTCACAGACACTGCTGTCTTGGATTTGAGATTAAGAGGATGATTAAATTTAACAACAATTTGAATAAAAGATATTCTTTCCATTTTTCCATTAGGGAATAGATAGGCAGACAAACAAAGGTTATCCGTTTGTTTAACACATACTAAATTTGAATTCCTGACTTTGCTCAATTGTTCTCTTTCGTGATGCTGGACAACCACCAGTCCAAATTACCCCAATTTTCCAGGCTTCAGTAGGCTTGTGGAATGTGCAAATGTCAGATGGCAAATCACCCTAAAGTGACTTTCCTGTACAGAGTTTCAGCAGCAACTTCTAAGCCACTCCGGAGTGTGTGTGCTAATAGAGTTTCAGACTAGAGTTAAAGACAAGGCAAGAGGGGAGCAGATCCCTAATGATTAAAATGAAAACAGTGGATATATTAGTGCTTTTCCGCAGTATTGACTTTTAGAGAGAAAATCTAGTTTATTGAAAACATTCAAATCTCATTGGATCCTTGCTCAGCTGAAGCCACTAGTGGAAATGCAAAATAGCTGTGCTCAATGTATTTTTGAAAGTGGTTTCCAGCTTTAATTTCTTCACTTGATTGATTGGTATGGAAGGAATGCACCTGGTAAAAATTCCCAGCCTGGAAACCCAGAGGAAGTCACGTTGTCAGTTTGCCTGTTCTAGGAGGAGGCAGGTAACAGACAGCTTAATCGTCATAAGAGTGTTGATTTTGAATAGCAGCCCTGCCTTTTTACTCTTAGAAGTGGGTACTGCATTATTAAAGCCAGATGTATGTATAATAGTGTGTTTCAAAGAAGGTATGCTAGGGATTAGATTGATAACCATCGACTTGCTTCTGTTTTGTATGGAGGAGCCAAGGTACCTTGATGCTTTTCTGTCATGCATGAATATACATTTGTTTCCATGGTTTCTAACAGATTCAGTGAGACTAATCAATAAAGCGTGCTCCATTGTTACTTAAGACGTAAGTAGAACATGAAATACCCGATCATACAGTGCTGCAGAATGGTCACTGGGGTTGGTGGTGGAAGCAAAGAAGGAGCCCCAGTAAAGTAAATTGACCTGCTAGGCCATTTTATTCCTTTACTTTTCAACTGGGATGGGAAAAGATTTTATTTTCCTAGCTACAGTATAAAGTTCACTTATACAAAGCAGCTATATAGATTCCTCCATTTGATAATGAGCTGAACTTTGAAAAAAAAGTAGTTCATGTATATACAACTCTTTACAGATGGAAGGCGAAAGACCTCCAAAAATACTACTCCAGGCTTGTACTGCCTTGTTTTAATTTTAGTGGTTGAAATAATGATAGTTGAAGGAGCAACCAAATAAGCAGTCTAAGTTCAGAATGCAAGTTGATGGCTTGAGCCTTCTGTTTTTGTAATTTTAAGTATGTAATACAATCTGAGCACCAAATTGGGCATCCATTTTATGTTCTAGTTTTAAAACTCTCAACCCCGAGTGCATGTACCTTTTTGGCTTTGGTAACACAAATTATATAAAATGTTGTCTGTGTAATAGGATCTTAGTAATGACAGCACAGAAATCAGTAATTACCTGGCATGCTAAAGGAATTTGTCCATCTTGTAATGCTTCACCATGTTATGAATCAGTTACTGTTTACTTCCAAAAGTTTTTCTCCAGCTCAGAAGGTTAAATGCTACTCTGGATGTGCACTCAGCTGATTGAGTGTATAAAATCTGCTATTTTGTTTGTACACACTATGTAAAGTTGTTTGTCCACCCAATTTGTCCATGCCTTAGCTGACATTACAACCCAGCTCAGTTTCGTCTAATACTTGACTAACCAGAGCATCCTGCATCTCAATTAATTGAGGCTTTACCCTGTAACCATTTACCTGGGAGTAAGCCTTGTTGAACCCAGTGGGATCTAAGTAGATATATGTAGGATTAGACTGTAAATCACATCATTTGTGGATAGGATTCCCACTGTCCCTCTGTCTCCTACCCACTGTGGTGGCTGTTCCTCTTTGCCATTGCTGTCTGCAGAGCACCAGCAGGACGAGGCCAGTGCATTTTAAAAGAGGGATGCTGCATCTGGTGAGAGGCAGGCAGGGCATCCCAATTCAAGGAGTGAGAAAATGTGGGCTTCTGTGATCCACTCAATGTATGCCAAGTAAAACCTGCTGCCTGCTTAAGATACTAGAAGTGTTTTTTCTTCTGCAATAGAATAACATGGCTGCTTTCCTGAAAATCTGAAAAGTGTTCCTTTGTTTATGGATATATAAATATTTCTATGCAATTACCAATCTGAGGTGGCAGACTTATTTTGCCCACTCAACTAACATTTCATACTTTCACTTTTTGATAGAAACTGCTCTTTTTCCAGCTCCAGATGTTGTAATGCACTCTGTATGCATGTTCAAATATTAAAGTGTAAACTTCCTACTTTTTGGTGCATCTACAAAATGATTGCTCCCTTTTTTGACTGGATATTCTGATGGTATGAACTATCGGTGAAATCCAGTAAATGTCACTACTGATAGGAAGCTCCTAGTAGTGGAACTTGGAGGAGAACAAATATTTTATCCATAATGGTAGCCTTCCTTGGACGGTCACTTCTTGAACTTAATTCCTTGTGACCAAATCCTCCAATGAACAAGGAAAGGTTATATTGTTGGCTGCCCCCCATTTATGTTTCCAATTATCTGCTGAAGAAAAAATGGAAGTAGTGACCTGTTTCTAATAGAGCCATGGAGAAATTATACATGCGTGTGTATGTGCCTATAAGTCACCTGCCAACTTCTGGTGATTCCATGAATTTCATAGGGTTTTCTTAGGCACAGAAGACTCAGGGGTGATTTTGCCAGCTCCTTCCTCTGAAATATAGCCTTCAGCATCTGGTATGCATCCAAGTACTAACCAGAGCTGACCCTGTTTAGCTTCCAAAATCAGATGTGATCTGTTGCTTTTAGATTATCTATCACTAAATCTGAATGCTGGGAAGGAAGTGGGGCTCAGAATGTAATTTTAAGTAGAAAAATATCTTTCATTCCACATTTTAAGAAGGTTGTGATCTTAATCACCACCATCACCACATCCAGGGATTTATTACATCACAAGACACACACACACACATACACAATCAAACTAGCTATATAAGCTCTTGGTTCTTTGAAGACTGGATGAAGATCATCCAGTATCCTCATATGGCGGGGGCAATCCCTAGAAGGTCAGTCTTTTTCCTGCCTGCTGCTCTGATAGAATGTGTATACCTTTGCCCTTCATTTCATTGCTGCAGACACTTCAAGCCTCTTCCTTTTTTGCCTTACTTTTGTCTTTTCCTTGCCTTCTTGCTTCTTTCTGTTAAAAATAACCTCCTTTTACACTTCACTTCACTCTGGCCCTTTCCACACAGGGGGGCGTGAAACGTGGGGAAACGGGGCAGCGCATGCGGAAACGGAGCTTACCTCGATGCGGGTAGCTCCGTCGCCGTGGGGAGTAGCACGCGTTCGCCGCTCTACATGGCAGCGGCGTCCGGCGGCATCCGGCGGCGCCCAAAATGGTGGCTGGCAGCTTCCGGCGGCTCTCCGCCAATCGGAGAAGCGCACCAGCCAGAAGCCTGCTCCCAGGCAGCTCTGCAGGGACGCGCTTGCACGCCCCTGCAGTTCCACACGGGGCGCTGCGACGGGCTAGCGTGCGCGTGTTTCATAAAGGCCACATGAAATGTGGTCTTTATAAAACACACGGTTCCACCCCCACGGCAGCACAAGGGCGGTTTGAGGTGTGGAACCTCAACATTTCTAACCGCCCTAGCACACTCCACGGTGTGGATGACCTCTGGGTGAGGTCGTCCTACCCCGTGTTTTCCCTCCCCATGTGGAAAGGGCCTCTGACTGTAAATTTTAAACTTTTCAATCCTTGTCCTACTCTTTTCCTTCCTCCACCCCTTGCTTTCCAGGAGTGCAGAGGAAATCAAGCTATAAAGATGCCCAGGAAGGACAGAAGAACGATTGGAATGGCTGGTGTCTCTCTCTCTCTCTTCCCCATCCAAACTCATTTCCTCCACTTTTGCTGGGAGTGAAGGAGACATCCCAGGAGGGTGTTAACCCAAATGGAAGGGGACTCATGAGAACAGCCAGGGGACAGAAAACCCCTTTGCATGGCTGCCTCTTAGCACCATCACCATCCAGAATTATTTCTGCAGATCACAAGGATGTTCAGCTAGCCAGATGTGGACTTCTTCACTTTCCTAATGAGCTCCAGTTTGGAAAGGTTCTTCTTGAGGTACTGGATGGATGGAGCTGGGGGCATGGATGCTGTCTCTCTTTTGTGGCAACTGGGGCTCCTGTATGTCTTCCCCTGGCAGTACTTCTAAGGGTACTGAGGAATATTTGAAAGGAGAAAGGCCACCATCATCTTGATTGATGAGCATGGCCCAGGGGGCCTGGTTCTCTGAGACTGTGTACATGGCTTTGAACTTCAAGCCCCTGCCAGCCCACTTGGATCTCCTCCTGCAGGGCCAGGTCTGCCATCCTGATCCCTACAGCTCAGTGGCTAGAGACTGAATGGATCATGCTGAGCAACTGCAGATAATCTAAGAAGGTCTTCAACACCATTCTAGCTTCTAGACAAGCATCCATGAACAGGATCTACAAATACATCTGTAGGGTATTCCTCACGTGGTGCAGGCACAAGCTCATGGGCTTTTTCCACTTGTCCATCCCCTCCCTTTTGGAGTTCCTCCAAAATGACATTAACTGCGGCCTCAGGACCAACACAGTCAAAAGACAGGTTGCAGCCATCATGTCAGTGCTCCCATACATGTGGGTGGTGAAGCTTGCCTTACATCTGTACATGTGTAGTTTCCTCAAAGGGGCTGTCAAACCTGTTGCAGCCTACAGTGCATCATTTTCTGTCCTGGGACTTTCATATCAATCTGAAGGCATTTCACTGTTTGAGACTCTGAGGGAGGTCTCTCTCAAGCACCTGTCATAGAAGGCGCTGTTTCTCACAGCGTTCAACTCAGCATGTAGAATATCAGAATTGGGCACCTTGTCAGCATGGAAAGAGCTCTGCATCATCAGACCTGATTCTGTGGTTCTCCAGCTGCACCTTACACTCATGTTCAAGGTGAGCTCTGCTTTCCAAAGAGTGCAGGAGATGATCCTCTTTTCTTTCTGTCCATGACTCTCCAAATTGTTGGAGAAGATTTGGCATACCCTGGACATGTGCAGGTCCATCTGGGTCTACCTGAAAAGGATAAACAGTTTCTGGGGTTCTGACAAACTGTTAATCTCATTCCAACAGTGGTCTAAGGGCAAGAAAGTGTCCATCTCCACTGAGCACTTGGATCAAGTCTTTCATTGCAGCCTACCATGAGGCTCTGAAGAGTCTACCACCAGAGGACACACTGGCAGACTCCAACAGGAGCACAGCCTCAACAGCAGCGCTGTCCACCAGCGTCCACCAGAAAAGATCTGCAAAGCAACCAAATGGAAATCGCCCTCCATGTTCATTAAACATAAGCTGGATAGTTGTAATTCAGATGAGGCTGCCTTTGGGAGGAAAGTCTTATGGCAGGTGGTTAAAGCTTAGAGTAGTGGGATGTCAGCACCACCCAGATGGATTAGGAAACTCTGACAAGTCCCAATTGTTCAGGATATTTTTCCCTTCTCTGCGGGGAAAAGAAACATTGGTCTTGCCTGTGATATGTTCATTTCCAGCAAATAAGGGATGAACATCCTCGCCAGCTTGTGGGCTACTGGCATGAATAAATGTTAAAATGTACATAGTTTTCCCCTGTGGAGACCGGATTATCCTGCAGACTATGCTGTATTTCACTGTTTGGTTTTCTGCAAATGTTAATAATTGTTAATAGTGTGTTAATAAATTTTTAAATAAATTGTTAAAGGTTTTTTCCCTCTGTCTGGAGCTTCATCTCTTCAGCTGTGTTAGTGACTGACTTTCTAGGGATTGCTCTCCCATGTGGGGACACTGCTAGTCTTTCTTTTTCTTGCCTATTGGAGTGAGTGAGAGGGCCAAACTCAAATGTTCAGGATGTTCATTCCTTATCTACTGAAAATGAACATATCACAGGTAAGATGCTTTTCTCAGTCATAATCACATCCACCATTTTTTTAAAAAGAAACATACATACCTAAGTGAGATGTGGCAGAAACCAAGAACTATCATTGCTGAGAGGTGTTCTTCAACATGAGCAAAAGAGGCTGCCTCCTGTAGAGGTTCCTAATTAAAGCCATTTCATTTATCCTTTGTTGCTAAGCACTTGCTTTTTTAAAAGCAAAATGCTGCCTGTAACTTTCCTGTTAAGAAATAGCATTTTTAACAGGACAAGTGCCTGTTGGAAGATAGAGAGTCATTGTTGAATTTTTTGTTTTTGCCAAAATGTGTGTGAAAGGATATTGACCACATTGCTAACTATGGCAGATTGCACATGTATCATCTTCTTTCTCCTCTAGAACATCCATTGTTACTCAACAGAGATTGTATCCCTTTTATACAGGCTCGATATCACTTGAAGTAGAACTGAGAAAGCATACATAGTGGCAGCTGGTTGTAGTCTGAAATTTAAGTTGCTGTCCAAGCCATTTAAGATACCAGAGCCTATTTGGGGATTAGAGGTCAGCTCCTTTGGAAGCACCTTTAAAGTTCAGACTAAAACACACAGTGGATTTGCTACTCTGCTGACATATAACCCACCAGCTGGCATTGACTTACACACTCAGTTGTGAGCCGTTCAGGGTTGAGTTGGACTGGCAAGTGGAGATTAACATTAATGTTTGAACTAGTCCTTAAAAATGGACAAATCCAGTGCAACTCAAGATACAATAGGAGATAAATAAAAATAATGAAACAATTTTTTTGGAGACAGGGAACAAAATATTTAGTTTAGATAAGAAAAAGAGAAGTGTACCAACTACCCATGCCTGTAGTCTTTCATAGGTGAGGAAGTAGGAAAGGATCAGAACTTTAGTACCTTGTCTGGAGAGTTACCAGTTTGCAGAATGTTGAATTCAGCATTTATTTTATTTTATGTCTAATAATTTGATATTGATATTGAATAAGCAACATTAGCATAATAAGCAAGATTAAGCATAATTCCCTTTTTATTTATACATGTGCACACCATGTGCTTATCTGCAGCAACAACAAAAAAACCAACAATTATTTAGTGCTATTATTCAAGTACTGGCGTCTACTGCACAGAGGTATTTATTTCAGGAAATTTATTTTAACTTATTTCACAGCAGTGGAGTCTGTAAGTTGCAGACGTTCAATTTTATGAAAACCAATTTATCAGCATGTTTTATTTAATTTTGTATACTTATTCTGCATAAACATTAGCCTCTTGAATCATTTTGCTGCCAAGTGATATTATTTGATCCTTCGCACTTCATTATGTTGCGAGTATTACATGCTCTTACACTTAAAATTATCTTCTTTACCAGAAGAGTGTTGTCAATTCTGAACTCATACTATGTTTTGACCTCTTGTATGAAGAACATTTGTTAAACACAGCTGTATGCAGTAAACTGTCTCTAGATTTAGCCAAGTTTACTGCCCTCTCCTTAAAAGAGAATCTTGATGGATAATCACTATGGTAGTTACTTGTTTATTTGCCTCTTTTTAAGTGCAAACTACTTTACAGTCTTTATCTTGCGTGCCCTTGAAATCACCCCTATGTTACTGCTATTCCTATTTTGAATATGTGCAGCTGAGGCTGAGAGATCATGACTTGTCTAAGACCACCCAGTTTGTCCTTGCTTTGGCTGACATTAAAACCCAGCTCACCTTAGTCTAATACCCTGCTAATTAACTGAAGCTTTGTCTTTGTCCCCATTTAGCTGGGAGAAAGCCTCGTTGAACCCTTGGGATATCCTTCTAAGTCAGTGTTTCTCAACCTGTGGGTCCCCAGATGTTCGTGGACTTCAGCTCCCAGAAGCCCTAAGCATTGACCATAGTGGCTGGGGCTTCTGGGAGCTGAAGTCCACAAACATCTGGGGACCCACAGGTTGAGAAACACTGTTCTAAGTGGACACATGTAGGATGAGACTGTAAATAACATTGTTTGCAGCCAGGACTGCTGTTTTCTAGTTGTCCCTCTGTTTCCCATCCAGTGTGGCAGCTGCTCCTGCTTGCTGCTGTGAAGCGGGGAGAAGCAGCAGGGTTTCTCCTCCCAGTGCAAGCTGCTGGAAAATGTATGCTTTTAAGTTCCACCAAAGCTTATTACAAATAAAATTTCGTAGTCTTTAAGGTGCCAGAAGTCTCTGTTCTTTTCTACAACAGACTAACATGGCTGCTTCCTTGAAAAAGTTTGATAAGCATGTATCGATAGGTACTAGAAATTGGTAATTTTATGTTTTATGCTTTACAACTAAACTCTCTGTTAATATTTTTATTCTTAGCAATTAACAAGTAATTGTTAGGATATACTAGACTTGTACGGAAAACTAAAGAAGTTAGGGGAAATATGGGACATTCAGAGTTATCAGATATAGAAAATTTTAGGGGGTAAGGAACAGATATCTGATCACTCACTTCTTGAGGAGGGGTGGGAAGGGGGTGGGAGGAAGGGGGGAGTGAGGAAGGAGGGAAATGTTAAATGCTATTAGAATATATAAGTAAATACTATAAGAATATTTGTTAAAATTGTAGATGTATAACTTTATTGTTTTAATCTCTCCACTCACTGTGTTCTTTTATGTATTTCAATAAATTCAATAAAAAGAAAAAAGAAAAAGTTTGATAAGTATTCCTTTGTGTAAGAATATATAAATGTTTCTAAGTAAGTACCAGTCTGATGTGGCAGACCTGTCCCCCCTTAACATCCCCCCACTTTACCTCCGCTTTTCAACAGAAATTGTTCCCATCATAGAAATCATAGAAATGTAGAGTTGGAAGAGACCACACGGGCCATCCAGTCCAACCCCCTGCCATGCAGGAACACCCTCAAAGCACTCCCGACAGATGGCCATCTAGCCTCTGCTTAAAAACTTCCAAGGAGGGAGACTCCACCACACTCCGAGGCAGCATATTCCACTGCCGGACAGCCCTGACCATCAGGAAGTTCTTCCTGAGGTTCAGGTGGAATCTCCTTTCCTGCAGCTTGCATCCATTGCTCCTTGTCCTGGTCTCTGGAGCAGCAGAAAACAAGGCCTCTCCTTCCTCCACATGGCATCCTTTCAAATATTTAAACATGGCTATCATGTCCCCTCTTAACCTTCTCTTCTGCAGACTAAACATACCCAGCTCTCTAAGTCTATCCTCATAGAGCATGTCTTCTAGGCCTCTCACCATTTTGGTCGCCCTCCTCTGGACTTGCTCCAGCTTGACCATGTCCTTCTTGAATTGGGGTGCCCAGAACTGGACACAGTATTCAAGATGAGGTCTAACCAAAGCAGAGTAGAGTGGTACCAGTACCTTCCTCGATCTAGACACCATACTCCTATTGATGCAGCCGAGAATTGCATTGGCTTTCTTTGCTGCATCACACTGCTGACTCATGTTCAGCTTGTGGTCTATGAAGACTCCATAGCTTGCACAGCTCTGCCTAAAGTTGCTGTTTCTTTCCCTGCTATGGGTTACATGGGTTAATGGAGAGGATTCTTCATAAATACAAATTTATAAATCTCATCTGCACATTTACTTAGATGTAAGACCCATTTAGTAATATGGTAGGATATACGTCTGAGTAAACAAATCCAAATGGCTTTAGCAGGGTGGGTAGAGTGTAGTCCTGAGCCTGCATGCAGTCCCCCAAGGTTATCCTAGGGGTCCTCTGGGGGCAGGGAGGGCATCTGATTCTGGACTGGAGGAGGTGAGATACTGGCCATTTCCACACTGCACTGTTATAGTGCATTTATTCCGCTTTCCACCTCCTATGGAATCCTGGGGTTTGCAGTTTAGGCAGGGGCCTTGGGAATGCTCAGCCAGAGACCTCTTGGGCCTCAGTAAACTACAAACCCCAGGATTCCACAGGAGGTTGAAAGTGGAATAATAATCTCATAGCCGTGGTAGGGCGGAAATGGCCACTGACTTGTTAGGCTTCTAGAATCCAGCAGGATTCTTCTACTTCTTAATTCTACTTCTTAATTTGCTTATAGAGTAGTAAAGCCCTCAAAAAGTAAGAAGAAATGATCTCTTCCCAGTAGTCTGTTTGATACCTGAATGGATGCTGTACAGAAGCTACACTTTGGGGCAAAATATGCTAAAGAGGAATGGCTTCATTGGATATCTGGTCACATATTGTGACCCGATACTGTCATTGATCTTTGTAGGTTAAAGTTATACATCACAAAGAACAGCAAAACATTCCAAGTGAGACAAGAAGGAAAAGCTTTCCTTTTTCTGACAAAGAACCTCATTTATAAATGTACGCTTAGTTGTTAATTATCATTGTAGGAAACAACACACAAAAGCACACAACAACAACAATTTCAGAGGCTATGTTGGATTTTTACTTCTAGGCTAAGGAAAACACATGCTTATCTAGTGGACAAAGTAAGGAAGAAGCACTGATGGGTCCATATTTGACATGAGCCTGCATGCATTTAACTTTGGATTATAACTAGTCACTTACCTTCTTTTCTGATTGACTATATAGTGACATTAGTGCCCCTGAAGAGCTCTTCACCCAGATTGAATGAGATACTGCTCTTTCATCCTGGGAGAAGTGTTGCGATAGATTCACAGTGCATTTTTACAATTAGTTACCTGTTTCAAAAAAGCAAAGAGCTCTACCCTGGAAGGAGCACAAAGATTTATGGGAATAACTACAGTAGTTCCTCAGCTTGCTTACTGGGGCAGAAAAAAGTATAGCTTTGGGCTTTTGGCATATTAGGTGAGGGGAGGAGAGTTTGAGTTCAGCTGAGGGGAAGGCAACATTTCAGGGACTGAGTAGCAGTAATCAAGGGGACTGAGTTCAAACCCGCAATTCATACAAGCTTCTGGAGACCAGAGGTCAAGTCATGATATCTTCTGTTGTGTCCAATTCCTGTCCACTGAATGGTCCCTGGTATACCAATGCCCCTTATAATTATGGAGATGGCATTTTATCCTACTACCATCCCTATGCCTTTTCCTGCATTGCTTAAGAACTGACAACCAGAACTTGGAGATACTATTTTTGACAGAGTGTGTCACCAAGGGTGGCGTGCTTCTTTCTTTGTCTCAAAAAACAAGTTTCTGTACTCTCTCCCTCACTCTTTTTCTAGAGAAAGGCCTGATCAGGACAACAATTCCCCGTCCAATAAGTTGTTTGTACTTTTCTAACTCTGCTTCTTTTTGAATTCAGCAAAACTCATATAAGATCTTACCAGATGCGGACACACCATATAGATTCAGGAAAATTTGTTTGCATGATTTGAGCTGTCTAGGTTTTAAGTTAGTTCTTGTCCTCAGTAATGAACTGGATGAGGATGAACAAACTGACACTCAATCCAGACAAAACAGAGGTGATCTTGGTCAGTTGAAAGGCAGATCAGGGAGTAGGGATGCAGCCTGTGTTAAATGCAGGTAAATTCCCCTGAAGATGCAAGTTCACAGTTTGGGTGTACACTTAGACTCAGTTCTTAACCTGGAGGCCCAGGTTTCTGCTATGACTAGAGTGTTTTTGCATACTTAAAGCTTGTGCAACAACTGTGCCCCTTCCTTCAGATATCAGATCTGCCCATGGTAGTCCATATCTTAGGTACATGCTATTTGGATGTTGCAATGCTCTCAACATGGGGCTTCCTTTGAAGAGTGTTGATAAACTACAAATGGTTCAAAATGCTGCAGCCGCAGTGTTAACTGGCACAGGTCACAGGTTATGAAGGTGGAGTTTGTGGCTCTTACAAGTTTACCCCTAAATCTGTAAAAAGTGTATGTTTCCCCACAACTATTCTATATTTCTGCCATGTTGTAGATGGATGGATAAGTTTAAATTGTCTGTGACTGACCAAATAGCTTGACATGTAAATTTTCAAGTAAATAACTAAATTAGCCTCAGGGTTTTTTAAAAAAACATTTTAGTCTGTGATTCCCCCCCCCCCATCCAGCATGTACAGGACAAATGGAACCTTTAAAAAAAATTAGCAGAGTGGAATACTTCAATTCCAGTCCTCAGCCACTCCATTCTTCCTCACCCTGTCCTCTTGTTCTCCATGTTTTACCCCCACCACAACACTTAATATTCTGTGCCCACTTTAGCATGAATTCTTTATGCTGCTATTCCATCTCTTTCTTTTCTTGTTCAGGAATATTTTCCCCCAAAGATTCTACTCATTTTCTAAAAATCCTAAATGCTAATAGTTTCCTCTTGAGTGTAGATGGTGCTGTTTTGACTCCACTGCAAACTTATTCATATTTATTTATTTATTTATTTGTTTGTTTATTTTCCCACCTTTTTCCTAGCAAGGCACCCAAACCAGCTTACCAAAATTTTACAGCAAAGTTCAGGCACAAATCCATTGTCAGTACAAGTAAGGACTGTAACAAAATGTTATTCTGAGGAGCAGTCCATGCTCTCAGTGCCTCAACCATGCCCTCTTCTACGGTTCCCCACTGAGTCCCCGCCCCACATTTCTCCATGCCTGCTCATACCCCCTTCTTGTTTAGTAAAGTGCTGTTTGGCTGCATAAACATCAGGTTCTATGCCTTGATATTGGAACTGAGAGAATGGTGGCAAATAATGTACACAACATTTGCATGCAACTGCATTTACGTTATGTTGGTAGCTAACTGGTTTTTGATATTTCAGGAGTTCAAGAAAGATGTTCTATAGATTTTGGGGAAATGGTAGTAAGTTGTATGTTGCTGCTGTCAGTGATTCTGTACATAGTGCCAGATATATAATTTTCAAAGTTGTTAACATTGTAACTACTTGTTTGTGCTTGTTTCCTAGCAATGCACATTATATTTTCTTTTCTAAAACTTGGCACGTGGGTTCTACATAAGAACACATAATATGTTTGGACTTCATAGTGGCTTTCCTCTTGTGATACATTTTCTAAAAGATCTGTAATGGGAATGAAATGAAATATTGTAGGGGTGGGCTGAAAAAAACTACATTGCTGTTCACAGTTGTAGGTTCTACTTTGAACCAGAAAAAGGTAAGAGAGCCAGAACTCTATTCCTTTTCCTCCTGGGCCTTTTCTCCACTAATAAATAATGCAGGGCTTTCCAACGCCTTTCTACCTGCAGGGGAAAAGAGGTGGGCATTTGTTGAGATCTCACTCTATTGTCTGGCTTTACCTTTCTGACAAAAGAATGAAGTAAAATTTACAGCACAAGTAAGATTAATGCAAACAGCACATGTCAAGGTGAAAGTCCTAACTTACTGAAATCACTATTTGCTTTTTTTTTCAACCTACATAGTGTCAAAGTGAAAAGACTTGAGTGGAAAAAATAATTCATTTTAGGCACATCTGTACTCTTGTTGGAATACAATCCTATATCCAAGATATATAATCTAAAAGGCCATAGCATTTGAAAGAACTTTATCTGTAGAATGCAACTACCATGACAAATACTTTTTCTGATTTTATTATGATATTTTTGAATTTCTGCATTGTGGACCCCCCTTTCCTTGCTCAACTGAGCTGATGTCTGTTCCACTGGTATATCTGTTCCTTCATTCATTCTCCTGGGAAACAGGATTGCTCTGCCTATTAATTAAAACCTTTGCTTATATGTCTTTGATACAGTCACCTTTTTGTCTTCTTATCTAAGATGGGTAAGTTAACCACTTGCACTCAGAAACCCTGAGAACATCCTCTACGTTGTACACCTGAATAGCTTGTTTTCTCCTTTGTTCATTCAAATAGTTTAGAAAAGGCAAAAGGCTATTTCTGGCTTCCTTAGGCTGTAATTTCTAGAGTTCAACTGTTATTCTAACCTTTGGCTTGCTCTGATGAATAGCTAGACAATCCTCTTAAATATAGAATGAGGTTTTTAAGCTTTGGCACATAGTTCTGTTCTCATGTCTGAACATTCATTGTACTGCAAATGCTAAATCTGTGATACCTGTAGAACAATACCTCCCAACCTTTTTTCACTTTTGTATCCCTTGGAAGCCCAGTTCCATAAATTGTATCCTCCTCTGCTGCCGTGTACTTTCTTTGAGGGGGAAATAAGCCCCATCAGAAAGCTTTGTGAACTCTGAGAAGAATCCTCACACCCATAGGTGGAAAAGCAGGTTGTCATTCCAGCCACACTGCCAGGGCCTCATCATCCTTTCATGCCCTCTTCCCCACCTAGATGCTCTCCATGGTTTCAGGACCCGGTTTGATCCCAGCCAAAAGCACAGGGAGGAACAACTGGTGCTGCGTGTCCTCCCCACTTCAGATAGATTTGGAGCAGAACTGGATATCTCTATCAGGCATGTACTCTCTTCATGGAAAGGAACACAAGAGAGAGAGAGAGAGAGAATAGCATTGTGCACAAGGCTTGAGAAGCCACCTAAGGTGGATAAGGCTAGGGTCATGGCAACTGAAACAGAAGGCTGCATGTGAGAAAGATTCTTTTATTTAAACATTTGTGGGCCAACGGCAACCAGAGCTATGGCTTGTGTCTCACTCTTCTCTTTATGGTTCCACCCCTGCCCCCATCCCTTCAGATTCCAGGATAAGAATGCCAGCACTGTAAGCAGTCAAGAGCTGCACTGAGTTATGATATCCTCCAAGAATGGCTTATACTTTATACTTTTCCCCACCATTATTTAATTTTTTCCCACATATCCTTCAATGTCTTCGTTTGTACCTCTGGGGCTACTGCTGTATAATGAGGTCCAGCTTGCTGCCCATTAAACAATGAGTAATTTTTACTTTATTTTAAAGTAAAAGTAAAGTTTTTACTCTGTTTTTAAAGTAATATGCCAGTTTTTAATTTAGTTTAATGTTCCTGAATTGATTTTAACAATTGAAACTAACATAGAAATCAAACTTTCTTAATACAGCCCACATTTCTGATTAAACAAGTGGAGCCCTGTGAGATTTTCCTGATGGAATTCCCTCCCTCCCATCATCATACACTATTTTTGTTCATCGGTAACATTTCAGTGTAGCATTCAGCATACACCTTCACTCCAGTAAAGGACATGTTCTCTCCTGCCCAGTCTTCACATCAGCTATCAAGTATCATTGTTGAGATGTAAGGACAGATTTTTCTGGAATTTCTATTAGTGTAGCACTGAGGGAGCAAAGGAGGTTTGGGTTTCTCTTTACTTGAAAGCATTGGAGAACTTGCACTATGATAGGATGGAGACAGGAAAGAGGATCCCTTCCCTGGTCGTTCTTTCAGTGTTGTTGCAAATGCTAGAAAACATTCCTCTAATAATTTATTGCCCTGGATTTAATTCTTAGTGAGTAAAGTCAAGATGCCCTTCCTCCCTCCATATAATTTTTTTCCATAGATCTATTTGCTAAATGTTCTCTACACTGGAAGAACAGGTTTGCAGGGATCACAGGATGCTGCATAGAAATTGTGGGGAGAGGGAGTGGAAAAAACCCTGTTCTTGTTTTTAATTCATTGGAGGAGTGTTAGGCGATACATTCTTCTCAGTTCAGGCACATAAAAAAATGTTTATAACTTATGTGTTAAAACAGTTCTTACTAAACAATGTGGTCAAGATCATACCTTTATTAGAATAATACATGCATTATAGTACATATTAATCACAATTATCTTGCCAGTGCTTTGTAGTAACAAACCTTTAGCTAAGAGTTTACAAATTTACAAATTCATTGGTTAATTTGCAATGAGAAATTGATAGGGTTTCCTAAGTCAACAATTTTCTGGAAATATTCTGGTAAGCGATAAAGGAAGGAGTGCAAACTTTCTTGATGCAATTGAGTTTACAAGGCCACAAGAGAAGTTTTTTTTTTTTTTTTAAAGTAGAGCCTTGGCCAATTAGTGTCAACTGTATATTTTTTGACAACTGGAAAGAATTTGTCCTGTAGGTATATCTTAACTTTCTAGTGGTATATGAGAAGACAGCCTTAAGGTTGGTTTCTATTCTACTTGTGTTCATATAGTTAAAATAGTGTTTGAAGTGGGCCTTTGCCGTCTTATCATCAGGATGCAGAGACTACCTCATATCTTCATGGACTCATAGAGATGCAGGTAACTCCAGGGGAATTTACAGGTAAAACATCCTTGAGAGATAGCAATCTAATCCCCATTTAAATGTTCCAGTGAAGGAAAATCCACCACTTTCCATGGTACAATCTTCCACTGTTGAGCAGTTCTTACTATCAGGCCATTTTCCCTAACGTTTTTAGGAATATCCTTTCTTGTAACTTGAATCTATTGGTTTGGATCTTACACTATGCAACAGCAGAGAACAAACGTTCTCTATCTTTCTCCTGAAGCCCTTCGGATATGTAAAGATGCCTATCATATCATCTCTTAGTCTTCTGTTCTCCAGGCTAAACACAGCCATCTCTCTCAACTGTTCCTTATTGAGCTTGGTTTTCAAAGCATTTACGATACCCACTATACCTTCCACTAAGTCATTTATAAAGATGTTGAACAACACTGGGCACAGAACAAAACCCTGAGGCACCCACTTGCAATGCCTCTCCTGAATGAGTAATCACAGTTGAGATCTCTTGCTTGGTCCAGCTACAAATGTTCCTAACAGTAGCATTGTCTAGCCTACATTTTACCAACTTCTCTGCATAAATTATTGTATGAAACGTTGTCAAAAGCCTTACTGAAATTGAGATACCTACATCCACAGAATTCTTGTCATCTACCGAGTTTGTATTTCTATTCTAAAAACACCTAAAAAGAATAATTTAGCACAAGTGAGAAGATTAGCTGGCATCTGCTTAGGAATCTCATTCAAAATTTTACCTTGATTGTGAGCAAAGAATTTTGTCTTCCACAAATGCTCTGCATTGAACTGGTTCTTTTAATTACAAACCATGCTTTGGACTGAAATCTACCAGAAATTGTTATCTTTGCTTTTATTTTTGTTTTAACAATTTGGTTACATATTCTCATTCAAATACAGATGGAGATGGCTTTCTGTAAAGCTGTGTTTGTGTTTTTTTGTTCATGGTGACCTTATCATGCCCATGTTAAGCTTACTGTCATCAGAATTTTTTGATAAAACTGTAGGCAGTGTGTGGGAAGAGAACAGGTGCCGTGGTGCTGTCAGAGGGGAAATACTGGGAGAAGAGATTTTTTAAAAAAGTTTGGCAGTATTTGGTGCAGGTCTCTGGAATCTGTATGAAGACTAAATTCAGATAATCCTATCAAACCATGAAAAATAACACCCATAACTTCAAGTAGAAATTCCTTTGTCTCATCACATTCACAGCTTGTGTCCCCCCCCCCCCGCTTTGATGAAGTATATCTGAATGGGAAAATTATGGTTTGGGCAAACCTCAGTATTTTGCAGCATGATTTAGATGGACAGCTTGCTCAAATAGTAATTGGGTAGATTTTAATTTGACAAAATGACAGTAGATTTTAATTTGATGAAATCAAGTGACACTTGATTCATGTGTGTGAAGGGAGCTGGATATTCTCTCTTGGTTCCAGTGTTGTTCAGTATCTTTATCTGTAAGATTCAAGTCAGTATCTGATTTGAAGGAACAAATAAAGAGGATTATCATAAGATTTGAATGTGACACCAAATTGGAGGGGTAGTTAGTACCTCAGAAGATGGAATGTGGATTCAGTATGATTTTAACAAAATTAGATAACTGGCTCCAAACAAACAAAATGATTTTCATTTGGTATAACATAGGATGGGAGACAAGCCTATAGTACATTTGAAAAGGATTTAGCAGTAGATCACCAGCTAAACAGTGTGATGCAATGTAAACAAGAACAACAAACCCTCCAAAAACTAACACAGTTATGGGCCATGTCAACAGATGTATAGCAACCAGATCAATAGTATGTCTGCCTTCATTAGACCTCACAGGGAGTATTATGTTCAGTTCTGGGAACCTAGTTTTAGATGAATTTTGAGAAGCTGGAAAATGTCTGGAGAAAGGTAGCCAAGACGCCAAATGGTTGACATGATTGGGTGTGTTTAGCCTGGAGAAGATGGGGCTTTCACATGGAAGATAGAATAAACTTGCTTTCTGCTGTTGCATTAGGAAACCAATGGATTCAAATAACATTTGGAAAATCTTCCTGAGGGTAAGAGCCATGCAATCATAGAATGGATTTCCTCAGGAGATGGTAGACTCACCTTTGTGAAAGGTTTCTATACAGAACTTGGATAGATATCTGTAACAGATGTGGCAGGAGGTTGGAAAAGATGAACCATCAGCTCTACAGTTCCCACTCTACAATTCTGATATTCCTTACTCGCCTTACCAGGGATGGAGAACTTCTTTTAACCTGAGAATGAAAGTTTCAGTTTCAAATAAGCTATTGGAGGAAGCATTCCAGTGGTGTGTGGCCAAAGGCAAAGGTTAGAACTAAAAATACAAACACATTTTATATACAGCATCCACTGCAAGTAACTCAGCCTTAGGAGAAAAGAAAAGAAATCTTTTAGAATAAGGGGAAAAAAAATATCCAGAAGTTGGAAAGCTACCAAACAATAGTGTCATGGGAAATAGCTACCTTCAGAACACCAAGGGGCCACATTTAGTCTCAGGGGCTTACCTTCTGCACCTCTGCTTCCAACTGTATCATTCACATAGAGACCTGAATTCAGTCTAGTTCAGCAGTTTTCTTCTGACACTTAATGTTTTTAGATCTCAAAGTATTACACTACATTGAAATAATAACTCACTTAGGAGAAAAACATAACTCATTTAAGTTAGGGGGAAAACCCTTGTTATATAATATCTAGCTTAAAAGAAAAGAGGTAAAATCTCTTTCGGTTATACTTTATTGCTTTTCCTCTTTGTGCAACAACCTTACTATCTATAATATTTATTTCTAGTTTTGATCAAGATTATTGTAAAAGAAATAATTATATTTTTTCTTTTTCCAGATTTTTATTTGAAAAGTAAAACTAGTCAATGTACTAAGATAACACATAAATCTTAAATTTGGTAGAAGCTTTAAATATGTTTATGAACTTTGTACTTAGATCATCTTTGTAAAGAGAGCAGCTCTTATCCGTGTTGCATAAAGCAGGGACAGATGAGATGCATTCACAATGCGTTCTGGATCTCTTACAGAAAAAGTTGGGTTGAGCCCAGTCTCCTAAATCCCAATGTACTTTCATGACTGTTTGGGGGTTTTAATACTCATATGTAAATTGACCAAAATAGTTACTGTGTGTATGTGCCTGCTTGACTTCATTTATTTAAAACATTTACTATCTCGTCATTTCCTCGATAAATGCTTCGCCTGAGAAATGCTCCCTTTTAGACAAGCTTCTTTTCTGCATTTCAAAGGGCAGAGGATACTAATTTAGGAGAGTGAATGGAAAAATGAATCCAACAGGAGAACTGAATTCTTTTCAGGTTTGGAGGTTGGGGCTTACTCATTGTGTTCATGAAGGACGTGATATAATGACATTACCCAAGGCAACCATATGGTTTCTGCACAATGTTGACATAATATATTATTTGTTAGTAAGGATCATGGTTAACCTCTGGAGTTTTTTTGTATCTAACCACTGATTTGCAGTACTTGCATGCTGCAATTCATCTTTTTTCTTCCACTTAAGGGGTTGCAAATGTGGTATGTCTTATGTGGTATCTGAACTCAGGTGGCAAAGTACATAAATATAATTATTTCTAGTTGGAAATAGCTGGAATAGAAGCTAGTTTTCTTACATAAAAGTGTAAATTAAGATAAGTTGAAGGAGTTGTTAACTGTCAAGATTGCTTACTATTCTCAGATAAAGGCTAGATGGTAGGGCTGTTTTTTTTTAAAGGCTTTTGGCCATCTATAGCTTTAATGGGCTTAACATAGCAAGATGTAAAAAAAAATATAAGGGATAGCTTAACACGATCATGCCAAAGAGAGTTGAAAAAAAGACTAAATGTACTTACTTTATATACTCAACTATAAGTCTAGAAACTTTAGTCTAAAAATTTACCCTGGAAACCTAGGCTGACTTATCCACAGGTTAATACTGGTTTGCATAGGCGTCAAGGTTGGCCCATGGAGCTTGAGGGAGAAGGAGGACGTTGAGGCTGCCAAAAAGGGCCTTAGAGCCCACCTTTGCATACCTCAAGCCAAATAACTTAAAAATTCTGGCAGAAGTAGCTGCTTGTGTTAACCATAAAGGTTGGATGAGTGAGGAGGGAACTAAATTGTGGCTGCATGATGTGTGGGGTGGGCGATCAGTTATGGGACTAAGAACATCCCCTTTACTATTGGTGTGGGATATGTTTTATCCTCAACTTATCCACAAGTCATAGCATATTCTGTAATTTTGGGCCCAAAAACTGCTCTCAGCTTATCCATGAGAGTGCCTTATAGTTGAATATATATGGTAGTAAAATAATGAAGTAAAGTATACCCTCCTGCAATATATAATGAACAGTTAAAGCAGAGGCGGTGGTGACCTTAAAAATCTTAAGGCTGTTTATTCTTTGATCCATGTATCATAAATCTTTGGACTACAAGGTGGTACGGAACAAGGCAAGTGTACTTCTCAAAAGGTAAAATATGTAGGAGAGGGAAATTAGTTGTTTAGATTCATGTCCTTAGCGTCTCTACTGATGCATGTCTGTGCATGTGCCTTCAAGTCACCTGTCAACATATGGGAACCCCATCAATTTTGTAGGGTTTTATTAGGTATAGGGTGGTTCTGCCAGTTCCTTCCTCTGAAATAATAGCCTACAGCACCTGATATTCGTTGGCAGTCTCCCATCTAAGTACAAATCAGATCTGATCCTGCTTAGCTTCCAAGACTGTCATGTAGCGACAGGGGGGCAATGGAGGCGGTTGGCCCCCGGTGGCAATGTTTTTTGGGGGTCCCTGCTTGTAGCCATGCCCCTACGCAGTGTGGCCACGCCCCCTCACACCACGGCCACATCCCCTCCTGCCTTCCCTCCACGTACTCCAAGCTCCACCGCTGTTCCAAGATCAGATGAGATTTGGTGCCTTTAAAGTATTTAGGCTGTCATGTCATCTCTACTTAACACACCTGTAAATTAGATGCTTGGATTAGTCATTAGTCTTCTGAGAATCTGGAAATAGTTTTCTTATGTGGTGTAGATTGGCAATGACTGGCCATGCTAGGAGTCTATCCTTATTCTTGGTGGTTCTTTTTTTTTTATTTGTTACATTTATATCTTCTACTACTTCCAAGGAACGCAGAGAGGTATACATAGTTCTCCACTTCCCCCCTTCATCCATACAAAATAATTGTATGAAATAGGTCAGATTGAGAAGTGAATGACATTGAAGGATTCTAAGAAGAGATTAAATCTGCACAAGAGTGTGGTATTCTCATGCCCCTTCTTCATGCCTTTGTTCACTTTAAGAGCTACAAGCCTGTGGCTTCTCTTCTAAGTGTGGAGAAGCTTCTCTGTATGGAAGATCTCTATCTGAGCCAGAACTCTGGGAGAAAAAAACTCTCCTCTTAAGGCCTGACGCTTTTCATGTAAGGAAATGTGTTGTCAGAGGGGGCAAAGGACCAGCACACATGATTCCTGGCATGTTGATTTAACCCATATATAGAAAACCTGGGGAGGGTGGTAGTGACTGGCTCATGTTGAGATTTGAATCTTGATCTCCTGATTCCAGTAGTCTTAACTGCGACGTAAAGCTGGCATTTGTTTCTATCAAAATTTTCTAGAACAGAGATAGCTAGCCTGTTCCCATTCATCCATAGGTTAAAATGCTTTCAGGCTAAGATTCGTATCCCTACGGCAGCCAAATCTTTAGCCAAATTTAGGGATAGGGTAACAGAAAGAAAATTGATTTTTGTTAGTCCTTTCCTTCTACCTTACTGTAATGTGACATAAAATAGGGCTGGCTTCTTGTAGGGTTTTGAAGCTGTACAGTTGTGAGTTCTAAACTTCATTACAAGATATAAATCTACTAACTCTACAGATGGAACTAAGGAGATTATATTTGCCAAGATGACAGAAAGGTAGGAGCAGAAGAGCACGGGCAGAGGATAATTGGTGGATGAAGAGGAATGATTAATCCTTCTGAGTTCTCCAGTGCACATCTATCTACTTCTATTCTCTTCCAGAATGTTGGTTTGCCTCGGTGAAATTTACATTAATAACAGATAGTGTCAAACATTATTGAAGCAGTCTGCTGATATCCAGTATATTTCCCCTAAGGGAGTATTCCCTTTTCACTGTGTTACTGTGTATTCCTCATAGGTGCCTCATAATTTGTTTATTTTTATTTAAATAATTTATCCTGCTCAATGTCCAAAGATCTCAGAATGGCATATAATAAAATCAATTTAAACAATGGAAAAAAACAAATGAAAACAAAACAAAACAGGACAAGATAGGACAAAATGAGTTATATAAGTGATATGCAGGTATAGGATGGGGGATACTTATATTAGCAGCAGTACATGTGAAAAGGATGTTGGGATTATTGTTGATCATCAATTGGAACATAATCCAGCAGTGGGATGCTGCAGCCAAGAGGGCAAATAATATTTTATCTTGCATTAATAGAACCGTAGTTTCCAAGACAAGGGAAGTAATGATCCTACTGTATTCTGCATTTGTCAGGATTCATTGTCTGCACTAGTCAGGATACACTGGGCTATCTCTGTACCGACTTTGGAAACTTCAGTTGGTTCAAAACATGGCAGCCAATAAAATGATTCCCCTGGCTCCCAATTAGTTTTCAGGCAAAATTCAGAGTGTTGGTTATTATCTTTAAATCATACATGGTTTCGGTCCAGGTTACCTATGGGATTATCTCCTGCCATATAATCTGTCCCCCCGCCACAGGTCCTCTGGGGGACATTTACTTCAACCAGCCAGGATTAGATTAGCAACGGTCACCCAGAACACTTTTTCTTCAGCTGCCCCAGACTGTGGAATGACTTGCCAGAGGAGATTCGACACCTGAATACACTGTCTGAATTTAAAACAGCATTAAAGACCACTCTCTTCCAGTAGACTTATCCAGATTATTTTAAATTGTGAATTTTAATTATGAATTTTAAATATATATTGACTTTTTTAATTAGGTATTTGTAGTATTTGCTCTTTTAAACTGATACTATGAATTTTAATTTTTGTTTTAAATTTTTGTTCTCTTTTTAACTGATATGTGCTAATTTGTTGTTGTTCCCTGTCTTGATGATGATGAAGATGGCAATAATAATAACAACAGCAACAACAACAACAGGCCTAAAGCAAGAACTTTCCAAGCATTAGAACAGATACATTCCCTTATAAATTGAGGGAGATATTTACAAGATAAAAATTGCTCATAGAGTTATTTGGGAGAGAGATGCACAGAGAGCTTGTTGTCTTGCTTAGCTATTGCACAAAAGATGGTTGGATACCAGGAACAAATCCAGTGTCCCATTTCTCATTCCTTCCAGTTGATTGGTGAAGGGGGGGATTTTACTAGCTCCATCTGCCCTTCCAGCTGACCCCATCCCATCCCACAGTTCCCAGCTCTCACCCACACTTTGGTTTCTCTCAAACATGGTTAATGCAGCACTTTCTTTTTAAAAAATGTTCCTGAGTCATCAAGGTTTGGGCTTGTCACCAAAGGCATAATTTAGTGGTAGCTGATGTATATTATCCAGATTATCTGTCTGAAATATGCACAGAGGTGAAGTGTAGCCATTTATTATACATGAGAGTTAAGTACTAATCCAGATCAGGAACAAATCCAAAAGTCTATTCTGGCCATCCAGTAACTCTTCAGACTGCTGTGGAATGAGGAAAGAATTTGGGAGGGGGAAGTGGGGGGCTGCAAACTACTAAATCATTTACTTAGAACTTAAAACTGTGTGCTTTAGTTCACTGTAAAAACATTAGAGGTGCCAAAGGAATTTATGACAGCTGGATTAGATAAGTAGGGTTGACACAAAGTAAAATTTATCTATTTCCATAGTGTCTGTGAAACAGACACACACTTTCTATGACTGGAAAAAGCTATTTCCTTATACTGTTTAGCTGTGTTCACATCTATTCTACGCATCCTTAAACTTTCTAGGTGGTGAGCAAGTATAACACACACCAATTATGGAATAATAATGTTTTAATAGTTTCAGAAGGTAGAAAGGCACCCTTTCCTAGTGTTCTGAGGTTGTGCTGTTGTGTGCCTTTAAATTGTTTCCATCTTACGGAGACCCCAAGGCAAAGCTATCATGGGCTTGGCAAGATTTGTTCAGAGGGGATTTGCCTTTGCCTAGCTCTGGGGTTGAGACAGTGTATCTTGCCACGGCCATCTAGTGGGTTTCCATGGCTGAGCAGGGATTCAAACCTTTGTCTCCAGAGTCATAGTCCATTGCTCAAACCGCTACAACATGCTGGCTCTAAATGCTGTGATTCCCCCCACCACAAAAAAAACCCTTCAAGTAACACCACCACTAATGTTGTGGCACAATATGCTTGCCCAGAACTGATTTTAATCCTCAGACTGAAAAAAAAAAGTTTCCAACCCTTGTGCTAGAGAAATTTCTCAGGACACTTAGTTTGACAGTATGGATCTCAGTGGAAATGTATCATTTATCTATACCAGATTGGGCAAAGTATGCCCCCTGGATCCCACTTTTATTGCCCTGGGACCCCAACAACAACTCAATTTTTTTTTTAAAAAAAATTGCATTTGGGACAACTTTTGTCCCCAAACCATTCAGAAAGCCCTGTCATACAAACACACAAAATACCCCCCACCCTCACAGGCACCCCAGAACCCCATATTACCTACCAATATTTTGAGAGGGACTATAGAGGAAAACAGAGTTACTCGGGCATGCTGTCTTGGGGGGGGGTCTTCCAGAAGATCTGAAGGGAGTTAAAATTGATACACTCCCCCTATATATATATATATATATATATATATGACATAAAGTTTGTTAGTTTGTCGATTTCCTACTGTATCACACAAAAATGTCTGGACAGACCTTCACCAGATCTGGATTGTATGTTTGGGATGGTCTGTCAAAAGACAGGTATATGATGTATGTGAAATTCCATTTTAAAGTGTGGACCACCATGGCTGTGGCCCAGTTATTTTTCCCTGGATTTTCAACAAATTTGAAGGATATTTTGGGACTGTCTGACTTAAAATATAGATTATGTGGTACACAAGGAACACACTTGGGAGGCATGTGGAGTCCCCCAATTATTTTCTGAATCATATGTAGCAATATGGTGCCCTCTGTGAAAGATTTTGACAAGCTGAGTATGAGTTTTCAAGGGCAACAGAGACTGATGCACAACATAAGGAAACTTCAGGAACCTTTCATCTTTCAGGGTAGTTGAATCTGAAAGGTCATTAATACTAGGTATGCCAGTTTGTCATAAGTAAGAGTATTTCCCTAATTTTCATGTTTGCATATAATTACTATAATCTCCATCCATGCAGGACATCAGACTTGGTTTCCTGCATGGATGGAGGTGAATGAGATGAATGAGATTCACAAATTTACGGTTACCACCAAATATTTGGAACTAATGGTTCTGTTATTTAGAGTGGTGAGATCAGCTTGAAAATAAAATTGTTTCTTGGCGAGATATAAAGAGAGGTGAAATGGACAGCTCAGAGAGTGTGGTGTCTGTCTGGCTTGCTAGGCAGCTCAGAGTGATAACTAATTCTATGAATATCTGCTTTCACACTCCATTGTTTAGTGGGAACATGGTGAAGAGCAGATAATCTGTTGCCTTGTCATGGCCCATATGCAGCTCCAGTCATTTCATGACTTCACAGAAAAGGAATGGAAACAGTGTTAAAACTGCTGGACTGACCATTTGCCCCAAACAGTGAGATGAAGAGGCCTGCACTTTAAAATGGAACCCCTCCTTCATTTTAAATAAAACTGGGATCTTACAAGATTCCATTGGCCACACAAAAATGCCTTGAAGCCTGCAGATGGGACATTAGCGGTTGATCATGCATCTTTCCTAAAGCATACAGATTTGACAAACTATTCGTTGGAAGCATAAAGTATCAGTTTTTCTTTCTTGGTCTTTTTATCCAATATACAAATGCATTTTATATAAACAAAGATAAGAAAGTGCATAACAGACCAGCAGATGTTTAAAAGAAAGTCAGACTGAATTAATAGGTAATGTTAAGGAAGAAATTTTTCCAGATAACTTTATTATGGCAAATGCACAATCAATGGTCTGGCTAAAAATCTAATATGGCAAAACAATGGTTTGAAGAACTGAGACTGTACTATGGATTTGTGCAGTTGCTCTACTCACCACTTGCATAGAATTCTGATTGCCTGACTATCTGTTCCTCTTCAAAGCAATATGCAATATGCTCAGCCTAGACAGATTCCTCAAACCAGGGCAGGGAAAGGAGAAGGAAAGAGGGTGGATTGCCATCATGGTCCTTTATTTCCTCTCTTTCCTGTCTCCTTCCCTGAATATGTATGTAGGGCTTTGGGAGAGGGCTTGTGGTGCTGAGAAATTGGGCTGTGAGCTGTCCTTCATTGGTGAGTAAGTGGCTGCTGGTGAGCTTTTAAAAAGCTTGCAGAACCTGATCAGAGCCACTGAGAGGGAAGGATCCTCTCGAAAAGAAGCACCTGAGGTGAGGGGCAGGGGAGCAGAGGTTGAAGAAACTCACAAATAATCAAATTTGTGAAAAATAAAGCTGCAAATGTAGAGGGCCAACTGTAATGTTCCTTGTGCTGTCTCCAGGCCTGTATTCTTACTGTAGTGCAAACGTAAAAGATGGTCATCCTAAACTGTCAGGGATCAAGCCCAAAACAAATCCTGAGCCTAGGACTTGAAGAATGTCAGAAGGTCATTTAAGAGGTAAGAAGAGGCTTACTACAATTCAGCTAACAGAGATTTCAGTGCATGTTCACTTGTTTACCTAAGTATTTGTGTACTTGGGCGTAAGTTGCTGGGAAAGAGAAAGGAATGTTGAGCCAGAATAAATGCTGAAGTTATCTGTTTTGTATGGAAACCTGCTGGATTGGAGGATCTTATTAATGCTTCTCAAATGTTCTTTTAACTGACTTCCTTTTTCAGCTGCGCTTCCGCTGTGTCCCCTGGTAATTACTTTAACTTAAACACGGGAATTATTTAAGCTAACTGTAACTTAACCCTTCTTAAGAAAGATCTCTGCTAAAATAACAAGTCCTCTTGACAGCACTTAGTGATAATGAGCCATATGATGTCCCTGGAACCTTCTCCTTAACCCAAGCTGCCCTTCCCCCAGTCAAACCTTTTCTTTATCTATACAGCGAGGAAATTTTGCTCTTGGTGCTCATTGCATTGGCTGCTAACAGGTCTGGCTTGACTTCATGTTACTCTCACCTCCTCCTGCTTCTATGTTGGAACTGTATCTGAGAGGGCTTAGTTTTTAGCTAGTTAATTTTTGCCTACTGCAGTTAGGTTACTTTATACGAATGGTATTTTAGAGAAGAAACTAGGTCACAAATTATGTCTAACTGAACAACCATTTTATTACTAAGAACAGCCTAGAATGGCAATACAGATGACTGCCTCAGTTTGGACACAGTGCCACCTATAGTTGGAACTGAAACATAAGTTTTCTAATGTCCCTGATGCCATTTTCAAAAATGACTACTTTCCAAGATGATGACTCTAACAAAAAATTTATTAGTTGATTGCAGATGTGGGTCCCACCTCATTCTTCAATCAAAACCTCCTTTTCTCCTCCCCTGATAGTATGGAATTTTCTGGGAGTTATGTTTTTGTGAGAAAGCAGTGTACAGGACCCCACAACCATCAGAAGCTATGAGAAATGAAACTAGAAGTGGACTGCCAGACAGTTTTGTTCTCTCTGCACAAGTATTTTGAAGTCCTATGTAGTCCATTGGGGGTGCTGAGGGTGATAAAACTGATTGTTATGCTGTTATCAACATAGATAATCCCATTTTAGTCCACACATTAGTCTCTTGCAATGTTGTAATCTTTGACTAATTTCTACTTTCTTGATGTAAGTCTTGTTTTAGTAACCACAAAGTCTCCTGCATATGGTTCAAAGATTTTATCATAAGTGTAAATACTGTTAACTAGAATATTAAGCAAGGCCAGCATTAGCGCGTAGTCACTGAGGGAATAGGTTTGACCTTTTAATCCAAACAAAGCCAATTGAAGGTATTATCCAAATACACACAATTAACATTTTTAGTATATGAGAAAGCAGCAAATTACAATGTTTGCTGTTAACACAGGATAGAGATCAGGCAGTCCTAATCTTACCAAAATGTTATCTAATCCTCTCACAGAGAATGTAATGCAGCGAAGGACAACTGTTATTAAAAAAAAAAATCAATTTTCAATAAACAAGCTAGTTAAATTAAGATACAAAAGAGAGCCCAGAGGCCCTGTAAGACCCCAACACTGACACAACACAGTTATGCTACCAGATGGGATTTGGGTGAAGTTCTTATACAAGGTCTCCTTATACTTTTTTTCCCCAACACTTTTTTTTCTCAACATTCTCTGGCAGCACCACAGACAATGGCAGTTCTGGTTGTATGACCTCCTTGTTACCCCTGATCTGGCTGCCTCAGTCCCCTCAGTAGTCCTGCAGGGTTATGGCTGTGTTGCCTTCTGCTCTATTGGTTCTCAGTAGGATTCCAGCCAATATGTTTTCAAATTATTTTTCCAGTGGGTTGGCTGATTCGGCCCCCCCCCCAATTAATACAATAAAAGCTTGGGTTCCTGTTATTAGTTTCAGTCTGATGCCATTATTCTCATAGAGAAGTTCCCGTTCTTAGTTTTGCAACAAAACTGTATAAATTATGGCTAGAGCACAAGCATGGGCCTTTGCAGCATAGAAAGCTGCCTTATGCTGAATGAAGTTCAGTACTTGGTCTGTGCTCACTGGCACTGGCCCCACAAGCTTTCATGCAGAAATATGTCTCAGCCTCACCTGGAAATGCCATCAATCAGACTTAGGACCTTTTGTATCCAAAGCATGTGCTCTGTCACTGGGCTACGACCACAACCAAAGAAACTCAGGTGTCTCATAGAGATTTATACTTAAAGGTGTGGTCTTGTTATATTTCCTGTTCACTATAAAAAGATCCTGACATGTATCTATAAGCCATTTGTTCCCTTGCCAGAAGTGAGGTGTTTGCCTCAGCTGGTGAGCGTCAGTGTGCTTCTGTTTGAAACTCTTCTCTCACTGCAGAAGATGCTTTGTTTTCTGAAATGTGGATGTTTCAAAAGAGCAGCAGCACAGCTTTATACTGTTGCCTTGTGTAAAAACTTATAGAAAGGACTCTCCTCTTCCTTTGCCATGGAATGAAATAAAAGAAGACAGTGGCCATTTCCACACGGGGATATAGCCCGCACTGGGACGACCTCACCAGGAGGTCGTCTACACCGCGTGGTGTGCTAGGGCGGTTTGAAAAGGTGAGGTTCTACACCTCAAAGTGCCCTCGCGCAGCCGCAGGGGTGGCACCGCGTGTTTTATAAAGACCACCTTTCAAGTGGTCTTTTTAAAACGAGCGCGCTAGCCCGTCGCAGCGCCCTGTGAAGAACTGCAGGGGCGCGCAAGTGCCTCCCTGCAGAGCTGCCCGGGGGCGGGCTTCCGGCTGGCGCACTGCCCCGATTGGCGGAGCACCACCGGAAGCCACCAGCCGCCATTTTGGGCACCGCCGGATGCCACCGGCGTGTAGAGTGGCGAACGCATGCTGCTCCCCGCAGGGATGGAGCCACCCGGATTAAGGTAAGCTCTGTTCCTGTGTGCGCCGCCCCGTTTCCCCGCATTTCATGCCCCCCCCGTGTGGAAAGGACCAGTGATTCACTTTTTTTCAGGCTTCAGTTCTGAAAATGAGATTTTTTAAAAAAAGAAAAAGAAAGTGCCTGCTATACCAGTTTGGCATAAGAAAAGAAAACAAAGAAAAGCATTAAAAATGAGGGCTAAACAGAGAGAGCTGGGGGAGGAGCTGTTTCTTCTTGGTGAGAGATTTTGAATGGTGTAGCACAAAGACGTTGACTAATACTTTTGCTCCATTGGCACTTCAATTGGATGAGAGAGTCATTTGCCCTCCCTCCTCTTCCTAGAGGAAAGGTATGGTTGTTTTGTCCTACTAATAAGTTTCTATGAACTGTATAATAGCTAAAACGTGTTCTCTCGCTCCTCATGGAAGGTTTGGTCCACTTTTTTATTTCATTAGAATGGAGATGTGAAAAAAAATTGGTGTGAGAGCTCCATGAGGTTCAGTGATTGAAAAGTAAGTTTTACAAAAAGGTTATCCGGAGCTGTTTTCCACTTTGTGTTTCCTACTGTTTAATGTCAAAACCAGTCGTTGTAGAGAATAGGAGAGTACAGAGATATGTTGGCATTTTTTCATGCAGGTGTTCCACAGGAACAAAAACAAGTAATTGTTGTTGAGAGGTACAGCAGGTAGCAGGTGTTGAGAGGAGCCCACAAAAAGGTTTTTCGGAGCTATATTTAGCTTACCCTCGGGGGTAACACTTTTTTTCAAAATCCATCGTCTGATGAGGAAAGGAGAGTACAGGTGATAGTCCATACTCTGTATCCACAGACTCAACAAATCATGGCTTGAAAATATTTTTAAAAAATTGAAAATCAATGTTTGTTGCCATTTGTGTAAGGGACACCATTTTACTGCACCATTGTATGTAAAGGGATTTGAGCATCTGCAAATTTTGTTATCCACAGAGGATCTTGGAACCAAACCCTGGAGGATACTGAGGGCCCACTGTATTGAAAAAAAGAGTGATATTATCTAATCTCTTGTTAAATGACACTGTAACAAAATGAAAATTGTATATATCAAAACAATTTTAAGTTTTCATACTGCTTTTTGCAGTATGCAGCTAATACTGACTTCTTTTTGCAAAGTCCAAATTTAAAAGCAGGAATAAAGACATCTCATAAGAATTCTAAGAACTTTCATTAATACTTTGTAGAATGCAGATGCCATAAGTGTCTTCTTTGAGGTCAAAAGTAAAATAATACCTATCATCTTTGGGGTTAGAAATTCAGTAGTGTATGCTTTACAAAGATTGTTCTTTCTAGAAACTGAATGGGTGTCACTTGCATGAGATTCTATTATATCACAGAAGGCATATGAAACAGATTGGGGGAGCTGCATGGTGAAGGGAGATTATCTATCTGGATCGGAAAGGCTAATTATCTGTGGTATGTTTCAGGAATGCCAGCCCTGCCAATAAAGATTGGAAACTATAAGGGCTGGCTTTGTGTTTTCCAATAGAGTGTGATCTATTAGAACAGCTCTGACAGGGTTTAGCTTTCCCTGCTGCGCACAGATTGAATCCATATAGATGGCTAATTAAACCTGGAGTCAGTAAACAGAAAAGAGAAGCCACCACTTTGAAGAAAAGAAGATGGCAAGAACAATATCCTGTTCTTTGGTTACTGTCAGTATGGCATCTCCTTAGCTATGAAGGAATGTTCATGTTAAACCCTCTTCAGATGTTGATAGGGACAATTTGGGCTTTCTTATGAATAAATAATGCAGTGTTGCTGTTTCTTATAATCTTATTCACTAGACAAAATGTATTTGTTTAGTATATGGCATAGTATTCTTAATGTAAAATTTACATTGATGCAAGAAACTTAGATCTGGTTTATACATTTGAATGTGAAAGCAGCTGACTTGGATTCCTTGCATGTTGTCAAACCTGTCACATTTAAAATAACTATTTATGTTAAAGAAAGCTTTCATAACAAACTTATTTTTTAAAATCCATTTACTGCATTTAATATATCCTGAAATAACATATAGGAGACTGCAGGTTTATTTTTCTGGTGATACACAATGGATTTTCCCATACAAATATGCATGCGCGCATATATATATATATATATATATATATATAATAAATAAAAAAATATAAAACTCAGCATGAGAGGTTACATAAGAGGTACAATAGTCATAGTGAATCATTCAGCATGGGATTGATTAAGTCATGAATATTTCTAGAGCTGTGAGATTCAGTTTGAGAAGGGTATATCTAAGAAGCACAAGAATCTTTGGTTAAAACAAAACAAACAAATAAACAAAACCCAACACTAATAGCAGTGACAAGTACATGTGCTGAGTGTTAGGTAGTATCGTCTAATTATATTGTTGCCATTTTAAGTCATAAAAACTGTACAAAAATATCAGAGTCAAAGAAGGACAATACAAACTTACATTCTCTCTAAGCAATTCAGCAACTTGTAGCAGTAGTCCTGAACACTATACATGTTAATAAAATACTTTCATGAATGCAGCTTCTGTTTTTCACAAATATTTGGAAAAAGGAGGAAAAGACAATGTTAGGAGCTGAAAATTGCTTCTTTCTGAGTGACACTCAGTTGACATTCATTTATCTGAATGTAGGGTGAACATTCTTCACAGTTGCATTGTGGTCTGTGGCTGCTGTTACTTTGGGGCAATTAGCAAGTCAATAGCAAGCTTAAGGTTATTCTTCCAAACATGTAACAAGCGGGTGGGTGATGTCTGTGTGTTTTTCTTTTCTTTGAGCTACCCAAATCGTATTCCTCAGTTTTGCTATTGGTAACCAGCTAAAGGCAAACATGCTGTTGTGGGAACACTAAGAATGTCTTAATATCTGTAAAATATGGTTAATTTATTGTTTTAGTATAGTGTTTTAGATAGATAGACAGACAGATCGATCGATTGATCTAGTAGCCAGTGTTTCTGGAAGTGTAGAAGAATCCCTTCATGTCCAAAAATATTCTGAAGTAAAATATTAGCTACACATCAAATAGTCTGTGAGTAGAAATTTGGTTTTAATTAGTAGTTGCATCCTCTTTGATATATCTTCAGTACTTTGCCCTCACTGTTTGGGAAATACAAACACCTTTCCTTTGACATCATTGCTTCTGGAGAAGGAGATGGAAAGTGCATGTATGTAGACGTGCCTATCTGTCTGTCTCTTTTCCTTCATAATAAGCAGAAATTAGATTTAAATGTCTGTGATTCGGTTCCAAGGGCAGGTTTTTGCTATGGCAAATGGATCTGGGTGGATGATTTTCTGCAAGCAATTAAAGCAGTTAACAGGAAACCAGACAATAAACTTATTTTCAGTATAAGAGCAACATGTTAATGAGTTCCATGTCATTTAAATGCTTCTGATGAGTTTCATGCCAGTCTAGCGCACTGTAGAGCCTGTGTAAATTGTCACCACCACATTTTACAGTCTCATTTGCAGCTCACAGAGTGGGACCTGGGGAAATTTAGGCACAATAATCATCACAGCTGTCAGAACTTCCCTTGCTTCTTGCTGGTTTCCCTTCCACCCACCCTTCAGCCTCCACAGTGGCAGTTACGTGGCAGCATAGAATTGTTTTTGATGGGGGCTCCTGAGGCCAAAAAAGAAAAATCACTGGAATCTTGGAAATACTGACATGTGTCACACCCATACTCAGTTTTAACTCCTTCAGCCTTAAAAAACGATTTGAGCTGAAAGTTCTCTTACCAACAGTTTCAATAATGGGTATGACATACATTAAACTTATCTTTTGAGCAGGCATAGATTAAAGTAATGAAGATAGCAAATCAAGAAATGAAATAAAGAACTTGGGGAAAAATTCAAAATTATTGGTTTGGAGTCAGAGCTGGCATATAATTGGAAAAATTCCTCATAAGCCCCTTCATACCCTCTGTAGCCCCACTTTGCTCTCTCAGAACCTATTCTTGAGGTTGTGAGGTGGGGAGACTTCTTGTAATGGAAGTGGATTTAGTGCAGGAAGGAGAAACTGTTGAAATTATTGAAACACGACTAAATCTTACAGAAGGATAGCTTCAGTGCTCAGTTGAAACAGACCAGCCCATTTTATAAAGCATTTCTTTAAATTCACGTTGACACCATGAAATTGTTTTTGTTGAACATTTCTGTCCTATTTTAAAGTTACAGGCTAAGTGTTAAAAAAGAAGAAGAAAAAAATGATAAGCCCATACCCCCATATGTTGAATTGGATGAGTGATGACATAAATGAAGTGATACTTGATTCAGAACATCTCAGTACAATAAAATTGTAAGATACAAACTTGATTGTCCCATCAAACACTAGAAAAGAGTGAGTAAATAGTGTTTCATACATGTAAGGAATTCATAGAAGAAGATAAAGAAACCATACCTTTTTCAGCCACATTATCACTCACATATCAGACTTGAGGTCTGGTCAGAAACATCTGTAAATTGCTCTTTGAGGAACAGCCACAGGAATGAAAGCTTGGGGAGGACATAATATCTGACTCATTGCATTCAGAGAACTGTTGTCATTTTGAGAGAAAGCAGTTCAGATGAATTACAGTAGCTTAACAAAATTAGCTGTGTGAATTGTCTCTATACCTATGTTAGCATGTGCCAAGTTAGATGTTACGTCCACATTGCTGGTAGGTTCGTGCAGGAGTGGAAATCATGTGAACAGTTCCTATGGCTTTTTACACATTGTTGGACTGCAGCTCCAAACATTCATTAACACTGACTATGCTGGTTAGGGCAGCTGAGAACTATATTCCCAAACATCTGGAGGGCTGCATGATTCCCACCCCTGTCACAGAGTAATTACAAGTGTTTGAACTGTTTGAAAGATGGAGTGAAATATGTTTAATTCAAACAGTAAGATTTATTAGGCTTTCAACAATATTCTTTTGTCTTTTATTTTTAAGAGTTTGTTTTAATCAGTTGTGCACATTAAATCAGCACTAATTCCACAAAAGGGAGAAAGAATTTTCACCAAATTTCTAAGAATAAGCTATGCATAGCCACATTGATCTTACATGTTAGTGACCCTAATATGGGCAAAACACTGCAGGCATATGGCAGATTTATCAGCTTTAAAAGCCGGTCTTGCACGGGGTATGTACTGTAAATTCTGCACTATTATTGAAATTCCTCAAGCCCACACAGCATCGGAATTATTATGATCCTTCTTCAAAGCTGTTCTTTGAAAATTTCCAGTGCTACATATTTCCGCCTTCTTTCCCACCCTCTGCTCACTTCTCTTCAGCACTTTATAGCTGTAAGCCAGCCAGGACTGCATGCCAAGATGGGGCTCAAAGGAGGGGTTCATAAAAGGAGAACCCTCCCAAATGGGAAGCACGAATGGCATTTAGTTTTAGCAGTGGTGATGTTGTGTTTTATGCTTAATTCCTTTACATCCTTATGTACCACGTCTTTATACTAATAAATATACAGAGCTCCAAAAATGACACTGATTAAGCTCTTGGCTTTTGCTCTGAAAAAAAAAAGATGACTGGTTTTAAACCACTATCTTGTTTCTCTATAGATTCCTTCAGCCATGACATCCGTTAGTCTATTTGAGCACAATTCTTGTACAGCTCATTTCCCCTAACCATGTGTGATTTGTTTCTTTAATGAAGGCCCTTCTTTTGTTTGATGCTTTCAGTTCTGTGGGATTATTATATCCAGTGATTTAGACGTTTGACATTAGCCAAATATTTTATAGCCTACAAGAATTAAGATAGTATGCTCTCTGCCAGATAGCTTATTTGTAATCTTTATAAGCCAAAGGACAATATAAAGGAATATATTCCTTGAAAATGAATACTTTGAAATATTTTTAAACATTAAAGCAAAAGATTAGTTGAACAGTTTTTTTCAGGAGGCTTGCTATGTTGATACTGTAGTTAGAGCTAAATATTTGGCACTTTAGTTGTCATTGGAAAAGCAAAATGGTCAATATATTGAAGAGCTAACAGTTTTGGAAATGAAGAATAAAAAAAAAGCCTAATGGTTACCCGTTTCTGTATCCTTTAATGTAGGCTCATGGGGTTTTAAAGGGTTTGCAAACAGTTAACTAGGCTCTTTTATTATTCCAAGTGCAATTATTACACTCTATTACTGTAGAAAGTGTGTTTTTTGATAGCAGTTCTGGCAAGTACTGTATCCTACGCTGCTTGGTCAGCTTCCTTCTGTGGGTTACATATGTCTCAAATATAACTGCCCTTGCTGATGAAGTGGACCAAGTGTGCTGCCTTTTGGGTAAACAGCAGAACAAGAACTAATCAAAGAGAACAGGATATTAGGCAGTTGAAACCCAAGTTGCTGTTTTTATGCAAGGTGTCCAGACTGCAGAGACTGAACAGAGAATCTTTGATCGTTGTAATGTTAGGCAGGGATGAAAACTGTTGTTTGCTAAAAGAGATGTATTTTTAGTGTAGGCTGCAATTGCAGCAATTTGTAGTATTGTGTTATTAAGTCAATTGACAGGACTTTTTGAAACATGTGCTGATGATTGTAAAAAGTACATAAGAACTGGATGCATAGTGTCCTGGAGCTGTTCACATTAACATTTTTTGACCAGTTATAGAAATAGTTGCAATAAAATATTTTATGGGCTGGTTTAGCAAAAGAACTCTCACATGTGGCTGCTGTTCCTTCCTATCTAGGCTGATTTGCAACTGCATCTGATGCTCTGACTCTTTTTGTAGCACTGAAAAGTACAGTATGGTATGTTATACTTCACTCCTACTAAGAAGAAAATTACGTATGTGTGGCAGAGGGCAAATGCTTCTGGCAAGATCCCAGAAAAGTTGGGGAAAATCTTACTTTGAATAAAGACATGAAGAACCTTGTCCAATAACATCTGCGTTTACAATTGGATTGCTGTGTCTTATTTTGTCATCCAGAGCACTCACCAGATCCAACAAGCTGTGGAAGTCAAATTGAGACTTTGAACTTAATTAATTTTAACCCTCCATAGGAAGACCAGTTGCATTGTTATAAATGCCTAATAAGTATGTTCTTTATTTATGTATATGTTTGTATGTTTTGCACAACAGATCACATAACTTTGATTGAACATTATCTGTCCCTGGAATACTGGGTTGGTATTTTGTATTTCCACTAAATCACTTAAAGGCTGTTCATTCCTATATAAAGACTTCACCCAGTATTAATGCTCCAAAATGAAACACTTCAGTACCTTTTTTAAGGAAATTTATTCCAGTTTGAATCAGGCTGTGAAATATGACAGTTCCTCAGAGGTGTATCTGGGGTGGGGCAAGCAGGGTATGTGCCCTGGGTGCCAATGCCAGGAGGGTGCAAAAAAGCCGAACTCTCCACCCTTCCACCTGGCCCTGGCCAACCATTGCCCCCATCAGTGTCATTCTCGGCTTGGTGTGGCAATGGCGGCAGCAGCAGCAGCCCCTCCACCTGGGCCTGGCCTGCTGCTGCCCCTGCCAGGGTTATTCTCAGTCCAGTATGATGGTGGTGGTGGTGGTGGTGGTAGTGGCAGCAGCAGTGGCGGTGGTGGCGGCAGCAGCGGCGGCAGCAGCCCTTCTAACCAGGCCTGGCTCACTGTCGTCCCCACTGGGATTTTCCTCCACTCAGGACAGCAATAGCAGGAGAAGCAATAGCACCTAGGAGTGCAACTTCCATGCTTACCTTAGGCACTGTTGAACCTAGATACCCCACTGCTGTTCCTTAACTGAATCGAATAGAAAATTGTGTTATAACTTTACACATTTCAAGAATGATTTTGAAGTGGAAGAGAGAGTAAAACTGATGACTATCGTTTGAGTTGCCGTATTTTAATTGAATAACACCTTTAGAGGAAGTAATTTGGTACTTTAGTGCTTGTTCCTGAATTCTGTTAAAATTATTCAAACAAAGGTAGTAATAGCCCAGTTCAACTGGCAGGGAAGAAAACAGAATAGTTTAGGATTTGAATTTGGAAGTTGTGTGGAATAGATAATGAAAAAAAATATTATGTAATACTTTCTACGTCCAGGAAAATATATCCTTAGATATAATTTGGGATTGCTTTTATACTACATTCAGTGTTTGATTCCATCACGGGTTCAAAACCAGCAACATAAGAGTTGTTGGCTATGATTTAGCCTCTGTGCTATTGAGTGCTATCCAAAGCAGCCAATTATAACATTAGCTAGTGCAGCAAAATAAATTGCCCTTGACAGTTAGAGACTTGAGGCAGAGAAAGTAATGCAGTTAACACCTGCTCCCTGGAAATCCTTACAGGTCAGTCTTGTTTTTGACCTCAGTGACAACGAGACTATATTGTTACTAAACTTTGGGAGGGGTTGCTTCAGAATTGTCTTGCTTTGTCTCTTTCTCTTTGCTCTACTCTGTTCTACTTCAGTCTCACATTAGGCTTAATTGCCCTAAGACTGCCATAGTTCATCCTTAATGTACCCTTTTCATACCCAATTTTTGTGGGATATGTTGTGGTAAAATAGCTACCTTGAGTGGAAGACTGGCCTGCTGTGTTTCCAGCATGTACTAGTTCATCTTAATTCCTGAGCAAAAGGTGCTTTAGGATTTGTGGGTTGGTCTTCCATCTGGAAGAGGGTGACTTTCAATTAGCTCACCATTCATTACTGAGCAACTTCAGCCTCATCTTTTGGTTGGAGTGTGTGTATATATATATTTTATTTATTTAGAACATTTATATCCCACTCTTTAGCTAAAAACACTCCCAGAGTGGCTTTGTAAATTGTTAATTTGCATAACATGAAAGTGTGGCCTCACATGTGTGAAAAGATTCCAGATACTGTCAAACTTCATGTACCTCATTGAGATGCTTCATTGAGATTAGGTGTGAGGGAGAAATCAAACAACTTTCATAAAAAGAACCAAAAAGCTAGTTTGCTGTCTGATAGCCCATATCAGAAAATCTTAAGAAGGAAATTCTATTTCCCTAGTTTGAAATAAGGAGATGAGGTTATTTACAAGATTAAGATTGTATTCTCCTGCACAAACCTGCCAGGGCTTTGATAGGTACAAGGGTGACTCTTCTGGCAGTCTCATCACCAATAGAGGCATGTTGGGTGAGGATGTGAGATAGCTGTGGCTGTTCACAAGCTGTGGAATTTCCTTCCAAGGGAGGCTAGAATAGTCCGTTTCTGTTGTCCTTCTGGTAGCCAGCAAAGATCTTCTTAAATGGCAGCCTTTCAGCAACTGACTGTTTGCAAAGAACAGGACATATATTGGATAGATGTTGAATTTTTAGCCTCATAATGGTAATTGTTGTTCATCACAAATGAGAGGGTATATAGTAGGTGGCTGTTCTATCTCTTATTTTTTTGTTGATGATAATGTTACCTCAAAAGGTGGGGGACCCTTGAGGTCCTCCAGCAATACCTGCAACTCTGTGCAAAAGTGGGGAATTAGTTAGTTCTAATTAGGAAGGCTGCAAGAGGCAAGGTAACTAGTGAGATCTTTTCACCATTGTTTACGAGGTCTTTGCAGGAAAACCAACCAAAGACTCAAAAGTAAATTAAAATGTGTTTATTGAGCAGAATTCAATCATGCATTCACACAAGATTCAGACAGTCAAACACTCACACAAGAGCTAACTGAAGGAAAAGAAGGAAGGTTATGGATAGCGAGGCTTAGGATTTGGGGTGATAATTGCCAATCCAGAAGAGCAAGTGTAGAAGCTGCAACTAATGGGTTGAAATGTAGGATTTTTATACCCCAAATCTGCCTGGAGGGCATGTATGTAAATAATTCTCTAGTAGGGCAAACAAAGGAATTTGCACCTCAGACAATGAGATCTGGAATGAGTTGATGGTCTTAGCAGGTGAGTGACAAAGAATTGTTAGCTGGTTAGCTGGCTTATACCATTTGGTATAAGAGATAGAACAGCCACCTACTATATACCCTCTCATTTGTGATGAACAACAACTACCATTATGAAGCTAAAAATTCAACGTCTACCCAATATATGTCCTGTTCTTTGCAAACAGTCAGGAAGGTGTGTAAAGGAATAGGTGTTGAAGGGGAGAAGAAACAGGAACATCCCAATCAACATTTCCATGCAAACATTGGTGACTCTTTTGTTTCATCTCTTTGTTTCGAGGGCTAGCTAGACATTCGTTAGCATTTGAAAGCTTCTGGTATGACTTAGCTAAGCCTACTAGGAATCTTCCTGACCTGTTTATCCTGTCAATTTCCCTCTTATTCAGCCTGGCTTTCAGCCATAGCAGTGTATGATTTATGTCAATTAAGTCATGTCAAATGTGGTGGCTGCATGGCCACTAACAATAATATTCCTTTAAACATAATATTGTGTTTTAATATTATGTGCAATGCTGGTTTAATTATATAGACATGCCTCTGTAATTCTGTTAACAAAGCCTTTGACAAAGAAGATCCTTTTTACAAAGTCCTTTTATGCCATCAGGTCCTCCTTTCCTCCTCATCCTCTGTCTAGATATTTTTTTCCTCCAGAGTCAGCACTAGGAGGATGGTGAAAGAGTATCAAGTTGCTGTAGCATGTCTGCAAGAAATATTGCCAATAAAGCTTGAGCTGGGAAAAGATGAGATTCTGCTCTAGCTGATACTACTGTAGCTGTAACTGTAGCTGTGTGTGCCTCTCTGCAACAGGAAAGTTAAAATAGGTGCTTTCTCCAGCCTCCCTTCCTTACTGAGCATGTATGAAAAGCAAAATAGAGAAAAAAGGGAGAAGCATATACCCTTCCCTCCCACTCTGTTCCTATCATGTTAAAAACCTACCACAACAGCTCTAAAATTGGTCAGCAAAATTGAAATCATAAGAAGAATTGGAGGCTGGTGAAAGAAAAATATCATTCCTAGATGCCTATTCAAAGAAGCTCTCAGGTGGTCTCTAGAAGGGTCAAAAAGGCCTAGTTGATCTGGTTGCTTCATTTCACATGTGTAAATTGTTTGTTTTTGGTAAAAAAAATTGCTGGAAATTGTTGAACTCCTCTTCCTTCTTGTAGTGTAGGAACCTATCCCTATTCTTTCCATGTTATTTCTGCCTCTGGTATCAAATTTTCTATTAATTAACTGGGGCACACCTGTATAACATATTGCATTTGTACTTGTTTTTTAATTGTGCTATGAGCATCTTAGGTGTTAGTTGTAGGAGAAAGGTAAGACATAAGCATAATAAAAATTCCTCTTTATAAGTGTAAGATTTATAACTCTTGAGACATAACATTTCCCATGGGGACATGGGGAAGTTAGTCAGGCTTCTCCACAGTGTGATTTCCAGGCAAGAACTCTGATTAGATAGGACTACCTAAATAACTTCAGAGTGGCCAAGACTGATTATCAAGCAGACTAAAAAAACCAGATCTGGCATTTCAAGGAAAGCCTAGAATGGTTTCCATTCTAAAAGAAGAGTCCTGTTTAAAATGCATAGAACTTTACAGTCACAACACAAAAATAGATGCAGTTTCTAGAATATCACACTTGCCTTATATAATGCTATTCGGTGTCATGCAATTCATTTATCAGAGTTAAAAAGGGGAGATATATCTCCAAGTGCTCATGGATGGTATTTATTAATTTATTTATTTACTATTTTAGAATAAGCCCAACTTGTTTTGACCTATTTATATATTTCAGTGGCCTTCTTTGGGGTGTTTTCTAGAGGCAGAAATTTCTGGAGCTCAAAATCTCATTCCATTTGCTGGACCAACAATAAACTGGTATTCCCTGTCATGTAATTCTTTGAGACAGTTATGAGATTCTTTGAATGTAGTGGTAATGTCCCAATTAAAATGTCCCATGGACAAATGTTGGTTCAGGTCCATCAGAATTAATTCAAGCAGGAGAGGAAGACAGCACGAAAATCATTCGATCGCCATATCATAGGAATTCCTGTTTCTTTCCTTTGAATTGTCTAACTTAACTGATGTATCTGGGGAAGCAATATTTCAAGGATCCTTTGGAAGGAAACTACACAGCAGAAAAGTGGTAGCCTAAGAATGATTTAAGGCTGCTTAGAAGTTTTCCATATATGTAAGAATGAGGAACAGCAGTGAAGGCTGGCATTGTTCTTCATCCCAAAGGAACAGATCAGGAATGTGTGGCTGAGTCAGGCTCACAGACCTTCGTTCACAATGTGTTTTGGAGGATCATATGGAAATTTGAATAAAAATAATGACTTGCACATATCTAGTCTGTGCATCTCTGCTAGTTCTTGGTATCCTCCTGCAAGTAGTTGTGCCTTGCCATAGATTTTAGGCTGCTATCTTTCAGTATTTCTTCCTGGTCAAAAGTAGCAACTTGGAAAATTGACCAGAATATTTGAGGAATGGAACACTGTGATAACATGTTTATTCAAATACATCAGAAATGTTGCCTTTATATATGTTCCTAGTCAGTTGAGAAGTGTTCGCATGATGTATGGAGAAGGAGGATAAGGAGGATAAGGAGGAGGAGGGGGAAGCTGACTTTGTTCTCTTGCTTAAGTTGAAATGGAAGTGCAGTATTCTTCCTCTTCTCTGGTGTGTGAAGCTTACAGATGCTTCTTTGAATAGTGGTATAGTGTGTTCCTGACAAATCTCTCTCTGGCTTGAGTAGGGACAAGTATTTAGCTCACTGTACTGTAGTAGCAGTGTATTTTGTTCATTTTAGTATACTTTCATAGCAACACACAGGTACAATGTAAATTAGTTGTGATTTATTTTTGTAAGAAAGTTAAATATAACTTTTGCCATTAGAAACTTTTAAAGTTACAAATATTTTAACCTTGAATTTGGTTTTGGTTTACCTTTTGTTCCTGTTGCTTGCTTGCTACTTTGCTCAGGGACAGTATGTTGATATCTGTTGACTTGATAGCAAATTAGGATATAGAGCAGGGGTAGAAATCATGGAACCATAGAGTTGGAAGGAGCCCTATGAGCCTGCTCAATGAAGGATCTACAGTTAGAGCAGTGGTTCTCAACCTGTGGGTCCCCAGATGTTTTTGGACTTCAGCTCCCAGAAGCTCTGAGCATTGACCATAATGGCTGTGGCTTCCGGGAGCTGAAGCCCACAAACATCTGGGGACCCACAGGTTGAGAACCATTGAGTTAGAGCATGCCAAGCAGGTAGCTATCCAACCTCTTTTTTAAGAGAATATTTTTATTAAAACAAATTTGATATATGTAAAACAACACATAAAGGGATAAAAAAATACACAACAAACAAAAAACCCCCAGCAAATAAAGAAAAATATATTTAAACAGACTAAAAAAAACTAAACAATACTAAACTAAACTAGAAGGGGGCAAAAGAGATAGACAAATTACTTCCAGCCCCCCAGCTGATGGTTATATGGTAAAATATTAAATCTTCAGCATTATAGCACTAGTACACACATCTGTGTATTAATAAAATTTACTGACCTTCAAAACCCAAAATTATTCTTCCCCAATGAACTCTCAAATATACAGTCACCATTTCCCAGTCTTTCTTAAACTTACGCAGTAATCCTTTCTTAATCAAACTAGTTAATTTGTCAATTTCTGCAGAGTCGATAACTTCTTTTTGAAATGGAGTAACTTAGTCTTTCCATTTCTGAGCAAAAATTAGTCTAGCATTTGAATAATTTGAATAATTCTTCCAAATTTCTTATCCATCTGCTCATTTATCAATCTCAGTTTAGAAATATCAGGTTTCCATTGAATCTTTGATTTCAAAATGTTTTCAATCAGTTGATGAATCAACACCCCAAATTTCTTTGCTTTCTCACATGTCCACCTCATTTGAAAAAAGTTCTTTCTTTCTGTTCACATTTCTAACAAATATTAGTAGATTTCCTTGTACATTTTAGGCAGTCATTCTGGTGTTCATATATATTATTATTCTTCAAACTGAGATTTAGACATTTCAAAATCAAATAAGTTTGTCCATTTTAAAATGTTCAAACAATTATCCATAACAAAATCACTGAATATCATAATGTAAGTTATGTAAGCCGGCTATGCTGGCTGAAGCTGATCAGAACTGCAGTCCAACAATATCTAATCAAGTAGTATGAGAATCTTTTTCTGTGAAACATGAATAACTGGATTTGACTGCATCACATTATTTGACACAAGCTCAATAATTTATATAGCTTTTGAATATGGCAGTTTTCCTTGCAAATTCCTGACATTTTTAAAAAAGCCAGTTTAGCATAAACATACATCCTAAGATATGGATCAGCTGAGTATATGTTTATTTGAAAGATAAATAACAATTTTGGAAGTCCTTTCCAGGTGACTGCTCCAAATGAAATGCATGGACAGTGCTCCCCATGACACGGAGAGAACATTCTGCATGATCAATTACACACATGTGGGCAGTGGTTCGGGCACACCCAACATGTGCACCTGCCATCCTTGTGCGGTTGCCCATAAAATCTTTTCATTCAACTCTTCTAGTCTGGTTTGGTTTCCTGTATTCAAAACCTGAGATTGTGATGTCTGCGAACTTGGGTCTTTTTTTTCCTAGCTCCTCTGTTACTGTATAAAGCTATTCAGTTTATCATATGCTTCAAATATTCAAACACTAGGGCTTGACTGGGTTCTAAGCACATCTCTGCAACAATGAAAGACAGAATCTGGACTTTGAAAAAAAAAAAGGATAGAAAAAAAGTAAGAAAGAACTCTCAAGATTCCTGGCTTTCTGCACAAGATGTCACATTAATCAAACACAGTCTGATTTTTTTGCATTTTCATAAGACAGGAATGACCTGCATTTGGAAGGAGAAGTGCTTATCTGAAGCATTCAGGTATCTCAAGCATTTATCTGAAGGTGCCCTAAATGTGTATAATCTTAACAAAAAGAATGTCTAAATTTAGGATTGGAATTGTGTAGCTCTTCAGATGTTTTTGGACCATAACTCTCAGCAGCCCTAACCAGAATATCCATCGGTAAAGAAGGCTGGGAGCTGCAGTTGTAATAAACTCTTGAGAACCATGTGATTCCTACCCATAAATTTATATACGGCATGTGACTGGTGGTGGGTTGGAGATCCTTTGGTGTAGAATCATTGAACCATAGATTTGGAAAAGGCCTCATGGCCCACAAGTCCAACCACCTAGTAATGTGCTAGCAATACTAGGTAGAAGCAGAGAAACAAAGATTCTTCAAACACAATGTTTTACCTCTACTGAGATGACATAGAGAGGAAGGAACCCTGGGAGACACCATAGCCCTCCATTTCTTAGCTGAAGCCAGGAAGGATGCCAGAAAGCCATTGGCAACGGGTGTGGCAGAAGGCTTTGCAATTCTGCTCTCACATGCCCTCCCTCTGCCTCAGGCAGGCAAGATGAAAGGAGGAACTACAGAAAAGGAAATACTCTTGAGTGACAAAATTTTATCCTGTGAAAAAGATCAGATGCACAGAATGTAGATTAAGGAGGTAGTTTCATGTAACAGATATTATTGTTCCCATCTCATCACCAGTCATTCATTTTACTTGATTACTTTTATGATTATATTGGCACATAAAATATATAGCAAGGGTATATGGACATTGTATGGAAGCACAGTGTCTCCGAAACATGTATTTTGCTTGCATTGAAATGATACTGGAGCTGTATTTGGAGCCAGATATACAAAAAAGTGACAGCAACAGAAACTGTATTTGAAGATGGCTACTAAATAAGTATGTATTTATACTTTCATTTGAGAAACCCTGTTCTAATCTTTCTAATCTAATCTAATCACCTTTTGCTCATAATAAGTTCCACAGAAAATAAATGCTTAGCATAGAATAATTTGTATGTAGTTGCTAGTTTGAAGTGTTCCGTACCAAGTGAATCTGGTAAACAGCTTGAAACACTGTGCTGATATGGTTTGACAAAAAGGTTTTAATTTCTTTCAGCTTAACCTATTAGTTTTAATTTTCAAGGATCATGGTTAATCTTTGGAAAATGAACATTTGTTGAAAGGTCTTGCGAAGGTCCAAATACTCATGATTGCTCTGCAATTAGTCATTCAGAGTTAGTTAAAAATGTGGAATGTGTCAAGCCACTTGCTATGGAAGATTAATGAGAGAACTTTTTAAACACTGGGGCCTTCCTGTTATTTCTACATCATATGAAATGCAGTTTTTAAAACTTCCAAATGGACAAGCTCTGAACATTGTACCACTTAGGAGGCAAAATTAGACTTTTGAAGCTTGTAGTAATCAGTTGTAGAGCTGCTAATGTGTTACTGTTTCTTTGATATGTGGTAACATTCCCTCAAATACATAATTTAGTTTGTTAGAACATGTGGCCTGACTTTAACTTGCTCTTGCCAAATGGTAACAGCTCAATTCCTTGAGTACTTCTCCCCACCCCACTACATTTCATATGTGAGCAAATATGCACTGAAGCACAGAGAATTGTCAAAACAAAGTGAGGCTTTGGGGTTAGCACTACTGGTCCATTTGCAATCCTTGTATCAGTTTCTTGTGTGCTTTCTATTTGAAAAATTAAGGCATCAAAATGAAAAAAAAAAGTAATGGACAACCTCTCTCTTCTGTTTCAGTTCATAATGGGGCTTTCTAAATCAAGCAGTTATTTTTAAAAACAAACAAAAAACTCTGAATCGTTTTTGGATTCTATTATGTCCTTGATGTTGTTAGGAGAGATAGTTCAGAATGCTTCTCCCCAATCTTTTGAGCTCACTCCTCTGTCTTCATCCACTTGTGAATATGCATCTGTTCCCTCTTCTCCTAAATTTTCTTACTTGCCTGCTTCAGTGAGAGAGCTGCTGAAATAGCAGATTATTCTTCCCATCTTTATTTTTTATTTAGCTATGGTGGCTGCACTTGCTAAATTCTCCTGATTTTTTTTTTTTGTGGGAGGGTCACCAATACAGCTAGGACTGTCTATGGTCCACTCTCATGCCCCAGGGATCTGCTGCCTGAAGCATCTGCCTCAGTGTGATCTTTGATAGGCTGGTCCTGGTGGCAGCATTCTTCCCAGTGGTGTGGGTCACAAGATCTACCTATCTCCACCACAGGCACTGGAGCCAAATGAGTGGAGAGAAGAGAGAAAGTAAACTGGAGCAGGGTGGGACGTTTGTAATGGTTATAAATGAAACTACAGATTGGAGATGATCCAGTGAAGTTCATATTCTGAGCAAAGTGAAGACAATATTCAGTACCATCACTAAGTATAACACAATAAGATATCATTATTGGATATCGAGGCATCGGAAGGAATTGGTATATACATTCTAGATGACATCAGTTTGGAGAGTTGGAAATTTGTATACCTAGGATATTAGTTCTGTTTCAAGGCTGAATATATTTTCAAGGAGATTGGGAAAAAGGATGGTGAAACAACTACTAACCTGTGCGGTATTAGCAGAGTGCTTTAAAAACAAGGAAATACGTTTCCAATGGAACAAAACTGAGGAATATGATGATATTTGTCACCAGCTGAAATGCCATCTGTAATGTTTACTGTGCTCTCTTAACAATTTTCAGCAAATTGAAAGCCAGGCATTTTTAACTCTTAAACTGGTTGTTGTACTTGTATATGCTAAAAGTTGAAAAGTGATTCAACATTTTGGTAACTTGATAGCGGTTTTATTTTTCTCTGAAATGTTGCTTCTTGCCCTTTTAGCTAAGATCAAGTGTGGCATTTTTCTCTGAAATTTCTGTGGTTTTAGCTGAGGTGCAGCATGCTCATGCTTTGGACCCCTCAGTTCTTCATGCTATTTCTGGAGTCAAATCTATATCAACCTTTGTCCCCAGACCTTTGAACGAGACACTTCCAAATGGCCCTTCATTGCTGTAAATATGCCTCGCTGATGGATTTAAAACAAACAAACAGACAAAAAGAGTACAGAGTATCAGTACTTTGTAACTTTTAAAAAGTGGAACGGAGGTTTGCCAAAGTTTGAAGCCAACCTCAGTTAGTCATATCACTGAAATCTAAGCTCATAAGAAAAGTTGAACCGAATCAATGTTATACTACTCAAGCAACCTGTTGTTATGTGTTTCATCCACACATCTTTATGCAGACATAGAATTATGAGAGCCAGAGTGATGTAGTGCTTTTGCTTATTGGACTATGACCCTGGAGACCACAATTCGAGTCCCCACTTGGCCATGAAAACCTGCTGGGTGACTTTGGACACACTGCACACTCTTAGCTCCAGAAAACCCCATGATAGGTTTGCCTTAGTATCATCTTAAGCTGGAAACAACTTTCAGGTACACAACAACAACTTAAGTGAAATGGAAATGCTGGTGTCTTTTTGAGAGGCATGGTGTGTACATTTTATGCACTGTACTTGGAAAGAAAATAACATAAACCATTAGTATGTTGCACTAGACTTGAGCCCATCAGCATGGTGTAGTGGTTTAAGAGTTGGCTAGAACTCTAGGAGACCACTCAACTATGGAAAACCACCAGATGACTTTGGCAAGCTACTTTTTTCAGTCTCAGAGGAAGGTAATGGCAAATCCTCACTGAACAAAACTTGCCAAGAAAACCCTGTGGAAAATTCACCTTAGGGTTGTCATAAGTTAGTCATGACTTGAATACACACAACAAAAACAACAACTCAACCTGGAAACGACTTCTAGTAATAACTATAGAGCAAGAATAGAAGGGAAACAGATGGTTGTGGTTTACCAAACAAGGGCGAGGGGATGGGGCTGAGGAAATGGCAATGGCTCTGACAGTATGTTCACATCTGATGACTTCAGTGTCAGTGAGGCAACTGATGACTTCAGTGTCAGTGGGGTGTTGAATTTGTTCTGGGTTTTAGTACAGATTTTGAATGAGTTTTCCAGTGTACTGATCCAAAGTCTCATCACTTTGGATAGCTTCTTTAATGTTGAGCCCCCAGCCATTACTGCATTTATCTTTCATTTTTCACTTTTCTGATTTTCAAAGTTATGTTTTGATTGATAGTATGTATGAAAATGTGTATAAGATTAATATATTACCATAAAATGCTGTTTACTATGACAGGTGTACAAAATCTGTACAGATTTTCATGCAGATTTTTTATTTTTTAGAAAAACTAGTGGCTCAAATTAATGTGGAAGCAGGATGAAGTGGATTTATGAATAAATACAAACAAAACTGACACAGACTGAATCTTTTTGACTGAGTGTTCACACCAGTGCTGCCAGCGTTCAAATGGAAACGAAGACTTAAGACACAGTCCTTGAGACTTTTTTTAAAAAACATGGGAGCCAGGGTTTTTTTCTGATAGTACTAGACTTTCCTGCATAGCTTAGCAATCCTCTCATCCCATTCTGGAGTGTAATATGGGAGCCAGGAGTTCTTGTCTGGTCTAATGGCCTTATTCAAGGAGAGCATTATCCTATTTGCTTACTCTGAAAATCTTGTTTCTGTTATGGTTCTTGTTTAGAGCAGATTTCATTTGAGGCGAAAAAAAATACACCATTCCCATTTTATGGGCCAGGAGGACAATGAGATGCAAATAGGACTACTAGGATAAGGATGGATGAGGATATTTTAGCTTCTTCCTATAGTTGTCTGCTGGAAAATAGGGTTAACTCTTTTTCTAAGCAGGTGGTATTGTATGGTTGTTAAAACTCTCAGCTCAAAAAAAAAAAATGCTGGAAGTAGCCAGAACCGGACCCCCACAGTGGAGCTTGTGAGCAGTGGCTTAGAGTGTGTAGAGGGGTGGGTGGTAGGGTGGGTGGGCTACGGCATGAGGGGCATGGTCACTGTTTGCGGGGGCATGGCTGTGGGGTGTGGGGGCATGGCCAGGGTGCATGGGAGTGTGGCTACAGGATGGGACGCCCCAAAAACATTGCCGCCCAGGGCAAATCGCTGCCCCCTCGGTGCCATGTCCCTACACGAGGGCTTGTGAGGGCTTCCCCTGGCTTTATTGCTTTTATGTCATTTTACTGGGAAAGCCTCATGGTACCTTTAATGAGGATGGGTAGTTCCTGTTTCAGGAAGAGCCAAAGTACTATTGTTGAAGATTACAGAACAATCTAGAGGAAGTACATCATATAGCTGCTGTATCTGGGCAAAAAAAAAGACATGGATCCTGGCTACCTGAAGGACCATTTCTTCTAGTATGGAGCTGCCCATCTGAGATCAGCTGCCCTGCCCTGCCCCTCCTGCGTGTGTTGTTGCCTTCAGAGGCCTGGCTGGTGGTGAGGAGTCTTTTTCAGTAGCAGCTCCATATGGAGAGCTTTTTGTAAAGTTATCTTTGTCTGTGTTTCGCTGGGAAGTGATAAGGTCTCACTTTAAATAAACACATGATTCTTGTGTGGTTTAATTTTATTTGTCACTTGCTGCTGCTTTTATTGGGTTAATGTGTTTTCATGATGAGTTACTTTTTATATTTTTAGATAACTGTCATCTGTTTCAAGTGAGTCCTTTTTTGGAAGAGAAGAGTGGGGTTTAGCCTTCTCAAGCAGTTAGTGAAAAAAAGCGCCTAAGCAGGCTATTTATGGGGAGAAAGGAGGGATGCCTTTTTAGCTGGGAAAAGTCAAGATATGCCACTCCCATGCACTGTTGACATCACTCAGCAGAACTTTTAAAGGAATGTCCTCAAATGCTTTATGTTAACTTTCTTTGACCATTCCCATTTTTCACTGGCAACTACTCTGAACTACCAGACATGATGTATGTCGGCTGTTTGAAGAGGCTGGAGGTATTGTGTGTAGAAGAAGACCTCCAATTATTCTGAGGGTACTTAGGTTTGCTCTTAGGGTTGTGAAGCTCCCCCTCACCCAGCAAATCTGAACTGCTGTGAAGTTGTCCAAAATGCCAGATTCACAAATCTCTTTCCCTAAATTGTTGTCAAAGTTGGCTGGGCATGGTACAGATTTTTTTTTTTTTTACCAGCAATCAATTCTTCTATTAGCTGTCAAAAACAGTAAAAGTAAGCTCATGAAATAAACAGCTTTGAGAGCCAGGGTATCTGTCCAAATAACAAAGTGTTCCAAGTTTGGATTTGTCTCTGGAACCAGATTAAATACTGAAGTCAATGCAAGCACCATCTCCGTATAAAAAATATGCCAATACTTAACAGGAGTCCCTGGGAAAGTTCCAGGAATTTACTGTGTGTAGTAGATACTTGGAAGCTGAGAACATTGTAGTAGGTTGATAGAAATGAAATGTATGAAAAAATTAGGCAGTGGCTTCTTCTTCCTCCTGCTCCCCCCTTCTTCTTCTTCTTCTTCAGTAGAGTTACTGGATGAAGCACAGAGGCCGTATTCACAGTTTTACAGATTCTAACTATAAACACAGTGCAATGATATTTTAAACTCAGCTGCTGTTCTACCCTTTTCCTTTATCTACAGTCTCATTTAATTTTCATATTTTTCTCATCTGCTACACAGTTGAGCTCCCCACGTTGTCCTATTTTACATTCAGGCTCTTAGGAGTACAGGTATAACTCAGTTAAGAGTTTCATCTCTTTAACATGAAAATTTGGTACCAGAGGCAAAGATAACACTGAAAGCATAGGGGCAGGGTCCTACCCCACAAAAAAAGAAGAGCAGTTCAACATGTTTCAGCAGATTTTTTTATTCAATATTAGCATATGTAATGAAAAAATGAAATCATGTATACAAAGTCAAGTTTACTTCCATAAGTAATTAAAAAAAAAAGAATCTTTCACAGACCACTTGAAAGCTTCTTCTAAACTGAATCTAGATTTTTTCCTTCACTTTTCCTGGCCACCATTTCTTATGATTTCCATTTTGGTCTCCAGACTTACAGTTCCATTCTTTTTTTAACTTGCTGGGGTAGCTGACGAGGCAAATGTATCTGCTCTCCCATTTTCTATCTGTTTTGTTAATCACAGAGCTCAGTCCAAAGGCAGCTGCTACTTACCCTGTAGGCAGACACGCACAGCTACAGTAGGGTCAGCTAAAGCAGAATCCCAATCTTTCCCTACTCAAGTTTTGTTTATTGCATTGTTTAGTGTAGACACACTACTGAAACCCAACAACAAAAATCTTTGTTTCTCCTGCCCTCTCCATCTTCCTAGGGTGGAAGCTGCTAAAAATACTTCCAGCTAGACAGAGGATGAGGAGAAAGAGTAGGGGCTCGGCAGGCATAAAAACACTTTTCAAAAAGAAGTTTCTTTGTCAGAGGCTTTGTTAACTGAGGTATTTTTTGTACAATCCTTTGTTTGAAGGTGTCCTCTATTTGAAAGGTTGTATGATGCTGTCCAGTTCTACATCTGGTCTGAAAGTAAAAGTACCATAAGAATGGAGACCAAGAGCCTTTTGTTGCTGTGTTTATGTATTTACTAGTTGAGTCAGTCATTTATGTCCAACCTTTTCTCAATGCTGGGACTCAGGGAGGGTAATAAAAACAAATACGGCTCATAATATATAAAATGACATCAGTGAAAGCAGACTGGCAGCCAGTGGAGCTGTTCCAACAAGAGTGTTGTATGCTTCCTGCAGCCAGCCCTAATTCAAAATCTGCCCATTATTCTTTGAGGCAACTAAAGTTTTTCATCACTTTTCAAAGGCAACCCACCAATAGCATGTTACAGTAATCCAGATGGGCCACTGTTAAGGCATGTGTAACCATGGCCAGGTCAGAGATTTCTAGGAATGGACACAGTTGGCACAGCTTTGTGTGTGCAAATGCACTCCTGGCCACCACTGAAACTTGGGCCTCCAGACCCAGGGCTGAATCCAGGAGTAAAAAAAATGTGAACCTATATCTTCTGGAGGAGTGTAACGCCATCCAGCACAGACTGAAACTCTGTTCCTTTGATCTGCCTTTCAGATTGCTGGGAGCATCTCTTTCTTCTCTGGATTAAGCTTCAGCTTGTTTGCCCTCATCTTGTTCTTTGCAGATGCTAGGCACCAGGCAGTTTTGCCTATCAACAGTCAGAAGCTGGATATAACAGATAGAACAGGCATGCAGGTGACCTGGCCTATATGTTTTTTGGAATTCTTGTTTAAATTATAGCAGTCATTTCTAAATTAGTACCAATGTACCAATTAGTACCAATTAGTACAAATCAGTGCAATATACATGTGAAAATGACATGCCACATCTTGAAGTTTCCAATTAGCAAGTGACTTCTCAGTCTGATAGATGCTTGCATGTTTTTAATGTGCAAGATAAGGCTTTTGGAAGGTAATACCCTAAAGGCACCAGATTCTGTCTGATCTTGGAAGCTAAGCAGGGTCAGCCCTGGTTAGTACTTGAGTGGGAAGCCACCAATGAATACCAGGTGCTGCAGGCTATATTTCAGAGGAAGGAACTGACAAAACCACCCCTGAGCCTTTCCTGCCTAAGAAAACCCTGTGAAATTCATGGCGGAGCTGACAAGTTACTTGAAGGCACATACATACACACAGAGCCTAAATTAATGGTATGTAATAGCCGAAGCTATGTCTGTATGTAAAGTCTCTATGATCAGAGCTGAAAAATTGGTCACAGGATGCAAGTATTGATCATTGCATAGAGAACCATTGCTGACCATGTCTCTTTTGGAAGCAGTCTCACCTGCTGAGGCTGCCATTTGAAGGATTTGCCTGGTGTTGCGGATAATGTTTGCCTTTAGGCATTTCTTAAAGGGGGAGATTGCAGACCTTGCTCAGAGAGAAGAAACTGCTGGATGATTGAACAGGGCACAGAGAAGTCACTGGGTTGCTGTAAGAAAATATTTCAGACAGAGTCTACACCACAGAGGAACTCTCTTGGTTTACTGTAATCTCAATCAGGATCAGCCTTTCCACAATATTTTCAGTATTAAGACTTGTGAAGAGGGCATGGGGAAAACAATGCCAGTAGGGCTCGCCTGCTGCTTAGTAATAGCATCTTGTGATTGTGGATACCCCCACAAGACACACCCCTCCCATCCTTGTACATGCTTCTTGTTGCTCCTTATCCTACAGCCTACTGCTTAGACATTTGCCCTGCTGTACCTTCATTTTTGTGATATTTACAGAAAACCTGAAAATGGGATGCTTTGTTGGTCTTGATGAGCTCATCACGTAAGACTTAAAGGGGGAAACAATGAGAGGTTTTAATACTTGTTTAATTGCTTTGGTGTATTAAATGGTGTGTGTGTGCGGGGGAGAGACTGAAAATGTCTGCAGCTTTCATATAAATCTGCTGAACACCTTTTGACCCCTGTGTAATAATAAATAAAATGCATTGTGGCTGTCTGAGACAGATTGGCTACAATGGAAGATATGAAGACATTTCACTAGAACATCTGGCATTCATTGCTTTTCCTCAGGGAGGAAAGGAGGAATCAAAAGGCTTTTGGCCAGAATTTCATTTACTGCTTTTTCATATTGCCATATGGCATTTTTTTTAAGTACTGTCCTAAGATGGAATTGTTTGAAGTTGGAGAGTGATGCTTTTTTCGTAAATTGAGTATAATCTGCATATTTAAAAGGAGACAAGAATTTCTTCCCAGCAAAATGTTTTGTTGTATGTGGGAAGAGATATGCTATGCTTCGTATATCACTCAGTCAGTTTTGCTTTGGCAAAATCTATGCTGCATTAGGACTTAAGGCATGTTGTGAGTGTGTGTACTCATCATTTTGCTTCCCTTCATCAGAGAGACATTTTCCCTTGTAAATCATTTTTGAAAGGATGACTGGGAATTTTGAGGGCAAGCTGTTCCATTTGTGTGTGGAGGGGGAAATACACATCTGCCAGATTCCTGTCCACTGAAGTTGAGATTCCCCACAAAATTTGGTACACATTTCTTAAAAGCAAATGAGTGACCTGCAGAACTAGCTAACTGACTAAATTGCACATACTAAACATTTTCCACAGTGCTACTTGAAAGCAGTTGGATATTTTACAAATGTCTAATATCTGTAGGAAAAAGTAAGCATGTATACCCTGTCTGTAAATAAGAAATACCTGTTTAGAATTAATATATGTAGCCCTGAATATAGAGCTTCTCTGCATGCCAGGTTGCCCAATTAAATAGCAGACAGTGTCAAAGAACCCTCAAAGGTCTTAGACCAGCGGTTGGCAAAGTTTAGCCCACAAAGATATTGTTGGATTGAAGTTATCAACATTAACCCTCTTAGGTGTTCTGTCACAGGTTGGTGGGAATTACAGACCAGCCAAGTTTGGAGTACATATTATGTCCATTTCTGGCTTAGGCAAAACCCTGGTCTTACAAAAAATACCACTCCTGTACCCTGCAAGACACTAGTGACTCCTGTGACTTTAGGAAGGGAAAAACAGCTATGTTGGGGATATGGTAGTGGGTAAAGATGTCTTAGTTGCTCTTTCCCCTTCCTGTTTTTCCCATTTATTTCTAGCTTATTTTAACTGCTGCAAACTATTGCTACAATAGACACTAATGTGTGGTAAGGTAGAAGACAATGGGAAAAGAAGGCCACATTACAGATGGATAGACTCATTCAAGAATTGAGGGGTTACCATAAGTCAAAGTTGACTTGATAGCAGTTAACAACAACAGCAAAGATGGTGTCCTGTGCTGGCAGCCAGCCAAGGCTTCCAGCTGTCTAATTAGCCTGTTGACAGGAGCTAGCAAGCAAAGTTGGTCTTAGTTGTTTTGCAGTCCACGTTCTCAGTAGGTTTAGGGAGACAGAGTCCAAGTTTACTGTAAGTCCAGAGAGAGAGTGTGTCCAGTGGCAAAAGCTATAGTCCAGGCAAAGGTCAAGGGTTCTAGGAGCATGAGCAAGGAATTCATGAGTAAACTGGGCTGAATCCACTGATAGGATTGGTTGGCTACAACAGCCTCTTCCTATTCTGGCCTCTTGTTGTATAGGCTCAGAGTCTTACCCAGCTGTGGGCCTGATTAATGGGTCTTTATTATATAAACACTGCCAGACGCCTGGTTCCTTTCTTTTCCACCTACATTGGCTACCATAAGTACTGTTCCTCCCTGTCTCTAGGGTGTGGCTGTTGGGAAAGGTCCTGTCTGGGTCTGGGGACGGGGCATGACAGATGGGAAGGACATGGATCAGCTAGATCAGTGGTTCTCAACCTGTGGGTCCCCAGATGTTTGTGGACTTCAGCTCCCAGAAGCCCCAGCCACTATGGTCAATGCTCAGGGCTTCTGGGAGCTGAAGTCCACAAACATCTGGGGACCCACAGATTGAGAACCACTGAGCTAGATCTACAGCCCTCTCAGGCCCCAATCCAGGTGAGCACTCAGAACAGCCATGGAAATGGATTATATTAGTTCCTTCCCAGTCCTTTCAATGAGAAAGATTTTTATTAAAGACAGAAAAACACTTCAGAAGATGGGGGACTGTTACTTCCACTCTGCTGTCAAAAGTTAGGAAGGGTGTTAGACAGATCCAGGAGCAGAGGATGTCACATGAAAGTGATCCGTAATTTTCCCCAGGGTTTTTTTTTTTTTTTTACCTTTGTGGATGTAGCTGAATAAAGCATCAAACCAAAACTGTTTTATTGGATCAAAACCAAGATAAGTTTGGACAGTATCTCTACCCCACAAATGTGAGCTGATTTTAAATAGAATAAAATTAGAGGCAAACATTGTCATAACCTTTCTATATAATTGCTGGATGAGTTTCTATGATATTGCAGAAATTTTGAAGAGAAATAGGAAAACTAGAGACATGAAACTGGAAATGGATGTATGTGTATCCTCCAACAGTCTTAACGTGGCAGTGATAGTCCCAATTAATCCACGGTGATCTCATTTTTTCAGCTGTTCTTAAAATGTCCTCTTTTTTTTTCTCTTTCTCCCACCTTTACCATTTATCCCCAGCTTACCTCAGCTGCTGCAAACTGAGTTCCAAGCTGGTGGAGGGAGTGAGTAGAGAGAAGGAGACAGAGGGCCTTTCCACACTACACTGTTTTAGTACTATTATTTCACTTTCAACATCCTGTGGAATTCTGGGGTTTGTAGTTTACTGAGGCCAAAGAGCTCTCTGGCTGAGAATTCCCAAGGCCCCTCCTTAAACTGCAAACCCCAGGATTCCATAGGATGTTAAAAATGGAATAATATCACTATAACAGTGTGGTGCAGAAAGGCCCAGAGTCTTTTCCTTCCCAGTATATTCAGGCAAAAGTGAAATGCTGCAGGCTCTCCTAGCTCTTCCTCATTAAGAACCTTTGCTATCTTGAGCACAGGATGATGTTGCTTGGCCACACAAGTTTCAGTTTTCATCTGTGAAATGCTGGAGAGTGTTCTGTAGTTAGTGCATACTTGCAGTCAATATGTGTGTGTAATGAAATCACAGCAAAAGAAAAGCAATGAAACAGGCACAAAGGGAGAAACAAGGAGGGCAAACACAGGAAATCAAGAGTCTAAGACAGAAGCTGAAAAAACCTGAGACCTGAGGGCACTGAAGTGCAGGCTGAAGTTGAAATTACAGGAGGGGGAAAACCTTGGAGGTGGGGTCAACCTGACAAAAGAGAGGACCAAAAGAAGAAGGCAGTGCTGGTGGAAAACAGTGTAGTTAAGAATGGGAAGCCTGCATTCCTAAAGTCTGTTACACTTCCCCTGAAATATTAACAGAATGACAGATGACAGGCATTTTTCAAAGAAAAAGGGAAAATTGTCATTTTGTACCCTTGTTCTCATGACATGGAGTGGTTTCTTACAGCAAAGAGAATCACAAATAAGATATAGCAAGTAAAAAACCTTTTTTGCTTGTTTACTGTTTTTAGTCTGCTAATTTGCTAAATATTTTGTTTTCTACCATATTAGAAGTGTTAATCACTTTCTGATAACTAGTGACATCTTGCAATGATAGCTAGTGTTAACTGATACCATTTTGATTGTGAGTCCACTTGAAGCATTGATGGAGCAAATGGATGCCTGATCTTTGTGCTCCTTTAATATGTACTGAATATATTAAATAGGACTGTCATTCACAGAGGAAAACTAATCAGTCTAGTTTTATCCTATAGGGAATGCATTTCCTCTCTAGAGCCCATCTACTTATTTGAACTAGTAAACTGCTTAAAGTACACAGATGTAATTTGCTGTTCTAGGACCACGAGATAAGACAATCATGTTCCACAGTGGTATGCATACCTATTGTGTGTGTTGCCTAAACACAGTTCTAAAAATGTATACTCAGAAGTAGCTCTCGTTGTGTTCGATGGCAGTTAGTTTCAGTTGGGTGTGTTTATAAGATTGCAGCCTAAATCTATTCATAATTCTTACAGTGCATCTAGCGCTTGGGAGTATTTGGATGTTTGATTAATATTCTTTCACTAATTATTACGACTACCCTGTAAATTGACTGATTTTGCTTCCAGATTTCAAATTGAGGAGTCTCAGTCTGAAAGATAGCTATTTATCTATGGTCCCAGGGGGAATGAATGGCAGAAGGAGTATCTCAGTGCAGAATATCCTGATTTACAGCTCAGTTAGTTAGCCATATGTCTGTTAGCCCATTTTGGTTAGCTAATAACTTACTAGCTCTCAATTTGCACTGGAGATCTTATTTGACCTGCCATTTTTCTGGGCTAAAACTCAGTAGTAATAAATAGCTCAAGGTACTGATATAAGGGGGCATCATGAATAATAGGAGAGAATTTCCCCATTTCTAAATCAATTTGTTGTACATGGAGAAGGAACAAAGACTACAGGCAACATAGAATCATAGAATCATAGAAATGTAGAGTTGGAAGAGACCACAGGGGCCATCCACTCCAACCCCCTGCCATGCAGGAACACCCTCAAAGCATTCCCGACAGATGGCCATCCAGCCTCTGCTTAAAAACCTCCAAAGAAGGAGACTCCACACACTCCGACACTGCCGGACAGCCCTGACTGTCAGGAAGTTCTTCCTGAGGTTCAGGTGGAATCTCCTTTCCTGGAGGTTGAATCTATTGCTCCTTGTCCTGGTCTCTGGAGCAGCAGAGAACAAGCCCTCTCTTTCCTCTACATGGCATCCCTTCAAATATTTAAACATGGCTATCATGTCCCCTCTTAACCTTCTCTTCTGCAGACTAAACATACCCAGTTTTCTAAGTCTATCTTCATAGGGCATGGCTTCCAGGCCTCTCACCATTTTGGTTGCCCTCCTCTGGACTTGCTGCAGCTTGACCATGTCCTTCTTGAATTGGGGTGCCCAGAACTGGACACAGTATTCAAGATGAGGTCTAACCAAAGCAGAGTAGAGTGGTACCAGTACCTCCCTCGATCTAGACACCATACTCCATGCAGTGTAAGCTTTCTGATCAGCAGCAGATCTTTGGCAGTGTACCATCTTTGGTGGAATAGAAATTGTTCTCTTTAGGGTGGGGAAATGTAACCTAGTGTTGTGTTCCCATGTTGGCCAGATCAGTGTTGCATATTACATGTAGTACATGGTGATGAAGGATTTACTCTCTGTTTTGCAAACCCTCTTCTTTGGAAAGATACTCCTTGGTATTGGCTCCTGACTCCTCTCACATCCAACAGAATTTTAAATGTATTTGGATCAGCTTTGAAAAGCTTTCTTGGAAAAGATGGGAGCAATTGCCATTTGGATATAAGGGCTACTGCTGCTTGGAAAAAGAAACCACAGTATAGATGTCTCAGCTTCCCACAGGATTGGTGGGTTTGGGGTTTACATGTGTGTTTCTTGCTAAATTTTCCAGACATAGAAGATAGGTCAGTTTGAATAATTGTTTGTATATGATCATACTTAATTTAATGTCATAACCTGGTGTGGTTTGGATACATCTAACCTTAAATAATAATGCAGACACTATGTTCCAGCTGCGTTGCCTACTGTGCTGACTCTGATACATTTGGTCCTTCTTCAGGGAACATTCAGAAACATTCTGAAAACATTTAGAAAACATTACCCATGCTGGGTAAAGTATCAGGAATTTCACTATTTCTTAGTGTCCGTTATCGTTTGATTTTTTTTTTATTTTATTGGTTTCTGTTTTTTCATACTATTTTTTTCTGAAACAGAATAGCTTTCTGTGTGTGTGTGTGTGTGTGTGTGTGTGTGTCTGACAGAGAGAGAGAGAGGGAAGAAGGGAGGGAGAGGGAGAAAGCAATGATTTTTCCCCCCTGTTAACACTTGGATTGCTATAGAGAGTAGTAGCGGGCAATCTGAGAATCTAAGGGTGTATGTGACCATTAGACATCAGAAGCCAAAGCCCTCTAGAATTGATCAATACAGACCTCTTAGCAAGAGGCTCATGTCTTCTATCACAAGCCACAAGACAATGAGGAAGAAGGCAGTGGAAACTTACAGCTTCTGTATGAAGGGCAGTGAATCTGGTATTGTGAGAGCCAGTTTGGTGTAGTGGTGTGGGTATTGAACTAGGATTCTAGGAGACCAGGATTCAAATCTCCACTCAGCCATGGAAACCCACTTAATGGGTTTCCATGGCTCTCTCTCAGCCATTACAGGGTTGACTTACGTTCACCATAGGCTGCAAATAATAAGGCACACGCACACATCTATTGAAGGTTTTAGTAGAGACTGTAAAGGAGGAATCTAAAATGCAGGATCCTCTCACCAACTTAGATTCAGCACCTTGGATAGTTCCTTTAAGATTCAGAGTGAAACCTGGAGTGCATGGACCACTCTACTCTCATGGGAGCCATATTAAATACCACAATGATGTAGGAGGGAGAGAGAAATGGAGAGGGGACAAAAAGAGAGAGAGAGAAAGAGTTGGTCTCAACTGCTTTTGACTCTGGCCCCACCTCCACTGAATGTGACCATGACAAATCTTTAATCTCTCCAAGGGAATAAGGCTTAGAAGAGATGGGGGGAAATAAGAAGCTGCCTTCTGGTGACCTAGGCTATAAGCGAGCAGAGACATTTGCTTTTCATTCATCTATCATGAATGAATAGTAAGCTATTATTCTGATAGTCAGTATTAATGGCATTATATTAACGATGTAGGAGAGCTTCTGGCTCAACTTGCCTATTTTACTAAACCACGTTTTTTAAGACCATAGGGGATGGCAACCTCCTGCTTGCTTGGCACCTGGAACAAACTGGGCTGCTTGAGTGGTCAGGTTGGAGCCCTGGTGGCGCAGTGGTTAAATGCCAGTATTGCAACCACAAGGTTGTGAGTTCGATCCTGCCAGGCTCCAAGGTTGACTCAGTCTTCCATCCTTTCGCAGGTCGGTAAAATGAGTACCCAGCTTGTTGGGGGCAATTAGCTAAAATACATTGTAAACCACTTAGATAACACTAATTGATAGGTGGTATAGAAATAAATGCTATTGCTATTGAATAACATATGTGTTTTTCAGCTAGAAATGTTCCTTGTAAAAAAATTTATTTATCTGTTCTTTTTCCTCCTTCTCCATTAAATAAAAAATGAATAAGATAGGTAGCTTGTGGAAGGTGGGTAGAGTAACAGGCAAAACAAACCTCTTAGAGAAAAATGACATGATCTGTGCATCATTTTCTGCTGTTTGTTGTAAGATGTACAGTAAAATAAGTGCACAATTTGCTTCTGAAAGTATTAAAGTTCACAAAGGTCTTGTCTTATACCTCTTATACCCTTTCCCTCCCTCTTCCCAATATAAGATTTTATATTGGGAGTGGGTGATTGGCAAGGTGGATGTGGGAAAGGGGAAAGTTGGATATGAGCTCATTTTGGCTGCTATCCAGTTGGATTACAGCTGGCTGGACCAAACCTCAAATGGGGCTGATCACGTTGAGAAGGTAGGGGCTCTAGTTTTTAGCCACTCTGGTTAAATCTTTCAGTTGTGCTACAATTAAACCATGGTTTAGAAAGCTTTTTTCTCTTCCCTCACCAATTTTCCCAACTTGCCAGTTGTAAACTTCACAAGGTCATTGTTGTCTCTATGATGGAGCCTCTTCTGGTGGTGGAATGATGGGCATTTCATGACAATCCACATTTACACTTCCTCAAACATGGTTTAGTGTGGTTTAAACTCACCCATTGAGTTATTGATTCAGAAAGCCAAAATATCAATCAAAACAGTTGATTGTACCTTGTGTTCCAGTATGATATAAAAGATTACATTCTAATGTGAATAGTTTCCAGTTTTTAGCTGCCTCTTTTTTGTTTTTAGGAGTGTACATACATTTTCTATGGGTGTGTGTTGATTCAAAAGGCAAATTGATTTAAGTAGCAATCATAAACAAGAGGTGTAGCTTCTGCACATGGGCCAATTTGTAACACTGCTAGAAACCTAACTTCTGAAATGTATTGAGCTAGTCAGGGTCTTCTTGATATTTTTGTTTCGTATGCAAGGAGGTATTTTGTTAGGGAAAAAATGCGGTCGAGAAAGCATGAGGAATAAAATATGTTACTATTCTTGGATTTCTGTGTTCAGATTGCTTTTCTCTGGATGAGAAGAATAGCTGTGATGAGTGAGCTAGGTGTTCCTTTCAGTTTCCTGCTCCCTGTCTTCAGAGTGATGCCTTATGACTTCTCAATTTATGCCTCAGTCGTTCATAGCCATTACTCATAACCACTACAAAAGCTTTCTAGATGAATTAAGTCTTGTTAGTAGCACCAAATAGTTGTTCAAGATTTGTTGTAAGGATCCATATGTATGTTTAGTGCCCTTCTGAAGTTTTTATTGCATGATTGAAGTATCTGTCTCTCCTTCAGTGATTAAATATATTAATGATCTGAGTCTGATACAACCCATATGCATTAGGAGGTGATTAATCAAATTGAAATTCTGTTGTAACCGTGGTTTGCAGGCGGATATATCTCTGCATCTTAGTGGTAGTGTAAAGGAGGTTCTAATTTAAATTGCTCTAAAGCAGTGGTTCTCAACCTGTGGGTCCCCAGATGTTGTTGGACTTCAGCTCCCAGAAGCCCTGAGCATTGACCATAGTGGCTGAGGCTTCTGGGAGCTGAAGTCCACAAACCACTGCTCTAAAGTATCCAATAGTGTAAAAGTGACGACAGCCACATTTTGAGAAACACTATTCTGGATGAATAAATAGGTGTGCATAACACTTTTAAGCTGCTTTGCCTCCATGACCATTTCTTTGTGCTTTCAACGTGTTGAATTTTAATTTTGTATATTGCATTTGGAGCCATTGGGAATAAAGTGATGGACTTATTTAATCAGGAGTAATTGGAAACATAGGGACATCAATGAAGAAAAGTGACATTGACTGAAAAATTTGATTCAAAAGTATCGCAACTGTGGAATACTTATTGCTTCCTTGTTTTGTTCTTTAGAAATGTCTGAGGGTGGTCTCATTGTACTTACCTAAGAATTAACCATCTGATAGGTTCTCTAACCACAAGTGATTTGTAGAACACATAAGTTAGGCAAAAGCAAATCTATTCTTCACTCTATTGTAACTATCAATCTTGGATGAAACAACAGCACTGGGAGGAGGCACATATGCTGATGTTGGAAAGAAGGGGATTGCATACATTGTAGAGGAGACTTGGCTGTGAGTGAAACAGTTCTTACAACTACTTTTTGCCTCTGTTCCATTTGTTTGTTTATATTCCATTTGTCTCTCACCTGTAGAGGGAGACTGGTGAGCAACAATTGGTCATGGCCAGTGGCAGAGTGTGTGGAGTGGGGGCATGAGGGGTGTGGCCACGGTGCATGGGGGCATGGCTGCGGTGTGTGCGGGCATGGCCAGGGTGCTTGGGGACATGGCTAGGGTGTGCAGGGGTGTGGCTATGGGCTGGAATGCCCCAAAAACATTGCCACCTGGGGCGAATCTCCCCCCCGCCGTTGCTATGCAACTGAGCATGGCAAAATAAGCCAGAGAACCGTAGGATTTTTGGTTTATCAGTTCTGAGTGGTGCATCTGATTGATTGGTTGGTTGATTGATTGATTGATTTGTAGCCTGCTTTTCTCCCAAATGGGACTCAAAGTGGCTTACAATATAGATTAAATCAGAACATCCAAAACACATTGATCCACTGTTTCTGCATTCAGTAGGAGCTGCAGAACAGATCATATTAATAAGAGAAAAATCAGTCCTGATTTATTTATGTTTTTGAAACACTGGGAACCTTTAATAGGCTTTTTACAAGAAAAAAGTACAATACATTGACTGTAGGTTTTGATAATTATTATATTTGGAAAATTAGCAGTTGAACTATTTGAATGGTATTTGTAAGCAGAAAAGTTATTTTATAGAGCCGTGTCTAATCTACATTAGGGAAGCTGGAAACCAGTGTGGATGTCCCTCCCTTTCTAGTATTCCTTAGAATTTTTTAAAAAGCTGTCTTTTAAAATATTAAGTATTATTAATTCTTAGTTACTTAGTATTTTTCTTTTTTTTTCTTGTATGTAACCAGTTTCATTTTCTTCAATTTTTTTTTTAAAAGTATTTAAATTGTGATGAACATGGAAAGGAGCAAGAGAGGGGAGCAACCTGACACGGGTTCAGCTAAGGCCAAGTGTCACTCTTTGGCTACTTCGTCAGCCATCCCTTGGGCTAAACACATCAGTTCCCAAAGGCAATCCAATAACTGGGTTGCTTCCTAGCCAGCCATCTACTGGAAGGCAAAGCCAGGGTACTCCCCCACCTCCTAGGACTTTACAAGTGAGAGCAAAACCCCCAGGTCCACCTCAAGAGTAGACTCCTTTCCTACCTGCAAGTTCCAGGACCTAAAGAGGGAGTTCCAGAGCCCCACCCTTCACCAAAAAGGTGCCAAGATATACACCAAAACTCATATTCTGCGTTCACTACCTGCCATGGACAAGGGACAAACATCTGCTTAGTCCCTTTCCCCCATCAGGTGCTGACCCACTGTTGCAGATCTCCCAGGAATAGCATTATTTCCTTCTTCAGAAAGATGTACACCATCAGCTCTGTAAAGCTTTGGGCACTGAAAAACTATGGTGGGATGTGGAAGAAAATACTCTCATCTGGGCTATGTCAAGGCATCAGGAATCCCCCTCACCACCAGTTTTGGCATGGCAAAATAGCTGGCCATACGAGGATTACACCTGGCCATCTACTCAGAATCCTATTAATTAAAAAGTAGGGAAACATTGAATAATAGTTGGTTTTCCTCTGCTAACCAGCATAACCAGGAGAAATAGGTCAGAAGTATTGCCTTTTGTGTTTTATTAACTGAAATTTGACATAATGTCTAGATAAAGAGAAAGTATTTTTCATCTTAATGATTCTTCACTAAAGAAGCCAACTTCAAACTTTGATTTCTGAGGCTGACATTTTTGGATAGTTAAGATTAAACATAGTTTAGATTCTGATTTAACTGTGGTAAATTGCTTCTTCATATCAGCACCAGAGGAGGCAATGGTGTGGGGGAAGTAGATCAAGGAAGAATTTAGGGTCATTCTCATAGTGATATGTGCTAGGGTCATTCCCATAATGATAAAAAAAAAAAAGTTCAGATGCTGCCACTCAGAAATATTTTTCAATAGGAATAGGCATGTCTTGTCATTTTCATTTTCTTTCATGTAATATTTTTAAAATTCCAAATTCTTTCATTTTAATTTAGAAAGAAATGTGAATGTTGATAAATTCTTACTAAAACTGAGTAAATAAAATACACAATCCTCTGGACTGGCCAGATATGATGGATGTATTATTTGTGCTTATCTGCCATGTATTTTTTTTTTACAGATTAAGAACCTGTCAGAAAATAATGGATAATGGGAATGAACTATGAACTCTTATTCACGACTGAAACTAGTTCACTTCTTTGTTGTATGTTTGAAGGGACGCCACATTAAGGCTTCTTAATTAACCACTGGTAGAAATGCCATTCTGAATATCACTTTTTTTTCCAGGAGAGATCATGGGATTCTTAGTTTAGTTCACAATGAACAGGAGGAGAAAAAGTTCCCAGACAGGCCAGAATTTATTCAAGCCCAAAGTGACTGAGAAACCAGTTTCCTTCCTTGGGGCAATTGGCAAGCAGTGAAAGAAAACTCCTTCACCTTCTTTCTCCTTGCTGTCTCAGTCTGAGAAATCATGGAACTTGCTTTTGCAAGTTGCTGATTGCCCCTGAGGAAGGAAACTTTGGTTTCCAAAGGGCACTGGGCTGATTCTGGCAATATCTGAGAACTGTTTCCTCCTTGCTCATTTGCTTCATTAAGCACCATTCTCTTTCAATATTTTTGACGTGCTTCATTTAGCCTCAACATACCTGGTGGCAAAAGAAACTATCATGCCACCTGCTACCATCTTTTCTGAGATATTTTTTCTTCTTGAGGAAAGGGAGAACAATCAGTGGCTGGTCACTTGTTGTGTTCCTTGAGCCTTGTGGAAACAATGAAAAAAATGCTTGCAGGGTGCAATTGGCTTTCAGTTCAAAGCATCACCATGTTTGCTTACCTCTAGGTTTTGTGCAACACATGATTTTTTTTTTGAGGTTTGACTTTTGTTTCTTTTATTAGTCTAGCTGGTAATAGACATCGTAAAGTTTAATCTTTTTTTAAAAGTAATGTGGTGATGGTGGTGGTGGTGGTGGTGGTGTGCCTCTAAGTAATTTCTGACTTAGGAGTGAACCTATCACAAGGTTTTCTGGCAATGAGAGTATGTGATGTGCCCAAGGTCACCCAGTGAGTTTCCATGGCTCATCTTTCTACTGAAGCAAAAAATGCAAAAGTAAAGCATCAAAATATGGTCTTTCTTAGCATATAGGAAGTGTCAATTTGTCTTGCATACTGAAGGTTATGTGACAAATGCATTCTGCTTTGGAGGACAGCAGATAAGTCATATTTTTAATTGCTTCAGATATTCACATTTTAAAGAAAGCATCAGGTGTCAGACTTACCACATTGACTCCATTTCTTTTTCTCTCCTTTTTTAAATCATTACTTTCGAGCAAACTTGCATCTTTTTCTGCAAAATAAACTTTTTTACATTCCTTTATTCTGGGGTAGAAATCATGCAGATATTATCGGACTGTACGTTCCATCAGCTGTACAGATGTAGGACTGTCCGTTCCAACAATTCTTAGCAATGTAACTAGTGATAAGGAATGCTGACAGCTGTAGTCTAACAACATCTGGGGCTGCAAAGTCCCCTCACCTGCTTTAGCTACAGAGGTTTACAAAGATGAGGTGAAAGAAATAATTGTTTTTACATATGCTGTACTGTCCAGTATACAGTACTGAACAATTTTGTGCTTCTTTCTTGTCACTTATTCATTGCTCAGAAGAAATATATACAAAAAGTTCAACAGCCCCATGATCCTTAGCATTCATATAGCACTTTTTGAATGTTCAAAGTGTTTCACTTTGCTAGAACTGAGAAGAAACAGGATTTTTTTAAAAAAAAAAATTGCAGCAGTGAAAGTACTTCTCTTTGTCGTTGTTGATGGTTGCTCTCAAAGAGGGCGTTTGTGGGGGTGCCTTGGTCTTGGTCCCTTCCTCACTGCTTCTTGTGTCTGGCAGTCATGCGGCTGCAGTTGCCACCCTCCCAGCCAGACGTGATCAACAGTCATGCATAGTGTTACCCTCTGACCTGTTTTGGCACGGCTGCTACCAGGGAGGTTTGTGTGAACTGCATTGTCTCTGTTTTTTAGCCATGATGGTAGACTTACTTGGTGATGGCACTTTTATGAGCCAGGAGCTGACCAGGTGCACCAACTCTGCTTGTAACATTGCTGTTCCTGTTGCTTCCATCTGAGCCTGTGTGTGAGAGTTCAACCTGGAGGAATAGAGGCAAACTGGTAGCTGGAACAAGGTGGCTGTGTGGTACCAGACAATGGAAGCATCTGGTTGGTGTTGAGGCTCCCACTGAGTGCAATATCGCAGCCCCCCTCCCCAAACTTGGAACTGTGCATTCTAAGCTGTACAGAAAAGCAAACAAAATACATAAACTGATAATTAAGAAAACTTCTAGCAGTTTAGCAGTGCTTTTCTTTCATCCAGGATATCCCAATGTGAAAAAAGAAGGAAGCTAAGTGCCAAGTAATGTACCAAGTGGACTTCCTAATTAAGGGGTTCCCTAAAGTGGGAAACTCTCTGCCTTCATTAAGAAATAATGAATTGTGTTCAGATTTGGAGATTTTAAATGTAGCACCTTCATCTAAGGCTCAACATGTCAATAGTGGATCTCTGGTGGAATGTTGCAGGCGTAATTGAGATGCTATACCAGCTGGAATCCAGATGAAGAATGCCTTTGAAAATTTAATCGCAGTCACATTGTACATTAAGTACTTATCTGTCTGGGTTGCTGAAGAGTGCAGGAAATGAAATTGCCAAGGAAAGTGGGAGCTTACATAGCAAGGGAAATAGGCACCTATATAGCCTTAGAATGTGATTGTTTGCCCAAAGAACTAAGAAGCATCTTGCTTACTTCAGTGTGTTTTTCTATAACAATTTTTAGGTATTCAAAACCAGCATATCAAATTAGGAACATAATATGTTGGGAAAATAATGAGAAAGATTGGGCGTCACAGTTGGAGATAATACAATGTGCTCATGACAACTGTGCTTGCCGGCTTTTTTTTCTTGAACCTAGACTTAGCTCTGCTCTTGGGATGCAGTGAATTTGGCCTGCCTGAGCAGCTGTCAAGTAGCAGCTATATTCTAGTTTTGCACAGTTCAGATGTTATGTGGAAGAGAGTACCTTTTCACATAATAGAGATCTGGAGCATCTATCTCCTCCATAATTGTAATCCGTGAGCCTAATTCTTGGCACTGACACCAAACTCTGTAAAGAGACTCACATCTGTTTCAGTGCTATTTGGGTTGCTGGGATTTGACCCTCAAAACAGGATGGGGAGCTTCTTGGAACTGGGAGAAGAGCTCATGCTCTGCTTTGCTTTTAACTCCTTGAAGTTGGTTGTTGTGCCAGTGCATCAGTAGCCAGAACAGAGCTCTGAGCCTTCCCAGAAGCTCTTAAAAATTGCATAATAAGAGGAGGAAAGAAACCACTACTACATCCATGGTAAGCATCGCTCTGTTCCATGCACCTCGCAAAACACCACAAATTATGCCGTATAGCCCTCCCCACCCATTTTCCATGTTGTGGAGTTCATCCAAAATAGAAGAATGACTGAAATGGGATGAAAGAAGATGAGTCCAAACATAATGCAGTTTAAATGAGCTCTGCTTAATCAGATCTGTAAACCATGGAAACAGTTTTAATTATTAAAAACAATCTAGTATGGAGTTATCTATGTAGTAGAATAGTTTCATTTACTCCTTGTTATAAGCGGTGTGCTTCAGTCTACTTTTGAAGTATGTGGAAACAGCCTAAGAAGATGTGGTAATTATAATTATAAACCTTCATAACCAGCATGCTGGGATGGGGAACCTCCAGACAACAGGCTGGATCTAGGCTGTCATGGTGCCCTCTTTCTCTCTTGGGATTCCCCTCCTCTCTTGATCCCTGCTGAAAGATCAACTGTAGGGAAAGAGGTAGCTTTTCTCTTGTGTTGAGCAACAAAAGGCAACTTCTGTTGCTCAGTGCATGGAGTATCACAGGGTAATTAATCTGCTCTCATCACTACACAAAGGAATATGTTCAGTGGAAATGGGGGTGGCTTTCGGAGAGGGGAACTCAGAAGTGAGGGGCCTGCTTCCACAAGCATCTACCCTCTTCAGAAGTTTCCTAGGAGCTTGGGGTCCAGAACAGTTCTAAAGGAATTAAAAGAACAGGTATTAAAATAACAGTATTAAAACATATTAAAGAACAATATTAAAAGAAAAGGACAAAATGCCCTTCTCAGGTAGAGGACTTCTGGCTTAAAGGAAGCACAATGTGATGTAAGGAAACTTCATGCAGAGGAAATGTGAATGAAAACTTGAGCTATACCATAATATTTACTTTGCACTTAATTGCAGGAAAACAGCTTAGACCTTTAGAGTATTTAATCTGTGCCTAACATTTAATCTTAAAAGAGCATGACTGGAAAACATTGGCGTGCTCTTCTGTAATATAAGATAAACAATAAATTAAGTAATTCTGTGGTATTTTCTCTTGCATGAATTTCACACCTCTTTCTCAGCCATGAAATCTTAGTGAGAATTTTTCTTTCCTGCTTAAAACAAACCCTCCTCTTTGGTCTCTTGCCATCCCCCCTCCATTTTTGTGGCCTTTAGATTGGTTTTAAACAAGGCATGATAGAGCTTTTGAAAAACATCCATTTGAAAAATTACTGTGTAGGCCAAATAGTCGCAGATGTTCCCTGAATACTTCAAAGTGTCACCCTTAGAAATACCAATTAATGTTAATTTTGGGAAGCAGGGAAAGTTGAATGGCTTTTGTAATTGTGTGGTGGATTTTATAGTTAACTGTAGCATCTTTTTTGAATGATGACTGGGTGTCAACCAAACAGTGATTAATTTTCCTGAATTTGTTTTGAATCCAAAAAAAGACTTGTTACTGAAAAGATGTTCTCTGTCCTGGATATATAAAAGGACTTAGATTTGTACTTTCTTGCCAAGGAGCTCTCAGTCCTATAAAGCACATATTTGGCATTGTGAGTATATTTCCATTAACATGCTAAGGTAACTTGAAAAAACAACTAGAGACAGCTATGGAAATAGCTAAATATTTTGTCTGTTGTATTCCTATTTGAAATTGTGTGGAATCATCCAAGGGACATTGCATTAAGTTGATATATCCAGTCTGAGTGTGGCAAAGTTACTGTTTTGGATTATAGCCTGCAGAGTTCTCTAGCTTCTGGGGAATTTTGGAAGTTGCATTCAAAAACTCCTCTTCTAGTTATTAAAAGATATTTTAAAGTCTAAATTGTTCAGTTTCTTCTTCTAGTTATTACAAGAGATTCCAGAGAGAAAAAGACTCAGCAGTCATACGGTCTCAACTGTGCTGGTTTCTGAAAAGAGATGTTTTCTAAACTAGAATGCTTTCATCTCACATGTTTTGCCTGTTTATCCAAAATGGATGAGGGAGCATATCCCACAACAGAACATCTTAAGGAAAAGACTATTTGTTGTTGTGTGCCTCCAGACTGAACCTAGTTTATGTAACCCTAATGAGTATTCTTGGCAACATTTGTTCAGAGCAGATTTGCCATTGCCTTCCTCTAAGGCTGCAAGAGCATGATTCGCCTTTGGTTTCGATAGCCAAGCAAGGAGTTGAACTCTGGTGTCCTGGAGTCCTAGTCAATCACTCAAATCACTATAGTGGTTCACAAAGATTATTTATCTTTATAATTTTATGGTGTCCTTTTAACAAAAAAAGTTCTATTCATTTTTCACAAAATGAAAGCAACAAATTAAAAAATAAACATCATTACAATAAGAATGTGTAGGTGCGTGTCTTCAAGTTGTCTGTTGACTTCTGGCAACCGCATGAATTTCATAGAGTTTTCTTAGGCAGGGAAGGCTCAGAGATGATTTTGTCAGTTCCTTCCTTTGCAGCACCTGGTATTCAAGGGTAGTCACCCATCTAACCAGGACTGACCCAGCTTAGGTTCCAAGATCAGATGGGATCTGGTGCCTTTAATGTATACAGTGCAATAATATGCAACATTACAAAGCCAGGTAAGTTTTCTGGCTGGGTACATCTGAAAAGACCCTCCCTTTGGGCTCTGAAATTTTTCAACATAAAGTTGAAAGTTCGACAAAGTCAACACCAGAACTTTGATTAAGGTCCAGTAATGTAAGACAGTGTAAATGATAGAGTACTGACATAATCTCAAGTCATAACTAACAGCTGAAGCTTTCAGATGCACCCCCATGTGCAATATGTTGTGCTATCAAGATGGGAGATTGCCATGACATGGATTCCTGAAGTAAGACTTCCTTTGTCTAAGCACTGTGTAGGTAGATCACATGAACTTGGATGAGATCCTCTAAGCTACAAAAGCCAGCTTTTCCACTAATGCAGAAATGGAGCAATAAGCACCCCAACCAGGTTGTTGAGGAGCACCACAGAAGCAGTTAAATTCTACTCTGTTGAAAAACCTCCCACAGACAACCTCCATCTTATCTGGATTGAGTTGCGGCTTACTGGCCAGCCTCCATATGCTACACATACTTTGTTAAGCTGTGGGAAAAAAAGCCCAAATAACACTGGCAGTCTTAAAATCATGTAACAGCACATCATTGTTGCATTAGGGTTAAGACACAGCTTCTGACAGACTGTAGAGAATACTGAGCAAAAGCCAGTTCTGTGTAGCAACTTGCAATGAAAGAGTAATTATTTTGATAGTTGTAAATTGGCTTTTCCTTCCTAAACGCATGACTGGTAATGTCTCTGTTTTTCTAATGCTAATGCTGATGTTTTATTGGGAAACCACAACTTTACATAGGGCAAATGCATAATTCAAAGATGATTCAATCTTCTCTGCTGTTTGTGATTCTTCTTGCCAGCTACTGGAACAATTTAACTATGTATGTGTGAACATCTTTAGTATCTTACAATCTAAAAGCAATTCCACTGAATGAGAATAGTCTGAAGATTTTTTGTTGCTCTAAACACTAAATCCTACCATTAGGCGGACTGAGGCAACTTCCTTGGACAGCAGATACTCAAGGGACACAGGTAGCAGCCACCTTCCTGTTTTTTTCCTGAGAACCTCAGCACTCAAGCTGTTGGAGGATGTCTGTGTATGTTACATGGACTATCATGTATCCTCTAAACTAGCCTGGTGCCTTGGGTGGAAAATGTTTTCCTGTTACCAGTGTTGAAGTAAAACTGAACTGCTGGTCCTCTTTGCTTCTCCATGGAGGTTGTGGAGGACATGCCCTCTTGTCCTGTTCTGACAATGAAAAGGCTAAGCTGCTCTTGGCAGTCGTCTTCTCAAAGGAAGCAGAAACTGAGGAGCACACAATGAAATCTGCAGGAGAAATAGGAGACACACTTCAAGATGTTTTATTGGCAAAAAAGCCCAACATACTTTGGCCTTGAATACTCTTAAGGCCTTCTTCAGGGGCTGTATAGAATCATAAAAGGACAACACATGAATATATAAGATAACTATATATAACTTAACATTACCTGTAATCATTATTACATTAATAAACTGACTCTGGCTTGTACATAACCTTTGTTCATGTTTTATTTTGTCCAGTAAATGTATTTGAGGTTCCTGATTCAGACATTTCTGAAGTTAGAATCTAAATAGATATGTAGATAATGTTTTACTAAATACTATATTATGCATTTATGTGTTCTCCTTTTATCATTTTGCACAAACCCTGAAGAAATCCCAGAGGTGGAGCTTGGAGTGTGTGGAGAGGAAGGGGGAGGGGGCAAGGCTACGGCACAAGGGGCGTGGCCACTGTGGGGGGAGCATGGCTGCAGTGTGTGGGGGTGTGGCCAGGGCATGCGGGGGCTTGTCTATGGGCTGGGATGCCCCAGAGACATTGCCGTGTGGGGCGAATCGCCCCCCCTGCCCCCATGTTCCTATGTGACTGAGAAAACCTTATATGGCATACATAGGCCTTTTTATCAACAACACAATATTTTTGAGCATTTTGAAATGTGTCTCCTGTTCATCTACTCACACAATGGCACAGAAGCCCATTTCTCCCATGATGCAATTCTAAATTATTTAATTGAATGTGTAACTGTAGCGACCGTACAGCCAAGACACCCCCAAACTCTTGTATATTGGAGGGAAGGGCAGCACCTGTTATAGCCCACCTTTCTTCCAAAACTGGAAGTTCAAGGCAATTTACAACAAGGAACAGTTGACAAAACTGGGATTCAAGGCAGTTCATGACATGGTTAAAGAACACACACATTGAAAAATATAGTGAGTTAACTTATTTAAAATAGTTTTTAAAGCACGTCACAAAGAAAGAGCAAGCACAGCAGTACACTTCATGTGCATGTACGAGCAAGATTTCCGAGTATGATTTTATGTTGTATCATAGGTAAATAAACCATCTGTCATGAAATGTTTGATTATGATAAATATTTAGGTATCAAAGATTAGGTGGGGTTGGCAGAAGCATTATGATTATGTTGTGAATTCTGGGACTGTTTATAAGCTTAAAAGAACACATTGTTAAAATTCTTCTCTATACTGCCTCAAGATAGACATTTATCACGTTGGAAGCCAATTTCATTTTTTTCATGATGCCAAATACTGTGCCTAGTAAGTCAGGCATGTGAGGCATGTGTCTACAAACACGACAAAAAATAACGTATCACTGCAAGAAGAGCTGTGATTTCTTAACTAATATGTTATCTTTCATTGCTAAGCCTCAGTATCCTATCTTCCATAACTGCTTTTGCAACAATGAGAAGGAGATACTATATTTGAAACCCTATGCCTGTGTTTTGCCTCGTGTGTGTGTGTGTGTGTATGGATGGCTGCAATCTGGAAAATGCCCTTCCTTTTCTAATTGGAACTTACTTCTGTGTAAACATGCATAGGATTGGACTGCAAATCTACAAAGATGACTACACCTACTTGTCCATGCTGAAGCATTTCCTTTCTTTTTCCATTTTTTTTCCAAAAACCAAATGAAAACCAACCATAAAAACAAAACAAAGAACAAAACCCAAACCAAAAGGAGAACCACACTTTTCCTTAGAGAATGTAAGGAAAAAACTGTCCTGGACTGGTGGATTGCTAAACTTGCTGTGATGAATATTATGATAGCCACACTCATCTGCTAAGTTGGGAGAAAGTAGTGAGAAGATGCGTTTAAAGAGACAAACAACATACCGTATTTTCCGGTGTATAAGACGACTTTTTAACCCAGGAAAATCTTCTCAAAAGTCGGGGGTCATCTTATACGCCGTGTGTCATCTTATAGGGCGGGTGCTTCTGAGCCGGACTGGAGAATCTGTGGTTGCCGCATGGGGGAGCTCAAAAACGTGGCCGAATCCCCGCCATATGCGGCGACCATATGAAAGCAGCAAGGGCGGCGCTGCGCACTTATCTGAAGATGCTGTGGGGGGAGCAGCAGCGTTTCGGGAGAGGCTTGTTGCACTAGCCGCTGTTCCCCATCGTGCGAGCGCCGGTCGCGCTGCCTCCCTGCTACCACCCCCAGCTCCACCTACAGCTCCCAGGCCAGAGAGTGCTGCGGAAGTTGGGAGCACGATACAGAGGGGGGGGGGGCGGCAGCATTTTGGGAGAGGCTTGTTGTGCTAGCCGCTCTTCCCCCTCGCATGAGTGCCGGTCACGCTGCCTCCCTGCTTCCGCCCCCAGCTCCGCCTACAGCTCCCAGGCCAGGGAGCGCTGAGGCGGGGGGGAGTGGCGGCGTTTTGGGAGAGGCTTGTTGCGCTAGCCATTCTTCCCCCTCGTGCGAGTGCTGGTCGTGCTGCCTCCCCGCTTCCACCCCCAGCTCCCAGGCCAGGGAGCGCTGCGGAAGCTGGGGGCGTGATACAGATACACCAGCACCACCGCCACCGTGCGTGCGCGAGGGAGGGAGGGTGGAGGCGGGGGAGAGTCCAGCCAAGTTGGCAGAGAGGGGAGAAAGGAGGGCTTCCCTCCGGGTTGGCAGGGCATGTGGGGGGCGAAGCCAGCGCCGGCCTCCCCTGCCCTCCTCCCCTCCGGGCACCAACTCCCCAGGTCCCCTAGCCCCAAAGAGCCGGGCGCAGGGCGCTGCCCCCTTCCCTCTCCTCCTCTGCTTCCCTTGGTGGAAGCAGCTGCAACAGCTCAGGCAAACATTTTGTTTCCTTCCCAGCCCCAGCAGAGGCGGAGGAGGCCAACGAGGGGAAAGCAAGCGAGAGCCGAGGAGGGCGAGCGGTCGGGGGGGCGCTGCTCCCTCCCTCCCTCCCTCCCTCCCTCCCTCGCCGGTGGAGGAGGATGGGGGGCCTGGGGGAGAGAGGTTAAAGGGTGCGCCGCACTGCGCTCACATCGCCAAAACTTTGCTCGCTCGCTCGGCTAGGGTGCCGCCCCTGCTGCTGCCTCCCAGCACTGCCTAGAGGACATCCTCCCAGGAAAGAAGGAGGAGGAGGAGGGGTATTAAAAGGGGGGAGGGAGAGAGAGAGGGAGCGAGTGGCTCAAGTTTGCTCAAAAGTCCAGCAGGGCTGGCAGGGAGCGCCTGGATGCGAGCCCGTTGCTCAGCTGCTGGCTCCTCCTGGAGCAGTGGCGGCGAGGGAGAAGGAGAGGAGGGCCTCTCAGTGGCGAGCCCCCGAGAATGGGAGCCGGGTGGCCTTTCCGGCTCCTCTGCCGCTTCCTCCTTCGCCGGGCTCCAGCTCTTTCCAGCTACCCGCCTGCCTCTCGCTGCCTCCACACAGCACCAGCACCCGCCGCTGCCGCCATGTCTGACTCGCTGGGAGCACCCATTCGCTCACTTTTCCAGTGGGGGGAGTGGGGGGGCAGAGGAGAAAGGGGGAAAAGAGAGACCTCCAAACCAGATTTGGGTTTTCTCTTTCGCGACACGTTTTGCATTAAATCACACTGGGAGGTGGGGACCCCAGTAACCATGAGCCCCTTGCAATGAAACCCACTTTGCAAGGAGTTTGGGAAAGGGGAGTGCCTTGCAACGCTCCGAGAATATTGCCTGCCTCCCCGCTTTTTAGCGTGGATTGCATTATTCCTAATGACAGATGCGCAATAATACACACACACACACACACACACACACACACATTTTAAATAGAATTAAAATTGAATTGAAATCAAATCTGATTTTTTTTAAATTTTTATTTGGTGTGCGTTGGAAGAGGAGTAGTCTTATACAGAGAGTATATCCCAAACTCTATATTTTAACTGGAAAAGTTGGGGGTCGTCTTATACACCCAGTCGTCTTATACGCCGGAAAATATGGTACTTTAGTTCATCATCCATACAGCTATCTCGCTTTTTTTCTCTCTTTCCTCAATCTGAAAATCAGTTGAATGAGGCTAAAGTGTGTGTGTGTCGTGGTCTGAGCATTGGACTATGACTCTGGAGACCAGGGGTCAGTTCCCTGCTGGCCATGGAAACCCACTGGCTGACCTTGAGTGCATCACACATTCTCAGCCCCAGAAAACCCCATAACAGAGTCACCATACGTTGAAAGTGACTTGAAGGCACACAACAACAACAAAGTGCAGATTCAGCTGACATCCTGCTTTGATGTTGGTGTCAGCGTTCTAGAGGGCACTTACAAATGCATAACTGTTGTTTGTGCATTGAGAAGGGTCCTTGTCTTCTACCATAAAAAAAGAAGGTACCAAAGCTTCCAGAGAGAATTTTGTCCATCTTGGGCTAGAATGTGGTTGCTTGACATGGAAAAGCAGAGAAATAGCATTTTGTAACAAATATTGTAGCAGTCATCCTGCAAAACTCTGTGTTATAGTATTAGGGTTCCTAGATCTTTTCCTTTTCTCAGAGTGAGGAGAGGAATCTTAGATAAGAATGTTACTTTGAAAATTGCTTACCTAAAGCCATTTCCACACTAGACTTTTATAGCGCTTTGATTCCACTTTCAACCTCCTATGGAATCCCAGGGTTTGCAGTTTCAGGAGGGACCAGGCTGCCCCTCCTGATACTGCAAACTCCAGGATTCCATAGGAGGTTGAAAGTGGAATCATAGCACTATAAAAGTCTAGTGTGGAAATGGCCTTAGTGTGCTCTTGGACCCTGTTCCTGCAGACTGCCTTGGAGCAGCTACTGCACACTGCTTTCTTTTGGTTGGACTACGATTCCCATGTGTTCTTAAAAGCAGTGCTCGAAAAGATGTTCACAGAGCTTGGAAAAGTATCTTCTCATTTACTAGACTTGGTGTTTCCTATTTAAATCACATGCTCTGAGCAACTGTGATTGATGTTTAATGTCTCACGCTTAATGACATCAGTAGGGGATGTCTCTACTGCTCAGATTTTGGCCCTGAAGTTTGAGGAGCTGTGATGCTCCTGACCTGACAGACTTGGAGAGAATTGATCTTTTAGTTGAGCAGCATAATGTGCTAACCATCATACCCTAAGGTGGCTGTTTAATATGCTTGCTTTGGCATAAAAAATCAAAGACAGTATTAGCCGCTATCTTTTAAATTACATATCTTCAGGTTAATAAGTGTCATGTGTTCTGCCTTCAGGGATCTCAAAGGGTTAGATCTACCTTCCTAAACAGACTGCCTGACTGCTTGGTTCCATTTTGTTAACACACACACACACACACACACACACACACACACACACTTAAGCTTCACATTCAGTTACGCATGTTGGGGAATACAGAAACCAGACCTCTATAGAGGGGATTGCTTAAGGCTTAAGTGCTTTTCCCCATGCCTTGTTCTTAGGTTCCCAGAGAGCTTAGTATCAAGACGTGGGATAGAAGCCCCAGTATTTTATCTTTATTTCCAGATATTTGCCACAGGCCTCTGAATGCTTGTCTTGAGAGGAAGCCCCATTGAGCTCAGAGAAACTTACTATCTGGAAAGCACATATAGGATTGGACTTGGTATGGTCTGGTGCACAATGAAATCACATATAAGGGTGGTCTTGTTTTGCATCAGCCTTCATTGTCACAGATGCCCTCAGAGAATATCAGCTACAGCACATGACTTGGAACCCCTTCAGGTGATGGCACCAGAGATAATTTTCTCGAGTGACAAAAAAGTGGAAAACATTTAATTAATATTTCACTTTTTCCCCTTATGGAACCAAAAGTGGCTCATACCATATGTTAAAACAATATAGTTAAAACAGTTAAAAAAATAAAGAAAAGCACTTAACGTAATCCACTGAAAAACATTAATTTAAAATAGTTCAGAGCATATTAAACCCTACCCATTCCAGTAACCCCACTAGTTAAAAGCTGAAAAAAGCTGGCAAAAAGAGAGCATGAAGGCGACCAACCTAGCCTCTCTTGGCAGAGAGTTCCGCAGCCTGGGAGCAGCCACTGAGAAGATGCCGTTCTGTGTCCTCACCAGCTGTACTTGTGAAAGTGATGAATCCAAGAGAAAACCTTCCTCCAAAGATCTTAAAACTCAGGTAGGCCAATATAGGAAGATGATACAGTCTTCTGAAAGCCTGGATCCAAGCTGTATAGGGCTTTATTTTGGTCATAATTAGCATTGATGTGTGCTGAATGGGCTAGCCAAAAGTAATGCTTGTGCCTCCTGTCAGAAGCTGTTCTGGCTAAGAACAAACTAAAGAAATGATTTGGTTGCCTCATGGATTATATGTTTTATTAATGGCTACAGATTTTATTAACTAAATGGAACCTCCCTGATGTTGCACCCTTACTTTGCTTGTGTGCTTCTCAGAGGCATCCAGTGTGCCACTTCTGCAAAGACAAAGCTGTAATATAGACAGACTCTTTTTCTACTAGCAATATCTTTGTACATTCCTGTCGATATTGTTTTTTAAAGTTATGTGGAAGCTCTTGCAATCAGGGTGTGTATGCTATGAACTAAAATGCTTCTCTGATTACTTGCATAGCTTTCATGTGATGAAGACTACATTGCTGATGAATGAATCAGTCCAGCAGAGATAAAGTAGCCCATCTAGTTCTTCATGTATATACTGGAGGTTTGACAGGATCCCATGGCTGTTTTCTTACCACTGGATTGCCATCCTGCTATGAACTGGAGATAAGACCCTATCTTGGGATGACTATCTGTTGAGATACAGACAATGGTATGGGTGGAAGAGCTGTGCAAAATGTTCAAGAAAGAGTAAGAATAAGGGGACTGTTTATCTTCGCTCACTTCTCAGCTAGTGTGTTCAACTCCTGGCTATTCAGAGTTTGAATTGCTGTTGAATTCCTAATGTTTATCTACACACCAGGCACTCAACCACACCGGCTGCACTGCCAAAAAAGACTTCAGCATTTTTTGCAACTGGACCACCCTGCCGGTGGGTGAGGTGTGTAATTCAGTCTCAAAGAAAAGATGCTGTGCAGAGGCTGCTTATTATGTTGAAGTGTGTGTGGTTTTCTGGGAGGCATTACTTGGCAGTCTAAGAAAAAATATTAAACTCCTCTTGACTTGGAAAGGCCAGGATGACTTAAATTCATGGTTGAAGGTCTGCAGTTCATCTTTGCTGTTAAGTGTTTGTATTAAAACTGATGTGGCAATGGGAGGTCTTGCCTGCCTGTGAAGTATATCTTTTACTCCTTGATACTGGGGAGAAGTGACTCCTTGGGATGATTGCCACTTAGAGTTGATAAAGGCCGAAGCCAGGAGGCTTTTTTTTTTTTGCTTTCTATATTTTTTTTTAGTACCTAGTGCTTATAATTATTATCAATAGAAGAGGCAGCTTTTAGCAGATTACCAAAGGAAACTATCAATTTATATATATATATATTGTAGAATCCTTATATGTATTCTGAAATGGTACAGTTCCAGGAGGAACAGATACAGCTCCTGCGCCACTGATTTGTGCGTAGTCTGTTAAGACTTTCCTGTGCTAAGGCCAAAGTAAGCAGGACACTAAATTAATGACCAGAAGCCCTGAGGGTAAAAAAACCAAAAACAGCATGTACCAACAACCTTGTGACTGGAGGTGGGAGAAGCTCCCACTGGGGATCCAAAGAGGTCCCTCCTCCTTGAGAGATAATAAGCTGTAGGGTGGGGACATCATCAGGAGTTCAGCGAGTGAGGAAAATGTTGAAAAATCCCTCCTCTAAATGCTGCAGTCTTGACAAAAGATGGTTTCCTCAAGGAATCCTTTTATTATATTCATTTTCTTTAAGTGATGTAGCACTTGTAATTTAGTCCTTGGTCTTCTAGGTAATGGTTGTGGATAGGCATTTAAGTTTTATGTGTGGAAAATGAAATTTCTTCACGATGGACCCCTGATGCCCTCTAGATCTAGAAGAAACATTCTCCTTTACCTAGACTTATTTATTTATTGCATTTATACTTATAAAATAAGCCCAAGTTTACTAACAAGAGAAAAATGTGCAAAAAAAATAATGTAAATGATGTAAACCATGTAAAAATATAAGAACATCTAAAAATAATATGCTATTAAACATTATATTAAAATAGAAGATAAAACACAGCAAACAGAGGGAGAAGGGAGAGAAAAAGAGGGGGATGAGGAAAACAGACCAAACACCTGTCTTCACAGCCACTGAGAAGATCCTTTCTTCAGTTCACACAGAACAGACATCTAATTAAAAAAAGAAACTGCATGGAGTCAGTTGATAACTCTATCTTGTTCAACGTTCTGTACATATAATATTCAATCAGTTGCCCTTGGGAAGACCCAAAGTAGGGCAGGAGTGGAACTGCACACCCTATGTCATAAACCCTAACTACCAATAATATATAGAAGTATGCTGCTTCTGATACTAGAGATATTTTTTTTTTCATCTACAGTAATATCCATTGATGATTGCATCCTCCGTGATTTTTTGTAGTCCTCTCTTCAGGTAGCTGCATCTTATGTCAGTGATTTCCACAGAATATTTCCTTTTCTGTGCTCTGAAACTCTCACTGTTATACTTTAATTGATGGCCTTGAGTTCTCCATATCGTATATCATTTTATACACCTCTCTCATGTCTTCTTTTATTTTTGCTCTCTCCCTTTTTTAAATTCTAGTTTACATTAGAATTGTGAACCTCTCTCATGAGGGAATTCTTATAGTCTTTTGATTGTTTTGTGACCCTTTCTGCACCTTTTTCAGTTTTACAATATCCTTTTATCAGGTGCAATGATAAGAAGTGTGCACAGTATTTCAGATATTAGTGCATAATGGATTTCTATGAGGGCAATATAGTTCCCCCCATTCCTTTTCTAAGTATACCCAATGCAGAATTGGCCTTTTAATAGAATCAACGTGCTGAGTCAACATTTTCACTGAACCTCCTAAGAGTACTTTCATGTTTAGTAACTCAGATCCCATAACCGTGCAAGGACAGCAATGTAGTTTTTAGAACTGCCAAAACCTGGACATTCGGTTTCTAGGTGAGAATTGTGTGGTCCCCAGACCATGTACCCTCCCAATTCTATGAACCTTCATTTTACATTTACATTTTATATTTACATTTACAAAACAATTGAAAATAGTCAAATGGCAAATATCAAGGCCTCAAGAAAAGCAGATCAATTTATAACAACCCCAAATCCCTCAACTCCAAAAACATTTGGGAGGACTAGAAGTCTCAATTGGATGCAAATTCTGGTTGCAATTCTCAGTCAGCTGAAAATAGCTCAGTTTGACCCACCAAGGAGACAAACACTGGCCTCCATGCATTCCTTCCCACGGTCTAGGAATAAATCCAGGAATTTCCTCAAATTTCACATTTAGAAAATATAACAGGCTGAATCCTAGTTCCTTTATCTCAATTATATGAATTAAGTTTGTCTGCAGCAAGTTTCAGTTTAAATTGTTAGCCCTTATCTAGTCTATTCCAAATACCAGACATTGATTCAAAACTTCAACAGCTTCCTTAGATTGTTGTGGACAGAAAGTCAGAGTTTGCTTACTGCCTATCTTCTTGGCTTCACTCCATTTAGAAAGCTGTCTCTATAAGCAAGCTGACCTGCATCAGTACGTAGGAGCTTGAAAACCAATCTTCCGTGTTTGCACAAGACTGGTAAAAAGAATGCTTACCTTTAGTGCATTAAATGTTGGGAAGATGTACCTTGTCACCTTCTACTGCCATAATAAAATCAGACTGTCATGTGACTGTTTATACTTTTTATTGAGTGAGCTTCAACAGTCCCAGATAGTCTACAGAGTCAGTCTCTTCAATATTCCCTACCTTTGAACATGAAGCAGATGCTTTCAGGGAAAAGATCTACACCCCACCTGGCTTGGCCCCACCAAGGTATGTCAGTGTCAGATATGGTGGATGGTGGACCTGGACCCTGGAGAGGAGCAAATAACTTTTCAGTTGGATCTCTGGGCCCAACAAGATGATTCTGAAGGCTGTAGCCCCTGTTGGTAAGTCGTTCCACCTCCCAGCCTTGTCCAGTTTACACAGAACCACAGGTTGGTTGCTGATGTCTACTCCTTGGTGTGGGTGCTTGGCTCAGTCCTTTCAGGTTCTGTACCACTCATTCCTTTTTGAGGTGCTGTCTGCCTGGCTCTTTGGAATAAATACTGGACCCCAGGTTGCACTGTCATCATGGTTAGGACTGGATCAGGCCCTAGGAGTTGCCACACCCTACTATAGACATGGTGTCAAACATCACATTTAGTATATTTAGACTAATGCACCTGGAACCTTGATCTTGTACACAGGTTCATATAATTCTTGCTGCATATTATTCTAGAATTAGCATTAGTATTTATTTAGATTTCATTATAACACATATAATAAAATGTTAAGTATTGTATTGCTTCTCAGTCCTATTAAGTCCTATGGCTGAGACAAATAGTCTGTTTAACCCAATCTGTACTGTATTTTTCCATGCTGATCTTTATCAATTTTTATCAGTTTAATAATGGATACTTCTCTGATTTGAGCATTTCATATGAAATTCTTTTCAGGAACAAGAGTTCAAATGAAATAAATAAATAAATACTAAGTACTTTAATATTGGTCATTCAGGAGGATGGGCTTTTAACTGCTCCTGGCAAACACTGTTTGGCTTGAAGCTTTATCTGTTTTGTTCAGATAAGAATAGCTTTTAAGAGCATATCTTTAAAGTAACATAAATCAGGAAAAGTCATTTCTAAATCTTGGCTAAATAATAAGGGAAACTTCAAACACTTTTTAATTTACTTAGAGGAATTAAATTAGTTTACCAGTTCTTTTCTACAAATTATCTAGCATAATTAACTTCATATTTGGATAGAAGATAGATGAATTTTTAAAGCTTGATGCACATAAAATTCAGGAAAAGAAACCTCCAAAAATTGGGAATGTAAAGAAAGGGAGGAGTACATACTATCCTAAATATTTTATTATTGGTGATGTTTTGCTACCAAGTTGGCTTTGCCTTACAGTCACTCTGTGGCCCTTTCTGCAGGAAGTCACTCATGTGTCATCTCGTCACAGCCCTCGCAGCGCTTCTGCCAGGATGGTAATGTGCCCCTAGCTCTCCTTTCTGCAACCGACTGGCTGCCTGTGGAAGGGAGAACAAGGGACACACCCCTTCCTTCTGCACTGCAGCCGGCCTTCTTCCCATGCTGCAGTGAAGAAGGAAGTGCATAATCGCACTTCTAGCCCTTGTGCATGGCTGGCTGCGACAGAAGGCTCATGCAATTGGGGATCATTGATAGTTTTTCTATCAATGATATACCCCATGATTGCATGGCAATGCAAGAAAGGCAGGATTGCAATGGTGTCATGTGGAAGTGTCATTGCGGTCTGGCTCCTCTCGCATCCCCATGCTGGGATGATGCCATCCTGTGGAAAGAGCCTATGAATAAAAGGCCCTTTTTGCAGCACCCCCCTATCCCACCATGGGGATGGGAGAAGGATGAGGCCGTGATGATGATTCTGTCTGACGTTGTTGTGGTCCCATCCTTCTCTCATCACCAGTCAGCTTGATTGTAGGTTAAACCATTCATGGGTTTCCCCCATCAATGACCCACGATCGTGCCACCATCCTGCACTTACCTGTCCTGCAGAAGGGTAGGAAGTGTGATGGCAGCACTTCATGCCCTAGTGCAGCTGGGGAAAGTAGCTGGCTGTGCCGTGGAAGGAAGCAGCATATCCACCGTGCTCCCTTCCACAGGGAGCTGGTCCCGTGCAAAGAGGAGCACTGCTGCCGTACTCCCTTCCCTGCAGAGCCACTGCTGGGATACCCACCGGACACTGCAGCGAGAAGGTAAGCTGTGTAAAGGGCCAAAGACCTCTGGGAGCCCCGATTATTAACAGCCCTGCTTGGATCTTGCAAACTCAGGGCTGTGGCTTTGTTGATTGAGTCAATATACCTGTAATGCAGTTTTATGGTCCATATTGTAGTGTATTGTAGTGTAAACAAACAGAAACTTTGTCTGCCCTCCTTGTCAATTGTAAATCATTCTATTTCCTCATATTGTGTTCTGCCAGTGGCCCTTGTTCAGAATATACATTATGCATCTGGACAATCACATTTATTATTTTATTTTTATTATATTCAGAATGATTAGGTGTACAGTCAGAGACAGTGATGAACATCTCCTCTGTATTAATGTTCTGCTATCTTTGATAGTTTGACACTATTATATAATAGACACATGATGAGAGCATTTGATTGATCTGCTTGTTATCTGTGTCTGCAAAAAAAGAGGGTTTGTCTTTAATTGGATGTTATGTTTAAGCCTCAGACAAAATGAAACAGAACAGAAGTTTATTGTATTTCAGCAATTTGCCATTATACACAGTTAAAACTCAGTTATAGCATTATAGAATTTAAAACTCTAGAACTCTATCTATGGACTATTAGGTTTTGTGTAATTACCTATACATCCATTAAGTGTTGTGTTACACAGCTGCAAAGCATTCACAAGAAATGTAGATGTTCTGAAAGATACATATCTATTAATATTAGGTGGTAGAAAACAAACTTTCACAGAACATGACCTTCCTTTGGGTGGGTATATTTATTTCTAAGATTTTTACAGCTGGAATAATTGAGGAGCAAACAAGCAACATCTTTTAAAGATAGAGAATTGCAACTGCACAGTCGATCCCACTTAGATGTCTCCTTTGCCAACCCATCCAATCTGCCAAAGGAAGAACATTTAATCTTGCTTGAGTAAACATTATTCTCATCTTGTTATTTGGCCAATCTGCTAGGCACCTTGGAAGTGACAAATGGGGAGAAATGAAAGTGGCATTAAAAGTATTAGATTGACAAGTCTTAATCCCAGCTTTCTGAGATTGGATCTCTACATACTTGAACCTCTGCACGAAGATTAGTTTAGATCTATCATATCATTGAGCTAAAAGGAAAGAGCTAGAAAACCCCAAATTTCTCATAGCCAGTTGCATTTTTTTGCTTCCATGGGTTTGAGCCCACATTCTCCAAAATCAACATAAGAAGTTCTAAAACTTGCTCAAAAATATTTTTAGCCCTAAAGGCAGAAGTAATTTAAGGATTTCAGCTTTGATAGTTGTTATACTCAGTTCCACACAAATGAATTCTAACTTGGTGGATACGGGAACCTCCAGAACCTTACATAAACATTTATTTGAGCTGTTTTTACTGAGTCTAGATTAGCCATGCTCCAAAAAGCAATTTTAGGATAACCTGAATCCTCTAAAATCGGTTGAACCAGTTCCCCCTTTTTTTTTGTGATATAACTGTTGGGTCAAGCTGATGCATAGTATTTCATTTAAGGTTCTAGTGGCTAACAGAGTACTTGATTGAACCTGTGTGGACTGTGCACCAGTCCACTGAAAAACTACCCCAAGGTACTTAAAGGAAGGTACTTACGCAAGTACACTTCTATTAAGTGACCAGTTGAGTGTTTGTTTAAATCTGTCAAATATCATAATGTTTGGCGGGGCGGGGGGGTTAGTAGTTAATAGAAAATAACAAATTTCTACAGTAAAAACTAAACTGTTTCAACAATCTATGTAAACCCAGCTGAGTATAAGAAATCAGAACTGCATCATCTGCATAACAGAGGAATGAATATTTCTGGTTTAATTGGAAAGTAACAGTTGCCTTTTAACCTCCTTTTTAACCTCCTTTTTATTTTGTGTTAGATAGGATTGTTTAGTTTAATGGTTTAGTTCAGCTATTGGCTATTCTATTGTTTTTTGTTTTGTGTACTATAATTTGTTTTTTTTCTTTTCTGATTAGCTATTTTGTAGAGATGTATCTTATGTTGTATGTTGTTTTATTCTAATAACAATTATTTAAAGAAAAGAAAAAGAAAACCTAAATAATGACCACAGATTATTTGCATAACCTTAAAGTAGACGATGAAGACATTGAAACAGTTCAAGATTTTCCATATCTTGGCTCAATCATTAAGTTAGAATGGAGATTGCAGTCATGAAATCAGAAGACGGTTAGGACTTTGTTTGGCAGCTATGAAGGGGCTAGCCAAGATCCTGAAGTGTAAAGATGTATCATTGAATGCTAATGTTAGGATTGTCCATGCCATTGTATTTCTAATTTTTCTGTGTGGTTGTGAAAGCTGGATAGTGAAGAAATCTTATAGGAAGGAAACTCATTTGAAATGTGTTGCTTGAGAAGAGTTCTACAGATACCTTGGACTGTTAAAAAGACAAATGAATGGATCTTAGAGCAACTTAAGCCCGAACTCTCCCTAGGACCAAGATGACTAAATTAAGGCTGTCATACTTTGGCCACGTCACGAGAAGACATGACTCCTGAGAAAAGAGAACAGTACTTGGGAATGTGGAAGGCAGTGAGAAAAGGAAGGCTGAATTACAGGTGGATAGACTCAATTAAGAAAGACGCATCCCTGAATCTGCAAAACCTGAATAGGGTGATTGAGAATAGGGTAACTTGGAGGTTTTTCATCCATTTCATTGTCATAGGTTGAAGTTGACTTGACGGGAGTTTTCATTCAACAAATATTTCAGAAGTTGTGGATCAGTTCCAAAAGGTTGCAGTTTGCTCCAGAGGTGTTCTCAATTAACAGACTCAAAGGCAGTTTTCAAATTAATAAAAGCCACATAGTTTTACAATTTCAATAATATATTTAAACATGAAGCAGTTTTCTAGACTTCGCTGTCATGGACAAAACTCAGCCTGTTCTGGAGCAAGCACAACATGATCCTTGATCCAAGTCTCCAATTTTTTGAGAAGAGACCTAGCGTAAATCTTCCCTGATACATCTAATAGGCAGTTGGTCCATGGTTTTCTGGATCACTCCTAGGTCCCTTTTTATATATTGGAACTACAGTAGGTGTAGACCAGCTACAAAATGCCAGAGATATTAATTAAGGAAAATAATGATGCAAATGCTGGAGCCCACCAGTTAGAGAATCTAGTAAAAAGATCTGGTGGAAGGCCCTCTTGTCCAGGAACATTTGCATTTTTTTGAATCCTGAAATCAATGACTTGGCCCTCTCCACCAAAATTCTTTCTCAGCACTGTCCCCAGTTACAATCAATACAGGTATCGAAGGAGGAACTAGGGAGGGTGGGCTCATTAAATATTTTCCTAATATGGCTTTCCCATTCAGGTTTAACAATATGGCTCTCTTTGTTCAAAAAAAACAAAAATGTGGAAGCTCTACTCTTCCCATTGCATGGATGTCACCATTTTGACGTATTGGGGGAAGTAAAGTTACCCTGTTTTGGGTTTCTCACAGTTTCATTTGCTCTCTAACAAAGAAGACTAAGTAGAATTAGAAGACTAAGGATATGCTTATCAATTCTAAGTTGTTTTTAAAGTACTTGTAAGTTGAATATTGTTATAATATTGAGCTAATGTGTTGTAATGGTTTGAGTGTTGGACTATGACTCTGGAGACCAGGCTTGGGTTCCTCATTTGGCCATGGAAACTAATTGGGTGACCTTGGTGAAATCACACTCCCTCAGCCTCAGAGGAAGGCAAGGGCAAACCTCTGCTGAACGAATCCCGCAAAAACAAAACAAAACCCTGTATGATAGGTTCACCGTAGGGTTGCCCCAAGTCAGAAATGACTTGAAGGCATACAACAACATTGAATATCACAGCTGGGCTCAACATAGAGTAACATGTGTTATATAACTAACTTTCCTGTAGGTTGGAAAAGATTCCAATTGATTGATATCTTCAAAATCTACATGCTAGAAATTGTTATAAACAGTACTGATGAAAAATGAACTCTTTATGCATACATATTTGAGATCTGAGATTTATTTTTTGGAATAAGAGTGGAGTTTGGGTGGGGTTTCTTTCATGTACAAATCTCAGCAGCTGTTTCATGACTATTTTCCTCTTTACACAGCCCAGTTTGAAGCATTAATTCTTCCAGAATTCCACAGAATGTTGTATGTATGCCTTAGGACTGTATTCTCCTTGGCTTCTTATTTCTAGCTGTAGGTTTAACCCAGCCACACATTGTTACTACACTTTTAGGCTTTTCAGCCCATTCATACTCTCTCTTTCTCTCTCTCTCTCTGTGTCTCTCTCTCCCCACTTCTCTCAGTTATTCTCTCTTAATCAGTCTTCCATCTCTCCCATTCCTCACACTTATACACCCTTTTCTTAGAATGCTATTTTTAAATCCCCTTTCCCAGTGTTTTTCTCTGGTTATTTCCTACTCTTTCCTTTTCCTTCTGTTTCATTCTCACTATATCCTTACTTTTTACTTCATTGTCTAATTTGCACCCTTCCTTCAACTTCCTTTCTTTGGGATTCCTGTCTTTTCTGTATTTCCTAGGATTCTTTCCTTGGCTCTAGGCAACTCCAGGACTCAGTTCAGATATTCTGAATTGGGACTGGCTAGAATCAAAATGTGGAGGAGATAAAGATTATATAAGGTATACATGCAAAGGCTCTCCTCATGCAATCTGTTATCCTGAACTAACTTGTTCTGTTGAGCAATACTTCCATTATCAAAGTAATCCATGCCTCATGTCTCTTCAAATCAGGTAGCTTAGGAAAAGTCCCTTGTGTACATGTGTCTGTATCTGCCTTCAGGTTGCCTGATGACTTATGGTGATCTCATGAATTTCACAGAGTTTTCTTTGCAGATTCCTTCTGCTGAAGTATAGCCTGCAGGACCTGGCATTCATTAGTGGTCTCCCATCCAAGTACTAACCAGGGCTGACCCTGTTTCACTTCCAAGATCAGATGGGATCTGGTGCCATCCATGCTCTTACTACCCCACCTACCGAGTGTTATTTTTTTCTTTTGCTTCTGAGAATGGGAAATAATAACTAAATGGATATATTTTTCAAAATATGTGTTTCCAAAAACCAAAAATCACTTTATTTTAAAAAATGAATATATTAAATTTTCACTTTTTCATTAGAAAATAACCTATTAATTGATAATTTAACTAACTTTAACCAGTTAATTCTGATCGTTGTATCAGTCGTATCTGCTTATAGTATCTGTTGGATTTTTTTTAAAAAAAATTGTTTTAAGCTGATGTTTATTGATCTCTTTATATGTTACTCTAAACATCTTTGAGGTCCTTGTTTCTGAAAAAGTTACAAATCCATATCTACTTGCTGTTCAGCTATCATTAACCTTCCTTTCAACCACCAATCCTGGTAGTGCTATTCCATCAGTGGACAGGAGTCTCTGGCTGTGAAATACAAAGGGTATATTGTACGTATATGAGACTTTTCTTTCACATACGGAAAATACCAGCCTCTAAAACAGTGGTTCTCAACCTGTGGGTCCCCAGATGTTTGTGGACTTCAGCTCCCAGAAGCCCTGAGCATTGACCATAGTGGCTGGGGCTTCTGGGAGCTGAAGTTCACAAACATCTGGGGACCCACAGGTTGAGAACCACTGCTCTAAAAGAAAGAAGGAAAACCGAAACAAAGCCCACTGGTGGTCATTTTCCATTTTCAACAAGTCTTTCCAGTGTAGCAAAAATTTGCTACAGTATGCTTGCTTTTGAAGGACAGTATGGTGTATTGATTTGACTAGGGGAACAGGGTTTGAATTCCCACTCAGCCCTGGAAAATCACTGGGTGACCTTGGGCATGTCACACACTCTCAGCCCAACAGAAATGCAATAGCCAACCTCCTTTGAATTAATCCTGACAAGAAAGCCTGTGATAAGTTCACCATTAGTACAAATCAACTTAGAGATATGTTTTAGCAAAGCAATATTCTGTGTTTTGTAATGCATTCAGAGAATCCTGGATGATTGTTCTAAACCCATTGATCAGAAAAAGCTTAGACTGACTGATCTCCAATGTCAGAATGTTTCAAGACCTTGACAAACAAAAGTTAACCGAAACTGTTTAAGTTAAGCTTGAGATAAGACAGTGTGGGAGCCCAGATTAAGGCAGTTCTGTTCAGTAAATGGTCTCAAGTAGCATGCTCTCGAGATCAGTAAATCTCACAAGATTGACTATCAAATCACTGTTTTAGTTAGGCATATCCCACAAGCAGTTTCTTCTGGAAAGCATTACTTGGCTTCATAGATACCTAGTGCAATGTAATTTCAATATTTTGCATTTAATTTTGTTTTCCATTTCTTTGCATCAGTTCTAGTATGTTCATTCCTTGGGTTGTATCCAGTGGTGTTGCTACACTGATGGTTATTTAATCCATCAAAGGTTCTCACAAGCAGCATGTTTGGGAAGGGTGATTTTTGCCTCCCCTCACCAGTCCCTGCTGGCCTCTAATGGTCCAGAGTGTTTGGGGAGCCTTTAGAACAATATGGAAAGTGTTATGGAAAGTTGCATATAGAAGAAATGGAAGAAAATTGCTCTCCTATACATTCTTCTGACAAAACTTTCTGCCAAATCATAATCTTCCATCAGTGTTTGTATTCAAGCAGATGGATTCTTTGTGGAGTGGGGGTAGAAAAGGAACTGAGGTGTGAAGTCAGATGGTAGAGCTAGGGGTGTGAACAATTTGTCTTTAGGGTGCAAATTGTGATGTATTACATTGTCAGCATGCCTCATGACCAATTAAGACATATCTTGCTGAAAAGATACCCTTCACTGAATTTTGAAGGGATGATAATATAATATTGTGGCCACCTCTACAATGACAACCCTGAATATTTCTGTCTAACTCTCTGTTGCTCAAAGCAACACTTGCAGACAATAAATTCTGTTGGGCTGAATGTCAGCAGACACTGCAGAAGTATGCAGTACATTTCCACCAGGAATTCATAAACACAAAAATGTTAAAAATCTGTCTATTCTTTCCTGTCCATTCTGCTGCTTCTGTTTTAAATACAGTAATCATCTGAAGTGAAAATAATGCATTCCACTTTGAAATTAAAATTATCTCTAATTTAATGGGATCTCCAAATATTTAATCATATTCACACACTGAATAACAAACTGTATGTTAATTTTAATATTTATGAACACGAACTTTAAAAAAATAATTCAGCAAAAACACACAGCTCTGTATTCTGTTTTATTGTCTGGTAGCAGAAGAAAAGTGAAGTGAGGACTGCATTATCTAAGAAGTGTCATTGGCAAATTAACATTTGCTTTTTTTTCTCATTCATCCATCTGTACCTTCATGATTTTTGCAAAACTTTGAATACATTTTCTCATGCAAATCTGGGAAATCCCCAAATTGTTATATTCTCTGTGTGTTAAGTGGTGCCACTGAATGATGTTAATAATGGGTTTGTGCATATATATATACTTGGATTCCTGGAGTTGTAATTCAAAAAGGTAAGTTTTCCAATGCTCTTCCCAAGGTGAGCAGAGTTCGGCTTTGCAGTTGTGGGTTTTTGTCGTGGCTTTCCTTTTCCAAAACCCCAAGTTCTACCAGCTGAAGCCTGGTACAAATGACTTAGAATTGAAGAATCCAGAATTGTGTTTGAATATCAGGATCCATTTTTCTGACGCAAAAATCTATCTCTATTGCCTTGTTCTTTCTTCATATGAGCTAATATAATGTATGGTTGCTGTGTCCTCAAATGATTGGGAGTCAAGAATCTTTTGAGTTGTGCTGCAAACCACTCAGAAGCTATCTGGGTTTGAGCATGTAGAATACATGCAACTTTCCATAACACTTTCCATATTGTTCTAAAGGCTCCCCAAACGATTGTATAGTAATTGTGAAGGTACAGTATACAAGGTCTCTTAATCCTGGATCTCCCGAAGTAGAAAGTGACGTACATCTCACTCCTCCTTTCCCAGAACAATCCTAATTCCCACACCCTCTGCCTGGTGAAAGGGCTGAACGTTTCCCCTGCTTTGCTGGCAGAGGAAGCCTCGCCTTCCCCAGAAGCTAAATTACACCTGCAGAGACATCCAAAGGCTTAAATCTACTCCTAAAGCTTTTTTCCTTAATGATAGCAGTCCTTCATAACAGTCACACTGGGATGTGGTGGAAAAAAGAGAAAAGTAGCTCCCAAATAGACTGCCATCTTCTACCAATCAGTTCAGAAGTGCTAATGATTTGCCATCTTGCCTTCCTGCCCCTAGTTTAGGATTGCTTTGTAGCATCATCATCAGTAAAAACGCTATAATTAACAAAATCATGTTAAAAAAAGATAGAAAATAGAAACCCAAGAAAATTGGCCCCTACAGCAAGACAGCAAAAAGTTTAAATTATTTTAGAATAAATTTAACTGATTTACAAATTTTCAAGTAAATGCTCTAGTGTTCCACTGCTCTTCCACTGTACACTTGTGAATCAAAACTGATCAGAATTCAAACATGAATCAATGATTTCAAATTAGAAAAAAAAGAGAAAACACTGTAACATTGGGAAGAACTTGACTATCAGAGATATTTGATGGCAGAATGGACTGGCTTGGATGGAGGTCTTTAAGCTTTTTAGAAGTGCTGTAGTTTTGTATTCCTACATAGCCTGGAGCTGATTATATCACTCTTATTGGCCCTTCAAACTCTGTCATTCTGTGAAAATGCTCAATTGTGGATTGAACCAAAAGCTCTGCTTGAGATTCCCTGCTTGATGCTTCTCCCTGCAGTTCCCACCCATACCCCAGGCCTTTCGTAATGATCTGCTGACCCTCAGAAGAGGTTATGGGGAGAGCAGGGGGCTATACTGTGGAGAGAAATGTGGGGAATTACATCTGTAAGAACACCCTTTTATGAACACTGCTTGGTTTGCTGCCTGTCATCTGTACACATGCATATTGAGGATTGGTGTTGACTTCCAACTAGAAATTATGTTTGACTTCTGTGTTACGACCAGGATAACTTCTTATTGAAAAGTTTGTCTGGATTGTTACACAAGGACAACACTAACTGTGAAACCTATTAACTGGTCATCCTAGATAAAACTGCAAATAGACCTCAACTGTAAAATGAATTGGGGAATAGTTTGAAATTGCAGTTTTTTCCACCCTGATTGGAAGAGTTGATCAGCATGATTGCATCAGGAAATGTCTTGAAACCTCACTTCATATCTGTTTAGTTCTATTGTGCCCTGTCTTTGAGCCTCCCAAAAGTGAATGCTTACAAGATTTCCCTCATGTTTATATTCTCATTTCATCTGAAAATTGCAGAAATGTGCCCCTGTGGTGTCCAAAACGAGTTGCTCCCTCTAGTCTCAGGTGAACAACTTTGAGTGTAATGAGACATGAAACTTGTGCACTATTTTTTATAGTGAGCGTCTCCTGTTCTGACCACATGAAACAAGTTTTATATTATACCTTGTTTTCTTTAAGGAAGTAGGGAATTCTCTCCTTCCTGCTGAAATAAAGCAGTGTGTGTTTGCTTCTCTGTAATTTATGATGAAAAAAAATCTGTAACTCTCTGTTCATGTTTCTTGCCACTACCTAATGACACTGATCAGATTGCACTGGCAAAAATGAGATAAACCTGTCACTGACAGTTTTGGGAGGGTCTTCAGCACTAATCAAGAAGTTCAGGTAAAAAGGCAGGTGTAGCAAAGTGTTAAAAATTGAAACATTTATCCTGGAGAAGCAAAGTATAAGAAGTATAGTTATAGGCTCCATCATGGCTGAGCAGGAAAGTGTTTGATCGGAAATCAGGTGATTGACAGTGCAATGCTACTCAGAAGTAACACTCACAGTTGAATGCGACTTACTCACATGTTGCGCACTGTCATAGTCATCAGCCTCACTTCTGCAATATACCTTCCAGGCAGTAGTACCAGCAAAATATGAGGCTAAACTTGTAATTTTTTCTGTACATTTGTCATATTAATCAATATCATCAGGTAACCAATGTGTAAACACAACATCATATTCAAGCTGAAACCAAATATCAACCCTCCGCACAATTAAACATAGTAATAAAACAAAGCCAGGACTAGTTGCATTGTATCTGTGGCAAGAGATGCTTTTTTAAAATTTATTTTTATAGTCTGCTTTTACATCTCCTAGTTCAAAGTAAAATAGGATTGTGCTGTTAATGTCAATATCCATGGTGTGTGGGGCGGAGGGAAAGATACCCAGCTCTGGTCCATTTCTTCTGCTGTTTTTGTTTCCATATTTAAGAATACAGAATAGAACAACTTATGGAGAGGTACTCTAGAAATGTTATTTTTAACATCCTAATTAACAACTGTTTCCAGCTTAGGCAGAATGTGCAACTGGTATTGCTAGTGATCTGACAATGCAATGCAGTTTATAAGTGGGAGTGTACTTATTTCCATAAAGTGTTCTATCCTGACAGAATGTAATTATTTAATCACAGTACCTACCAAGGATTGGGTGTTTTCAGAAATGTGTCAGCTGTTGGCCTGTGAAGTTTATAATTGAACAGCTCAGTTCAATATAGGACAGTTTGAGTCTTTATATAGTCAATTCCAGCAGGTTTCTAAGATGCTTTCCTGCACAGCATGTCTTCCAGATCTTAGCTCTGACTTTCAGAAACATCTAAGAAAAGCACAAGATTGCTGGAGGCTTTTTGTATTTCTTCTCAGCCAAGACTTGGTGGGTGGAGAGGAAATCCCATCTGGGAACTAATTAGATATCGCTGAGTGTTATTTAGGCTAAGCGCCTTTCCAGTATAGATCAATTCCACTGAGGTAAAATACAGTTCTAGAAAACATATAAAGCAAAAACTGTTTCTCATATGCTCTAGAGCAGTGGTTCTCAACCTGTGGGTCCCCAGATGTTCATGGACTTCAGCTCCCAGAAGCCCCAGCCACTATGGTCAATGCTCAGGGCTTCTGGGAGCTGAAGTCCACGAACATCTGGGGACCCACAGGTTAGAACCACTGCTCTAGAGATAAATGAAATATAGCAGAGTATTTTGATGTTCTGATGTAAGTAAATTTTGAAGGTCAAAGTGTTAATTTTTGATCTGTTATTAATGGTTAAAATCGCTTCAAAAAGTTATTTTATATACATAAAGTCACTGACCAATCTTAGACTGCTGAAGCTTTTATTTAGGAATACTGGGGTAAAATAAAATATATGTATTATGTTCATGGTCAGAATTAAAAGGCTATTCAAGATATTATTTTGGTATTTCAGTGATATGCCCTCTATTCCATATGGGTATAATTTTTGAGAATCTTGGATTTAAACTGTTTCATCTTTAAAGATCAAGTGGACTATTTCTAAGATGTAATTGTAAGTCACATCATTTTGATTTCCTAAGAGTTTTTGTCCTTGATTTAAATAGTTACTTCAGACTGAGAGTTGGTTTTTTTTTTTGAAGTTACTGAGAAAAGCATTACAATAAAATCATGACTTGACAAAGAATCATAGCCAAAAGACAGAGAACATTCTCTTTAAAAAAAGTTCTCATGATTAAAGTCTGATTCATTCATGATTTTAAAGCCTTGTATTAGATATCACATGTCATTCCTGGTATTAGATGTAAAAAACATAATTAACTTTAATGAAGCTGGAAATAATAGTAGTAACATGCACTTGCCAGTAGCTATTTCGGCACACCCAAGGTCTTCCATACAATCAGTGCCACACTTGATTCTTTTCTCTTTGAAAATGTCACATCACAATTTGCCCTCCACACTTTCCCAAGTTTTCCATTGCAGCAGCAGGAAGGGCTGCTGTCAAACAGGGTTACTTCAGATTTCCATCGGATATATGGAGCTAATAATACTTTTCTGTGGATTGTAACCATTTCCTAGGTGACTAAGTTGGAAAAGGTCTTACAGAATAGTCTAAAGGCTATAGGAGACTACACTGAATTCAGTATTAGATTAACCAGGGCATGGTCTGAGAGTATTTGATTCAGTTACCTTACTGAAGCCAAATACTTTGGGCCTGGTCAGTATCTGAATGGTAGACTAGTAGGCAACTCTGGCCTAAATCAGATTATTAGTCCTGACTAGAAGACCATTGAATCACTGGAATTTATATAACAGTTGACTTACAAAGTTCTTTTTGATTCATTGGGTTTGTTCTGTTGGGGTCTAACCACTGGGTTCAATCATCGAGGTATGTTTTCTTTAGTTTGATTATAGAAGAAAGGTGGCAGATCAGTGTACCAAATATATAAAACTTAACTTCAGCCACATTCCATATACAGATTTGCCCCAGTAGGAGAAATAAGTGCTTTAGAAAAGTATAAGCACAGAAAAATGTTGCCAGACCGATGTAGTGTTCCCACCCCCTTAATGGGTTCTAATAGTAGTATTTGGGTTTTTGGGGTATGATGTTCCAAGGCAGTCTAAATGGGTATTGTTGTTGTGTGCCTTCAAGTCATTTCCAACTTACGATGACTCTGAGGCAAACCTGAGAGCCAGTGTGGTGTAGTGGTTTGAACTTTGGACTAAGGCCATTTTTGCACTAGATTGTTATAGTGCTATTATTCTACTTTCAACATCCTATGGAATCCTGGGGTTTGCAGTTTAGGGAGTTGCTATAAGTTGGAAATAACTTGAAGGTACACAACAACAACAACAACAACAACAATGGCAAACATGTCATGGGGATTTCTTGGCAAGATTTGTTCAGAGGAGGCTTGCCTTTGCCTTTCTCAAAGGCTGAGAAAATATGACTTGCTCAAGGTCAACTGGAGGATTTCCATGGCATTCAAACCCTGGTCTCCAGAGTGGTAGTCCAGTGCTCAAAGTACTACACTGTGCTGATTGGTATATTGAATGAGGTATTTTTAACATACACTTGGTATGTTTTTGTAGGACCTATTTGTCTTTAAAATACTAGAAATAGGCAATTTATATGTTCTTCAGCAGTTTAGACATGGGGAATAAATGTGAAGAATGCAAAGTATTATATGACAATGCTCTTTAGAACTTCAGTAAGTCTAATTGTTTAAAGTGGTCATGCTGAAATTGTGTAAACTTTTTCTGATGAACATTAAGAGGGTTTGCAGAAAGATTTGGCTTAAAATGAAGTGTAAGGGTATTTGTTTGTTTTTTGTTTTATATCCTTGGCTTATGCCAATGGTGGAGAACCACTTTCTTTTGAAGACCTGTTGACATGAGAGAAAAGTAGCTTGCAAGGATGCAATGCTGTGTACCAACATTTTTCCTTCTCTACTTCTTGTGTCTGTACGTACATGCACATGCACACAAAGCTGAAACAGAAACAGTTCTGCAAGAGGCAGTCTGGAAAACCAAAGATGGCCTACAGCATGCAAAGAGTTGAATGACTGTGAAAACAACATGAAATCAGGCTGAGGTCTTACACTCCATGTAGTTCTACACCTACCCTATCATGGCAGATAATTCAATTACTATGCAGTAAAAAGTCAGTCTGCCTTTTGAGGAAGAAATCTCACAGCTTTTCATCATTGCAATAGGCCAATATAGGAATCTACCTTGAATATGACACCTGGGTGATCAGACTATCAATAGCCAAATATCTTGAGAGAAATTAATACCATGGAGCCTAAAAATTTATAATTCATTTACTATTCCAGTCCTTGTATAACGTTTGAGTTCCAGACATTTTCCCATGTTGGTAACTGGTTCCAACTGAGATTATTCTAATGTAATAAGATAGCTACAGTTGACATAGAAGGAGAAAGAAGAAATGAATTTTAAAGTAAGGTATTGCTAATAGTTGAGAACATAAACACTTGATGAGTTATCTTGATTTAACACATTCTGCTGACGGGCCAATTAGTTCCAGGGTGTCTGAATTGTCTGAATAAGAGCAGTTCCCCAGACATAGACTTGCCACAGCACCACTAAAAATCTCCTCTGAGACAGCATGCTTTGTAGGCTGTCAGGCTTTGGGGTGTTGTGTTATCAGCAGAAATGAAAACATTATTTCATTTTTGGAATGTGAGGCACCTTCAGTATTTATTCTTGTTATATCTGGCAAGAGGCCTTCAGAGTTCCCTGTTGGTGCTGCCCAGTTTTCCGTGTCCATAGATTTCTTTGATTGATTTTTGAAAGAGCAACTTAAGGCCTGGGGCCAGAGCAAGTAATTAGTTTCCTTGGGTTGACAGCAGAGACAAGAAATACAGAGTGATTTGCTATTGTTCCTCTGTCTGTCTTTTGTCACTTGATCCATCTCTAACATGTTGATGAAAGTTTGTGAATTAATTAGCCCTTGCTTCTTCATACATTGTTTCATGGACTTTGATCACAGCTCAGCTAAGTGAATTTTATTTGAATTTCACTTGGGCTTGTGAGAACCCCTTTCTCCTCCCCAGGCTAGTCATGGATGCTGCCACCTGAGAACAGGGCAGTCAATTCAGCATCTTTTCTTGTGAACGAGTTTCAGTCTCAGAAGCCAAGCCTAGGAAAAAAGACTTCTTACAGAAACCTGGGAACACCCCTACTTCAAGTCACCTTGAAATACTTACAGGCTGTACATACTGAAGAAAGGATCAAGACAGCCATTTTCATTCATCTCCTTCATGTTTAGGGAGTAAGCCCTTCCAGAACAAATTGAAGGGAATTCAGCTAAAATGTGCAAGGGAAGCCCTTTTGTCCTCCAGCTGTGGACTAATTCTTGTGGAGGTTTGGCTTCTAGCTTCCCAATAGAGGTGGTCCAGAACCTGTGAACGCAATGCGGTGACCTTGAAGTTGCTATCTGTGTAGAGGTCTACTATTGTAATGTATCCAGAGAAGAGCAGAAGAAATAAGATGTTAATATTAAATTAGTAGGATTAAGTCACACTGTTACTACATCTCTGTCTGTCTGTCTGTCTGTCTGTCTGTCTGTCTGTCTGTCTGTCTATCTATCAATCTATCTATCTATCTATCTATCTATCTATCTATCTATCTATCTATCTATCTATCTATCTATCTACTGCCTGCCTGCCTGCCTGCCTGCCTGCCTGCCTGCCTGCCTGCCTATCTATCTGTCTTTCTATCTATCACCCTACGAATCAAAGTACCTTACGAAGTTAAGGAAGATACAGATAAAAGTTCACATCACTAAAAACATATAAAGTTAAAATACAATTCAATTATGAACAGAATTAAAAGCAGTTTAGAAGCATACCCATTTTTAAAAAAGCCTTTTTCTCATGAACAGTGAGTTTCAAAAGGCCTCTTGAAACAAAAAATGCCTTTGTTTGCCACTAGAAGGTTGCCACAGAGAACACCAGTCTGGCTTCTCTAGGAAGGCTGTACTAGATCCTAGGACCAGCTGCCAGAAGAGTGCCTGTGTGCCAAATGTACCTGTGAGGAGTACAATATTTAGAGGTGACTGTTTCAAAACCTGGGCAAATTCATTATGAGGAGTGCAATAGAGTAGAGTGACTTAGGTGGTGATGGCTAGGTATAAATCCTACCTTATAAGAGAAGGGCTTGAAACTTTCAGTGGGATTGAAAATACTTCTGGTGAAGCGAGGGAGGGAATTCTCCACCCTGGCCCTAATAAGTTGAACAAGCAGTCTCAATATGGCCTGTAGGGCATCCAAGGGGGATGCATCTCTACTCTACCCTTCCCCAATGCCCCATTGGTAAGATAGTCACATGTGCCACTAGCATTTTCTGTTAGGAAGGTAGACAGCACATGAAGGAGACAAGTTGACTGAAGGGAATTCCCCCTGTTCTGTCTACTGGAAATAATGGTGAATTCTTTCCTTGTGTCCCTTTATCTCCATTGGGGAGGGGGTGGAGCGTGGAGATCCAGCGAGAACTGTTTCATGCAAAATTGTAAAGGACATTTAGAATCTCGGGGCTTTCCATAGTCATTTTATAGGTTGCACAGCGTAGTTCTGATTAGGTGAGGAACATATGTAGATTGAGCATTAATGATTTCAGGTGGTCCCATGCCCAGTGCATTTAGAGTGGAAATGTTTCCTTGCACATTTCACAAGGAGGATTTGGCAGGAACTTAAAAGTTTTTCGGTCATAGTTTGCTTGGTCACTACATTCAGTCCTTCTAAATAAAATGGAAGCTTTTGAACCAAGTTGCTCCTTTGGGAATTCATATAAATGTAGTGTAATGGTGCTTTTCAGCAACATTCTGCGGCAACTATTTGTTTTATTGTCTTTTAGGACATATTGTAAAAAAAAATTGTGAAACTTTTAATTGAAGGATATTATAGAAATGTTTTCTTTTTTTTAAAGAATTTTTATTAATTTTCAAAATACATAAAAGCATATGTAAACACAAATATATATATATATATATTATTATAATCCTTCTACCCCCCCACTTCTATATATCAAAAATTATCCAGTTGAATCCTTCTCCTTTATACATAATCTTTGTCAAACACCCAGACATAGGCCCTTTCCACACCTTACATTTTCGCAGCGCTGGGGCACGGGAATTGTGCAAGCAGCCTCTTACGAGAGGCTCTTGCGTCCCTCCTGCTTCGCCTCTGCAACCGCTGCCTGCTGGTGAGCAGGCAGCATGAGGGCTCCTTTTCTTCCTTCTGCAGCAGGAAGTGTGAGCACCATGGCTCCAGAGTCTCCACACGCATGGTAAGTGCGTGTGGGACCCTGGAGTGATGTGCTATTGTGCACCATTTTTGGCTACAAGCCAAAAATGAAATAGTTCGCAATCGGCCCCTGCTGGCCCCTGCAGCATAGCACAATTGCGAAGACATTATGTGGACTGCTCCTCACAATTGTGCAATGCTCCAGAGGTCCTTTCACATGGTGAATGCTGTGAGAAAAGGGCCATACTTAATCCACAAACATTTACATGTTTAACCAAAGCATTACCTTTTTCCATTGTCTTTCAAAATTCTGAAGCATTTTATTCTTAAGAGAGTATGCTAATTTTTCAGTCTCTATCATGTCTAACATTTTTAATTTCCATTCATCTAATTGAATATCTGTCTTATCTTTCCAATGTTGTGCATAGGTCAACTGTGCTGCTGTAATTAAATACAATAATGTCTTTTGTTGTTTTCTAATCTCCTGGTTCTGACCCAATATATTCAATAAGTAAAATTCTGGTACCATTTCAAAATTAACTTTTCAAATTTTTTGAATTTCATTGTGAATTCCCTTCCAAAACTTCTTAGCCTTGGGACAGGTCCACCACATATGAAAAAAGTCCCCACCTTTTCCCCACATTTCCAACACTTCGCGTCTCCATTTTTGGTTATTTTTTTGAAGTCTTTCTGGAGTTATATACTGCCTATGTAACATTTTATAGTAGTAGTCTCTTAAATTTAAACTTGGAGTAAATTTTATGTCTGCTTTCCATACTTTTTCCCCGGCATCTAACTCGACTGGATGACCTATATTTTGAGCCCACTTAATCGTTGACTCTTTTATTGACTGAGATTCAAAATCCCTTTTTAATAATAATTTATAAAGAAGCATATAGAAGTTTAGTTTAGTTTTGATATAGCTTTGATATAGAAATGTTTTCAATAAACAATACAATATAACAACCTTTGCCTCCTTTATGTGTTATTTCCGTGAAGGAGATTTCTACAATTTAGGAACAGCAAGGCCATGTTACTAGTGTCATATATCTTCACTTCTTTCACCCCTGATGTCCAGCTGGGATTTCAGATCTTATGGAAACATGGGCACTAAAGATCTGTGCAGATAGGCTTCCCCTACACCAACATCATTCCAGCTTGAATACTATAGTTGATATAGCTTTGGTGATGTAACTCTGGCCCATGCTTGCCCAGTGATAATGGACACTTTTCAATTTGTGCAGCCTATGGATGTGGACAGGATCCATGGACATGTAAGAACCACCAGCTATGTACTAGGCCCCTGTCCCTCCTGTCTTATTAAACAGGCCAGAGGAGGACTAGCTGAGTGGGTAATAGGAGTGATTAATTCAGGGCCCAACATCCCCAAAGGGAAGTGTTATAAGACTTCTACTGGGGAGGGGACTTTCTCTGGCTCTTACTATATTTGAAAACTATTGACCAGTCTGCAGTGTTCCTTTTTTGGAGCAAAGTACTGGAGTATATGGAGGTCTCTTAGGTTCAGGGGTTCCTGGATGTGACAGACCATCTAGATTCATTACAGTGCAGTTTCAGACTCGGTTATGGGATGGAGATGGCTTTGGTTGTATTGGTGGAATTGGACAGGGAGAGTATGCCCCTGCTAGTTCTGCTAGACCTTGCTCAGCTTTTAATACCATCAAGCATGGTGTCCTTCTGCAAGGACTCGCTGAGTTGGGACTTGAAGGCACTGTTTACAGTGGCTCCAGATCTTCCTAGAAAAGCAGTCTTCAGAGGTGATGCTGGGGATTCCTGTTCAACTCCTTGCACATTGGCCTGTTGAGTCTCTGATACAGAAAAACATCTGGGAGAGGTTGTCCAGAGTTTAGAGGTCACATGTCACTAATATGCTGATGCTACCCAGCTTTGTTACTCCTTTTGACTTAATTCCAAGGAAGCTGTTTACATGCTAAACTGGTTCCTGGTTCCTTGTATATTAGTAGGCCGTACTTTGATATGGTTTAAATGGAAAAATACATTAATTGGCATAAATATAAATTATACCTTACTAAGTAAGGCTATGCCTTGGGTACTTGTATGCCTGCTCAGCCTGCTAAAAAACTTGATCCTGTGTGCTCTCTCTCTCATTCTCTCTTTTTTCTTGAAGGATCAAATACACAGCATCATGAAAAATACCCCCAAAAATGCATATAAATCATATCATTGCTCATTTTAATTAAAAAAAGAAAATATTTTCCAGGATAAAAGTGTTTTAGGATATATACTGAATACACTTAAATATACTTAAACTGGAAGTAAGCCCTTTTAAGCACATTTCAATTTACATCTGGTTAAACATGCCGGTGATTGAAAAATTAAGGACCGGTGTCAATTATTAAATAAATTTAGGAACAGGCACAGAAGGCGCTAGACAGACCTCTGTTGTGCATCTATTCCTCAGTACTGACGCCACAGATGAAAGTGGTAGTAGTCTTATATATCCTGAGGAGATGTTTGCTTCCCCACCCCTGCACCCCATCACCTCGGATGTTATTAAGATGTTTAAGAGCATCATGCCTTCATCTGTCCAGCCGTATTATTTTCAGTTATCCCTGGTTGCCTGTTCTGAAGTGTTTGTGGTAAGTGGATTTGTGCCAGCGGGTTAAATAAAACGGAATGAGCACACACATCACTAAGACTCCATTAAAGTCATTTCCTCTTAACTGTTGCCAAGAGAGCACCCGCTGAAGGCACTTGTTACAGAAGAGGAATGTAGATTTCAGTAGCAGAGTTTTTAGAATCATGTCTACTTAGGGAGAGTAATTGATTAACAACAGGCTGTAAAAAACATTAAACTAAGTTGATTCTCTCTAATTATATAATAAAGGCCCACACTTCACAGTAGATGAAGCCTGATTTTGTCTTGATCATTCAATTTAACTATATATTTACTTTCATATTTATTTTCCTTATCAAATTATTTGTCCTTTGGTGAATAAATAAATTTGTGAAAAGTATTCTGTCAGCTATATTTCACAGGAAAGTACTGGTAAAACCATTTCTGTGTATTCCTTGCCTAAGAAAGCCCTGTAAAATTCATGGGGTCCCCGTAAGTCAACAGGCAATTTGAGGGCACATACACATTTTATAGAGCCACAGGAAGGAATACCAAGGTTACCAAATGTATTTATAGAGTGTGAATTAAAGCTGATATTCTATTGCGATATAAAATACTAGGATAGCAAAACTGAAAATATTTGACATAGGTCAATAAGTTTTGGGCCTGAATGATTGAGCCAAATTAGCTATACAGAAAAAGAGCAGAGGTAGAGATCCTCAGACCACTTACAGTGGAAGTTACTTCTACGTAAACATGCATAGGATTGCAGTATGGGCTTCAGCGATTAAATGTTTCAGTTAATGTTCTGTCATGAGAAGACACAAACCTTTCAGTAGGACAGGCCCTGTGCCTTGTTGCTTTTCAAGAAGGTGAATGGGGTTGGTTTTCTATACTAAGACTATAATTCTTGAAGTGTAAAAGTGCTGGGTGCTACATTGTCTTTTGGAGACCCAAGTGCTCTGCCTTAAGTGATGAGGCAACTACTCTGGTAGACTTCTCAGTACATACATTCAGCTTGGTGACTTCCTCTCACTTTTAAAATATAATGTAGAATTTTGTCCCTCAGAGGCAATGGCATGTGTATATCTATACTGCTTATCAGGTAAGTGCTCTCTAAGCAGTTTACAATGTGTTAGCTAATTTCCCCCAACAAGCTGGGTACTCATTTTACCAACCTGTGGAAGGATGGAAGGCTGAGTCAACCTGGAGCCCAGCAGGATCAAACTCACAACCTTGTGGCTGCAGTGCCACTATTTAACCACTGCACCGCCAGGGCAATCCTCTGTAGACTTACCTTTCAATGCATGTAAGCTTACCCTGTCCCACCATTCAATCTCTATTTTATGGCATTTTTTAATTGTACTGTTCATTGAATGATCCTGGAGTGCTGGTAACATTTAACCATCTTTTATGGAGTGATTTCAACCTCTTTAGGAAGGAGGCATGCTATTAATAAAAATGGTTGTTATATTAAAAAAAAACATAGGAAGATGAACCCAAATGACTTTCCATGAATAGGAAGATCCCTTCCGTTTGCAGAAGAGACTGCAGTCTAGCATAGGTTCCCAACCAACAACAGGGGTTGACAATTTCAGCTGATCCCTCATATTTTCATTCCTCATGCTGTGTCAGTGGGAGTCTGAACCCAATGCACCAGATTATCAAGTGTCACAGAAAGACTGTTTCTGTGAAAGAGTAGAGAGATCTGTGAGAGGAACTCCCTTCAGCGGAACACCGGACCCAAGCCACTATCACTGTTTCATTTGTGTGGAAGTTTATTGTTGAAGAATACATACGGACTTAAGTATTTTGGTTAGTTTTTTTCCATCCCTTCTTTAAAGTAACTGCCACTAATTAAAGTATGCAGTGGTCATACAGCATACTTTGAATCTACTTATAACTGAGAAATACATTTGTCATAATGAACCTTTGGATTTAATTTATTTATGAAATTGTACATACCTCTTAAAACTGGCGTATATTCTCCCAAGACAGTTTTTGAAATAAATAATATTACTATGCAAAGCAGAATGAGAGAGCCCTGGTTATTTTGTCATCTTTTGTAAGATTAGCAAGGGGACTTGCTTAGAAAGGTTAGCGTTACTGTTCAGTAACTGCGGTCATAGTTCCACATTAGTGTGTGACCTGTCTTGGTTTTCCAGCTTTTCAGGAAAGACGAGCTTGCTGATTTGCTTAGGAACTGGTCTCAGAATAGTTGTTAATATGGGTGTAACAGAGTGAATCTTCTGTGCTTGGGTAAATTGGGATGTGTAATATGGAGCCACCTGCTGGCTATTTATAAGCTGTTCCTGCACTTATTGCTTGCCAGAGAACAATCATCCAGACTTTTATATATATATATATATATATATATGTAGAGAGAGAGAGAGAGAGGCGCGCGCCAAACAGGAATACTGGAATACTTTAAAATAATATTTTATTGAAGAGTAGAATTGTTGTTTGTAAACTCTTCATTACCTTCTCAAAAACTGCTGTTTGCTGAGTTTTACATTTTACGTTGTTGCTTTTAGGATTGTCAACAAAGCACATACAAATAAAATGAATCAGTTGTATATTTTGCTGGCCTTAAATGCACGTTTTGATTTGAGTAACACACTGGTGAAATATTTCTGCTCAATGATAAATGTTCCCATTAAATAGTAGCCTAAGTTTGCTGCTTTCCCTTTGTAGGAAAAGGTCCCAGGCTCAATTTGTATTATCTCTAATGGCAGAGTTAGGAATTACTTTTGCCTGAGTCCTGATATACTGATTGGACACAATGTAAAATTCATTTGTGTCAGTGATAATCACTAATAGTTATAGATGAGTGAAAACAATTGCTATAATACTATTTGTCTGAAAGTTTTATGAAAAATATAAATTTTGTACATTGCTTCTATTATAAAATAACAATATTATTACTAAATCAGTTTTAAAACACAGATCCTTTTCATTCCATAAGAAGCATTTATAATCGATGAACTTATGATTAATTGATAAAGTACTTGGGAAATATTTTCAGCCATCTGTTTGGGCTCCACGTGTATATGACATCTTTCTGCTGCACATGCCAAGCTCTTATATATCTGAGGACTTTGTCATCCATATTGACAGAGTGGGAAGTTCTGTGTACGTGACCAGTCCAACGTAGAAGTCAAACATACATTTCAATGAATGACTGCTTGTCATATGCTAGTAATGCAGAGGTCTGACGAAGGCACAGGCAAGCTCTGAGGATCAGTTTTTTACACTGGGCTCCACCCCAACTCCCTCCCAAACCAGCAGTGGTTGGATGTTGACTTATAGATACATAAAAGCCCCCTTTGGGTTGTTGTTGTGTGCCTTCAAGTTCAACTTCTGGCAACCCTAATGCGAATCTTACGGGTGCTGCAAGGAAACTGGGAGGTGAAAAAATGGGCTGCTGGAAGGCTGCATAATTCCCACTTTTGGTGTATATAAAGTATTTGTCCTCTCTTGAATTTTGGGATTGCTAGGTTTGGATAACAAACCATTTATGTGGAGGTTATGCCAGTCTGAGACCCAACATGGTGAAGTGGTTTGAGTGTTGCTATGACTCTGGAGACCTGGGTTCAAATTACTAATCCACTGCAAAAACCTACTGTATGACCTTGGGCAAGTCCCACTGTCACAGCCTCAGAGGAAGGCAAGGACAAACTCCTTCTGAACAATCTTGCCAAGAAAACCTGTAATAGGTTCACCTTATTGTCGTCATAAGTTGGAAATGACTTGAAAGCACATATCAACAATGTGACATCATCTATTAATTTAGAGTTACATTTACTTTAGAAATTTTATTTCTATAATCACACTGAAGAGCTCTAAATGTTATTTTTAAAATCTGATATTTTAATAATAAGTTTATGTACCTGGAAAACAGGCTATATTGATTTACTAGTCTTTTCTAATGTCTTGTTTTAAATAAATTGTTTGAAAACTTCTGCAAAACATGAGACTGCAAACAGCATACAAAAGAAAAAAAAACCAAAAAAGCCTAATTAAAGTATTCTGTAAACCAGTTCCTTGTTTCCACTAGAAGTTTTTAAATGGAACATTTCCTAATGAACTCACTGAAGGAAATACTCTGGAAACAATATTTTACTGGAATCTGTTCACATTTTCTCTGAGGACATGTGGTAAGAGTACCTATGGAAACTATTTGAAACTTGAATTATGTTGACAGTTATCTTAAATATTTGAGTTTCTAGGTCAGTTTATTATTTGTAACCAGACTTCTCTTCTGTAGCTTATTTTAAGAAAATGATGCTACGTTTATTTAGTGGTATTTTTGGATTAATTTAAAGTCCATGCCTGCTGGCTTTAAAAACGGTTCTCTAAGCCCAACTTGTAAACTTGGGCATTGTGACTTTAGAAATTCCATAGTTCAAAAGTTATATCCTAGAAAATCAACAGACTCTATTTTGCAGTTTAGTTGCATTGCAACTTTATTTTAAGAAGTGCAGATTAGTTTGGTTTGTACTTGAAGTTGCTGTAGCTGTACTCTCCAAAACTGGGCAAACTAATTTGTATTTATTTATTACATAACTCATGTGGCAAGGCACCTCCTACTCCCATACTCCCTAGTTTCCTAGCCTAAATTATGTCTGGGAAGTTGATCTACTAGGAAAAAAAAGACTGGTCCTGCTTATTCTTTGCTTGTAATTTGTGGGTGCCCAGCCAATGGCCTATGGGCTACATATAGCCCACTTCCACAGAATAAAAGTTACTTTTTGGCTGTGCATCTGTGATTTGCCTTCTCAGGTCTCAAAACCAGAGGTGTTACGCTAACGTTACTGTACACATAAATATTTAATTTGTGTTTTTTTCTTTGGGGTGGAAGTCTTGAGAAGTCTGACACTGGCATCAGATGTTGTTATGTGTGTGCATCTGAGCTGTTTTTGGCACATTACCATCTAGCTGTTATGTGAAGAACTCTGCCACCCACCCTTCCTCCTGCAAATATTTCTGACAACAAAAAAGAGGGAGATTTTGCATGACAGCCCTTTAAAATGAAACTGTCAGTTGTCTCTATGGAATAATCATATCGTAGGAGCAACATGGAAGCTTTCTGAGTGGACAATTCCGAGTGGGCATCTTGTTAATCTTTAGCAATAGCAATATATGTTTCAAATTAAACTTGTACTCCGCTGAATCACACTCTAAGGACCAAATTAGGCACATGTGATTAGCTGTAAAATAAAGTGAGTGTGTGTGTGTGTGTGTGTGTGTGTGTGTGTGTGATGAATGTAGAATTCTAAAAGAAACATGTATAGGACTGAAGCGTATCATACTCCCTCTGTATAAAATGGCACTCTGCTATTTTAATGCTAGTAATCATTATGCCATGTACAATATGCATTATCTATACTGTGAGAAACAATATGCCCCTTGATACTAGATGCGAAACATTATGAACAGGAGAGTGATATTCTTCTTTCTTTGTTTTAGCATTTCCCATAGGCATCTGGTTGACCACCATACAAAAAACAATTTTGTATGGTGGTCAGCATACAAAGGCCTGATACAGCTTGGCTCCTACAATTTTACCTCCAACTTATTTCTGTTAATTAATGTCTGGCTCAGTTCTGCACCATAGCTTTACTTCTAAGAGTAACAGTCTACGGTGCAGCTCTGCAAAAAATTCATGGCCAGTCTCAAAAACTTTAAAACTACCTTCTTTAAGTTAAAACCCAAACCTTGCTAGTTTTGCATTAGTTTCATTTATACAGTTTAGAATTCATTCATATCTGAAGTCAATGGAAGTTATTTCTGTGTAAGTGTCTACAGAATTGTACTGTAAGCCATTTTATGAACTTATAAATGTATTTAGTGTTTTAAATTATTCTTTATATAACCAGATCAGATATATTAATCACAACTCATTTAAAACAGAATTTGTTTTTTCAGCACCTTCTTCTCCCTCCCCAGTTATTTGGAAAACAATTCCCTAGTATCATTGGCAACATAGGACAGAGATGGTGTGATTCATTTTCATGCGTTTGTTGGCTAGCTGTACCCAATTTTATGGAAAGAAAATTAATTTTCTTAAAAAAAAAATAGTGCCAGCTGAGAATTTCTTCACTTGGTATGTAAACTGTAATGCTATAAAGTACAAGCAGGGGCTTCAATTTAACCTCTTTCTCAGAGATGAAATTTGTGGATAGCACATGCTTATCTTCCTGCCAAATACATTGTGGGTCTAATTACAAACCGTGAATCCAGAAGACAGTTTCTTAGCTAGCTCTAGCCAAGGTAATAAAGAGTTTCCAAGGTCATAGGTGAATTTTTTATGCTGTCAGATAGTTGTCTATACAAAACATTGCAGCAAAATTCTACTTGTTAAAATGTTATATAATTTTTTGACGCTGTCCTTTTTGAATTGGTTAGAATGCATTCATTTTTTATTCTAAATTTTTTAAAAATTATTTTATACTGTGTGATAATACTGTATGATAATGTGAACATCTTGGAAATTTTACTATATGGAGTGGAATATAGGTATTACAGATAAATATTTCTTCCATTAAAGAAACAATATTACATCAATGAATGGATTTAAATCACTTAAAAATACGAATATTGTCTTTTATAGGTTATGTGTTGATTCTTCCCATAAATTACTAAGTAATATGGGTATACCTCTTTGATCTTCTTCGTCATGGTTCATATGGTTAATAAGTCAGTCAGTTCATTAGCATAAGGAAGCATTACTTGTTTAAGACCTATGTGTTGCACGCAAGCCACAGTTTCAGTGTAGTAGAACAAACAGAATCATATAACACTAAATTCTGCCTCATTACCTTGTCCCCTCACTTTTCAAGAGTGCACTTTAGTCGTAGCAGAAACTTTGAGGTGCTAATAATTGCTAAACCCTGCTGTGTGCCAGTGTCTTGGATCCTGCACTTAATGAAACATTCTGCCTTGCGGCTGCCCACACTACCTAAGTCAGTTGTGGAAAAACCAAACAAAGAAAGTGCAATGGCAACAATGAACCTTTTAGATTAGCTGATTTCTTTTGCAGAGTTGTTCCTCTAGGCACAATCATGGCAGATGGCAATACTTCAAAGCCTGAATGTTGAATGTTGTAGCAAACAGTTATTGAAAGAGATGCTTTGTGTTAGAGGCAGTGTGTGTCACTCTCATTCTGCTGTGAGCAGGAGAGTCAGGAGTATTACTTGGGAGACCCAAGATAATGCATAAATATTTATTTTGAACTTCTTCCAGGTCTTGGAATCTTTATGACCACCACCCCCCTTTCGTTTATGAAGTCTATACTTCTTTTTAAGAAATAATTCTATTCATTGAGGTATATATTGTAGTTCTTTTTGCAATTATAGGAAAAGGAGGCACTTAAATATTGAAATATCTAAGGTTTGGGTAGAGGAGAGTGGTGGTGTTTTGCTAAATAAAATGTTGCTTTTCATTCTTCCCACTTTACCATAGCTCATCTGAGAGAGAGAGAACAATGAATGGATATGAAGGGGTTATGGAAATTGCCCCTGACTCTGTAGTCGCTAAGCCATCCACAACAGTAGTATGGAACTGCACTGTGTCCCAGAAGTGCCACTCCTGTGGATAGGTGAAGGCAAGCTAATTCATGAAAATCTCTCTGTGTCTTTCTGGTACTGGATGGAGCCCTGTGGTGGATGAAAGATCCTAATCAAAAGCCTGTAAGTCAACTTGTTGGGCTTGAGTTGAGGTAACCAACCCCTAGTTGTTCCAGTTTTATAGTGCAGCTCTTTGGAGTTAGCTAGGAAACCTTTTGCTTTTATGATAAAGTAAAAAGTCCTCACACAATAACCAGGAAAAGTATGATGCTGTTATCATAAATGAACTGACCGAGACACATATGGACCCAGTTGGGACATTGCTCATTGTTTTTCCACACATCAGCATGGACTTCATGTCATTTGTTGCAAAGTGGGCTGATCTTAAACATCAGCACAGTTGTTCCTGAAAGGAAGTCATATCACCCACAGCTATGCTTTCCTTTGAGTACCATTGGTTCACAGCAAAGCTAACTGCTTGTTCTGCCTTAATTTTAATGTTCTGCAGGATGGCAGCTGAGCAGGCATGCTTCCTTTACTACCATTTCTTTTTTTTTTTAAACAACTACCATCCAGCACTTTTCTGTTCCTGATGCTCACAGGTTTGGCCAGTCAAGACTGTCTCTAAAATTCTGAGACTCTGCAGAAACATCGCCAAAGGTGACATACGTGTTGTTATTCTAATTTAATTGATTTCCCTTCCTTTGGGGTGGGGACTGGAAAGATGCCAGGTGTTAGGACTGTCTTATACATGATGCAGATGCCTCTGCTACTGAACTTACTCTGTACAGTATCTTGAAATGGTTTGCAATATGAAATATTCTTTCCATAAAGTTTAATATAGTATTTATGACTCCTTGAAGATGACGTGTGGGAAACAGTTTTGAAGTGCTAGGAAACCTCTGGTGGTAAGGTAGACACAGACATGTCCTGCAAAGTAATAACCTGTCTGAGGTATATAATGATTGCTTCTAATCCTCTGCTGTCTGGCTCCTGCTTCCACCATCTTCAGTGCAAGTTATCTTTAGCTTTATTTCTTTTTTTGGTTGCAAAAGTTTTTTTAAAAAAAAGAAGAAGAAAGAAATGTGGTTGCTAGTGTCATAAACTGTGATACCACATAGGGAGAATGGAACACTTCTATAACTTTTCAGTGTTTGACTTTTCTTCCCTCTTCCCCAAGGGATATAAAAAAAATGTATAACAAGGAGTGGTTGCTTGAGACCAATGGAATACTGTGACGTGCTGAAGCCCAGGATACCCACACTTTGTTCACCGTCTGGGTTTTAGACACTTTATTGTTCTTCCAGTTCCTTGCTCTGTATTCTATATTTCAGAGGAAGCAACTGGCAAAGCCACCTGTGAGTATTCTTTGTCCACAAAAGCCCTATGAAATTCATGGGGGTCACTGGCAACTTGAAGGCACATACAAAAAACCAATGTGATTCTAGGGTGCAACCACAGAAGTATAATGTTTCAGTTGACTGAAGTAATAGTACCATTTTATTCTACTTTGGTGAGACCTCATCTGGAATACTGCACCCAGTTCTGGGCACCACAATTCAAGAAGGATGTTGACAAGCTGGAATGTCTCCAAAGGAGGGCAACCAAAATGGTAAAAGGTCTGAAAACCATGCCTCGAGATAAGCAGCTTAGGGGAGCTGTTTATGTTTAGCCTGGAGAAGAGAAGATTAAGAGGTGACATGATAGCTATATTAAAATATTTGAAAGGAAGTCATATTAAGGATAGAGACTAGGACGCAGAGCAATGGATTCAAACTACAGGAAAGGGGATACCACTGAAACATTAGGAAGAACTTCCTGATCGTAAGTACTGTGCAGCCTTGGTATATGCTGCCTTCGAGTGTGTGGAGTATCATTCTTTGGCGGGTTTTAAATAGAGGCTGGATGGCAGTCCCCTGGCAGTTCTTTGATTGTGTATTCCTGCATGGCATGGGTTGTGTTACCCTGATTTTTGGGGGACACCTCAATGTGCTTCACGTGATGGGGAATGGAAACTAGCCAGAGCACAAGCAATAGCAATGTGAGAGGCAGGGTAACCTAGCAGGGTCTTTTTACCCAGTTTTTACGGGGTCAGGCCAAGCCAAAAACCAAACAAAGATGTCCAATAAAATGAATTTATTGAATGAAAGTCTCATGCATCAATGCAATCACTCACACGCTCACTCAAGACCTATTACGAAGCAAAAGAGAGAAAACTGGATAGGGGAGTATTGAAGGGGTTGCAGCTGGGGTTATACTGCACCTTTCCTGAAGTCCTTGGTCCGGGAAGACAGCGGAAAAGTTGGGCTCTGCATGGAGAGGGCTGAGGGGATTATCTAACCAACGGAGAAATGGTCTGCTGGGATGACTGGGAGCGATCCAAAGAAACCCTCAAAAACTGCGACTATTTGTAGGGGAAAAAGTACCTGGAGGACTAATCCTTTCCCGGGAGAACAATAGGTATTGCAACAAGAAAAAAGCTCCACTAAGATAACTTCCTTTGCATGATGAGATTACAAGGTGTTGCCAAAGTCTCAGGATCTTCGGCTGCATTGGGTTGTGGTGTGACTTTGTGTAAATAGTCCTCGCCTGATAGGATATTTGCTCAGCTTGAGGCAAACACGCTAATCCCCTCAAATCGGCTTCTCAAGGACTGAGGGCCCTTTGTTTATTGTGAGTTTGCCCAGCTTGAGGTCTCCTGGGGCTTCATGACTGGGGATTTTACTGGCCTGACCTGGTTTTTGATCATTCGACTGTGGCTGCCTACGTGCCCATCCGGGCGACCTCTCAGGCACACGGAATCATATTTAATATCAAAATTATAGACCCCGGGATAGGGTTTTTCCAGTAGAGTAACAGTTGGATCAGATGATCCTTGTGGTTTCTTCCAGCTCTGTGATTCTACTGAAACACACACAGATATTATTCTGACAAGAAGAACCATATAATTGATTGTGGTGGTGGTGGTGGTGGTAATAATTATTGATACATCAGGAAAAGAACTGTGAGCAAGTGTGAAAAATGAACTAAAAAAATAAAGGTAGCATATCTCCCCTATGCTTTTCTCCCCCTCTCCAGTTATATCACTGATATTAGAAATGCAGCTTCATAGACATTTGACTGCCGGTGCAAACTGTAGTACCTGAAGTCCCATAAGTTATACCCTCTTCCTCTTTGCTTTTGCTTTTTACTGCTTGCCAGATGAGCTTTTCTTTAGTAAGTCCTCTTCGGAGATATGGCCTGATGTTTGTGTTTCCCACCTTTCTTAAGAGACAGCTAATCACTAGTTTGTTAAGTTATGTGATTAACCAGTACAATGCTTGCCTCCAATGGAAATTGAATACATTTGTGTCCAGACTATAGCGGTAAGGAGTATGTTAACCTAGGACAATGAGAAAATAAAGAAGAGTGTAAGGGTGACTGTTTAACCGTATGTGACTAATTCATTAAATTCCTTGTCATGAACATCTGATTTACTGAATATTTATCAACAGCTACAACTTGTGATTGGTTACAAATGTGGACCCTAATATTTCCATTATTTGTTGTTCTTGTGGGGGTCCCTTTAAAATATTTCCAGCACCATGTCACTTCTAGCATGGCAGTTCTTCTGTCTGTACAAATCTTATTTTCCATCTTCCTATGCTGGGTTCAGCCAATTTGTAATGTTGTTAACGCTCCGCATAACATGACTTTATGCATTAGCTGTTTCATAGTTTCAGCTTTTAATAATATATCCTTTCCATAAAGTTAATTACATAGCAGAATAATTAGCTATAACATGTTGAAACTTTTATTGTTCTCAGAAGGACTGCAAGTCAGCTTTTTGTTTTTTTGAAAAAACAGCAATGACTTTATTTCTGAAAGGAAGGAAGAGCACGGTGAATCTGGTTTTCTCTTGCATTCTGTTCCCATCTGTAGAAGGCAATAACTGAGAGTCTAAAAGTCACATTCATGGCCGATAGTAGCATTTCCACAGATTATAGCTGAATGGATTTCATGCCCTAACATTTGAATGCTAAAGTTTTGAAAATGTCATTACTTTAACCTGTTTTTGTTTTTTTTTAATGGCATCACACTCTGTAAGGAACAACAATAGTACTGTTTTCTTCATTTCCCAGTGTAGTGAAATGGGACGCCTGTTTCATGCATTTTGGATTCAGGTGAAGATTTTGATTGCACATGAAAGTCTGTTGCAAGGGAATAAAATCATTATTCTGTAATATACTAAAGAAATTGCTTTTGCAGTGTTTTGAGAGCTGCACACAATTGTGTGCTGCACAGTTGGCTGGGTTTATTTTTGTTGTTGTTTGTGTGTGTGTGTGTGTGTGTGTGTGTGTTTGTAAAATCATATATATATGGTTAGAATCCGAAATAGGATGAAGAAGGGGTATATCTCAAAATCTCTAAGTGGGCAACATAATTTTTCTCACAATCTTTCTCAAAATTGATCACAAAATCACATATTAATTTTTGTCTTTTGATTTTATGTAATAGTGCCTGGGAAGTGTAGTAATTATTTTAAGTCCTATAAGTAAGAAATCCAAGTTTTTAGTTACCTACCACAACTACCACATTTTAATTGAACAGGACATAGCAAACATGGACTTAAATTCAACTATTAGTCCCAGCTACAGTAGGCTCATTAAGTCAATGGAATTTACATAAGGATTGTCATACACATTTTCTGTTGATTTAGTTATTGGATTTAGGTCATGATCTTGTTTATGGGTCTGATATTTTTCCCAAGAATCATGTTAGAACCAGTTACCTACTTGTTATTTATTACCTAATGTGTCTGCTGAATCTCTCAGAGCAGTGGGAGATGGATAAAGAAGGGGCACTTGGCTGGTTGTTTCATGCCGCAGCTAGGAAAAATTGCTTTGCTATTTTTGTATTTTCTTCAGTTTTTCCAAGGTGCAGTATCTTAATTGTCCACTTGGGAGAACCAGAAATCATTTTTGTCTTTCAGTGGCACAGTAATAACTTGGTGAGTTCTGAACTGCAGTATCAGTAAAAAGTAATGATTTGCTAGGTGATCAGAGTAATGAGAAAAGTAACTAGTTATATTTTAAAAATAACATTCCAAGCATTGTTACTTTAATGATTCTCATGCTATCCCTAAAATTGTTTTTAATCAATGGAAATTTGGGGTATATATTTCTTAAGCAAACAAACAAAACCTCTCAGGGTTTCTTAGAATTACATATCTTTTTGCAGACTTACTGATAATACACAGGCATGAAGGTAGGTAGGTAGGTAATCACCATTACTTTATATTCCATTTTAGTTCCTGGCATTCTGTTCCATTTATTAGGTCTACCTAGGGCTTGGAAAGTTATTTTTTTAAAGGTAATTGATTACAGTTGTGGTTCTGAGACTGCACAAATTAATTAACTGCCCTCATAAGTGCTTTTCTTCTCTTTTTTAAAAAAGTCACTGTGTTGTTCTTCCTGAAATAGTTATTTGAGGACTACTGTTAAAAATCATCTAAAATCTATGAGGTTGCTGGCTTATGTTACAATATAAACTCTCCTCCCTTTTACCTTAATGAGTCAGCCTCAGAAGGTACTACGCAGCTCTGAACTTGATATTCGTCCTTTGCCACCATTTAGCAGTATAACTGTAATTGTTAAAGCAACTAAAGGGAGTGAAAGTATTCCTCATTAAATCAGAGTCATAAGGTAGCTTAGTTATACCTTCCATAAGGAATAAAGGAATTAATTGCAAGCAATTAGTTTGCAACTATTTATAACTACGTACTTCCAACACAGTTACAACAATTTATGACAAACTTGTTGAAAATGGCAGATTTTTCTTAACTTCTACTGAAGTATCTTGTTACTTAATAGGAATATGTTCCACAGTGAAGTGGTTCAGTGGTTAGCTTCTCTACCCTTTGCAAAATGTTTTATCCTAGTGGAGTGTTTGTAACCTCATCCCCTCCCCCTTGCATATATTCTCCAACAGCTGGTATCCATTTCCCGCAACTGATAAGATAGCAAGTATACTCCTCATACATTTATTTTACAAATCAGATTTATTTAGTTCCTTGAGGTTTGTATGTAGCTGATTTGATTTCCTTTCTAACAAATCTTTAGATAAGTATGTCAGATACACATATTAATTCCTTGTGGATTCTGTGTGGTTGTCTAGTTTTGCCCTTTCCAGGATAGGGCCAGAACATTGATATATCTGTACAGAATCCTCAGCATAATTGGCTCTTCATAAATAATAGTTTCTCCATGGAGTTTACATTTTTAGTTGGATGAAAACCTTTTTGCCAAACCTCAACAACTTTCATTGGCATTCTTCATGGGATTCAACTGAAAGGTAGCCTATTTTAGTTATACAAAGACAGAATTACTGCTAGCATTTTAGTTTCAAATTATTTAGGACAGGTGTTAACTTTATTGGTTTTTGAAAATGTATATGAACAGTAAAACAAACAAAAAAAACTATTAAAATAATTTCAGAACAAAACAACATAACAGAACAAATGGAAGTCAACAATAAAATCTACAATAAAATCACTAACAGCTACAAATAAAAGCTTATCGAGTAAGAGATGAGCCATTAAAAATTAACCAGACAAATGCCCAAGTACACAGTAAGTTAACCAACATATTTAACATTTCACATATACATATAGAATTACTTTATTATAGCTGTAAATAAATTGTCTTTAATCCAGTTGCTAGTCCCAACTGAGATAGTCCCTTTCAGTCAATTGCTGAAGTGAAGTCACTGCTTAATGAATGCAATGGATTCACTGGATCTGCTCTTGTTTGGGACTAGTCCCTGGATTTAGGCCATTTCAGTTAGTCACATTTTGATTTCTGTGATCAAACCTGGAGAGCAAAGAATACAGAGAAAGCATGAACCACTGATAACTATATGCATGCAGATCATCACTAATTTAATCTTCAGTATCTCCAGTAAAAAGTTTTGTTTTGTTTTTAGTTTGTTTGTTTGTTTTTGGATGGTAGGTCTTGAAAAGATTCATGTTTGATACCAAAGAGGAGAGCCATTGCCGGCTGGGTTGAATAATAATAATAATAATAATAATAATAATAATAATAATAATAATAATAGGCCTATACAGACCAATAGCCTGATGAGAATAAGCATGCTTATATGTTTTTACCAAAGTTAGATTCTGTGAAATTTCCTTTGCTGTTCTTGAGATCAAAGAGCTAGAAAAAGGATGATCGAAAGTCTTGCTTTGCTACAATTTTCAAGCCACCAGGTTTGATCTGTTGATTTAAAGTAGGACTAAGTACCATCAGTGCACATGCTCCTGCACAAAGTAGAACAGTAAAAAAACATCCATTATAACAACATGCACAAAGCAGAACGATAAAAACACATCCATTATAACAACATGCAATCTAGTAAACAGGAATATGAGGAGAGACAAGGACAAATACAGGGTCACATACTCTGGGTATATAACATCATAAGGATGAAATTAAATTGAAGCTCCAGAGACTTTAGAAAACAATTTTTTAACTGAAATTTAAAAACAGTAATTGAAGAAGCAATTCACAAGTATTTAGAAAGGTAACACCAGGAATACGGAACAGCAAGAGACAAAGGACAAAGCTGAGCTAGAGAAGAAGAAGTAGTTTATTTTGAGTGAAAAACATGGAATTTGGAGGGAAGAAACGGACCCTGAGCAGGGCAGAAATAAGAGATGACTGAACAGTATGAAGGTGCCAAGTTGAGTCTGACAAGTTAGGACAAGAGGCTTATACTGAATCTTAAGAGAGAGAGGCGGCCAATGAACAGACTTCAAAATGCATTGACATGATCAAAGAGATGGGCCAGATACAGGCTTCCCCACTTACCTGACAGGTTAAGGACGAAAGCACTGCCAGAAATTGTTTGAAAAGCAGAACCTGTGTACTCTAGGGAGCATGAAGGACTTACAGAAGCTTATTTGGGACCAATTGTGCACTTGGTGCTTGCAAAGTCTCTCAGCTGGCTTGGCACCTTTTTCCCCCTCTCAGCTTGCTTTGCAAGCAAGACGTGCACATAAGCAGTCCCAAGCGAGCCTCCGTAGGCAAGAAGAACTGATGAAAGAGTGGAACCCCTTTCAAATCAATGTAACTCGTCCTTAATTTGGAAGCCTTGAAAGAGCAACTCATCAGATAAAAGTTATCAAAGGGTGGGGGCTTTCTGTAAATGATCCTAGAAGGGGAATGCTGAACAGAAACCAAGCTGATGAAATGTGATCAAGGAAGATGGATCAAAATAAAATTAAACTAGTCAGGATGAGAAATGACAAACCCATGAACTAAAATATTTGGGGGGGGGACAGACAAGAAGAGCTTAATACAACTTAGCTATAGTACCAGTATAAGAAGCCAAAGAAAAGGAAGAGTTAAAAAAATAATACCTAAATTATGTGCTTCCTCCACATAATGGACAGGGAAATTATTAACAGTAAAAGTCATTGTGTACTGACAAGGCTTTGGAAGAAATACAAAAATTCCATCTTTCCCATATTAAGTTTCAGGTGATGGGTGTTTAATCCAATAACACAGGATAAAAAATTATGCAAGAATTATATTGTGGTTTTATTTTTAGTAGCTTACTCTTAGAACCTGTAATGGTCACTAGGTTATTACGGTTCATGGTTAGCTAAACATAGTGGCAATTATGAAAGAGAGGGCCTGAGTTACTTAGTGTTAATCAGAGCAAATCTTTGGTTTTGTATGTATATTGTATATTGTAACTTGGGCAACACAGCAACAGCAAACTGGGAAACATACTAATTGTGTTTTGAAAAGTACCAAAAGGTTAAGCTGTTCATGAAGAATGACAGAAAAGGAACCTAATCCTGTTCAAGACCACACAGACCTCCCATAAAAAGAAACTGTCCTGCCCAGCCCTTCTGGAACAGTGAGTTATGTCCTATAAAAGGCCCCGTGGAAGCTGAGTTGTAGGGAAATTGGAGGTTTCTATTTAAAGTTTCAGTTAAAAAACACTCGCATTAAAAGAGTTCCAGCTGAAGAAACAAAGAGACATGCCCTTGAGTATTGTTACCCTAAATTTAATATTCACAGTGCACTCCCTTGGTAAAAAGCAAGCCAATTACACTTTTGAGAGTATCAGATTAAAAAGTACAAAGCAACTTCAGCAGGGGAAATCCTAAGAAGGCAGTGCAGAGGTTAAGCACAAAATAAAAGGAGGCTAAAAGATGTGTGCTGTTTTATGAACTATCACCTCACCTTTTAAAAGACTTGCTAGATCAGTGGTTCTCAACTTGTGGGTCCCCAGATGTTTTTGGACTTCAGCTCCCAGAAGCCCTGAACATTAACCATAGTGGCTGAGGCTTCTGGGAGCTGAAGTCTACAAACATCTGGGGACCCACAGGTTGAGAACCACTGTGCTAGATGTTGCTTGTAATTGGTCCTGCTAGTTGTGATTTTTTTTTCCAGGCTGAGATAAAGCTGGCAATCAGTATGTTGCAATACATATTTTCCTTGTGTTCATTGGTCACTGTAGTCTACTGAACGTATTTCCCCAAGACAGACTGATAGATTCTCTCAATGTGCATCATTGAAAAAAGTGTCAGTATGCTAGTTCTCCTTTGCTCCATATGACTATTTAAGGCTACTACAGGTATACATCAGTTAAAATGTGGTCTTGAGCGTTGCTTCTTCAGCAGAAAATTTGGTACCAGGGGAAAAAGAGTGTGGAAAGAATAGGGAGAGGCTTCTGTGCCACAGAAAAGAGCAATTCAACATGCTTCAGAAAACTTTTTATTTAAAACTATCTATATAGGTGTGTGAAATGAAACAAGATCAGACAGGGTTTTCGTAGGTGAACATTATGCTGGCTCCCAGAAATTTTGGATGATAGCAATTACTTCAGGTTGTTTCCAGCTAACCACTACACGTATCCTATATAGCTATAGAGGGTGGTGTGATTCAACAACCTCTTTCATGTCAAAAAGGAAGTATATGCAAGTTAAAAATTCTCTTGTTGTTTTTACTATATGTTCAGTAGCATACAATACATGTGTCCCAGAATCACCTTGGTAGACAGTTCCAGGAGGAATCAATTTCCCTAGTAGCAGGACAGAACTGAACCTGTGGATAAAAAACAATCATCCATGGCTGACCTGAAGATCTACTACGTATAAAATGTTTTAAAACTAGACGTGAAAGATGCTGCTGCTTGATATAAATAATGCATGTACTGTGTGTTCTGAACATAATGCACATTACTGTAAAAGTCAAAGAGGGTTGAGAAATCCTGTAGTGTCTATAATTTTGATTAATATAGCGTCTCAACATCATTATGGCTATGGAGAAAAACTTTGACTAAAGTGTCGTCATGCCGTGTGCTCCCTATTTAGAGGGCCTGGACATTCTCACTGTGAATATTCAGGGTGGTGTGGCTTCCTCTTTCTGGAAAGAAAAGGTATACTTTGAGACGCTTGAAACTAACCTCTAAGTGATCTCTCACATTTTCTGGTTGTTTTGTTTGTATGTGTGGTAATTTATTTAATTTAATGGATTTACAGCCTGAGCTTTACCAGGCTCCTTGTGTGGCTTAAAATAAAATGAAATAAAGAACTTCAAAATACTACAGTGTAGAAGAATATTGTAGTAATCTACATTCAAAACAGCCAAAGTGTAATGTGTAAACGATTGAAACACCAGAAAAAGTTTACAAAGATGTTGTTTAGTACCAAAATGACATCAAAGAATATACCAGGTAAGTCTATTCAAGATGGTCTTCATTTGCAGTGCCACCATCTCTGTGTCATCTCCTTTCTGTTATTTAAGATAGGGGAGGTTCTCCAAACCAAGATTATGGATGGGCATGTCAGCTTTTAGGTACCTAATCTGTGGAGGACTGTCAAACACAACATTTTGACCTGTGAAATGAACTCAGAGCCAAAGCAGATGGCAAAACACAGACAATCGTTTGCCCAGTTCCAGTTAACTGTCTTGCAGCTATATTTTTTGGCTAGTTGCAGTTGCTAAACCACCTTTTAGGCAGCCCTTTGCTTAATGCCAAAGAAGCACTGAACTTTCTGAGGCTTTTAAACAGGTCCTCTATGAAGCTGAAGCCCCCGGCAGCAGGCCAGTGGGTGGATTGAGAGGGGTCACCGAGGAACCAGTCGTCACTGTCTAGCTGATATGGGCTTTATGGCCATGCGATACTTTATTCTTATCTGAAATTACAGCTGCTATTAAAAATGTCACTTTGCATGCTTTGCCAGTTAAACAGCGCCTTTAGCATTGCTCAGTTATTGTTTGTTGATCTAATTCAACCCAGCTGTTGTTGTTTTTTCAAAATAGTGGCTAGTAATACCTCTATCATCGCAAAAGACTTACTATATCCTTGCTCTTTCTATCCATTTCCCACAGGGAATGCTGTCCATATTGTCTTCATTAGTGGCTTGATTACAGCTGTGGCCCTTCAATTCCCACCTCCACCCCTCCCCAGTTTTCAGTAAAGTTCATACTCCGTCAGTGTTCTAGTGACACTTGGCCCAAAAGGCAGTGCTGTTGTAGAGGGTGGATTTAAAGATCATAGAAAAAGTTTTGGACAAGACAGTTCAAAGATTAAATGGCAAATTTGCTTAACAGAAAATAGCCTAGTGGGGCTAAATTTCATATCCTGTTTTGGGATAATATATTTCCTTCTGTGCTCTGGAATGAATCTGTCATCTGAAGACTAATAATGAGAGGCAGAGAATTTAAATTGTTGACCCTCTGCTATATAATTTAATAAAGATAAATTTCTCCGTATCTTGTTTAGTACCTGATACTAGATAAGTTGCTTGAAGCACCCTGAGAAAATCAGCTCAAGATTTTCTCACTTAAGCACAGTGTGATAGAAACACTGGCCAGTGTACAGTGTGCGTATTTTAAAATGAAACAAAATGTCATAGGAAAATAAGCCTTCAACACTACATTTTCTTTTATGAAAGATTTTCCAGTGCGCAGGCTGCAATGTCTCAACCTTGCAGTCAGGCTCCCAGTATTCTTTTGACCCTGTTTGATTTCTAAGACTAGATTACAGGACTAAAGTTTTAAGCCTGGGCACTGATTTATGTAGTGCATGAGCTTCCAGTCAAGGCATAGTGGATCTGGTGGTTAATGTGTCACCATACACAGTAACAGCAAAGTACATAAACATCCCTTAAAAAAACTGCCCTGAATTTTTGAGTCTCTTATACTCAGGAAAAAAAACCCAAACAAACAGCAAGACGACACCATCTAACTGTTTGGCAAGGACAATCCCAGTTAACCATTCCACTTTTGGAGCTAGTTTTTCAATTCCCCACTTTCTCTGGGAGAAAGGGCCCCTGCTCTTTTTTTCTTTGGCTTACTTGAATTGCTGAAAACTGAGTTCAAAGTGAGGAAGTGATTTGCATGCAATTAAGTCAGCAGGAAGGAGAGGTTGAATCTTGCTCTTTCCAGTAGGTTCAGGCAAAATCAAACTGCTACATGTAGCTTGTGTTTTCTTCCTTGTTACTTTTTCTCATCTTGGCCACGCTCTGATGTTACTTGGCCACCTGCCCCAGTTTTCATATGTGAAATGTTGAAGGGTCATGGTGGACTATGACTCTGGAGACCAGGGTTTGAATTGCTACTCAGCCATGAAAAACCACTGAGTGACTTTGGGCAAGTCACACTCTCTCAGCCTCGGAGGAAGGCAAAGCCAAATCCCTTCTGAACAAATTTTGCCCAAAAAACCACCCCATGATAGGTTTGCCTTAGGGCAGCCATAAGCCAGAAATGATTCGAAAGCAGACAACAACAACAATAATGCAAAGTGGCAGTCAGAATGAGGAGGAAGAGGAGTGTGGGATAGTTCAGGTCCTACACTGAAAGAAAAACAAGGGCAGATGCCATGGCTTGGGTTATCCTTGAATTGCACTGTATGGGTAACATCTGTGTCCGATTCTATCCTCAGTGTAGCTGTTGCAACACAAGTGCTGGGTGAAAGTCAGGATATAAATTAAATTTAAATTAAATTATTAAATTGAATAGTGACAGAACCTTGGTTCTTTAGGCTTTTGCCGTGACTCCAGGTTTATCTGGTCAATTTCATGATTCTTATAATCTTATACTAGGGTCCACAGGACTCTAGATTGCTTGAAGGGGCCAGCTGTATAGCTATAAATGTCCTTGGAGCTATCTGAGAGAATACTGCTCTATTAAATTTATTATTAATATTGTGTTTGTGTATGTGTATGCATACATTTATTAGATAATGTGTTCCCATAAAACTAACCTTGCCAGTTGGAAGGTGGTAATTTGAAGCAAAAAATGGTGAGCACCCCACAACTCTTAAATGAAGCCATGTGTTTTTATAATGTAGAACACACTCAAGTTAGATGTTAAAAAAACTTTAATACATACAGATTCACTTATTTGTGCTATTGAACAGGGTAGTCTATTGATTCAATCAAAGAAACAAGCAGGGAGCAAATAGTAAGTATCATGAAACATAAAACACAGGTCACAGTGACATATCCGTATCACAGAGGTGGAGAAGATTGAGCTACTACAATCCCTGGACAGTGTCTATTGATCATGTTTGGGCTGATTTCCAGAACCAGAAGTGACAAACTGTTACTTCCAGTTTTGTTGGGAGCAGGTGTGCAGTTTGTAGGGTGGGAGGGGGATGACTCCTGAACCTTCTACAACCACCCAGCCCTGCCTTACCAGCTTGGAGAATCTTGGTTGAAGGGACTCTCACCAGATGATACATGATCTTCCCCATGTCATCCTAGTGGAATATTTGTGCACACCAAATCCAGGATAAGGAAGGGAGAGGAAAAACCTAGGTGATTGTATCTGAAAATTAGGACATAATGGAACAATTGTGATTCAAGCAATTGGTACCAGTGTCTACCATGGAGTGATCAGTGTTTTCTTATTTTAGAAGCCATCTCATGTAGCTTCTCAAGAGTAATCTGCTATCAAAATGAACTCTAAGAACAAATTACATGTGTACATATTGTCTGCCAACTCAAAGTTGTTTAGAATTCACCTGATGTTGAATATCCATCCTACTTATTCAGAAGAACATTTTAGTGGTGGAAACAGGTGGAATAGGGAGTGTCTGCATTTATTTTAATGATTTGGTGGCAGTGAATGTTGTTAATGTGCAATGCTGAATTAAAAGGCATTCTCCATGTATGCAGCCATTATTTCACATTGTGTTCCTTAAAATGCATTCTGGCACTAAGGAGGTGGTGCAATTAGTCGGGGACACAAAGCAGGTTTCTTCTTTTCTTCCTTTTCTGTGAGTAGATGGGAAGATCCCTTTCAATTCTGTCATTCTGCATGGATGATACTGATTTCCAGTTGGGTACTTGCCAGGAAAGACATTATTGCATGTGAAACTTAGGCCCAGCACTCTGCCACTGGTGACCAATCAACTTCAGGGTATCGAAGAGCTGAAACTAATCACAACATAGGATGCCAAAACATATCTATATTGCATGTGTGATGCATTAGTCAGAGTGTGGATCTTAACAACGACAACATCTTGTCATTTTGGAGCTTGAGAGAACAAGGAAAGCCCCTATGATAACCCAGAATAATTTTTATAAATTGAATATGTCTTTCTATAGCATACTGCTCAGAGGAAGGTAGTTGACCTCAGAAGGAATTATGCATGGTGGATTTTTAGTGTTAACACAAGGAATCTGTCCTTGCAAACAGCATGTTTAACCTGAGTTTTCTAGGATAGGAGAATATGAGAACTGGCTTTAGAAGATGGATTAAAATTGATTAAAATTGACAATTTTGGTTGCTCAGATGTGACAGTCTTCTGTTGCAATAAACATTTTCTTCCTTTTGGTGCTGTTCACTGTTCTCTTACCATAAGCAGTCTTTCATTATGGTTCAATGTACACCATTCTAATGGGCCTCAGTATAATTACATTATGATAAATGTTTTCATGAATTTGAAAGCTTGCCTGGTCAGATTTCTTCTGCATGTTTGCTTGTCCAAATTCCCAATATAAATGAATAGCCTGTTCTGCTATAAGTGTTCATCAATTTTTGGGAATCATGTATTGTATTCATATAATCGAATTGTGGTTCTGTTATATCCTGTACTATATGCCATCATCACTGACTTATTAGAACTTCCCATAATTGAAATAAGTATGACATCCTTGGTTAGTATTTCACAGGGCTATATTTGTTTTTCTAAAGATTTATTAACTTTAATTCATACTGGACTCTTAATTTAACAGGGTGGGTGGTGGAAGAAATATCATTTTACACTTGAATGACAGTACACTTGGATGCCTGGACCTTAGTTTCTGCCAGTCTCCATAGATACCAAAGACAATACATTATAACTGCTTCACTGAAAGAAATGTTACAGAAGAGTCTAGATGTTTTGTGAATTTGACTTAAAAGAAAATGGCCATGAAAAATACCTTGTAGCAGACATGCTAAACGATTAATAAATCACTTCTATATTCTGCATAATCTTAGGCAGGAAGCTTATGAAAGATCACACTTCAGGTAAGAATCATTCTTATATGTTAAAAAGATTGTTAAGATTAGCTAAAGCAATGTATTTGTGGTTTGGTTCATCGAGAGCTGTTCTGGTTGAAGGATGAATAATATGCTGTATGCCTGCCATTGATAAGATCTAATTATTGTTGTTGTTGATGATGATGATGATGGTGATGTTGATTTGTGCCTTCAAGTTGTTTCTGACTTGTGATGGCCCTAAGGTGAACCTATTAGGGGGTTTTCTTGGCAAGATTTGTTCAGGGGAGGCTTGCCCTTGCCTTCCTCAGATGCTGAGAGAGTGTTACTATTCCAAGGTTTTCATGACTGAGAAGGGGTTCAGACCCTGGTATCCAGAATCATAATCCAACATTCCAACTGCGAAGGAGCCCTGGTGGTGCAGTGGTTAAATGCTGGTACTGCAGCCACAAGGTTGTGAGTTCGATGCTGCAGGGCTCCAGGTGGACTTAGCCTTCCATCTGCAGATTGGTAAAATGAGTACCCAGCTTGTTGGGGGCAATTAGCTAACACATTGTAAACCGCTTAGCGGTATAGATGCTATTGCTATTGCTATCATTCTGGATCTCATAGATTCAATCATAATACCATATAATTCCTTTTGAGATACCTTTGCATTAACCAATGGCTTCTTGGTCCACTGTTGAGGGATTAATCAAAGTATTAGATCCAACCCTTTCCTCCTGTACATAAGAGAAACCCCATTTTTCAAGCATATACACAGTGACAGGCGTTCTGCCCGCACCCTACCTATCATGTCAAAAGCTCTTCCACAGCCTTTAGGGATATAGGGAAGAGGTATAGCTGGAAAGAGCCTGAATGAACTCCACCGTATTCAATTGAGAACTTGGTACTTTTGGTAATCCTAAATCTTGAATCCGAAAGTAGTCCCAACCAGCGTGGTCCTATTGAATCAACTGCTGAATGGCAAGTCAACACTTATGTAAATCCCATTAATGCAGTGGGTTCACCTGCAGGGGCCAGGAACAGGGGTCAGGCCAAAGTATTTTTGGAGCCAGTGCAGCTCTTAAACTGAAAGGTTCAATCCTGCCTGAAACATAACAATCTCATTCTAAGTATCACAGATCTTGGAGCTTGGGGGGGAGTGTGTGTCTTATTTCAGTCTTGTCTCATCTAGGTATAAATTAAGATTCTATATGACCTCTTATTCTGTCACGCTCTCCATGTGACTTCTCTGCTTAATGCCTGTTCTCTCCAAGAAACACACAGAATTACATTTTACATCATATATTCTAATCCCTCTCTTTCAACTTCTGAGTTTTTTTCATTCTGCTATAAACAACAAACCTGCCCTTGACCAACTTTGTTGCAAGTCCTGAATGCCAGTGTCTGTACGGTTACATTCAGCCTAGCTATCTGCACTTCTGCCTTTTTAGTGTACCTTAAGAACATAAATGGTGGATATAGCAAGAAGAAGAAGAAAGCACACAACAAACAGTGTGCAAGCATGAGATTGTAAAAAATACATTGTGAACACCAGCAGAGGGCACCATAACATGTCAGGACTGTTTTATCTTGTTCATTTAAATTTTTAGAGAGATATAGGTCTTTTCAAATTAGCTGTGATGTTGTTTTCGATGTTATGATAGCCATGAAAGATCAGCAACGACATGATATTCCATCAACACCTCAGAGTTATCTTTTCTTTATAGCAAAAAAAGCTCTTTCATTTTTCTGGATTGGTTGGGTGGATGGATATTTCTTTTTAAGAATTTGCATACTTGAGCAGGTGAACTACTAGAAGATTTTAAAAATGGAAGATTTTTTAGGTGAGTGCCCTTGCTTTGGAAAGGAGGAGGTTTCCTTATGATACTGTTTAATTTTTTTTTAAAAAAAAAATAGGGACCTGAGCGGTATTTAAGTAAAGTGGCTCAGCAACAGAGTACTTAACCTTTTTTAAAAAAAATCAACAAGCGAAGATAAGATAAAAAGTTGTCTGAGTTTCACCATCATTTGAGGGAAAGGCTTTGCCTTTTCCCATGTATGCTAAATTTTCTGAGACATTCTTGATGTTTTTGTTGTTAAGGTCCTGGCCATAAAGTGGGGTGGAGGAGAAAGAAAAGAAAAGTCCAGGATATTGGAATAATGATTACAAGTAGCTCAGTGCCAGAAAAGGTTTTGCAGCAATTAGCCTATGTATTATCAGTGATCATCCAGGGTGCAGAGATAAGAAGCAGACCTGGCTATAAGCATAGGGTAATGTTGCCCACCAAATACATGGGGCTTAGAAAGTTCTTCAAACTTCTGCCTCTGCTTAAAATGTGATTTAAGAGTTCTGTTGCTTTATTGCTGCATAGAACATAGGACATATGTCTTCATAGCTAAATTCTGTTTTGACAAGATTTCAGTTTGGATTCAGTCATTCAGAAGCTTGTGGTTAAAATGAATCAGCTGGCCCTGACTGAACTCAGCCAGTAACACTCAGGGAACAAGGGAATGAAGTTGAGCTGAGTTTTCTTGGAAACATTTTCCCTCACAATTTCTATGATTTGCTGTTTGTAACCCCAGCCCTACAGAAAAAGGCCTTTTTTCCCCATAATGTTCTCAATTTTTTATTTTTTAATTAGTATTAGTATTTGGAAATTATTGCTGTTCTTGCATCCTCCACCTGGTGCAATAGTTCTCCAAAACTGGACATTGTAAAAGATGCAATATGGTGACCAGATGCCCAGCACATTTCCTGCTGCTGTCACTTGCAGCAACCACAGGAACAGCAGCAGCAACAATGAAAAGCAGCAACAAGGAGCCCCCTTCATGAGACTCTTGGAAAATTTCCTTTCTCATTTTGGCAAAATGGTCACCCAAGTTTTCCTGTGCACAAACAGTATGGAAGATTTTAATATAGACAATTTCCACATAGGTCTAGTGATTACTAAACTCCTCCAGCAGGCCTATCCTTTTAGAATCTCCTGTATCCAACTAAGGCAGCTTTCAGACAGAGAGTTCTTAGGGCTGTTGATCAATAGATATTGCAGACATTTTTGTTGCTTGCTAATCATTTGTTTTCTTTTTATCGATAGAAGTGAGATGGTAGAGGGTGGTGGCAATTGGACGACCAGTAAAGTATTTTATGGGACAGGATGGTCGTACAGCAAAAGTCTAATCTGGAAGCAACCTTAGGTCAGAGACAGGCCTTAAAAGATCATCCAGAAAGACTCCCTCAGAGCTGTTTCATGTGGTATATAAAAGTTTGGGTACAGAAATCAAAACTGATGGAAATTCTCCACAGCCTTATTGTGACAGGCTCTTACTTCTCCCATATTGGTGTGGCACTTCCCAATCTGATAAGGCACCCTGTCTTTTCCTCACAGCCCTGCCTCTCCTCTTATAACACCACCTTTGTGAAAAAGGACAGGGGTTTGCAGAGTTTATTTAGACCCACTTAATAATGTTATGACAATATGTTTTCTATGTCAGTTATCACTGTAGACAACTCAAGCTGAGTCAGTATTCACAAAGATAAACTGTAACATTTATTAAGATTATAATAAGAATAAAGTAGCACGTTAGAGTTCATATGCAGGTAAACGTTGATACATTTCCTTACTCTACTTTTTAGACAATATTAACAGTGAACTCCCTGCTCAGAAGCAGTTCAATTATGTCTTTAGGCTTTTGCAAAAGGCACAGTTATCATATAATCTCACTTTGGCTAAGCTCCCATGAAAGGCTTGTTAGAAAAGGATTGCTGTGACCTTTGTTCCAATAAAATATTTTTGATGTGCATGCGGAAAGCATCTGGGGGATGACTGTGCAAGCATGAGGTAATCCCCATGGGACGAGAAAGCTGAGTCATAGTGAAATGAAACCTGGGCAAGGGGTTTCATCAGCCAGGGTGACATGAAATCCTGGCTGGGGTTACATCAGCTAGTCCCTGTGTATATAAAGAAGTGGGCTCTGTCAGTCTCGGTCTCTTGGTCTCCTTGACTCTTGCTGGAGCTCTGTCCGAGCATACCTCAATCTGATGTGCTGATGGAATGCTGAATCTTTGTTGGAGGATCTGCGAATCCTGTGCATATGTATATATTGGAACTGAAGAATAAAGAGCCTCCAGATATATTTTTGGATGACAACACTGTGTGCTAGTGTTCTTAGTGGGTAGTTTTTGGGGTCAGAGCAGTGCTGCATTTTCCACTCTGCTGCACACGCTTCTTGTGACTGTGTTTTAAACTCTGCTGTATGTTTGTTTTGCTTGCCTCTGAGCCACGTTGGTCCCCAGTATGAGGGAGGATTTAGTGTGGTTTGCCTAAGTCCCATTATCCACCTTCCCTCCACAAGGCTTAATGCCCAGTCGTAGTTACACTCTCTGACCAGATCCTATGGGGTTTCAGTTATTCTTCTGCTTCTCACCAAACTTCCACTGAGAACTGAACCTCCCAAAATAGCCACATTCTCTGACTGTCTGAGGGACTCTACTCCTAGTCCCTTGCTAGGCTCAGACTGACTGAGGGACTCTACTCCTAGTCCCTTGCTAGGCTCTCACTGAAGGTATAAAAATACCTACAGGTGCTTTATATATTATTTTCTCCCAGCCATAAGCTCCTCGTACACACTACTGGACTCAGTTTCTCTCCTAAAGTGCTATTCTGGTTGCCTAGCACCCTGCTTGTAGGCTACACTGACTCCGCAGGTAGCTACACCACCCGAACTTCATCACATTTATATAAAGTGGTATAAAGGAAAGTTTCCATCCAACATCACTGGAATTCTTTGCTGCAGCCATGGGCCATTGTGGGCCTCCCACATTGTTGGACTGCTACTCTCCATGACCCCTTACTCTCATGAGACTGAGTTCTTATGGCAGTTGCAGTCCAACAAGACTTGTGAGGCCATAGTTTCCCTTCCCTGCTCTACTGAGTGCACTTCCATGTTGCACTCCAAACCACAAACCACAAACAAATCTTACTAATATTACCATGTATATAACACTCCAGTGTTTCAGGTAGAATGTAAACTACTATAAAGTAAATTCAACCACATATGCCTCAGTCAGAAAAGGCAAATTCAAAAAACTTTATGAATGTGATTTAATTGTCAAAATGGATGAGATACTCTATTAACACTCTAGAGCCACACTCTTTTTTTAAAGTGATGTTTGATTTACTAGATTTGTTTTGTGGTGAAGATAAAAGGCAAAAGGACTGGACAGCTGTTCTGTATTTATCCCCATGTTGGAATGTGCTAGTTTTATACTTCCAGTGGAATGTGGAAAGATAAAACACACAATCTGCAGAAGTATTCATTTGTACTAATGGCCTCAAATACAGGCAGTGGAGCCCTGGCAAACCCTATTGGCACGCTTGGGAGCTGGATTCCACATGCTTCACAGGCTGTGCCACTCCCACATATGATGTGCTGTTCCTGGCCAGAAGGCTTTGGGAATAAGGGAGGGTGGTGGCAAAAACCTCCAACTGAGTGCAGTCACTTCCATTTAGGTGGAAACACCCTTGGCATGTAGATGTAATTTATTGGGGAGAAGGTAGGGTTACTACATGATCTTTTTAGCTTAAATGCCTGAAAGAATGGGAAAATTTGAAACAAAATTAGTTTCCACAGTTCAAGCACACTCCTCAGCAGTAACCTGATATGGTCTCCATCTCACAATGTGGGAAAACCAAATCTAAGGGACTTGAGCTTTGCATTGGTTTGTGCTTAACTTGTTGTGATCATAATTCAAGTGATAGTGTTAAGCCTATGTGGATACAGCCAGAAAAGTCTTGGCTCTTTGATAAATGAGACACATTTCAAATGTTGGACCTAGAATATATAGGTGGGTGGGGGAGGCAGTTTCATATGAAACTTCAGTGTGAACAGTTTAAAAGAAATCTAGCTGTCTTTCTGTTCCTCTTAAAACTGGTTGAACAGAAATGACTTACATTGCTTCACTTCAAAGGTTTATTTTTTAAATTTCTAATTAATTAATTAATTATTCATTCATAGTATGTTTTTTAAAAAGCATATGTAAAACATGATGTTTTGTATTTCATGAGACTACTTTGAATCTAATTTGAACATAAGGAATGATGATTAATTTGCCAGTATCCTCATGTAGAACAGTGCTTCCTCTATTGGGTTTGAATGTGTTTTTATCTCTTAAGTCATAAGCTCAGTAGTACTGCCAGCACTGAAGCCAGGTGGTTTCCTGTGCATCCCCTAATTTTACCCACCCTGTCCTCTTTCTCTTTCTTTCTGATTTTTATCACCCTTTTGATCATGGAAGCTAAGCATGGTCAGGCTTGTTTAGTACTTTGATAGAAGACCACCAAGAAACGGCAGGTGCTGTGGGCTATGTTTCAGTGGAAGGAACTGGCAAAAAACCCCCACAAAACCATCTCTGAGTATTCCTTGTCTAAGAAAATCCTATGAAATTCATCGGGTCACTATAAGTCAAACGGTGAGCTGAAAGTGAGCATGTGTGCATGCACACACACACCTTCTCTTCTTAATCTCCTTCCTTTCTTGAAATTTTTAAGTCTGTAGATGCAACAAAAGAGAAGGGCTGCAGTTGTCTGGAAGATATTAATTTCCTCAACCTGCTTCTGGGTTTATACAGTCATCTAGAAAGTTTAAAGCTCCAGGAGTCTGGCCCTACTGGTCACACTGGATTTGGTCAGCTGGGGATAATACACTTTCTGTTCACATTTGGGAATTACTTCAGTGTCTGTAGCTAAGAGGGGTCCTGCCAACAGTTAAAACAAGAAGAGGATCATGGAAAATTTTTGTGACCCTAATTTGTTTTTCAGAGTGAACATCAGGGTATGAGTGCTTAAAAATAAAGCCCTAAAAAGGTGGAAATAATGCATCCTTCCAGATGTTGTTGAACTGCAACTCCCAGCGTTCCTGACCATTGCCTGTGCTGACAAGGGCTGTTGAGATTTGCAATCCAACAAGGTCTGGAGAACCATATGGCTAGACCCCCAACCTAATGATACTAGGGTAGAACAGCTGAATCAATTGCTGTTTGGTAGATTACCACTTAGTCACATTGATTACATGGCTCTACTCAAGTTGAGAGTAGCCACTGGATTTAGGTCACAGAAATAAATTTTTCTGTCTACAGAAGGAAGACAAAATGCTGCAGGTCCAGCAAGGATAGGCGCTTTACTCCCTTGAATTTGGAACAGATGCATCAGATGACACGATGCTGAAGAATGGTTGTTGTTTATGTCATTGTAAGTGATATACAATGTAGTGGTCTGTGTAGCAATCCACAATGCTATGACAGAGGTTTTGCAGGAGCTCTGCGACACCAGACTCCTACATGATAGCAAGGGTACATAATAGATAACTGCTGGATACAGCTCCATGCAGCAGTGCTGCAAGCAGCCTTTACTTATTTATTGAGTAGTGGGTTTTGCCCTGGCATTGGAAACATCAAGTTATTATATTTCATAGGGGCATACCAACCACAAGGCCTTCCTAAGAAAAGTTTTCTAAACCTACCTATAATATTTCAAGTGTGGAACAGTCAAATTATGGTCTGTTTTCAGGGTCTTGAACAGATTGCCTCATGACCCTGCCCTGTTCTAAATCCCAGTCCACAATATGTTGTCTTCTCCTTTTACTTTTCTGCACTAAGGTCCAAACTGGCAAAACTACTGCAAGTACAACATAAACTTTGGCAATTGTAATTGTGGTCTGGCAGTTAACTTTTTGTTTTGGTTTCTTTCTTGTGCTGTATGAATATTTACATAATGAGTAACAATGTTAAAAAATGGAAATAGCATGTACAATTTACAATCCTACCTGCCACCTCACCCTCACCAACTCCTCTGTTTTTAAAATTACAACTCCAAGAAATTAAGCAACTGTTTCCATGCATTGTTTGGAAATTGTAGAAACATTTGCACATAATGACATCTGCACCTGCCATGTAATTGTAGAATTTTCTATCATTATTTTTCATGTTGATTGGTATTAATTTTGAACAGAAACAGGGCATTCAGAAATTGCCTCATGCATACCTGCTAGTTCTCTGGTCTATGATTTGTAAAATCTGGTAGAAATAACCATGTTAATACTGGGGAATATATAGATATTAATGACAGACTATGAGTTCTAACTTAATGAAAAAAATAAGTTGAAACAGGTGGAGAAAATTAGGAGTAGTAAAATGTTCTTATGCTCAAACTAATTGTCCCTCAAAATGTGGCTGCTACAGATGTGCCATGCTTTTAAATTTCTGTATTATTGATTCATTGCTGAATTATTTGTGTGTGCTAAGGTTTAAACCATGGATTCATATTTCTGTCCATGCAGGTGTTGTTGGACTGCAACTTCCACCAGCCATTAGCCAGAGTAGCTAATGGTGACGGATGCTGATAACTGCAGCCAATGACATTTGGATGCCCCAGTTGCCCAGACTTGCTTTAGCATCAGTTTTTGGAAAAGGCAGGGAAATCGGTACATTTTGTTTTATAGATTAGTATCCTTCTTCCTTTGCCAAATAAGGGTCATTTTAGACATCAACATGAAGCTTTTATGAGGCTGACACTTATTCAGTTTATTTGTTTATTTGATTTATGGTGTTTCCTACTTTTCTTCCAATGTGACACCCAAGGCAGTTCACAACTTAGGCCCTTTTCACATGGCATTTCCGATGCGAAAGGGCCCCTTGAGCGTCACGCAAATGCGAGGAGCGGGCCACACGACGCATTCACATTTGCGTGACGCTCCAGGCCATGACATGGACTGCGCGCACATTTTTTAATTTTCGGCTTGAAGCTGAAAATGCTGCACGGTCGTGCATTGCTCTGGGGCCCTGCACGCACTTACCTTGTGTGTGGAGTGTCAGGAGCCGGGGCAGTCGCGTTTCCTGTCTCAATGCACCTTCCCAGGCTGCACTGCGAAAGGAAGAGGTGGGGCTCTCGTGCGAGCAGGAAGCTCATGCGGAGCCGAAGAAGCAGGGAAGGAGGAGCCTCTCTCCGGAGGCTGCTCGTGCGAGCACCGCACCCCAGCACCGAAAATGGGTGAGTCGTAGAAAGGGTCTAAGTTTAAAACTCTGTAAAAATATAACTATGAAGCAAAGCAGTTTCAAAACTGTTAAATTAATCTCTTAAAGGACTAATTTAAAACAGTTTATCATGGGCAAGACCATCAACCTCTTGTTTTGCGACACTGTCATCCTCTTGCACTGAACTGTTTCACATGTAATATCAAATCTGGAGATTAGCTAACAAATGCCCTCTTCCTCTTCACTCCCCTCCTTGTGTGAGCTGATTCATTGAGATAAAACAAAATCCAAAATCCACAAAAGATGAATACTTTACGTGCCAACTATAAAATGCACAAAGTATATCATGCAGCCTTTCAAAGCTCCAGTGGCTTCTTCATCGGGCAAAAGATGCTTTTAAAAACTCATACAGGAGAAGAAAGGAAGTTGGAGTCACAGCGCTACTGTCAAGGTCAGAGACCTGGGCGGCGAGCCAGCCCAGAGAAGGGAGTGTGAGAGCCAGCAAAGTCCAGCCGGGAGGAGACAAGCAAGCACTTTACACAAGGGAGTTCATTTACCAGAGCGTCAAGCAAAAGCTGTAGTCAGAGTTCCAAAAGCCAAGGGTCCAGAGATCAATTCAAGGTAGCAGGAACCAGGTGCTGGAAGCAAGGAACAGGCAAGAGGAGGGCTTGAAAGAAGTTTGCCACAAGCAAAGGGAAGCTTCCAGGCAGGCAGTTATATAGCCCAAGACACAGGTGTGGCTAGTCACTGCTTCTTAAACTTAATCAAGGAAGCCTCCCTTTGCTCAGCCCTCTTGAGTCTCCGCCTTGCTTGTGGGCTGATTGGCACAGGCTCCAAGGCTTCTTCAGAATTGGATCCCTGTTGCGCTAAAGGAGCAGGCAGAGGGAGGTCCGCGCCTGCTTGGTCCACGGCAGCAGGGGGAGCTCTCGAGCTCATCATCTCCGCCCTGAGCCACAAGGACCAACAGCTGCTGCTCGTCATCTCCGCCCTGAGCCACAAGGACCAACAGCTGCTGCTCGTCATCTCCGCCCTGAGCCACAAGGACCAACAGCTGCTGCTCGTCAGCAGCAGCTCTGACAGGGGCTTCAGTTAGCACAGCTACGTTTTTTATTGGAAGTTGTTTCTGTTGTTGTTCAGTTGGTTTGGAGGGATCTCAGGGCAGGCAGCGGTCATTCCTGTCAAGGCCACGTGGTGACCAAGACAAAGGACTGTAAATTTTAAACCCCACTAGCAGCAGTAAAGCATCTCCTCTGGCGATCCAAGATATTTAATTAATTGAATTACTTCTTCTTTACCACATGATGATTACAGATTATTGAACTGATAAAATGAACACCTTATTTTTCTTTCTGATAGTAGGTTTCTGTTGCAGAATTTTTCAAACCTCAGCATACCTTTGTGAATTAAGTCATAGAGCTGTAAGAAATAGGTTTGACGAGTATCTTTGTACATTCAGAATAGAAGACAGAGACACTCTCTTGGGCTCTTAAATTTGTAAAGCTTTAAGTTTATGCAGCTTAGGCCATTTCCACACCTTACCCGTCTCCATCATTGTCCCGTCACCATACTGGCAGTGTCACTGCCAGGGTGGGAGCATGGTGTGAATGCTCCCCTCCGCACTTAGCCGGCTGCCTGTGAGAGGATAGTGCAAGTGACATGTGACTTCCATCCACACTGCAGCCGGCCAGTTCCTGACCTGCACTGGGGAAGGAACTGCCTAGATCACACTTCTTCCCTTTCTGCACGGTCGCCAGCAATGGGAGTGATGCACGATCAGGGGGCATTAATGGAATATTCTGTTGGAATATCCCATGATTGTGAAGGTGGGGATGCATTGGCAGTGGGAACGCAATGACGTCACGTGAAAGCAGAACTTGCAGACCAGCAGCAGTGTGTTCCCATTGTGAGACAGTGATGTCATGCAGAAGTGGCCTTACTTTACAAATGTACATCTGTTTTTCTTCTTTACATTATTGACAAGAACTTATTTTTCCCCTTTGCATGACTTATTCCATGATTCCATACCTGGTGTAATTGGTTTCAGTGCACTAATTCAGAGATATCAGATGGTCCCTGTAAGTTCCAGATGTTTAGTTCCTGTCCAGAACCAACAGTAAATATTATGTTTGTGAGTATGCATGTATTCAGTCTTGCTCTTCCTGCATCCTACTCTTCTGATGTTTACAGACAGCTAAAAGCATTAAACCAAACAAGTTGAGAATTTGGACAAACCCTCTAATTCTGGCACAGCATAAAACCCTGCCAGAGTACGTAGGAGGATAGAGATGGCAGCAGCAGAGGGCAGTGTGGCTGGAAGCTTCCTTGCCATTCTGGAGATGTTCCAACGGTCATTCCAGCTGTGGAGTGGGGAGGGTGGAGCTGTGCCTTTGTGCTGCTGCGCTGTTAGGCAAATGGAGAACCATCTTACTTGAGGGGGAATTGGATAGGTCCTTCTTTATGCACATGTCCAAATAGTAAAAATGCTAGCCTAATGTTCCCAATTAACAATTCCCATTGTTTCTGTCTATCTGAGAAAGAAGGAAAATGGTGAGGGGAAAAAAAACAAAAAACACCAGAGTGTACTAAGCAGAGTAAAAAAAAAAAAGTTTAGCAAAGTATATCTGTGTAATCTCATGGGGGACGGAATGGCAAGGGGAGAGAATATTTTTTCAAGCCACCCTAAAGTCCTATATCTGTCTCTAAAATAAGCTACTTACTAGTAAGTTTGATATTTAATGTCTACCACTGATTTTAACAAAAGCCTTTAACCCCCCCCCCAAAAAAAAACCCCACCACACAGTGGTTGGCAATGGAATGACCATCATTCTTTACGTACCCTTTTGTGTAACTTGCCATTAGGCTTCCTTCTGTCTAAGATGACTGTTTTACTTCTCTCACACCCATTTATAAAGCAAAAAGAGACACAGTCATTGTCATTATTTATCATGGGAAACATTCTGGGGAGAGGTTAATGACAACTTCTGTAATCCCAAGTAGATAGTTTTAATGGGCAGGTACGATAGGAGCCATAGTTAAGTCCTGACAATCCATTTCCTTCCAGGGAGAAAAGGCCCACTTTTCCTCTGGGGAATTCATGAAAAGGCAGTGGGATGGCAGAAAGCATACAGATTACTCTGCCTCTATCTTTTCTCTGGCAGCTCACTAGTGACAAGGAAGATAAGCCTTTTTCCTTCCCACTCAGTCTACAATCTGGAGGAGGGAACAGGTCTCTCTTATTTCTCCTCTAGAAGCTTGCCCTGTTTTTGCTTAGCTACTGGCAAAGAGAAGCCCTTTTGTCTCTAGCACAGACGTGAAGCACCTGGTGCCTCAACTGTTCAGTGCAAGATTGAGCTGGTGAGCCACCAGTTACTGTGGCAGGCTGCCCAAAATCCGGTAGCTCTTGGCAATGCCCCTGCCCCCCCCCAGCTGTACCAGGAGAGAACCACACTGTCCAGTTTACCTTTTAGTTTAATAGATTTTAATAGTATGTTTTCCACTCATAATAGGAAATGGAGAAGACTCATAGTACACTTCAGCAGTGAAGGCAAAAACCTGATCCAACCAGTGCTAGGTGGTGCCAGGGTGGTTGTACGTATGAAGCAGGGTGCACAATTGTGTGTGGTTAAGAAGATAATTTTTCCCCACTTCCCTTGTAGGCCACCCCACCCACCACATGCCATAATCATTCCATTTTTTTTCAGAGTCCATCCGAAAATGGCAACCAGAAGTAATATTGCACCAGTTCCTGTCACCAATTTGATAGGAGAATGGATGAAAACGTAGTTTTGTGGAGAGATGGGGATTTAGGGTGGTAAATGGGAATGTTAACATATTTGGGAGCCTTTCTGTGAGGTTTTCAAGTGCAAATTGATTAAAAATTATGCCAATTTGGTGGAAATTAGGAGCCTTCATGGGCTAGCCGGGGACTTCAGGCATAGCAAAGCTGTGGCCCAAGAGCACCATTTCTCCTAAACTTGTTATAAAGAGTCTTCAGACAGTCTTTGCAAGAAGCCCTGATGATACTATGAGTCACACTATCTTTCATACGCATCCTAGGCATCATGATGGCAGAAACTTTCCTAGATATAAATATTTAGTACTAGTTTTAGTGTTAGTGCTACACTAGTGTACTATATAAAAGTCAATGTTTGTCTGTGAGTTTATGAGTTTGTCTGTTTGTCTGTTTGTCTGTGTCAGGCAGATGAAGACCTCAGGCGATTGACTGTGTGCGGCAAGAAGACCTCATATGATTGGCTGGCTGTGAAGATTCTATGGAATCCTGGGGTTGGCAGTTTAGGGAGGGGCCTTTAGAATTCTCAGCTGAGAGCTCTTGGGCCTCAGGCCGGTTGCTATGGAGATGAGGCCTACCATCAATAAGGATGCCAGAAAACATTTGGGAGGCATATCTGAGAAAAATTAAAGTGACATACACAACAAAGTTACAGGGTCTTCTCACCTCACACAGTAGATTGTATGGATTCCATATTTGAGGAATCTTGAAGTTGAAATTCAAAACAAAAAATGCTTCCAGAAAATGTAAAGCCAGTGCACAAATTCAACAGAAGGCAAAAAAATCAAAAGTGATACATCAACGTCGCCAAAGAACACAGCTTGGATTAGGGACTGTGGGGAAAAAGTTACAGGTACTGGAATAGGCCGGTTGCTATGGAGACGATGCCTAGCAGCAAGGAGGAGGACAGTGTATTCCCACAGGAATCCAACCTCTCTATGTTAACAACTACGAATACAGATTGGATTGTGGGAATGTGGGGATAAGTTACAGGTACTGGAATAGGCCGGTTACTATGGAGATGAGGCCTAGCAGCAAGGAGTAAGATGGTGTATTACCTCAGAAACCCAGCCTCTATATGTTAAGAACTCTGAATACCGATTGGATTGGGAAATATGGGGAAAAGTTACAGATACTGGAGAAGACAGTTGAGTGAGTTCTTAAGAGGAAAATAAAATCCTGGGCAGTGCTGGGTAAGCATGCTAGTATTGTATAATTCTGCTACCAGTATTGGGTTTGTTATGTTTGTGCCCAACACTCGCTTCTTTTAAACTTCTTGAATAATATTTGTTCTTCTGCATCTGACATATTTAATCATGGAATTAACAAATTAATAAATTTCAATTTCTCTGTTGAATCAGCCATTGCTGTTGTTGTTTTTTAAAGATTAATATAAAATATAAGAACAGGCATATTAAAAGAACATTCATGGAAAGGAAATAGTCACAGTTCTTCTGATCTAAGCATACTAGTCTTTCATTTCTAGGTAAACAATGAGTATAAGAAAATGTATAGTCAAACACTTCAAAAGATTATTCCCTATATAATACTTCCAAAAAGTATTCACAGTAATAACACCTAAGATATCTTCCTGGTCTTATTCTCAGTGACTTTTGTGAACATGCTGGAAGTCCTGTTTAGGTCTCTTGTCAAAACTTGAATTTAAGTTGTAGAACTTATTTTCTTGTTCTGGAATGCCTGCACTGGAAAAAAAACCCTCTCAAATTCTATTAGGAAATAGTATGCACTTCACCTGTGTCATATTTTCAAAGAATTCAATTCTGCTTAATCTAACAGAAATTAGAAGAGGGAAAAATCATGGGCTCACCTGTTACAGTTTACAAGTGTTTCATATTCAGAGCACATGTTCCCAGTTCTAATCTGGTACCAATAGGATTAAACTCATCCATCTGACTGACAACACCTTGCTTTTATGTTTGTTTGTTTGTTTGTTTTCTTTTTTACACCTTGAAAGGTAATAAAAATCTGTGATCCGATCTCATAATCAATACAGCATATATCCAATCTCCTCTTGTGCATGAGGTTCTGATGCTTCCCTGATAAGAATACATCTTCTGGTTCCCACATGAAGGGTACTGAATATTTCACAGATGTGCCTGAGAACTTTTCTGGAAGTTGCACAGAGATGTAGTCATACTTCCTTATGCCAGACTGGAAGGCTCCTGAAAAACTCTGACATGCCAGTACCCCCTGCAGCATAATTATGCTGGCTGAATTTTTTTGTTTCAACAGGTACTACGCTTGATCTTAGCCAAAAGGCTGATCAAAAGGCTCATCAACAGGATCAAATAGGATGACAGCCTGAGAATCCATGACACTTAAAAATGGAAAGTACCAAAGCAATATCTTTGTCAAGGCTAATCCATAATCATGTTTTCAAACTGTTTCAAGCTGTTTCGAATTAATTCAAATTATTAAAAAGAAATAAGATACTTTACCTATTGGTTTTCAACTTCTTTATTATTATGATTCTTTTTAAACTGTGGGTTGCCTGTATAGAGTTTCATAGTTCAAAACCAGCGTTTTACCTGGTGTCCATATATGACCCAAGAGGAATACTGCCTCTCAGAAGTTTTGGGCTACAGCTGTCATCAGTACTAGGCAGCACAACCAGGATAACTTTGTGCACAAAACCTAGATCAGGATCCAAACACATTTATTTTTCAGTTTCGGTCTCAATAAGAATCCTTGTGAATACTTCCCTGCAGTTGCTATTGGACCCTCCACTCCCGTCCATTCTGCAGAACTAAGATTTACAGAACAGTCTTATTTTTGAGCGAAACCAATAATATGTATAGCTACATGCAGTAAAACCTAACAGGTAGCACTGTTTTGTAGTCTTGAGCAAAGATATTTTCCAGCCCTGCTACATGAGATTAGTTGTCAAGAGCAGAACCAGCAAATTATGTGCTCTACCATGTTTCCCTAGAAACACTAGAAACTCTTTTCTTTACATACCACACATTCCCACTTTGCTTTACTGAAAAATGCCAGCAGAGGATGTTTCCCCAAGCTTTCTGATAATAGCACGCCCAACTTCTTGGTTTTCAGGAAACACTCATAAACTGTGCCTTTCTTAAATCAATGAGGTATACAAATGCATTTTATTTCTCTAACAGAAGCTTTCTATCTGTTTATAATATATATGTATGTAAGTGATGTCCGTTTGCCAAAATATTTCATAGGACTTTATGAATCTCTCCTTTTTCTAGCATCTCCATGTGAATGTTCCATAAGAAAGAAAAAAACAAATTGTTTTGACTGATCTGTCCCCAAATTTACATTAAATCACATGTTTCTCTTTTTTTCATTCAGAAGCTTGGGATAGCAAATTCTTTAAAATAATTAGCCTTCTTGTTACCAAATTTAGTTGTAATATTTTTTTTTATTCTTGTCACTAGAATCTAATGCATTGCCCATTTAGGTGTAGCAGAGACCTTTACAATATTGTATAGATGTACTTGTTTTAAGATTAAACTCTAGTCCTTAACAAGGTCAATCTCTTTCATATTTCTTCTAATGAAGACATTTGTTACACAATTGTTAATTCAGAAGGATAATATTGCTTCCATCAGACTAAGCCTCATGCATTCCTCCATTGTATTGTACTGTGTTCAAAGCATAAAGTTCTAATTCACTCAAGCTAGTGACAGACACTTATGATACAAAATCAGGGATTTTTTTTTTTTTTTTGGCAAGTCATCTAGCATTTTATTAGTTTATTATTTACAGAAACATTTTCTACTCATTAAACCATTTTTGCATTTCAGCCAGAAAACCTTCTTGAGTACTGTACATATGACCAATATAAACAAGACAGTCCCTGTTAAAATGTTTAAGACATAGATTACATAACATAATTTTAAAAAAAAGTTTGGACAGATGTGGAATAGGTGAACAGATATTACTATCCTGGTGTTAAATAACTTAGTCACCCTACCCCTATCTGGTGCCCTTCAGATATATGGTACCCTTCAGACTGTAGCTAGGAATGCTGGAGTAATCCAAACAGGATCTGTTTGTCATTTTTTAGATGTTAGATGATGACCTATGGAATCTTCAAGCAGCCAGATAAAATTATTAGTAATTAAAAGGTACACAAACCTAGGTAAATTCTGTACTTTGGGTCCTCCATTTCAACATTTTCTTGTCACTGAGTTCGCTACTTATCCTCCTTTCCCCCACTCTTCGCTGACCTTGAGACCTCTTTCCTTGTCAAGTATAAGGCACATATAAGCACATGTGAGCTCACGCATAATCTATTCTACACTGGAAAGAACTGTATCATCTTCGTTCTTTATTGTTTCCTAATCTGATCTGACAGTTCTAACTGGGAAGCAGCCCCTTCAGTGAATTCCTTTACTCAGGTGGCAGTAGCTGGATTTTTTTTCCCCCAGCAGACCAATGGATTGTCATCACTGTTACCAGTAGATGTCTTTGTGCAATCTGTGTTGTAATTCTAGGTGTAAAATTACTCTGATTATCCTCTCCTCAACACCACCCCAACTGTGCTTACTAGAGTGGGAAGTTTCAAAGACCTACCTATTTAAAGTCTGTCTGAGTTTTTCATTGCTACATTATGTTGCCTGATCGAGACGCAATTTCTATAAACAAAACAAACGAGGACACTCCCCTCCCACTGTTTTCCCTACTGTGGGAGGCCACACATTTACTGCTGCTGTCTGCTCCACTTCTCTCTACTGCATAAACACAACATAAAAAAACACTTGCTGGGTACTTGAGGGAAGTGATATAGTGTTAATGAGTTGGTATTGATGCTAGGCTTTCCATGCTCTGAAACATATATATATGTGTGTGTGTCTGTGTGTGTGTGTATGTGTGATTCGTGAGAGTGATCACGAATGGCTGCTTCTCATTCTGGAGAGAAGTGACTAGCGGGGGGCCACAGGGTTCTGTCCTGGGCCCAGTGCTGTTCAATATTTTTATCAACGACTTGGATGAAGGAATAGAGGGCATGGTCATCAAATTCGCAGATGACACCAAATTGGGAGGGGTTGCTAATACGCCAGAGGACAGGATCAAAATTCAAAATGACCTGGATAGATTGAAGAGCTGGGCCAAGGCTAACAAAATGAAATTCAACAGAGAGAAGTGTAAGGTCCTACACTTAGGTAGAAAAAATGGAATACAGAAATATAGGATGGGGCACAAGTGGCTGGATAGCAGTACATGTGAAAGGGATCTAGGAGTCTTCATAGACCACAAGCTGAACATGAGTCCGCAGTGTGATGCGGCAGCCAAGAAAGCCAATGCAGTTCTCGGCTGCATCAACAGGAGTATGGTGTCTAGATCGAGGGAGGTACTGGTACCACTCTACTCTGCTTTGGTTAGACCTCATCTTGAATCCTGTGTCCAGTTCTGGGCACCCCAATTCAAGAAGGACCTGGTCAAGCGGGAGCAAGTCCAGAGGAGGGCGACCAAAATGGTGAGGGGCCTGGAAGCCATGCCCTATGAGGATAGACTTAGAGAGCTGGGTTTAGTCTGCAGAAGAGAAGGTTAAGAGGGGACATGAGAGCCGTATTTAAATATTTGAAGGGATGCCATGTAGAGGAAGGAGAGGGCTTGTTTTCTGCTGCTCCAGAGACCAGGACAAAGAGCAATGGATTCAAGCTGCAGGAAAGGTGATTCCACTTGAATCTCAGGAAGAACTTCCTGATGGTCAGGGCTGTCTGGCAGTGGAATATGCTGCCTCGGAGTGTAGTGGAGTCTCCTTCCTTGGAGGTTTTTAAGCAGAGGCTGGATGGCCATCTGTTGGGAGTGCTTTGAGGGTGTTCCTGCATGGCAGGGGGTTGGATTGGATGGCCCGTGTGGTCTCTTCCAACTCTACATTTCTATGATTCTATGATTCTATGTGTATATGTATGTGTATATATATGTGTGTGTGTGTGCGCGCACGCACTGAATTTTGTGGTAACTGGAACATTGGAAAGAAAGTCTGACTTGAAATACAGGGAACGATTCCCTCAAGAGGTCAGTTGTGATTTCTAGATTTCAACCGTAAAACTTAGACCATTTCCGCACTACGTTGTTATAGTGCTATTATTATTCTACTTTCAACATCCTATGGAATTCTGGAGATTGTAGTTTACTGAGGCCAAAGAGCTCTCCAGCTGAGAATTCTGAATGCCCCTCCTAAACTACAAACCCAGGATTCCATATGATGTTAAAAGTGGAATAATAGCACTGTAACAGTGTACTGCAGAAACGGCCTTCGTCCTGTATGCAGTGATCGTCACCCAAATAATTAAACAGGGATTAATTGGAATTTCACTTGATAAGGACTGCAAGTATGCTTTAAACATATCAGACAAAATGCTGCATGCTGTTTTATTTGGTGTTTTCCTGCAGAAAGATTAGTCCAGAGAGCATAGCTCATAATTTTTTCCAGGTCAACACTTTTCATGTAAGAAATCCCCTTTCGTTCCCAAGAAAGAATGAGAACTTTCTGGATGAAACATAATTCGCATCCTAACAATGTCCCACTGCATCATGGAATGAATCTGAAATGGAAGGCGGAACAACATGTTTGTTTGTTATAACTTGTTTTCTTGAACCTAAGACTAATAGTGGGCTCACTGATTTCTAAGTATCTTAACCAGTAACAACACTGTTTGTCAGATCTCTCCTGCCTCTCCCCAACAACAACAACAACAACAAAACAAAGAAAAAACCTGAAGAAAGGAAAAAAGAAAAGCAGAAGTGTTATTAGGAGCAGGCTGCCGAATGCTAACTATGGAAGGCAATACCTGGATGGCTGAAGTCATGGAATGACAAAATCTTGATAAAAGAAACACCTGAGCTATCCTCTCTCTTCCTCTCCACTGATAGATGACTTAGTTTCTCAGAGGCATTTGAGTTATAGTAAGTGGTGTCAAAGTTGAAAATGAAATCAGATGAACTGTTGGCAGCACCTGAGTGTTAAAGAAGGGAAGATGAATGGCTTCTCAACATGCACATCACAGAGAAGGGCTTAGAAGTGCCTGCGTCTCACACAGAGGAGGCAACATTCCAATTCGCTCTGAATAAATGCCTTGCTCAGCGTGACAGAGTACTGGGAGGAGAGTGAGCATCTACATTAGTAGCTGCATCTGTTCACTTAGTCTGTACACCAATTTCTCAATGTTCACGCAACATCCAAGTGTTTGCTAGAAGAGAATTGTCATTATAATGTCTAATTGGGAATCCTTTGTCTATATTTCTGCAGCGGCAGGGTGTTATCTTCAAAACATTTGAGGTGCAAGCCTCTTATTTTGTCTTTAGTGCATTTTTATAATGATCTTGCGGGTTAGGAATAAATTCAAAGTTAATGGATGCTCATATTCAAGACTTCCTTAATCTAGATTTCAAATCTCCCTTTTAGTTCCTTTATTGAAATTATCATCATTCTGTAAAGTTTCATGCACCCCGGGTGAGGAATGTAGAAAACTGTTACCATATGTTGAACATTTTAAGATGCTTGTGATACCATGCTATGTGAACATGTCCAAAATGGATTCCAGATACTGCATAATTCTAACATTTGCTGTGGAACTATATTTATATTCATGTGCAACATACGCAGAAGTTATTTAAAATATCTATTCTTAGAAAAGGCATGAACTAACAGGGTAATAGATTTCTGAGCTCTACTTAAGTCAATATACCTCTTTTGCCCTACTTAAACCACCTTATTTACCGGCATATAAAACACACTTTTTTCCCCTAAAAAATACCCTCTGAAATTGGGGTGCGTCTTATACACCAGCAAACACGGTAACGCTAAAAACATAGGGAAGGGAAGAGGAGGGGAGGGGAGGGGAGGGGAGGGGAGTGAAAGGAGTTCCCCCTGCCCAGGCAAAACAGGAAGGAAGGGAGTCGTGGAAGCCTTGATCTATAGGAACATAGACAGATGTTTCTACAGTTTCTCCTTACCTTCCCCTCCTCTCCTGTGCATTTTGACTCTGCTGGGAGTTTCTGCCCAAGCAAAACAGGAAGGGAGGTGCAGTGGTGCAGCACTCTTTTCATATCCCTCCTCTCCTGGTGCAGCACTTTTTTCATTCCCCTCCTCTCCTGTGCATTTTGACTCTGCTGGAAGTTTCTGCCCAAGCAAACAGGAAGAGAGGGAGAGTGGTGCAGCCCTCTTTTTATTCCCCTGGTGCAACACTCCTTTCCTCCCCTGTGTATTTTGCTCACCAGAGAACAATTTTTTTTTCTTTCTGAAAAATACCCTTTGAAAAGTGGAGTGTGTCTTATATGTCCATACGGTAACTAGAAGGTTTGTAATCTATTAAAGTAAAGTACCAACTAATTCTTCACTTCTTATGTTAAGTCTTTTAAGTTAAACTGGATTTGCTCCATTCCATCATAGGAATTCACCATTGATGGAAATTAAGCAAGGCATAAATGGCGTGCCATTTGATTGCGTGCATACCACACACATCCACATCTGCACACACAAGTCATTAAATTTGCACCAGTAAAGATTCCATTTAACTCAAAAGGTTTACATTGTGAGCATGTTTTCTCCTTCCAGTGTCTCTGATTTCAGCTTCTTTGCTCATCTGATAGAATGAGCCACCTGTATAATGCTATTCTGACTTTTTTTGTTTGTTTGTCTCTCTGAAGTCAGATGGCATGTTGGATGCTTAATTCTTCCATCTTGGGAACCCAAACGTATGCTTTAGTTCTACCAAAACCCGGTGAGGCAGCTTAAGCTGAGCAAAAGCAATTTGCTCAAGAATGTCCAATTGGCTTCATAACACAGCTGGCTTTTGAAGGTGCTTCTGACAGCATCTTGTTGTCCCATCACTCTGGATTTCAAACAGGAATTGATGCTTAGATTTGTGCACATATTGCTACTGCAAAATAAAATGAAAATCTGATTGTGATTTTTCCATTCCTTTTTCTAAACACAACTTTTATTTTCCATTAATGCTTCTATTTGCAAAACAAAGCAAGCTGTATTCATGTACAGTTTTGCAACTATACTTGCTAAATGTCGTTATATCATCTGCCAACACCTTGGCCCCTTTCTTTCCTGTTTGATTTGTAAGCGGTTTTGATGGCTTTCTTCTATTACCAGGAGAAACAATGTAGTGAACTAGTGATAAGGATGTACCAAGACAGACATCAACAGAAAACATCTGGATGTCCCCGTCTTTTTTCCTTTTCAAAGAGTGTCTGCGCTCCTGACTATTAGGACTGAGAAAGTTTGTGTGCATGTATGTGCATAAACATGCACATGTGTTGAAAGTTATTTTGAACAATAATTTATCCTGTTGTTGTTTTTGTTGTTGTTGTTGTCGTCATCATATGCCTTCAAGTTCTTATGGTGATCCTGAGGTGATCCTATTACACTGTTTTCTTGATATGATCAGAGGCAGTTCACTATTGCCTTCCTTTGAAGTTGGGAGAGTTTGGCTTGCCCATGGGCACTTAGGCTATTTCCGGACTAGACTGTTTTAGTGCTATTATTCCACTTTCAACATCTTATGGAACCCTGGGGTTTGCGGTTTAGGGAGGGGCCTAAACCCCAGGTATCCATAACATTCATGTGTTCAATGACACATAGGATGTTGAAAGTGGAATAATAGCACTATAATAGCCTAGTGTGGAAATGGCCTTAATAGATACCGTGAGTGGATTCAAACTCTGGTCTCCCTGAGACCAGGTGCTAGTCCGTCAACTGAGTCCTAGACCCTGGCCCATTCCGTAGTCCAGGATTTAAGCCACTATAGCACATTGGGCTCAGACATTGCTGTCTTGACAAGAAAATGTTGGCATCTTCTCAAAAACCCTTTCCTTCAGTTTATCTCCCTACTAAATTAGATGTTTGCACTACAGTCAGCCTTCAAAATGAGTATCCAGTGCTGTTTCTCATAGACGTGGCTTATAATTGCCACTGCAGGTGGATGTGCATACTTACAGAGATAACTGTGTCTGAGGTTAAAATCTTCAAATACTGTTCCTGTGCTGGAACAGTGGGTTCATGTATACACCACCAGCTTTTGCACCAGATGTGAATTATCCTTTCATCCCCTTTTTTGAAGGATGTGCAGAACCAGGTCCACTTTGTTTATAACATCAAATAGACAGTGACTGCACACATGGGGTCCTGTATCCTGACAACCTGCAGTTCTTTCAGATCTAAAACGATGTGAGCTAACCCATTAAGTACAAATTAAAAGGTCCTTGCTTGTAGGGACAGCTGTCATGAATCTTTCATAGCATTCCTTTGCTTCTCTTCCCTGCTTACCACTCAGAGATGCCAAAGGTTCAGTGCGATCCTGCCCCCAAGATACTTTGCTTAAATAAAACACTGGTTTCTAGGTTCCTGATTGTGTTTGTGTGTGTGCGTGCACACACTTTCAAGTCACCTGTTGACTTATGGATGAATTTCATCAGGTTTTCTTAGGCCAGGAACACTCAGAGGTGATTTTGCCAATTCCTTTTCCTCTGAAATATAGCCTACAGCACCTGGTATTCATTGGCAGTGCCCATCCAAGTACTAACCAGGGCTGACCCTGCTTAGCTTCCAAGAACAGACAGGATCTGGTACCTTTAGGATTTCTAGATCCTTTAGTTCCTGATTACTGCAATGAAGAAAGTGCTCTTTTGTTCTACAATCCATAAATGAATAACTTTTAGAATTGAGCCTGGTCACTGGGAAACTAGGATTTGTATCAGTGTCCTGCCGTGGTGACCTTGGGTAAGGCAGACTCTTTCAGCCTTAGAGGAAGGCAATAGCAAACCTCCTCTGGATATAATAGGATTACCGTAAATGGAGTCGACTTGGAGGTATGTAATGGCAACAAAATGAATATACTCAACAAAACGTATGTTTTCTATTAATTGTACTGCATGTTTCATTGCTGTTTTGGAGGGTATGTGCTTGTTTCTTAATTGGTAATACATTCACAAGGCAGGTTCACAGACTTTAATATTAACTTTGAATCTGCTTCAAATAATCTGTAAAGATTTGTGAATTTTAAGGTAAAATGGAATAGTAATTTAACTGATTATGAGATAAGATTGGGTGTTTTAATTAAATCTTTATATTAATTTCACAAAGCACAATAAGCTCACAGTTTCAGTAGCATGCTTCCAGAAATGGTCAGGATGGCAGTCAAGAAAAGCTGAGGAAAGTTTAATTTATTGGGAAGACCGTTGATTATATGAAAGTACTTGTAAACATGCAGATGAACTAGGTTAATGAGGCCAATTTGTGGTTTATAGTCAAACATGGTTTGTATTAAGGGAGGATTGCAAAAATGCAGAATCAGCATCTTTGAACAAAGGCAAGCAAAGGGAGTAACAGAAGGAGAGAAGAGCAACATGCTGGCCTTTTGACTATTTAGTGAAAGGTTACAAAAGTGTGAGATACTTACATGGGGGGGCAGAATAAGGGGAAGGGGAAGCTCCCTTTAAAAAAAAAAAAAGATCCTTGAGCAGCTCACTGGGGGAGTCTGTTGAAAGGAATAATAAGGCGAGTTAAGAGAAATGGTACCAGATGTGGCTGCAATGCCAACAATCAGCTAAAAATGTAAACATACATAAGGATTCAGTAATAAAGTTGTTACAGCTGTAATGCTAGGAATCATAAGAAAAAAAAATGAGGCTTTTCATTTAGCTGGAGATAAATCAAAACCTGGCACACATGGAAACAGGCCTTTTGCCCCTTTCCATGTAACACTCCATGTAAATTAAATAATTTATCACTGTGAACAGCAAAAGTAAATTTTAAAAAGATGAAGCAATCCTTGTCATAGGTTTTCATGTGTGATGAATGTGCTTATTTTTCAAGAGCGCTGTGCTTCAGGAATGTTTGTCAAACATATAAACATTCATGTGTTCAATGACACTAAATTCATGTTGTTCTTTTGCAACAAAAATGCCCAGCATATTTTGATCTGCTCTATAGCCTAAAAGTGATATTCTCCCCAATTGTTACTTGCAGTTCATTTGTGGGTAGCTGTGCCCTAAGGAACCAAATTCCTTTGAATTTTTCCCATAAAGCAGATATAAAATAGATTTCTAAAAATAAAACAAAATATCCATAATATTCATATACAGAGTAGGAGAACACTGAACACAGGAAGAGAGAGGGGAGAAGTAGGGAATGGGATCTTTTAAAGGGTTGTTGGAGAATTGGGATCGTGGGTGAGACTGAGCTCATGGGGGTCATGGAGATAGTTCCTTGTGTTCCTGTGGGTGGGGAAAGTGTGGCTTATCAGATGCGTACAGCAATCTTTGCCTTTCTGTAAACCCTGGTTCTCTCCAAGGCCCCAGAAACCCTACAAATATGTTTGGAAGAAAAAAACATCATTTGAAAAATTCTCCAAAGTGTAGCTGCATTTGCCTTAAAATTTCCCCTCGTTTACCTCAAACTTTGCCAGTTTTTTCAACAACAACATTGTTGAGTTAAAAACAGGAAGTGAAAAAAAGAAGTGACTTATGCTTGACTGTTGGAGTATAGGTTACACATAAGGACAATAAAATATTATGTCACTCCCATTACTTTTGGAACAAGTCATAGTTTTTTGTGATCCATACTGCCAGAGAAAGGCTTGGTTGTCATGTATAAAGCATAGGTTGATCTACTTTGGAAATACTTGGTGCTTTATTCTCCAACGTATGTTTGTAACGTGATCTCTGCTGACTCTTAATTCTAAAACTCACTTGACATTTCTGGGGCTATACGTGGCAGAAATCTTTGTTGTAAACTTTTGAAAATCACTTTACTGATTTAGGAAATTAATGCAGTGGTCCATGGTTACTATAATCCCTCATGTCTACTTCCTTGGGGACTGGAATGTATACTGAATGTTTCCAGTCTATGGGCCATACTTTTGTTTTCTTTATTTATTGGCAGATTCTTTATTTGTTGGCAGATTTAAAAAGTTGTCTTGATATACCATCTGTTAGTAATGATGTGAAAGCCTTTTCTACCTTTCGATTTAAAAAACAGGGGTTTACTTTCAAATGGTTCTCCCTTGAAGAAATATGTCATTCTTTCATCAGTTTTATATAGTTATATATACTATATATATATATATAGTGTGTGTGTGTGTGTGTGTGTGTGTATGTGTATATAGTATATAGGTAAACATTTTTTATCTGAGTCCAGTTGAGTCATTAGACATAGCATAATTCATACTTGTCCTTTGTTTTTTTCCAGTAGTGGGTTGAATGTCTTCTGACCTGTTTCATCTTTCAGCACTATCTCTTGATTCGTTTTGGCATGTCTCATCACAGTTTTTCATGGTAAAAGACATTGAGAAGTGATTTGCTGGTACCTCCTCCTGTGCAGTATTAACAAGAATTAGCTAAAGTGTCATTGCCATTTTTGATGCTGCCTATTAGCTTTCTCTTTGGACCTTCTCAGCTCTCCTCACCATTGTAACTGTTAGTTCCACCATTACTACCTGAAGGGGCACATCCATCTTAGGCTGGTATCTCCGCTTTGAGCAGGCTTCCTTGGGTGATCTTGCTAGGAATCTAGCCTCCTGATGGTATTACTTTCAGTCTCTCTGACACACTCAAACCCCCTCACCATATTAAGGTGCAAGTGAGTACAAATCATTATAGCATCATAAAAGAGGAACTACTTCAGATGCCAGTGGGAAAACAACAGATATGAAGATAATTTAGTACTAAATAATAGTAATTTTATTAGTAATTTTATTATTAGCAATTGTATTATTAGTAATTTTATTGTTACAGCAACAACATCAGACAAAATACCCAATTTCCAAAGCTGCTCATTTCACATAATAGGGAAACTACCCTAAATTATCCCTTGCATACTTCAGATATAAATGAACAAAATAATAGAAATTGTTTTAAAATACCTGATGAGGTTGCTTAACACACTAGCAAGTTAGGGAAGCATGTTTGACAAATGAACACGTTGTTAAATGAAGTGTATAGTGGAGGAGTTGGCTGCGTGCTATATTCTCACAAGAACCGTAAATTTATAAATAAATATTTCTACCAAGCTTTGTAAATGACAGGCAAGATCTTTATGGGGTGAGTAGAGCTGGAGGTTGTATCTGCACAAGTGCGATGGAAGAATCACTGTAAATAGTGGCTACTTCCTTATAATATCAAGTCTGAAAGCCGACTGTAATCCATTCTTTTCAGAACACAGGATAATTTCTAGCAATAGTTCCTACCCATGTGCTAAAACTTGGTGGTAGTGATGGGAACGGTGTAATAATGACATCACACTTGCTATGTCATGAAACATGGGATTCCAAGCCGTAAAATTTCTCTGTATTGGATTTTAAATGGAAGTTTGCCACCTGTTTTTTATCATCCCACCTAAAAAGGTCTTTTAAAATTGTACAAGAGTAGGATGGATACTGCTTCTTCAAAATCATCCAATTTAGTGCTTTGTATAAACATTAAGTTTCCCTAAAATATGTACTATTATCTTTCAGCTTTGTGGAAGCCAATGATTTGAGCATTTAAAATCAAACATAGGTGTCTTGGGATGAGTGAAATTGTGTCATTTTATTATTTGACCTAGCTCTTCATCTGTCAAAGTCTCTGAACCTTACACCACAATGCATATCTTTTCTGAATGTATAAAGGTAAGATGTGTGGCATATAATTAGTGGTTCATGGCACTGAGAAAATAGGTAGTAAGTTATGCTATAGCAAACAATGGGATGCCTGATTTCTGGAATCAAACTTGATTTCAACTGAATAACAAGAGCAGAGAGGCTTGGCTTGAATTCTCTCATGGTGCTATTGAGGGGAAGTATCGCCACAGTGATGTAGGTGTCCTGTTTGTTTGGGAACTGCAGAGGAAGGAGCAGAATGCTGAGTAATGACGGGCAGTCATGACATAGCAATGACCACTTTTTCTGCCTACCTACGGTGGATTACAAGAAAATGATAATATAGCTTTATGCAAGATATTGCAGTCTTAGCAGAGCTAAAGGGAAAAAAAGGTAGAATGAAAAAGTTCACCTGTGATCATTCTCTTTTTCCCCTGGATGTCACTGTTGCTCCATGTAAATGAAGGAGAAATAACATTCATCTGGCTAGAATATCTTATAGAAAGGTTCTTCCTTCCTTTCTTGCACCTGGCTAAAGCCTGTTCAACATTTAATTCTAAAATTCATTACAACAGTTTGTCCATTTTAGAGTTGCATTTGAGCAGAAACACATGACATATTTAGAATGTCTTTTGTTCTAGAGGAATCAGGGAGAGGTGCCATGTATTATACAGGATACGTATTAATCTTTCACCTCTCTTAACTTGTACACAGTCTATCGTGGAGAGAAATAATATGGAGACATACTTGGGGTTTCAGAATGCACCCACTCTAATGTGCATAGCACTATTGCTTCTTTGGAATCGTAGGTGGAGTTTCAGATGTGAGATCAGAATGGTTGTTTAAAAACAAGCACTAAGAGTACCAACTTTGCTGGATGCTTTCAGTCCAAAAATCCTAAAATATTCCTTATGGGAAGCTGATGTTAGTTAGCTTCCCATAAGGCATTGTTTGAGCATTAAAGTTTTGTAAAAGAGACTGGACAGAGTTTGTGATCTTCAAGAAATAAGAACTGATGACCACTAGTATGACTCTAGTACTGCCATTTTGGATATTTCTGCATGCCAATTAACATCTCAAAATTAAAGAATCCCTTGTTGTGCTGATGTTATCTGAATTACTGACATGCAAAAGTCAAGTTACATACTAGTTCTAGTATAAGACATATAGCTTTATAGAGAGCCTACTAGCATAATTAAATAATTTCAGAATCTAATGCCATTATCCAATTACTTTGACATTTAGCTCTTCTTTGCAGCTAATGGGATTAAGTTCATTATAAAGAGATTAAATGAAGAATTAAAGCTAGGCATAACAAAGGAAGACTTAAGCAGACAATCTGGTAAAGCTTATAGGAGTCTTACCATTGTGAAACTGTAGAGATAATATAAAGTAGTTGTACTGGCTCTTAAAATCTAAGAAAACTTCCTTTTGTCTATAATTATATTCATTATTCATTCTTTTAGGAAATAGCAGTGTTTTGTTGCTTGGTTTTAGTTAGTGCTAAAAATATTTTGACTACTTTGTAATTGCTCACAGAATCAGCTCCGCAGTTCAAACAGGTAACTATGCTCTCTTTGATTTTCTTAATATAGAACCATATTTTTCCCATATTACCAGCAATATTACCAGCAATATCTTTTTGTCTGAATGAAAGTCTATTTCATATTGTACAACACACAACCATCCTTAAATGCCAATCAAGTCAAACCTTACTTTTTTATCATACTGTTTCTGTTAAGGATATAATATTGAAAACTTGCTTTATAGAGGAAGATCACTTGAGAATCACTTGGATTAGTAGTGCACTAATTACAATTTGTAGATAGAGTAAATACTTCAAAGCACCAGATCCCATCTATCTTGGAAGCTAAGCAGGGTCAGACATGGTACATAGTACATGGTTAGTACCTATTACTCTAGGAGGAAGGAACTGGGAAAGACACCTCTAAGTGTTCCTGGTCAAGGAAAACCTTTAAAATTCGTTGCATTGCCATAAGTCAACAGGTGGCATGAAGGCACATGCACGCCAATTACCATGGCTCTGGCTGCCAGTTTTTTGTTTTGTTCTGTTTTGTTTTTATTGAGCAGTAAGGTGGGAATGTCCACAGAGGAACCCTTCCCTGCATGGGGAAGAGGTTGAGGGAAAAGCTTTGTCTTTTAAAGAGATAGAAACCCTTTTTAAAAAGTAAGATCACAGCTCAGCTGTCTGGTTTACATGATAAGTTGATTTCATCTGTTGGTACACTCTAATTATAAGTACTCCTTCTACTGTTAATAGATATTTGTCATGAAGATTTGTTTCGCCATGCAGGATATTTAGCATTTTGTAGTTCAGATGCTTGTGGCTTCTTTCAGCTCCTGCTTGCTAAGTCTCAGACTTGGAATATGTGAAGTAATTATATAAATAGCAGAGAGAGAGAGAGAGAAAGGAGGGAGAAGCCTTTCCCAGATCCCTGACAACCACAATTAGCCTTCTTACAACTTTGAATTAGTGGTAAAGGATTCCAGGTCAGAGTACATGACTTGCAGACATGGCTTAAGCACTAGTGCTATTATTTTACAAATGAATCTCTACAAACAGGATTAATTCAACAGCTGATTTTGTCCTGCATGAGAGCTCAGACTTGAGGCTGTCAGAAACCCAATTATTGGGGTAAATGTAGACTGCATTATACGTTATGGCTTTATTTATACCCTGTCTTCTTCTTGAAGCTAAGACTCATGGCGGCTTACAAGATAAAAAGAAATACAAATAAAAAGGCATGCCAGTAAAACTGTTTATTCTTGAAATAGCGTTAAACTGTCACTAGAATGAAAGCTATTTAAAATATCCATTTGAAAACAAAGGCTACATATAGCCGCACTAAAAAAAAAGAAAAAAAAAAGCTTTTTTCTTGTAAAACAGTCATTTCCCAAAATCTTGTTGGAATAAAAAGGTCTTCACTTATGGATGAGTGGACAAGGAGCCAGTTTGTTCTTCTTTCTACAGCTACCTATATAATGCAAAGGTAGATCCATGCATATTCTACCTCAAACCACTAGGGATGGTAACGGTCAGGGGCTGGAAATGATTTTACCATTTTCTGTAGACCATTAAGATATAATTAGGGCTGTGAAAATCTCTCAGTCAAAATTTTGTTGTATTTCTGTGAATTCCTTCCTTTTCTTCCCACCTTGTTTCTTAGATGGGTTTTTTTAAATGTTTTTTTAAAGTACATATTTGTTTGAATACTTAATGAAATATTTTTTTCCATTAACGAAAAAATGGTGATACAAATTTGTTCAGTTGTATGTAATTTTAAATGTGTATATTGTTTTGTGTCTGCTTTGTCTCTTGGAAGGAGTTTGTAAACCTAAAAAATGTGCAGATTCTGAAAGTAAAGTGCCTTTTGACTCACAAGTCTGAGGATGGAAAGGCTTCCTTTATTGAAACTGTCATATATAACAAAATTATTTTCTGTTTCTAATGATTGTATAACCATAACATCAAGCTGATATGAACAGATAGTGATGATCAGAAGTTTGTATATGATTATCAGCTTAGTAAAATGTCTGTAGTAAAGGCCAAAACTGAGGGGAAAAATGTCATTACAGATGAAGATAAAAATGCTTGGGTGGCATTCACAGACATTTAACTCCTCATCATCACTAATAAATATCTGCTCGCTCTAAACTAAGGAGGTGTTCTCATATTTTGAGCCAAGTTTTTGTTAAGCATGGTTAAGGTGATCCTATAAATGAGAGACCTCCTGTCAGCAGCCCTGCTCAGATTCGGGGACATGTCTTCCTTGATTGAATCTATCCATCTGTAATGGAGTCTTCCTCTTTTCTTACTGCCTTCTACCTTAGCAGGTATTATTGTCTTTTCTAGTGAGTTATGTCTTCTCATGATATGGCCAAAGTGCAACAATCTCAGTTTAGTCATCTTGGCTTCTAGGCAGAGGTTAGGCTTGACTTGTTCTAATACCCTATTTGTCTTTTCGCAGTCCGCCATATGCTTTTCCAGTTATCACTTTTCAAGTGAGTTTTCTTCCTATCACTTTTCTTCACTCTCCAGCTTTCATAACCATTACAAAGAAATGGAAAATATGATGGCATGGACCACCCTAACTTCAGTATTCAATGATCTATCTTGACACTTCAGGATTTTGTTTTGTTCCTTCATAGCTGCTCTTCCAAGTTTTAGCCTTCTTCTGATTTCGTGGCTGCAGCCTCCATTCTGATTAATCACTGAGCCATGGTATGGAAAACCTTTATCAATGTCTTCACTGTCTACTTTAAAGTTAAGTAAATCATCTGTGGTTATTATTTTTGTTTTCTTAATGGTCAACTATAAACTTGCCTTTGCACTTACTTCTTTGACTTTCTTCAGTTGTCATTCTGAGTCTTTGCTATTTTCTGCTAGTAGTATGGTGTCATCTACATGTCTTAAATTATTGATGTTCTTTCCTCAAATTTTCACATCTCTTTCCTCTGAGTCTAATCCTACTTTACTTATGAGCCCTGGTGGCGCAGTGGTTAAATGCCAGTACTGCAACCACAAGGTTGTGAGTTCGATCCTGCCAGGCTCCAAGGTTGACTCAGCCTTCCATCCTTTCGCAGGTCAGTAAAATGAGTACCCAGCTTGTTGGGGGCAATTAGCTAAAAATACATTGTAAACTGCTTAGATAACACTTGTTGATAGGCGGTATAGAAATAAATAAATGCTATGCTATGGTATGTGCAGCTGACAAGTTAAACAGATAGGGTGATAAAATGAACCCTTGCCTGATCCCTTGCCATGTGGAAACCATTTCCGTTTCCTTGTAGTCTGTCCTGATGGCAGCCTCTTGTCCTGAGTACAGGTTGCTCATCAGGACAGTCAAACATTGTCACAAACCCTATTTCTTTAAGAGCAATCCATAGTTTTTAATGATCTACAAAATCAAAGGCTTTGCTATAATTTACTATGTGAAAATGTGTATTAGCTATTAAAGACAATAGTACAGCAGTAATAAAGTTGCTTCTCTGCAATATTAGAGAAGAGCAAAAAAAATCTGATTTCAAGCATCTAGGTTCCTTGTCTTGGTTTGCCTATGGGGTGACCTTTGCTAATGGAAGAGCTATGGAAGCATAATCTTTTTGATTTTCTAAGCAGCCATCTACTGTGGTACCCTTCAGTAAAGGGATTGCTACTCTGTTGATGATTGCTTGGGCTGCCAGGGCCCTGACTGTTAGCACTGAAGTGAAATCCTAATTCTACCACTGGCTCTGAGGGCTTTTATTTCACCAAGTATCATTGCTGAATCACAATAATCACAGGTGTTTGCATTTCATAACATATATTGGACTATTCCATTTGATCTTGGTAGTAAATTTAATCAATACATGATAATTAAACATTAATAACAATTTTAAAAGTTTGTTAACATTGAAAAATTCACTAACTAATTAAGAAACAGTATAGGCTGGGTGTGTAGGCATTTTTAATTAAATTGAAAGCTGAGAATTGACTGCCTTTTCTGTTACTTGAATAAGGAAGAATAGTGCTGATTTTGAAAAAGAAGTCTTCTGGATCTAGGTGTGTTTACAGCCTTGTGGGACTGTGCTTGCTTGTTTGTTTGCTTGCTTGTGTTTGTTAACATTCCTTGTGCTGGCTGTGTGCTCTCCGTGAGCACACGGTCTAACTGACTAACGAGGGGGAGGAGTCAGCTAGGGGGAGGAGTCTTATTAGAAGCTCCCAACAGCGCACGCCAGAGGCGCACGCAGTTCAAGTCCTCTACTCGAATCCTTCAAGTTCAACCCTTGGCAATCAGTTGAGCAGACGTAGCTTAAATAGCTGAATTTGAGAAAGAAGCCCGATTATTCTTTCTAGAACTACTTCCTGTACTATTCTGTGTAGTAGCAAGGATGGAAGGTGAGGGAGCTGCCGTGGTCACCTGTAGCACTTGTGGGATGTTCCTTTTCTTGCCACATGATGTTCTCAGGTACACCTGCACCAAATGCAAGCTGGTGACCTTCTTGGAGGAGAAGGTACGCCAGCTGGAGGCATGAGTTTCTAATCTTTGTCTTATTAGGGAAGCTGAGGAGTTTTTCGATAGGGCGGAGAAGACCTTCCTCAAGACCAAATGCGCGGAGGAGCTGCCAGATCAGAAAGTCAGCACACTGTGCCAGGAAATGGAGGCTTGGAGGAATGTCACACAGAGGAGTAGAAGGACCAGGAAGGTAACAGAGACTCTCACCATACACAATCACTTCAAAGTTCTTGGCCTTACAAACGATGAGGAGCACCAGGAGGAGGGAACAGAATGTCAGCTAGATCAACACTCCCAGCCTAAACAGAAGGCCCAGGCAGTCCTAGAAGAACATGCTTGTCGAGGAGCCCAGGACAAGCCTCAGAGGAGGCGAGTTCTGGTTGTTGGGGACTCCTTGCTCAGAGGAACCAAAACGGCAATTTGCAAACCGGACAAGCTCAATTGAGAGGTCTGCTGTCTTCCTGGGGCCAGGATCAACAACATAATGGAGAGACTAACCAGGCTGGTCAAGCCCACTGACCATAAACCCCTCATTGTGGTTCATGTTGGAACCAATGACACTGCGAGACGCAGCTTTTACCACATCGCAAAGGACTACGAGCTCATGGGGACAAAGCTTAAGGGCCTTGGTGCGCAGGTGGTCATTTTGTCTCTCCCCCATGTTCAAGGATATGGTGCATGAAGGGAAAGGGCAATAGCACATGGTGTCACCAGCAACGCAGATAGTGTCGCCAGCAATGATTTGGGTTTTTGGAACATGGCCTGAATTTCCATGAACGTGGGCTTCTGGCAAGGGATGGCCTGCACCTCATGAAACTTGACAGGAATATTTTTGCAAACAGTCTCGCAAGGAGAATTAAGAGGTCTTTAAACTAAGTTCCGCTGGGGAGGGAGACAATATTACTCAGGGCAAGGACTCGGCGAGTGCAGGGGGAAAAGGCCCAAATGATATTGGCCAAGTAGTACACGCGTCCAATGGTGGGAGGAGTGGAAACTATAGTGCAGGACTTGCAAGAAGGGCCCGGGGACTTAAGTGCCTCTACACTAATGCACTAGTACAACAAAATAAATACGATTTGATAGGCATCACTGAGACCTGGTGGGATGAGTCTCATGATTGGAATGTAGGAATAGAGGGGTACAGCCTATTTTGTAAAAACAGACCTAACAAGAAAGGAGGAGGAGCAGCCTTGTATGTCAAGGATGTTTTCACCTGTGAAGAGATCCATAACTTAAACCCAGAAAGCCAGGTCGAGAGCATCTGGGTAAGAATTAAGGGAGTGAGAAACAATAGGGATATTCTGGTGGGGGTTTACTACAGATCTTCAACCCAGACTGAGGACTTTGATGACACCTTCCTGCACCAAATGACTGCACATTCAAAAAAGGAGAAATACAGTAATAATAGGAGATTTCAATTACTCGGATATATGTTGGTAGTCAATCTCTGCCAAGAAAGCAAGGTCCAGCAAGTTTCTTGCTAGTCTTGCAGACAACTTCATGGTCCAGAAGGTGGAAGAGGCCACAAGGGGATCAAATATTCTAGATCTGATCCTGACCAACAGGGATGACCTTGTTAATGAGGTAGAAGTGGTTGGATCTTTAGGGGGGAGTGACCATGCCCTATTGGAATTTGGCATTCAGTGGGAAGGAGAAGAAAAGTGTAGCCAGACACTCATTTTAGATTTTAAAAAAGCAGACTTCTGTAAACTTAAGGAGATGCTGGCTGGAATTCCGTGGTCAAGAATAGTGAAAGGGAAAGGAGTTCAGGAGGCATGGGAGTTCCTTAAAAGGGAGATAGTGAAGGCACAGTCTAAAACTGTGCCAATAAGGAGGAAAAATGGAAGGCATCTGAAGAAACTGGAATGGTTGACTAAAGAACTCTCAGCTGAGCTCAGTGTTAAGAGAAACATGTACAGGAAATGGAAGAAGGGGGAAACCACCAAAGAAGAATTTAAGCAGGTAGCCAAGAGATGTAGAGAGGAGGTCAGAAAGGCTAAAGCACAGAACGAACTTAGGCTGGCCAGAGACATTAAAAACAATAAAAAGGGCTTTTTTAAATATGTCCACAGCAAAAGGAAAAAGAAGGAGACGATAGGGTCGCTGCACAGAGAAGATGGTGAATTACTCACAGTGGGAAGAGAAAAGGCAGAACTACTTAACACCTTTTTTGCCTCATTTTTATCCCAGAAGAATACAAGCATTCAACCTGGCGGTTGGGGAGCAGGTGAGAAAGCAGCGGAAATGAGGCATATAATAGGTAGAGAGGTGGTACAGGAATACCTGGCCACACTGGATGAATTCAAGTCTCCGGGGCCAAATGAATTGCATCCTAGGATATTAAAAGAGCTGGCAGAGGTCATTTCGGAACCGCTTGTTATAATCTTTGAGAAATCTTGGAGGACAGGAGAAGTTCCAGCAGACTGAAAGAGGGCAAATGTTGTCCCCATCTTCAAGAAGGGAAAAAAGAGGATCCAAATAATTATTGCCCGGTCAGCCTGACATCAGTACCTGGAAAGATCGTGGAGCAGATCATTAAGCAGTCCGTTTCAAATCACTTAGAAAGCAATGCAGTAATGACGAGAAGTCAACATGGATTTCTCAAAAATAAGTCATGCCAGACTAATCTTATCTCTTTTTATGATAGAGTTACTAGTTTGATAGATGACGGGAATGCTGTGGATGTAGCATATCTCAATTTCAGTAAGGCCTTTGACAAAGTTCCCCATGACATTCTTGCAAAGAAGCTAGTAAAATACGGGCTGGACAGGGCTACTGTTAGTTGGATTTGTAATTGGTTAACTGGCTGAACCCAAAGGGCGATCACGAATGGCTGCTTTTCATCCTGGAGAGAAGTGACTAGCGGGGTGCCACAGGGTTCTGTCCTGGGCCCAGTGCTGTTCAATATTTTTATCAACGACTTGGATGAAGGAATAGAGGGCATGCTAATCAAATTTGCAGATGACACCAAATTGGGAGGGGTTGCTAATACGCCAGAGGACAGGATCAAGATTCAAAATGACTTGGACAGATTGGAGAGCTGGGCCACTGCTAACAAAATGAAATTCAACAGAGAGAAGTGTAAGGTCCTACACTTAGGTAGAAAAAATGGAATACAGAAATATAGGATGGGGGACACATGGCTGGATAGCAGTACATGTGAAAGGGATCTAGGAGTCTTAATAGATCGCAAGCTGAACATGAGTCAGCAGTGTGATGCAGCAGCCAAGAAAGCCAATGCAGTTCTCGGCTGCATCAACAGGAGTATGGTGTCTAGATCGAGGGAGGTACTGGTACCACTCTACTCTGCTTTGGTTAGACCTCATCTTGAATCCTGTGTCCAGTTCTAGGCACCCCAATTCAAGGAGGACATGGTCAAGCTGGAGGAAGTCCAGAGGAGGGCGACCAAAATGGTGAGGGGCCTGGAAGCCATGCCCTATGAGGATAGACTTAGAGAGCTGGATATGTTTCGTCTGCAGAAGAGAAGGTTAAGAGGGGACATGAGAGCCATGTTTAAATATCTGAGGGATGCCATATAGAGGAAGGAGAGAGCTTGTTTACCGTTGCTCCAGAGACCAGGACAAGGAGCAATGGATTCAAGCTACAGGAAAGGAGATTCCACCTGAACCTCAGGAAGAACTTCCTGACAGTTAGGGCTGTCTGGCAGTGGAATATGCTGCCTCGGAGTGTAGTGGAGTCTCCTTCTTTGGAGGTTTTCAAGCAGAGGCTGGATGGCCATCTGTTGGGAGTGCTTTGAGGGCGTTCCTGCATGGCAGGGGGTTGGACTGGATGGCCCGTGTGGTCTCTTCCAACACTACATTTCTATGATTCTATGGATTCAAGGGAATTAAATCTCCCCCTTTTTATTTCTCCATAGTAACACTGTATTTAAAGAGTAAAAGAGCTTGTTCTTACCTTCTTCTTTCTATTCAAAAGTGTTCTCATCTTAAAAGGATGACTTAAAAGTATTAAGCATATAAAATATATCTATTTATATGATTAATATGAGTTTGTACTTTCCTACAGTGATATTACTTCTGTTGTACAATGAGAGCTTTATAGTTTCAGAATTATTACTAATGATAGACTGTGTTGGTTCCACTTAGGACTTGCAGTATTCTATGCTTCAGAGCATTTTTCTGGGTAAGTCAGACTGAAGTGCAGAAAGTCTATGTGGTTTATCTATCATAGTAAAAAAAAGAAGAAGAAGAAGAAAGAACGAAAGAAAGAAAGAAAGAAAAGGGAGAGAGAGAGAAAAAACTGGGAATAAGAATGATGCTCATTTTTGATACAGTAAATTCTTTGTTGTCATAATAGACATTGCTGTTGTTGCTGTTGCTGCTGCTGCTGTTGTTGTGAACTTTCAAATCACTTCTGAGTGATGATGACCCTAATGCACCACAGGGTTTTCCTCACAGAATTTGTTTAAAGGGGTCTTGTTATTGCCTTCCTCTGAGACTAAGAGAGTGTGACTTGCCCAAGTGAGCAAGAAGGTTCCCATGGCTGAGCGGCAATTTCAACCCTTATCTCCTAGTGTTCTGTTGCAACACTCAAACTGCTAGAGTATATTGGTTCTCATAGTATACCTGCATGAGGTAATATGTGAAATTTATCATGATACATGCAGCTTCCAGTAGAAGTCTTTAATGTGTGCATGCATTTGAGTGAGTCTTTAATTATGCCAAAATCACAGGCAAAATAAACTACAGTACATTGGAAATAGGCATTTATAAATAGTATTGAATCAAGAATATCTAAGAACTTTGGTAATCTTCAGTGTATGAGGTAATTACCGTCAAGTAAGTACTGCCAAGTAAGCTAAGACAAACCTTTTGTTTCAATCTAAAGTTTTACAATAATATTCCCAAACCAACATGCTTGCTTCCACTTTCCCTAATATCACTCCTCATAGCAAGAAGGAAAGATGAAACAGAGGAGAGGGAGGGACCATACGGATCTTGAAGATAAAGTTCTAATGATTTTTAGAACTGCTCATTTCCTTCATTAGCCATAGTGCATGCACACACACCCCATATTGTAAGTTCAGATGGGTTTCCTTTCATCCTCTCTCACATGCATCAATATGATATAAGAGACTCATAAACTATAGCAAAATGGAAAAGGAGGCCAAAGTCCTCAGCAAATAGTAAAAGTCATTAACAGTATTGTCAGAAGAGAATATTCAAAGCTCTTAATGTAATGGAATTTTGGAGTTGGCTTTTTTGGAGATTTTGTTTCCTGTCTGAATAACACATGGAAGATGTAGAAGTATAATGTATTCCACTATTTGTACTGATATTATTGGCCTGCTATTGGAGTCCAATTGAATCCTTTAAAACTGGAAATAAAAGATATGAATGATTTCAAAATAACTCCGGTTTAACAGGAAGTAAACAGACATTATGGTCCCACGTCCCAAAAATATAGTCTGACACAAAAGCTATTGGGATATATGGGTGTGGAGACAACAGACAAAGCCTTGCTTCTTCTTCTGTCAGACTGGAATGGCAGCTTCCCCTGCCCCCATCATCTGCCCAAGCACTTTGCCACTTTATGGCCAATTCTGGCTTTCCCCAAAAGCACTACCTTTGTGTAAGCAGGAAAAAGTCTTTCAGTTATTAGTTAAACCCCCTTTAAAGGTTTATGGTAGCATGGTTCTGGATGGTTATAACCACTGAGAATCAATGTATTTGAGACCCACTTTATAAGAAAACTAGCGTGTTTACCCAGTATTGCCTGGGATTTTATTTTCTCATAGGTAATACTTGTTAGAAATACCTTAGGAATTACCTTACCTTACCTTAGCAGTTAGGTGTGGTTGAAATACACAGATTCAAGATCCTGTGTCTCTTAATTCCCCAAACTGCCTTGCTCAGTACATGTACCTTTTCTCCATATTCTCCAATCCAATCTGTATTTAGAGTTGTTAACATACAGAGGTTCGGTTTCTGAGGTAATACACTAGCCTTCTCCTCCTTGCTGCTAGGCCTTGTCTTCATAGCAACCAGCCAGGACCAAGAACTCTCCAGATAAGAATTCTAAAGGCCTCTCCCTAAACTGCCAACCCCAGAATTCCATAGAATCTTCACAGGTAGCCAATCATATGAGGCCTTCTCGCCTGACATAGCCAATCATATGAGGTCTGCCTGACACAGACAAACTCACAAACTTTGACTTTTATATATTAGAGATAGTATAATCTTTATTAAAACAGCAAACAGAATAACATATTTTTATTTTGTGTGTACGTCTAAGTTCAAACAGATCTTAAGCATATATTTAAACAAATTCTTAACTCTTTATAATAGCATAACAATACAGCCCTCTCTCTCTCTCTCTCTCTCTCACACACACACACACACACACAGCCCTCTGACTTCCCTCTTTGCCAAAGGCTGTTTTCCCAAATCTAGGTCACTCTCTCTGACCAGATTTAACAATGGGTTGATTTCTCTTCTGCCCCTTCTCTAGGCTTTCCCTGAGAAAACACACTTCTTATTCAATCCCCCTTTGATTGAATGAGAACTCCTCTGGCTGAAGGATTTACCCTTCACCCTTGAACCCTGAAAGTCTGACTTTTCTGGAAAACTCTGTTTCTCACACAGCCAAACCAATGTGCCTGCTATAAATACATTTTCACTCAGGCCTCCACCCCTCATTCCCACTAAAGGGCTGGGCTTTCCTTTTGAGTGGCTATTCTGGTTACCTAGCAACCTTCTGCTGGGTGGCTTTTCTCCCACTCAGGATACAATTCCCCCATACTCCATCACAATGGGATTCTACAGACTTTAGCCTCAGACAAGAAAATGGAAGAGAGATCAAAACAGAAACAAAAACATATAAAGTGTGTGTATGTGTGTGTGTGTGTGTTCAACTTGCTTGTTGGCTTATAGTGACCCCATGAATTTCATAGAGATTTCTTAGACAAGAAGTACTCAGAGGTGGCTTTGCTAGTTCCTTCCTCTGAAAATATAGCCTACAGCCCCTGGTATTTGTGGGCAGTCTCCCATCCAAGTACTAACTGTGGCTGATTCTGCTTGACTTCAAAGATCAGACAGGATCTGGTGTCTTTAAGGTATTTAGGCCCCAAAATATAATCTGACACAAAAGCTGTTGGAGTATATGGGATTTTGCAAAGTTTATCTTTAGTCAAGAAAACAGAAGAGGGAGCAAAACAGAAACAAAAGTCTATAAATATAGTGGCCATCACAAATTAAATAACAACCTCTGGTGTATCTCACTCAACTCAAGAGCTCCTCACCCCAAGCAAAGAACATTTCAAATAAGAAATCATTGTTGCAAATTGGCATTAGAAGAGTGTGAATCCCAGTTTGAAGGTAATGTCATCAGAACAGTATTGAACACTTAGACCCTAAAGTAAAATTTCTTCTTGGAACTCAACAGTTTCCAGGAGTATCTTCTGGTGGCTGTTGTTGTTGTTGTACACACAACAGTGTACCAGAGCTGTTATTGTGGTCTGTGGTTTTAAAAAAGTGTGTTATGCAGGCATGACGAAATAAGAGAGAGAGAAAAAGAAAGAAAGAAAATCTATGCTACTATTTCCCCATGCTAGTTTGATAAGTTGCTGTGATATAATAAGTTCTAGTTAGTTTAGGTATTTAGTAGTTTATTTTCCTATTAATTTCAGTAGTGGTACATAAGTTGAACTATTTGGTATCTATGCTAAGCAGACTGAAGTGGGCCAATACAACTGAGGTTGTGGCAGAAACAGGAGTCACTACTTCAGTTGCTCTGATAAACCAAAATACATCTATTGTCTCATGGAAACCATACAAGGAACTGAGATTTAAAAAAGCTAGCCTTGATTAGATAAGCCGCTTAACCTGACTCTTACATGTTGAAGTACACTAGCAAGTGTTACTGGTTTTGGAGCTCCTCATGGTTCCCCCTTTCTTGAACAAAAGGAACAAAGGAGCCATTCATCTTCATTGGAGAAGGGGGACATGACCTCAACAGATAGGAAGGAAGCAAAATGACTTAAATAGATCTAAGGAAACGGTCAGACTCCAGGGAATATCTAGCTACTTATTGTCCCCTCCTACTGATCACTTGATGCATGTGTTGATTCCTGTTAACTTCCAACTGTACAGACAGCTAATAGCTTGGTGAAGTGATGAAACAACTGACCCAATAATGGTTGAGTAGTGTATGAAATATGAAGTCATTCTGATTTGCTAAAAGCATTTTACGAATATTTTAAACATCTGCTGTTTAAACGGTGACTTTAATCTTGAATTTCTAGCAGAACCAATCTGTAGCAATCTTATTCTTTGAATACTTTCTCGCTAGATGACTTGTCCATGTAATAGAATAGCTTATTCTTCAGAAATAGAATCCTTAATATATAACTAGAGAAAATTATTTTTCAAATGCCACAAAATTCTTTCCAAGTGGTGTTTTTTTAAATATTATTATACAGTACTTATTTTGGGCTACCATGCACAAAGGTTTCTGTGGAACTGAATGTTAACTTATATCAAAGAGTGCAGTTCAGGGTTTATTCCTTCATTAGTTTAGATTTGCTGCTGAGTGTTTTTTCTTCTTCTTTGACAGGCTTCCTATGTTCTCAGTTGGCTTTGTATTTAAATATTCTGGATACTTAGATCTCTGTCACTTGTTTTGTAGTTTCTTTGTGTCCTACCAGTTAAGAACAAAACTACAAAAATGCAAGATTCACTAACAGGCTTAAAACATTATTCTTCCATGGAGCAGAACAGATTCCTTTGAAACCTAACCCCTCTATACATTATTTCTACATAGAGCATTTGCATTGTACATCAGCTTTACAGGATGCAGAGAAATCAGACGCTAGAAAAAATTATATAAAAAAACTATCAAACTGTCATTTATTTCCAAGTAATTGTGCATCAGATATTACTGATATACACACATATGCGAACTTGCCTTCTGCAGTTATCAAGGTAATACTTCCATTTTATTTCTATGGTTAAATCATTGCATTGTGCAGCATGTTTCTATTTTGTCAAAAGATAACCTCTCTTAGTAATCATGTTGATAAGAATACCCTTTAATATAGAAAGTGGATGGATTTAGTAGAAAATGGTTCACTATGCATTGTGCTTTCTGTTTTTTTTGGGGGGATGACTTAGCCGTGAAACAAACATTTAAGGATTCCTCAGGATGTGGTAAAATTAGCCCTTAATATGGGTAGATTGTACAGAAAAGCAGAGGATGCAAAGGCATGAAAACATTACCTCTGCCACCTTCTGTCACTGTTCTCCTTATTCTTCCTAAGCTGAGACAGACTGTCTGCTATGAGGGCTTTCTGTATTCATGGAAGTTCTTTTGAAATCAAGGTTCTAAATCATACCAAGATCTTTCAGGATTAGGCAGGGGTTGGCCTCAGCAGTTGGAAGAAGATGAGGATGGGTAGATCTAGCATTCCATTTTGTCTCTGTCTTCTCTGTACATACGTGACAAAAGCTATTACCAAACTGGACTATTTCAAACTGAGGTCAGATTCTATGCCATTATGTATCACATTTAGGGTTCATCATTAGTAAATTCGGCTTCTTTACAATAAAATTGTCAACATAGTGTTTAAAATATCCTTAATAAGCATTTTTAAAAAAGAAATATTATGTCTCCAGATCCAAAGAAGCAATATTAATGTATGGAAGTGGTTAGGGAGCTTCTTTTTTTATATATTCTACAACAACTGTTAAACAAAATAACTCTCTTGCTGTGGGAAGTTCTGTACTAGGACAAGGCAGAGGCCTGCGAAGCAGTTTGTATGTGTGCTGGGTTTTGTTTATTTCTTTCGTCTTGTTTAATTTCATTTTGTTTAATCTTGTTTTAACTTGTGTATTTTGGGAATCTTTAACGGTCTGTTTTTTAGTTTGTTTAAGCCACTTTGAGTCTTGAAATAGGAAAAAGGCAGGAAAGAATAATGGTGGTGGTGGTGATGATGATGATGATGATGATGCTCTAGCTTTGTGTGAATTCTGCAACAAAATGTGACTTGGATGGAATAAAATATTCCATCTCCTTGAATAAGGTTTTTAAAAATATAAATATATGATGTGATAAGCTAGATCACAGTTCCTAATACATTTTCGTACTTGTAGGCATGTCTGGAATGTTGCCGTTGCTGGATGTCATTAAATGATCGGTCTTCCTGTCAGGGGCATGAACACTCACAAAAGACTCTGACTGATAAAAAATACTGAAACCACACAAATGCCAATTCCCCACATGTGTGTGCAGTTTATGAGTTTGTGTGTCTGTGCGTGCGTGCGTGTGTGCACGCACCTCTTTTGTCTCTCTTTCTTTCTGTACCCTGTCTGATTTTTTAACTCTGGGTTACTTTCTTCCTCAATGGTCCCAGCTTTCACAGCTGTGCGGGAATACTGTGGCTGCCGTCTTAAAATATCACAAGAAGTCTTCAGCTAGTACAGAATCTCACGGACAATGCAGAATGTTGTGGCAGCTAACCATTGCCTTGATATCTTGCCAGATTTCCCAATAATTGGTTCCTTGTTCTATTAAAGATAGAACAGGTAAGAATAGGTGAGCTTGTGAGCACTTGGTGGAGGTGATACTTGATTTCCTAAGTGTGGTACCTGAACTTTGGCTGTATCTTTCAGCTTTGGAATAGGAAACATATATAAATGTAGTGATTAATTACAACTTCTGTTTGTTTTTTGCTTTTCTAATGTTTTAAGGATGTGAAAAGGAACTAATAATAGAATATTTCCAGATGAGAAAAACAGAATTGAAAAATTAAACTTTGGTATCATATGCCTCTTGATAGCAAAAGTGTTTAAGGATTTAGATTATTTGTTACAATAAAGTAGTCCTGTTTTTTATTATATATGAAGGAGTTGTGTGTTCTTTACAATCTTACTTAATATCAAATTCAGGAAGAGATTTAAAAATCCAATAAATAGTTTAAAAAGAAAGGAAAGAACAATACACAGTTTATTCCATTTTTATTAACATTTTAAGTTACATTACTCATATATGTATTCTCTGATTTGAATGTAGGTCCTTTCTTTCCTCGACATTGATGAATTTCCAGCTCGCTAGGACTGCCTATCCATGGGAGATGAGGCAGAGGCAATGATTAGGGAACTCTTCCAATTATCACATTACCAAGACACTGAACTAAGAGGCATTGTGAGAATATCTAACATTCAGGGGCTCTTTTACACTAGACAGTTATAACACTAAAATTCCACTTTAACTGCCATGGTAACATTCTGTGGAATCCTGGTATTTGGTGTTTTTGTTTGATTGATTGTTTAGGGAGAAGTATTTAGAATTATTAGTCAGGAAGGTTTAGTGCCTTCCCACACTACAAATCCCAGGATTTCATAAGATGCAGCCATAACTATTATAGTCATAGTGCAGTAGTTGTGTAGGATAAAATATCCAGGAGCTTCCTTATTTCTGGCTAACAGTCTGAGCCACTAGCCTCCTATCGTTTAGGAGGGAAGGAAATGACGAACTGGAAGGATAGGCTGGTTGCTTGTTATAAGTTCAATTTATAAACAGGTTAGGGGATTCCTCATGAGTGTGCAAATGACCCTCTCCCAAAACAATGCGGCATCATGAGCAAGTAGATTTTAGATTATTCTGCCTTGAATATTTTGCTGGCACTTAACTCCTAGATTTTGGATACTACTACTACTACTACTACTACTACTACTACAACTAAAATTTATTTCTATCCCGCCTCTCCCCACGGATCGAGGTGGCGAACAACAATAATACATTAATTACATTAAAAACATTAAAAACATACCCAATCCTCCCCACTCACCAACCCACCTAAAACCAACCCCCTAAAAACACAACAATTAACAATTAACAATCAACTATTAAAAGTGGGAGGTGGTGGAAGTACTAGTCTGGGAAGCCCTGTCAGAAGAGAGCAGTCTTGACCGCTTTTTTAAAGCAGTCGAGACTGGTAATATGCCAGGTCTCCTCTGGCAGGCCATTCCATAACTTGGGAGCGATAGAAGAGAAGGTCCTCTGGGTAACCGCAGCCAACCTAGTTCTGGCTGGCTGCAGTAAATTCCTCCCAGAGGACCTTAGTGTGCGGGGCGAATTATATAGGAGAAGGCGATCTCGCAGGTAGGCTGGAGCCAAGCCCTTGTACTGTGCCTGGAAACTAATAGGCAGCCAATGTAAAGACTTCAGAATTGGTGTTATGTGGTCAGTTTTAGGTCTACCAGTGACCAACCTGGCTGCCATATTCTGAACTAGCTGAAGTTTCCGGACTAAGCACATGGGTAGCCCTATGTAGAGTGCATTGCAGAAGTCAAGCCATGAAGTTACCAGCACATGCACCACTGTTTTTAGGTGTTCCAGCTCCAGGAAAGGGCGCAGCTGGCGTATCAGCCAAAGCTGATAACAGGCACTCCTGACCGCTGCATCTATTTGAGCTGTTATCTGGAGTGGGGGGTCCAGGAGCACCCACAAGCTGCGGACACAGTCATTCAGGGGAAGTGTGACCCCGTCTAGAACTGGTTGACAAACCTCCATACCTCGGCTAGGGCCTTAACAGCAAGTACCTCCATCTTATCTGGATTCAGCTTCAGTCTGTTTTTCCTCATCCAGTCCATTACTGCTTCAAGATGTTCGTTCAGAGGCGAGATGCCACCCTTAGTTGATGCTATTATCCAAGGCATGGGGAGATATATCTGGGTGTCATCAGCATACTGCTAGCACCTTGCTCCATGCCTCCTGATGATCTCTCCCAGCGGTTTCATGTAGATGTTAAATAGCACTGGGGACAGGACAGTGCCCTGAGGGACGCCAGATTTAAGCTCCTTTTTCGAGGAGCAGCTGTCCCCAAGCATCACCATCTGGTATCTACCTGAGACATAGGACCGGAACCACTTAAACAGTGTGCCCCTGATCCCCAGCCCTCTCAGGCGTTCCAGAAGGATACCATGGTCTATGGTATCGAAAGCCGCTGAGAGGTCCAAGAGTACCAGCAGGGTCACCTGCTGTCTATACCTAGGCGAAGATCATCCACTAAGGCGACCATGGAGGTCTCGACTCCATATCCTGCCCTGAAGCCAGTTTGAAATGGGTCTAGATAATCTGTTTCATCCAAGACAGCTTGGAGCTGAAGATCAACAGCCCTCTCGATCACCTTGCTTAAAAATGGGAGATGAGAGACTGGTCTATAATTATTCATATCCAGGGGATCTAGGGAGGGCTTTTTTAGAAGATGGTTTTATTCCCCCAAGGTTTTATGATATATTTCATTCCTCCTTGGTTTTTTCTTTTTTAAAAAAATATGTTGCTTTACTGCTGTTTTCAGAGTCGTTTTTTTTTTTAAAAAAACAGCAATAATGTTGATTTTTTTAAAGCCAAGTTCACAAGTTTTTTTAATCTCATTTTCATTTTATAGAGACAACTCTTTCAAGCTCTTTGACCTTTTCAGTTTTCCAGCTTTGACAGCTCTCCTATCTAATAATCACAATAATCTGCTACTGCATATATTGCTGGTATAATTTAACCTTTATTTAATAGCAGCATATTATGCTTGGTTCACTGGCTTACACTACAAAAAAGGCTTACTCCCTTTTCACCGAGTGTGCACAGTACTCCCTATGTAGGTATTAACTTTGCACGGGAACAGTTCAAGGTGGCAAAGGTTGGATAGTCTTCACCTCAGCAGTGTTATAAATAGGAACTGCGTTTTCAGGCAAATAAAGCGGTTATTGTCAAAGTTAGAATGGGAGGCTGGGAGAAAGCAGATGTACTAACTTTATGTCACTGTACAGTTTATCTTGTGGGGAGAAGAAAATGATAATTCAGATGATTTTATGCCAATAGCATTCCGGTGGTAGCTGTGAATTCTGCTAAAGTATTGTTTTTGCTCAGTTTGTGCATGAACAAAATAAGACATAATTAGACAGCATTAAACATAAAGACTTTTCACACATATATTGTCAGGAGCGAATATGTGAAAAAAAGATGAGGTGGTTTTATCAGTAATCTCGTTGCTTTTTTAAAAAGCGTCAGTTAAATTCCAGCTACCTCTAGAGCTATGTTGAATGCAACTGTTCTTTATTGAAGATATTCATATGAAATGCTATCTGTCATCTGTTTAATCAGTGTTTGTTATGACCTTGAGCAAGTGATAGACATTTTATGATTTAGTCAGAATACCTAAAGGCATCCTTGCCTTAAAATATTACCTTTGTACTTCTTGAAGATTTCTTGGTTCTATGAGGGCAGAAGCCATTTGCTATTAAATGGAAGAAAAAAGGTCTTCCATAAATCACTTCCAATATTAGCACCTACTGAGAAATCACAGGAAGCTTACGCTTTGCTAGTCATGTAACAGACTTGCATATCCCAACTGACGTACCTTACTCTTTATTGGCGGTCTCTTAATTGTATGTTGTTCTTTAAGTAGTGAGCATCTTGTTCTTACCAAAGAATAAAGATGTGAAAGATGATTCCCCTCCACCCGAACAAGACTGTGTTAATGCTGGTGACTGGCCTGGTTTGTCTGCTTAGGCAAGTAATATTCAGTCTCTTCTAGATGGGGCTGCACTTCCCCTCCCCTCAAGAATGCACTATACAATTTGGAGATGCTCTATAGACCCAGGCGGCCCCAGAAGTACAGACTGACTTTTCAACTAGCTAAAGTTGGTTCATCCACTGTGACACCTTCTTGACCAAGAGCACCCTGGCCACGGATTGGACATGGTCTGGAAACCTGCAGATTTGATCCTTATAAGGCTTTTTTATACTGAACCACAAATACATTGCATGACATTATTAAATTAGTAAACTGTATTTATTTCCTAAATGAGGCCATCCAGAGGGAGCGTATCTTGAACAACTAAAGTACCACCAAACACATTGCTTCTTAGTTTAATAGCACTGTACAATTTGGGATCTAGTTGTCTGAGGGATTGTATGTGTTGTAATTAATCTCTGGAGTTCTTCCTCCAGCTTTCCAAAGTCTGCTCACTGGCAGCTAGGGAGAGATCCTTTTCGGTTGTGAAAAAGCACACTTTATAGAATGTCTTCTTCAGGGAATGCCTTCCGGGAACTATTTTGTCAGCTTTTTCTGTGCCAGGCAAGCTCCTTTTACTTACCCAGGCTTTTAATTTGTGGTGCAAATTTTTAAATTTAAATTTTCTTATTTGATGTTTATTAATCTGCAATTTATTATTTTTTATTGTTTGATTTTTGTTTAGTTTTTTAGCTTTTTAAGTTCTCCTAACATGGTGTTTTTATTGTGAAATGGGGTACAATTGTTAAAATAAAAAAGTAAATGTGATGTCCTGGTTAAGCTCAGATCAAGGGGGAAGCATAACAAACCCACAACTTTATTTGAAGATAGTGGTTCTAGAAAAACTAGAGACTTAGCAATGTATTTTAGTAGATCATTTCAACTATTTATCCTTACAGTCTTACAGGACTGTGAAGAGGCAGAAATTTTTGCTGCAAGTACTTTTTAAAAAAAATCTGATATCAAATCAGACTCCAGATCTTCTGACTGGGGAAAGTGATTCTGTAGCTGAAATCTGCCTCTGAGGACACTGTTGGCTTCTTCAGAACTTGACTTTCAGTGGGCCTGCTGCGTCTGCGGACTCACCTTCCATGAATTCAGCCCACTGTGGATTCAAATGTGCACAGTGCTGTACTTTTGAATCTGTGGTGGGGAGGACACTTGACACCCATTTCTGCCTCCAAAGTGGTGGGGTGTCTTTGCAAGACAGAAGCAGGCAGCTGGCACCATTTTTAGTAGGGGCTGATGAGGCTTCACAGGCTCTCTGTGAAGCTTGCAGAGAGATTGCGAGTATGAGACAGGGCAAGACTTATACAGTAATCCCCTACTAACAATGGCATATGGCAGCAGTGGCAGCAAGCCCAGTCTCCAGGTGCCCCACATTCTTTGGGCTCCTCTGCCTCTGGAGAACCTGGCTGGCATGCTCCTCAGAGTCAGGGGGAGCCCAAAAATGCAGCATGCCTGGCAGCTGTGGCTTCTGCTGTGGCTTCAACCAGCTCTGCTGCTGCCCTACACCATTTTCGATAGGGGCTTATAAGTCTTGCCACCCCTTTACAGTCTCTATGCAAACCTTGGAAGGCTAACTTGAGTATGTATATTTTTTGGTATATGTGGGAGCTCCTGGAACCAATTTTCCATGGATATGGTGGGCCCTCTGTATTCAGTTCCCATGTTAAAATATATACGTTGGACGAGATATTAGCCTCTTCCAGTTGCCTGTATTTTTGCAAATTTACAGTAATCTGACCTGTGTATAGATTCTAAATTCTTTAAGCTGTGACAAATTTTATGAGCTGTCCATTTATTTTTGTAACAGATTCTCTTTTCACTTTCCTCATTAGAAAAAATGAAAAATAACTGCATCACACTAAGAATTATGGGACCTAGAGTTTCCAGTACAGAAATCTATAGCTAAAGCAACCTTCCAGATTTTTTTTTTTTAAAAAAGTGGCAATTGACCTTTTTTTTTCAAGGGGCTGCCTTGATGTACTAAGACACTCTTTCTTATTGAGGAGGGAGGAAATCTTCTTGTCACAGTTAAAGGTAGGAACACCCCAAATGATGTGTGAAGGAGAATGGGAACATTCAAACTAGAGATAGTGCTCTGGTGCCTATAACAGGGCTTTTTCATACATACCTTGGACAGCTTTTGCACTGCTTAATAAATCAAAGCATCACTACAAGTGAATGGAAGGCGTGTCACAGTGAGCACAATGGGGAAATAGTTCCACTCCCCACCTGCCACAGAGTCTGACTCATTTGTTGTGAAAAGTTATACCCCAACTTTCAGTCAAACTCTGCTGGAAGTCCTATATAATGCATTACAATGATAATGAAAACTTCTTAATGACTTACTTCCCTAGCCCGTGACAATGTTCACAGTTGCCTTCCTTGTTGTGATTCAGTTGGAGCATATTCTTTTGAGCAGAGAGGAGAGGGATAAGCTCTCTGTATCTGCTCATTGTGTCTAGCTGATAGCTGTACCAGGCTAGCCTTTCCATGTCATTATTTTCTTCTCAGAAGGATTGGGCTAGTGGCTCTTTTCTTCCTCTCCCTTTTTTTTAATGCAAAGGTCATCTGATCCTCTCCCTTACACTGCAAGAGGAGGACAACTACATATTACCATGATCCTCATACCTCAGTGGTGTACTATTACAGGAGGTAACGTCCCCCATTTCGTTTACCTTTCTAAGAGGGTAGCTTTTCAGTGGGTCACACATTCCAAATATTCAGGGGCAACTGAGGATTCACAGTGCAGGGTTATTATCATATAAATACCTTATGTGGTAATGTGAGATATAGCATCATTTCAACCAATCTGGCCAGCTTAAGAGTTACTGCAGAGATTCATGTCCTTATTTGACCTTTCATTGCAAATTGTTGCTTAGCTACCCACTTGCTTTTGTGGCAAAAAGGGGTGAATGAATTTTACATCTCTCCCAATGGAAAGTTGCTTCTGTGTTTATGTGAATAAAGTGAAGCTTGACTTCAACCTGTTAAGCCATGAGAGCCTCTCGTTAACGCTACCTGCTGGTTGCCAGTGTGCAAAGAAAAATTTGCTGCGCAGAAGGAAAAACAAAAGCTGTCAAAATGATTTACAGAGTGCTTTGCTTCTGCAAGAATATTTAATTTTTCTACTCTTTAATCATTTCTACTGCTAAAAGCATAGTTAACACAAATAAAATATCAAGTTCCAAAGCAGCACAGACAGGACCACTTCAGTAATTATACTCTGTATTTGCTTACCTCACTTTCCTTGGGGAATTTTGGATACCTCCAAATATGTTAATTTAACCCTACTAAATACTGTAATTACATAGAACAACCCATCATTTGAAACAGTTAAGGTTGCTACTCAAATATTGTGCCAGACTGAAAGTCAGGAAATGAAAGAAGAAATTACGTCATGTATATCCTATTTTCCCTTACCCACAGCAGTTCATGCTAAATCTTTTGTATCCTGGCCCATGCTGCCTGTTGTACTTTTCTAATTCCAAAAAACCAGGGATTTGATGGCAATAGATTAAAAGAGCATAGAGAAAGTCTCAGCTAACAAGAAGGGCTGGCATACAAGGACATCTTGTGTTCTTGTCACTAATGCTATCTTTCCTCTGAATTATGTCAGACTTGCATGATCTCACTCTATTTATGACTGTTGTGCCTTTCTCTGGCAAAGGCAAAACTGCATTTTAGCTCCAACTTTGTATTATGAGGTACTGTTAAGGGTGGTTAGAGACCGTATTTTCCGGCGTATAAGACGACTGGGCGTATAAGACGACCCCCAACTTTTCCAGTTAAAATATAGAGTTTGGGATATACTAGCTGTATAAGACTACCCCTCTTCCAACGCCCTCCTCGGCTCTCGCCCGCTTTCCCCTCGTTGGCCTCCTCCGCTGGGGCTGGGAAGGAAACAAAATGTTTGCCCGAGCCGCCGCAGCTGCTTCCACCAAGGGAAGCAGAGGAGAAGAGGGAAGAGGGCAGCACCCCGCGCCCGGCTCTTTGGGGCTGGGGGGCGGGTGCCCAGACGGGAGGAGGGCGGGGGAGGCCGGCGCCGGCCCTTGCCCTCCACCTGACCCACCGGCCTGGAGGGAAGCCCTCCTTTCCCCCTCTCTGCCAACTTGGCCGGACTCTTCACCACCTCCGTCCTCGCCCAAAACACCGCCACTCCCCCCCGCCTCAGCGCTCCCTGGCCTGGGAGCTGTAGGCAGGGGTGGGGGTGGAAGCGGAGAGGCAGCGCAACCGGCGCTCGCGCGAGGAGCCTCGCCTCGCCCAAAACGCCGCCGCTCCCCCCCGCTTCAGCGCTCCCTGGCCTGGGAGCTGTAGGCGGGGGTGGGGGTGGAAGCGGGGAGGCAGCGCGACCGGCGCTCGCGCGAGGGGGAAGAGCGGCGAGCGCAAGGAGCCTCGCCCAAAACGCCGCCGCTCCCCCCGCCTCAGCACTCCCTGGCCTGGGAGCTGTAGGCGGGGGTGGGGGTGGAAGCGGGGAGGCAGCGCGACCGGCGCTCACGCGAGGGGGAAGAGCGGCGAGCGCAAGGAGCCTCGCCCAAAACGCCGCCGCCCCCCCGCCTCACCACTCCCTGGCCTGGGAGCTGTAGGCGGGGGTGGGGGTGGAAGCGGGGAGGCAGCGCGACCGGCGCTCGCGCGAGGGGGAAGAGCGGTGAGCGCGAGGAGCCTCGCCCAAAACGCCGCCGCTCCCCCTCCGCCTCAGCACTCCCTGGCCTGGGAGCTGTAGGCGGGGGTGGGGGTGGAAGCGGGGAGGCAGCGCAACCGGCGCTCGCGCGAGGGGGAAGAGCGGTGAGCACAACAAGCCTCTTCCCCCCCCCGCATCTTCAGGTAAGTGCACAGCACCACCCTGGGTGGTTTCATACGGTGGGGATGCGGCCGCGGCCATTTTTGAGCTGCCCCCACTGTATGCGGCGACCGCAAAGATGACACCCGGCGTATAAGACGACCCCCAACTTTTGAGAAGTTTTTCTTGGGTTAAAAAGTCGTCTTATACGCCGGAAAATATGGTAGTTCATGATCTTGACAGATGAACAGGAACTGACTGTAGGTGTCTCCTGTTAAAGCCCAGCCCTTCCCATTGGCTTTGTCATATGAGACATAAAGTCATCATAAACCGTTGTGTGTTTGCTTTGTTTTTGTTTATTACTTAGTAGCGGCTGTGGGAGAAACAAAAGCATTTTCTTTTTTTAGACAACCATCTCCCTCATACCATCGTCTGGATTTGGAGACTTCTTTCCCCGTTGGTGCTATTTGGCTTGGGAAGAAACCTGACGATAACATTACTTCCTCCTCAACCTGCACTGCTCAGACAATGCCCCAAGAACCTAAGATTCATTTCCGAACTGTATTAGACTCCACTCAATTTTTATTTAGCAAAGAAAAACACGCAATCCAGGACCAATGATATTTGTAATGCTATGCCTGTGAACAGATAGTGTAGAAGCATGGTAGATCCAGGGAGTGCCGTATATCTTGGTTGTGAGAAGCCTTGATTGCTTGTTCTTGTTCATGAGCTGGGGAAATGTAGATATACCAGTGCTCCTTAAGCTATCTGATGTGGGAACAGTTAGGTTTTTCTTTTTGTTTTTGTTTTTCAACTAGTACTATATTGTTTCTATTTATTACAACTGTTTCTTTCTGTCCTGGGAATTCATCATAGATCAGCAGCCAATCCTTCATGGACTGGCACTGGTCTATGTACCAACACTATGAGTAGTACTGGATTAGACAATGCTATGACAAGGTGGATTTGGTGCTGGTCATGTGGGCCACATCCAAAGAATGTTCATTAATGGCTGCTTCTCTTTCTGGACAAAAATGACAAGTAAGGTGGTGCAAGATTCTGTCCTGGGCCTGGTGTTTGACATCTATATTAATTGTATGCATAAAAGAGAAAAGTGAATGGTAATTAAATTTGCAGATAACACCAAGCTTAGAATGATAGCTAATACCTTAGAAGATAGAAGCAAAGTTCAAGATGATTGTGACAGTTTGGAGAGTTGGATAAAAACTGGGATTGTAAATCTTTACTTATTTATTCTTTCACAGAAGAATGAATATTTTCAAAGATTTTCTTCATGATGGGTAAGAGAGTCTGTACTTTTTATGCTTTATACTTCAGGATTTTTGCAAAAAAAAAAATCATTTGCACAAAAATACTATTGATTGTGAGGAGCGATCTGCACAATGCACTCACAATCGTGTGACGCTCCAGGGTAGGGCAGGCGCCGCTTGTGCACTTTTTCATTTTCGGCTTTCAGGCAAAAATGATGCACAATCACACATTGCTCCAGGGCCCCACATGCACTTGCCATGCGTGCAGAGCCTCCAGAGCCGCAGCAGTCACGCTTCCTGCCCCAGCACAGCCTGGGAAACTCCCAGGCTGCACTGTGGAAGGAAGAGGCAGGGCTCTCGCACTACCTGCTCGGGAGCAGGTAGCCCATGCAGAGCTGAAGCAGCAGGGACGTGAGAGCCTCTCGCTGGAGGCTGCTCGCACGATCCCTGCACCTCAGCACCGAAAAAGGTAAGATGTGGAAAGGGCCTATATTGTGCAATATACACTGTGCATTTTGTATAACATTTGGGGGTGCAGAAACAATTTTTGGGCATATATATTTCATTTTTTTAAAAACCGTAGAAGTATAAAAAATCTCATGGTGGTTGATCATCGTCTCAACAAGTTGTCAAAATTTGCAAGTATGCATTGTCTTGCTAGTCTGTGTATAATATAAATGTTTAACATTTTGACAGTCAAAATCAGATGGACATATACAGAATAGATAACACCTGAATGGATGAGAATACATGCAAAAAAAATGTGGAGGATTTAGTAGCCCACAAGCTAAACATGAGTGAGCATTCCTGTGCAGTAATTGAAAAGGTTCATGCAGTTTCAACGTTCATCACCAGAAGGATAGTGCCAACGTTACAAGAAGTAATTATGCTATTCTATTCTACTGTGGTCAGACATCATTTGAAATACTGTATCTTGTGCTGAGAATTGTAGTTTAAGAAAGATATTGAAAATTCCAATGTGTCCAACAAAGGGCAACAAAGAAAATGATAGGACAGGAGGCAAGAACCTGTGAGGAACAATTAAAGGATATTTCACCCGGAAAACAGTCAATTAAAAATGATATGCATGGTAACCAGAATGATAACCATCTTCAAATATCCAAAAGGTTGCTGTGTAGATGACAGAGAAAATTTGGAGTATCACTAGAACAAGAGTGGGGAGAATTCAGATCATGGGTCACATGTAGCCCTGATGCCTTCCCTGAATCCCCATACTCGCTCAAATTTTTTTAAAAAAGGAATTCAGCTGAAAATTCTTCCCAAACAAGTTTAGAAAAACCCACTACTTAAAACAGCCCCCCCCCAAAAAAAATGCAGTGTGGTCCCCTTTGCCACCACTACCCCCATCTGGAGAGTCACTTTTATTTCCCAGAAGAAGAAGTGATACAATGTCACCTTGAGTTGTGCTAGGAGCAACAGTGAGCTTGTGGGGTGGGCAGATTAGCTTAGTTATATAATACATTTATATGTCACCTCGTAGTCCCCAAGGGAAATGACTGTGTGTACAGTTGTTCCTTGATCTGGCAAATAGGATCCAAGCCGATGGGTTTGCATTATAAGAAAGGGAATTAAAACTAAATCTCTGGAAACAATCTCCTGATCACATAATAGATTGTTTTAGAATAGAATAGAATAGAATAGAATAGAATAGAATAGAATAGAATAGAATAGAATAGACTGTTTTATGTTGTTGTGGTTGGAAGATTGAGGATTCCTTTTCTTTAGAGATTTTAAAGCCAAAACTGGTGATCACCTGTCAGAGATGCAGTAATAGTGAACTCTTTTGCATTTTCAGCGGGTTGGACTAAATTATCATTGAAGTACCTTTAAATGGTATGATGTTACAATTTCACTACAGTTGAGAAGTGATTTATAAGTGGGAAGGATCTAATAAATGCATTTATGTGAAAAATGAAGAATGGCTTTATTTAGGGGATACTCATCCATTATGAGAGTTACAGGAGAATACACAAGTGAATCTTTAAGACAGAAAACAGACAGTAATTTAAACACAAATTCAGAATTAGCATTTCACTGTTGTTGCAAGGCTAGAATTATTCCTGGGAAACAATAAAATTAAAGCTGTTTGTTTGTTTTGCTATTCAGTTTTTTGTCAAGGTATATGAATAACAGTGTGTTAATTACATTAGCCATCCATTGTGTTGTTTCTTATAGAGGGACCTCCAGAGTCTGGGTGGGGTTCACTGGCATATTTTTGAGTCTTGATTTTAGTGTTCTTTAGTACTGGTAGCCAAATCGTGTTTACTTTCCGAGTTTCTTCTTTCCTGTTGAAATTGTCCACGTGTTTATGGATTTCAATGGCCTCTCTGTATAGTCTGACATAGTAGTTGTCTACAAGAAATAATACAGTGGATGCCTCTACAAGAAACAATACAATGGATGGTTAATGTACTTAGTGCACTGTTATGCATATTCTTTGACTAACAACACACCCTGGGGGATATCCCATTGAACAATAGGCCATCACACAGGCCAACTATAACACATGCAAATTGCTCCCTCCCAGCTGGGGGCTACACAAGCATGTATACTCTGTCTCACTTCCATGCCACCAGATCCTCTGAAGATGCCAGCTGCAGATGCAGGCGAAACATCAGGGGAAAATACTAATAGCACACAGCCTCAAAGCCCGGAAAACCCACAACAACCTATGGATTCCGGCCACGAAAGCCTTCGACTTTACATCGAACTAACAAATTGCTCAAAAGTGTATGTGAAATCACAGAAAGACCTCCTGTTGAATAAATTTCTGTTGAATAAACTTGTGGGGAAGCGTACATCAGTCCCACACATCTCCATTGTCATTTCCTTTGCCCTCTGTGCATTGTGATAATGGACCGAAAGTGGACGTCCTCTGCTATTTGTGGAGAACTTCCACATGATTTGAAAACACAGGGGGTTTGCTTCTCTCTAAATGTACATAGGACTTTGCTATCACAGAAGAAATATAAGGATGTAAGGAGTAGATTATTGTGGAACAATCTCATGGGGCTGATATATCTTCCTGTACAATGTGTAATCCCATGGGTTTTCCCAGGTTTGAGGATCTCCTCCTTATCTCCATAACTCAATAAAGGGGTACTGTTATTAATTGAGGCAGGTAGCTTCTGAATAATTTGCACAGGGAGTACGTTGGTGATAACTTTCATTCAGATGAGATGTTTTATTTCAATAAATACTCTGACCTTAACTTCAGTTCAGTTGTCATGGTAAATAAATATATATGGTACCTTGTGTATCATGTGAACTCATTTAGCAATTAAACTTGTTCTGATTCAGTCAAGGTTTTAAGGTTGCTGCTTTGTATGACATCCAAAGTATGCTGTTAAGCAGCAGCTCTCTCAGTGGTAAGCTGGAAAGAACAGAGAATTCAGAGCCTTTGACAGCAGAGGTACAGTTTAATTGTTTGACAGTTTTCTGTATGTTTGTAAAGTTTCAGCAGGGGTTACTCAACTTGTTTCCCTTAGCACCAATCTTTCAGAGTTGCAAAAAGCTTCCCTGTGAAAAGTTGAAATAAGAAGCTCCATTGGAGCAATGCTGCCAGAGCAAGTTGTCAGACATTGCAGCTGCAGCTGCACCTACAGCAGACCTATTATTGCCCTGACAGGATGACAACTCATCAAGTTGTTTTCTGTATGTAGCTAGACAGTGGTGATCACAAGCAAAAGTCATAGGTAAATGTTAGCATATTTTTTTTCTTGCAGAGTGTTAAACCAAGTTAATAAACATCCTATTTGCATGCACTTGGTGTACCCAGGGGTGGAAATATGCTAGTCTTCCAGATGTGGTGCTAGTACAACTTTCGTCAGTTCAATCCAGTTTGTCAGTTGTGAGGAATGTAGAGAGTTCAGTAAGATGGGGAGTGCATGATTCCCCATGTTTGTGTAGGACGTGTGTGTGTGTGTGTGTGTGTGTATGTATCTATATCTATATATCTGCCAAGCATTCAGTAACCAAAATGCTATGTGGTAAAAAAAAAAATCAGAAAACAGGAGAGGAGCAGCTCTTAACCAGGCTTTGTGCTTCCCTTTGGTACTCTACTTGCAGCCTAAGCATGCCTAGAAATTGGTCAGATAGCTGCAGAAGTGGTTGGTCAGGCCTGAAAGATAAGATTAGGGATGTATTGTTTTTATTTCTTACTAGATTAGGTGGGATGTGAATGAGTTATGCCCTTGAAAATCTCTGCCAAGAATGTACTCCTCTACCTAAAAGGATAAATTGAATAAATCAATCTCAGGGTTGTTGTTTTTTGTTCAGACTTTAAATATGTGATGATTAAAACAAAACAAAACCTCCCCCCCAATTAAAAAAATCAGGTCTCCCTGGAAACCAGGATAAAGGCATTGGACAGAGAGCTTCTAATATTTTATTTAAAGTGGACATTTATGACTGCCCATTGACCTTGAGATTCCATTAGAGATAATGAAGGGCAGCACTTGAGGTTTCTTACACAGCATGCAGCAAATGATGCATACCCCTAGATCATAGAACATTTCCTGTTCCGTGCAGTGCAAGGATGCTGCGTAACAGTATTTGTGTTAGTGGCTTCAACACAATGAGATAAAAACAGGAGTTTTAGTGCAGAAGGCCACCAACTCCTTTTTGCGTTTGAGTGTCAAAAACCAGTGTTTGTGTTAGTTGGTGCTACTTGTCAATAGCTTTCAAAATCTTTCTAAGATTTTTTTTTTAAAAAAATATTTCCCATTGTGGGTAATCATAATTATACTAGTATGCTGTTAACTATTGTGAAGAAGATAGATTGATATTATTACGTATGCCACCAAGTAATGGAAATGGACTGAAGAGACAGTTTTTGTTTGTTCAGAATGTGTTTTGAGTTTCAGCAGCTATTTATTGTAGAAATCATTAAAGAATAAGCAATTAATTGTTATTCATCTAGAAAACTGGATTAATCTTAGAGTAATCTCTAGCTATTCTTATCAGCATTCTTACTAACCAATTTAGTTCAAAGATTCATTGGGAGTAGAGAATGTGTTCAAAACCACCATGATTTCTGTTCTGACCTAGCTCTGAAAGTTTGCCATCTGTCTGACAATCTCATCAGAACTTTGAAAGTTACTTTTATAAAACATTCGTTTATTAAATTTTATATCCCTCACTATGTGACATGATCACAGAAGTGTACCAGTAAAATCATCTTACGCAGTTTGAAACCACAAAAAGAATTTGAACAGACTAAAATAATGCTAAACAACTCTTACAGGTTAAAACAATTTAAAATGTGAACATTTTGGAAGAGATCAGTTAGGGGCCAACTACTTTAATAAAAAATTACAGTTATAATTCTAAATAGTTAAAATGGAAGAACAGAATGCGGTTGGTGTGTTGTGCTAGTGTACTTATGCCACCCTAGGGAACAGTGTCAGTAAAAAAATGCCATGGGCACAGCAGCCATGAAGGAAGTAATGCACTGAAGAAATAGGCTGCTCTGAGCTAGCTGATTTTATCTGCTTTCCTTTGTCACTCCGAGAAAAATTATGCCTACTAGTATAGTGGACCAACAGGTTTCTAGCTATAGTTTCAATTTTAAAAGTAATTTTTCTTAAAGTATCTAAAATGCTACTTTTTGTTACTTTAAATAGCTAAATTCTACAAGCAATTGGTCTCTGGTTCAAGCATATTCTTCATTCATCCATCTTATTGTTTCTGCAGTGTCTACAGCAGAACCAGAGGCAATACTGTGATGACATGATGACAACCAGCACATAGGGTATTCCCCCTCCATTATTTAGTGAGGACACATCCTATAACTATAACCCCCCCCAATAAGTTAGAATTTGACTACAAAAGGAAACATACTTTCTCTTCCAAGTTACAGTTGTAATGTAGCTATTCATCAGTGAATAAAGTGCAAGTAACTTTCTTTTCTTTCCTAATAGCTACTTCCAAGCTCTGCTCTTCATATTGATCAGGTGACATTTGCTTTATGTTTGAGTCTGCTGCTGGTTCAGTGATGATTCTCCCTGCTCATAGGAGCTATATACCAAGGCCCTTTCCGCACAAGGTGACAGAAACGCCTCAAGGGCCCTTCCCCACACTGCAAACCCCAGGATTCCATAGGACACTGAAAGTGGGATCATAGCACTATAGCAGTGTAGTGCAGAAATTGCCATAGCTGTCAGTTTACATGGCAAATAACATTTGTGAAGGCTAGGAGAAAGAAACATACTGATGGAAGGTTCTTTTCACATTTAGCTGTACTGTCAGCATTTCTGCCCAGTTGCCAATCCCTGCCTTGGCGCCATGCTATGAGAACTTTTAAAATTGCAATCCAACTTTGCAAAATCAACAACTGGGACTCACTGCAACTGCTTCCCCTCCACAAAAAACATCAGAGCTACAACTTTGCTTCTGTTGATCTTTTGAACACATGCCCCCATTCCTTAGTGGCTGTAGTGGACAAGAGCTTTCTTTGCCCTCACTGGCTTTCCACCTATATGCTCTGCCTGTGAGACTCCCTGGGAAAGCTGTGTCTCTGAACCCTTTGTGGTATCCTGGTCTTACCCACCACTTGAAATATTATTGTGGGTGGGAGCACTGCTAAGGTTGGGATTTGACCTCTCCATATTTTCAAGAACGGAACTCATGGCCCTGCTGCCAACACGCAAAAGGGTCAAGCCTTCCTTTCTGTCTATGCTGTACTCAAGGTCCCTTTTGTACAGTTCAACCAAGGTGCTCAACGCGCTGTTGCCATTCTGCATCTCCCCTAAGAATGCCATCCTGTTCAGCTCCTGCTGCTCCTTCAAGTGCTCCATCATCGCCACAACGATGACACTTGCCTTGGATCTCCTTCCAGATCTGTCTCATGCCCTGGCCCGCCTCAGCCTGGACATTGGAGAAAGTGCTGCAATGGCCATGTGGGTTGGGGAGCTCCTTCTGCTATCAGATCTTTCTGAAAGCAGAGTCAGAGCACAAGGTGTGAAAACAACTCTGCAGTGTTCTGGCCAGTGTGCCAGCAGCAAAGCCATGCACTCTATCTGAAAACAACACATCAGCTTCTGTTCCACCGGCATACTCACCAACTTCAGATGAGCAGGGGCTTGTGCGAAGCTCCTCTACAGTCTCCCCTGCTTGGCCTCCCTCCCCTGAATCCTCATTCCCTGGAAAAGAAAGCAAAAAAGGCCATTACTACTGTCCAGTAATTTTTGCAGTACTTGCACAGGAGTGCACTCGGACTTAACACATGAGGGAACCATAGCATGCAGTGCACACCTACCTGATCTCTGGCTACTGCCATCAAAAAGATCCATGGAGCTTTCATCAAGCATGTCCAGAGTGTCTGTCATATTGCGAATCACTGCTGAGGAGGCTGTGAATAAAAAATAGAAAGTACTTGGGGTTTCTGTGTAAACCATACCTCAGGGGCCTAAACATCTCAGCTTAACCAGATGATGCTGACAGGAGCTTGGAAAGGCATTCCAGGAAGGAAGACCAGGCATTGGCCACTCCTGGAGTAGATTTTGGAGTTATCCTGCTCTTGATAGCATTCTCTGGCATGGACTGTCCACTTGTCCCCCCCCCGGGACATGCTGGCAACGCCTCTCAGGAGAAGGAAGGCTTAACTGCTCTAGCGGCTGGAGGGGGGGAGTTCACATGTAAATAACTTATCATTCCCACCAAGTTTATTGGCTGCATTTCTCAAAAAAGTGGCAAAGACGTTCATTAATACTTTATAGGATTTGCATCTCATTCATTCCCCTACTACCTTGTATTGCAAAACAACACACCACCCAGGTTAAGATGGTACATGCTCATACTTTTGGAGCTGCTGGGACTCACAGCCCGAGACTACGAGGCAACGAGGACAGGCATTTCAATTGCTGTGTTCACATGTCCTTGCTGGGCGTCTTCATCATATCTTTCAGGGGCAAGGCGGAGGCTTCTGGAAACTCATTTTGGGACCACACTCGCATCCCCCCAAAGGATCCTATCCAGCTCCTTGTAGTAGGGACAGGTGACCCTCTCCCTACCTGTCATCGAGTTTGCGGCGACACATCGCGGGTACCCAAGACGCATTGCTTTGCTCTTGTGACGGCATTCTTTAGCAGAGCCTTGGTGACCCCAGTTTGTCATCTCCCACGAAACTCCCTCAAAAATATCAAAGTTATGCTGACTTGTCCTAAGTTCCCGTTGAATTCATTCCTCCCCCCAAATGTCCAAAAGGTCCTGAATCTCTGCCGCTTGCCAGGCCCTACCTCTTCCCTGGCTCCTCTCAGAACTGTCTTGCTCCATTAGAAACCCAACGCAGAGCAGCAGAACATGTAAAAACGCTAGACAAGCCTGGCACTGCAAGACCTGCTCCGTGTGGTGTGCCTATAGATACAAAACGGCATGCATCACACCTGGTGACGTGTGCAGGAAGCAATGAAGCTGCACAGGACCTCATTGGCCAGAAGTTTGTCCGCCGCCTTCTTTCAACCCCCTAGAGGTGGTCGCGTATATCTACAGCCTGTTTCTAGGGAGAGTTGTCAGTGGAGGCTTGGGCTGTGGGGCGAGGGAGGCTGGAGAGTGGTTGTGGCGAGGGAGGTTAGGTGACTGCAAGTCCCATGAGGCTTTGAAGCCTTCACTTGAGGAAGGCTTCAAAACCCCCACAACAGTTTTAGCAGCCCACCATTCACCCTTAAAAATAGTTAGGTGGCGATACTGTACAGTTCCCCAATGAATTATTAGGAAGGGTTTAGTGCAGTGGTTCTCAACCTGTGGGTCCCCAGATGTTCGTGGACTTCAGCTCCCAGAAGCCCCAGCCACTATGGTCAATGCTCAGGGCTTCTGGGAGCTGAAGTCCATGAACATCTGGGGACCCACAGGTTGAGAACCACTGGTTTAGTGGAACAGGAATAAAAGAAGAAAATATAAAATATAAAAAGCTTATAAAAACCTTACAAAACCTTTACGTGCTGACTTCTTCACAATGGAGGAAAATGGCAGCAACCTCTGTTCAAGTGGGCAAGGACAAATTGGCATGGGAAATGACGGTGTGCCAAGCCGGGCCCGCCCTGAACATGCCCATTCCTGCGAGAATGCGCTTCAGCAGTTCCACATGTAGTTGTAGAAACATAGTAGAAGCAGTCTCAGGGAGCGAAAATGCATTTTTTCTGTTGCTCAAATGTGATGCTTTAGCAACATGTGAAGGTGCACCAGCAACTTTACATCAACTTAATAGTGATGACATCATGCGGATGCATGCCTCCTCAAGCCGTCACAGCTACACAGTGAGTATACCGTGCAGAAAGGGCCCAAGAGTGTCAAAGGAAAAGGAAAAGAATGCAGAATTTGTATTGGTTCTTTGACTCAGTAGACCTAAATGTCCTTCAGGTGGCTACATTTTAGAACCTACTATTTCTGCAACTCGTAAACCACTGAGTCTGCACAAATAAACAGATTTGTGTGTGTGTGTGTGTGTTTGTTATCTACTGTAAGAATTTAACTCCAGTGTTTGGACAGTAGGTTTTTAAAAGTTACTTGTTGTAGTTACTTGGGTAATTTTTTAAAAAACATATCATAGGCATTGAAAAAGCTCCACTGGCTGCCAGTTTGTTTCCAGGCACAATTTAAAGTGCAGATGATGACCTATAAACCCCTATATGGCTCAGATGAAGGCTACTTGACAGAACATATCTCCCTATATGAACTGGCCAAGGTTCTAAGATCATCAGGAGAGGCCCTTTCTCTCAATCCCACCTCCATTGAAAATATGGTTGGTGGGGACATGAGAGAAGGCCTTCTCAGTGTTTTAGCTGTTTTCATTCTTATATAGTTTAATTCTGTTTTAATATGTACAGATTATATGTTTGTAAATTCTGTTTTTTTAATATGTAAGCCTCTTTGAGGGCCAATGTTGTCCAAAAAGGATGGTAGTAGTGATGATGATGGTGATGATGATGATGATGATACTTGTTATTGTTTGCAATGCAAAAGAAAGCTTGGGGTGTTGATTGTGATATTGATTGATTATTTTTATGTTTCTTTTTGTTACATGGGGTGTACCCCACATAAAAGGAGATGCCATATCATTGATAAGAGGATGCCATGAAGTCATTGTTTGTGACCTGCTATTTCCAAGTTCTTGTTTAGCTCCTCTGTAGAACTGAGAATCCTACACTTGATCTAGTAGTCTACAGAGAATAGAGTGCTTGCCTTGCTGAATTCTGTGAAGAGCATCTAGCATAAATGTCATCAAGGCTAATGTCTGACACAGACATTTTAAGTACTCTCATTCTTCTTCCCTGATAGAGCAAGTTCAGGTTGGCAGTGTTTCATTTTCTGTAGTCGAACTGAAATAGCAGCATACGACAACGTGCGCAAGTTGGTGCTCTGTGGGAATAGATTTAAAATACAAGATTTGTATTTCAGGTTTGAAAAATCTATAGTGTGTGTATATAATTCAATAATCCTGCTCTTGCTCTAGAAAACGGCATACACAATTTCCTTTTACCAGAGTGTTATGAGAGAACTCAATCAAGGAAGGAAATGAAAACCAGATTTCACTTTGGGGATGGGGGAATCAGGTCATGTTGTTTGACTAAGATCCTTTAGTGCTTTCCTTCAGATGCATACTAAAACAAGATATCAAAATGACATGTGAAAATGCTTTTGTTCTATATTCTTATCCTTAGTCATAACCTTGGTTGCACTACTTCCATATATATATTTTATATTATCTAATAACATGCTGCACATAAAAATTGTGGGGAAATGCATAACTGTGGCACATGCTTTGAATATGTTGTACGTTATTTTGGACCATATATAAAGGCTTACATTCTTTCATCCTCAGGAAGATCATTCTTTCCTAAAACAGTCCAAGAATACAGTTGGCATTGACTGGACATCCACACTATTAATGTTATTTGAACTCATCATGAACGTGGGTGATGATTAACAACTCATGTTGAAACCTTAATTCGAATATGACTTGTAATGTCAGTAATTTCTTACAATGCAAATGTCAGTGTCTAGATTCCCACTGAATAAATCTCCGGAAGACTGTCTCTTCCAAAGAGAGAGAAAACTATAAACTATGAACATGCCTGACATTTCATCACTACATTTATTTTAAAGTATCAGACTTTCTGTTGAACTTGCTTCATCAGCTACCAATCCATAGAAAACAACTATGGTATGCCTGTGCAATAACATTCCAATACTTTTTCTTCTGTAAAATTCGTTTTCAGTACTTCAGGTAAAGACAGTTTCAATCTACCTGACCAGTGGGGGAAGATCTAAAAATGAAATTGTGTTGGCAAAGCTCAGTAGGCTTTATTCTTGCAGTCTATTATCACTTCTCCTGCTCGCAGTGATTATTAACCCTTTCAGGTAACATCTGTGTGGAAACCTCCTGGGTCACACTCTTTCAGCTTCAGAAATAACAAACCCTGTCTGAACAAATCTGGTCAAGAAATCCCTGTGACAAGTTTGCCTTAGGGTCACCATGAATCATTTCTGACTTGAGTGTACACAGCAACAACACATTGAGCAGTGAATAACACCTCATATCAAATGGAAATGTTGTCATTTATATCTCACACAGATATCTCTCTGTGACAAGCCATTTTCCATTCTGGATTCCTATGTAGTTACTGTGTGTGATGATTCAAAGACGTCCATCTTAGAATGAGAGGACTTTCAGTGAAGGCTTCTGCTGATGGACAAGTTTAACCAGTCTTTCAGGAATGTCCCTCTGCTATGCCACATCCAACAATCTTCTGGAGAAATCCTCCTCTGTTGCCCAGATAAAATTCACAGAAGCCACAAGTGCTGTAGGGAATGGAGGAGTTATTGAAAATTGCCTTGTTCCTTTCTTTTAATATATACTAGGAACTCCCCTTTGTCAACAGAACTTGTTAGAGGTTCTTACAGTCCATATGAAGTCTGTATAAATGATGCATAATAAAAAATGAAAGAGTTTAAAATTGCAATTTTTAATGGTAAATATAGCTTGCAGTGAGTATATGTTTAAGTTTTGTATTTTTGTAATATACAGAGCAGGGCAAGGATGATAGTGAACATATTTTCATAGTGTGTTAGTCAATGTTTGATTGAAAGCTTTTCATATATTTCATAACATAGCAACATCTTTCTGTTATGTCCAAACACAGAAAACTATGGTTTAGTTTACTGTATTGCTAGCCTTATCGTTGTTCAGATGCTATTAGGTAAGAATCAATGCCAAAAAAGAGAGCATCTTCTAGCCCTTACCTTTCAATATAACTTGTCTCCTGTGGAAAGTGACAAGTCTAAAAAGCAGAACTTTCTATTAACATGTAGACTGTCCACATGCGTCCGCTGATTTTTCCAGCATCCTTGATAACTTGGATATTTCAGCGTCCTTTCTAACATGGAACATCTTCACATTAACAGAAACCTCTCGCTAGATGTATCACTTTCCACATGACAAGTCAAACAGGGCTGTTGGTAAAGGGGCATGAACAAAGATGAAACCAAGAATGAAACCAGGAACAAACTAATTAAAACATTATATAATCAGAATAATTGTAATCTGACAGGCTGGTTTATTAACCAACAAAAAAACGTTTTGTGATGTTGGACAGACAATTTTTTTAACCGACTAGAATTAAGGGGAGGGGAGAGTTGACACCTGGCCTCAGCTGGACCCACATCAAGTTGCTTCCCCTTCTTTCTTCATTTCCAGGCCAACACATCTTAAGTAGGTTAGGTGAGATAAAGCGGCCCCTTTAAACCCAATTTTCTTTGTATAATCTTGTTATTCCATTGCTGGTTAGCAATGACATATTTTAGCAATAGTTTAATTTTATGCCAATATAACAACTGCTAAGGGAAACCACTCTTTTCCTAAAGAAAGCAATTGCAGGACAGTCTTTTTTCCATCAGTTGTTTTGTTGTTGTTTAATATATTGCAGTACTGAACTACCTTCCTCAAATTCATGAAGGGGGTTGTAATGGTTCTGAGTAGTCAGTTTATCCTTTAGGACAGAGCTTTCCAAACTTTTCATGTTGGTGACACACTTTTCAGCCATGCATCATTTTGCGACACAGCAATTCAGTTTTACTAGCAAACCGTAAGTTAAACTAACTCCTTATAATAATATATAATATTATTATTATTATTATTTAGTTATATTATTTCATTATTTTCATTTCATGATGATACTGAAATGTATGGGAATACAATATATCTCATGAAAACCCTTCAAATATTTTTAACAATATATGATTTATAAATAATAACATACATTTCCAAGATTGTAGGCGACCCACCTATGCACTTCAGGCAACCCACTAACGTGTCGCGGCACACCATTCAGAAGGCTCTGCTTTAAGATGAATTGTATTATTTAAAAGATACACTGGAGCACTAGCATGAATCTTTGTTAATGAGCCATCTCTGTGTGCGTGTTTGTGTGTGCACATGTGGATGCTTTGTGTCAAGATGGTTTTTAATGGTGATTCTGCAAGTCATTCAGTTATCACCTACATTGAACTCTATGGGTGTTACTTCCAAGCAGACATATTTTAGACTGTTGTGCTCATTATTGGACTGAATCCTAAAAGAAGCCAATTTTTTCTTCATTTAATTGTTACATGCTTTGAAGATCATTTTCTTGAAAGCTAACATAGGTGCAGTCATATAGATCCATTCAGTTTCAGAAAAATTACTTTATATTTAAGTATGCCATGGCTCACAACTTCAGAGAACAAGTTCATTTTAGGGAAACAATGTAGGAAAAATCGAAGTAGCTATTTTGGTTAACAAACATATATGCACTGATTGACATAGAATTACATGTGTCAGAACAGCATATACAAGTAGTAACATAATCTTGGTATTTTCCTGTGTTCTTTTTATGTAATAGTATAAATAGATACATAACTGTGTGTGTTTCTATATGTAACTTTATGTCTATATATGCATCATTATATCTATACAGTGTATCTATCTGTCTGCCTATCCGTCTGTCTATCCTGAGAAAGAATTGTTATGAAAAAATGTCATGGTACCTAATATATTTTCTCTTACATAATGCCAAATTGTGCCATGTAATCAACTGAATATAAATAGAGATGACAAGTAAATACAGGTTGAAAGAATGGGAATTTTACTTAAATTTATTAAAGGATATATAATTTTTGTTCACAAAGACTAGTACTACCTTTAAAGAAACCCTGATCATACTAAATTTAAGAAAGTAAAATTATTGAGTGAAGGCAGTTTTCTATCAGACTAATTATGGGTATTGAACAAGGATCTTGCAGTGATCTCTTCTGCATTGTAGACATTAGCTGAAAATCAATATAAAACATTCTGTGCACTGAAATGATAGAACACCTCATTTCCCCCTTTTAGAAAACATATTGTGAGAAAGTGCACTAAAAATCTTTGTGGATGAAAAACAATACAGTGAGCATTAACTCTGAAATTTTCTGTTTTGTAACAGCACGTATAGGATGCTATCAAAATTCTGTAAAGGACCATGCTGCCTTATACAGTTACTATGAATATCTCTTCTATTAGCATAGATTAATAACTAACAAACAGTGTTCAAAATACCCTGTTGTTGAGTGGGTTAGAGGAACAGCATAAACTGTGAGTATGTTGGCAAAAACTCTTCACTATGATTTTCTGAGGGTACAAGTGGAAAGTGTAAAAATATTGTGCCGTGACTTTTCTTGCTGGTGAGGGACACTGAAATCATAAAGAAATAAAGGCAAATATGATTACTGCTATGCGCCTTCTAAGGCAAGTGCAGTCTCCCCCCACCCCCCGCAACAACCTGCTTAGTCAGTTTTCCCTTATTTTGACTGGACCAGACTGCCAGAGAAGACAACAATATCTCTGGATATGCTAATCAATATAATATGGTGATGTGAGCACACTTATGTTGAGTGAGTCCAAAACCATCCAGATGGCTAAGGTTGCTCTCCCTGTACTTGATTTTTCAGATTCTGATGGCCCTTTCCCCATCAATCTTCTTTGCTCCTGAGCATAGTGCTCCTCCTCAATAATGAATGCCTTCATCAGAGGCCAGGGAGTGTGGGCAGGCTTTAGACAAGAGTGAATGCTCCTTCCACCTGAATTAACAATAAATATAAGGGCAAGATAGCTAAGAAATTTACAACAAACATCCCAGGCCGGAAAACAAACAGAATGCTTCCACCACGCAATGGTTCCAACCCCGTACTTTTTAAAAATGAATACAAGCCAAGAGAGAGTTAGTGTAGAAATATTTAATATTATTTCTACTTTTGTAAGAACCATCTCATTCCCACATCCAGTCATAGTGGCTCCTTGATGTCACCATTTATTTTATAACATTATCCTAGGCTGGCACATGAAAAAAAGATAATAATTGATAGCATACTGTAACAAGTGGGAAGTATAATTACAACAATTCACTTTAATTTGTTTGTTTTTTCTGCAGAAAAACTTTTTTCATTTTTTTTTTTAAAACTATCTCAGCAGTGTCTATATACAGATGAAAAAGGCATGGTCATTACAAGCATACATAATTCAACAAATCTCTGACAGTGAAATTACTTTTGACAAAGGCTTCCTATGCCTGCCCAGTCCCCATTTCTTCTTCACCCTCTGTCTGGCTGGAAGTTGTTTAGCAGCATAAGCATTCAGAGAATAGTAACAGAAAGCTGCAGAATTCAGACTTTCTGTGTTCAGTTGCAGCAGCATGCATGTAGTAAAAAATGCAATAAAGGCGGACATGAGAAGGAATACGGTTTTCTCTGGTCCTCCTGCAGCCATATTTGTCTGCATCCAACAGGGTGATGTAAGAGCAGCAGTGCCCAGAATTCCTTATTGATCATGTGTGAACAACAAAACAGAGAAAAAAGGAGAGAGCGGATAGATAGGTCTGCCTTGCCAGCTATTTTGCACTTTTTGAAAAGCAGGTTCATAAGTTTGGTCTCCAAAATGAAAACCTTTGTTCACTTATGCAGGTTTTACCTGATCGAGTTGCTTTATTTCACAAGTGCATATTGTTAGTTTTGAATAAAAAATTTGCTGAGACAGATTCAACTGCTCTTCTTTTTTTGTAGTGTAACAACCGATCCCTGTGCTTTCCATGTTATTATCAGCCTCTTGTATACAATTGTTTGTTAAAGAAGTAGTGTTCAGGAAAACATCTACTCCATTTACTGAAACAATACCTGATATTTAGTAGAGCTCCTTAAAATGGAGACAACTGCATAGTCTTTAAAAAGATAAGTATGGTTGATCCAAAGGTTCTTGAGACAGCTGTGAAATCAAAATGAAGAAAAATATAGTCCTGAAAAACTGGCTTCTAGCTCTCATTTTACTGAAAACATGTCTTTGAAGAAATATATTTATATTTATATTTGAAAAGTGGTCACAGTTCACAATTTTGATGTAACAATTCAAAAACTCTACAGACCTACCAGGAAAAAGAAGCGTATTGTTGTTGTTGTTTTTTTAAAAAAACCTCGAGTCCCACAATACTTTTTTTGTGGAGGGAGTTAGTTTCTAGTTTTGTTTTTGAGATTTGTCTTGCAGTATTTTGAATGAAGTTGTGAGAGCAGTGAACTTTATTGCTCATCAGGAAATAAATTCTTCACACACACTACCCCCCCCCCACACACAGAAAAAGATGCAAGATACCAAAAAGAGTGAACCTACTGTGTAGGTCAAAATGTACTTTAAAACAATGGTGGTAGTTTACCAAAGAAACTGATGATAAAAAGGAACTGGAGAATAAAATGACTTTTTTTTAAAAAAAGCAAAGTTATTACAAGGTTCATTAATTCTCCAAAATCACATGAATGGAAGGGAAAAATGAGTCTTGAAGAATTACTGGCTTCAGTTCAGAATGTCGATTTCTACTTTTTAATCCCAGTTCTCACAATTTATTTGACATTCTGAACAGCAGCCAAAAAAGCTATTATAAGTATAAAACACACTCATTGGTATAAATCTCATTAACTTGAGCAATTTAATTAAGGTATTGACATGCTTAATTGAAACGTGCAAGGAGAGACCATTTTCATATCTAATTTCCATATGCTTTCTGCTTTAAAAGAGAAAAAAAGCCCTGTAAAAATGTTATAGATTCAGCTAAGCCCTCCCATCCCAAAGGAGCACTTGCTCCCATTTACCTTGATTTAGGGCCAACCACTCTCCTAAGTGGAGGTCCATTAAATGGATCTGATGTATGCCTGACTCAAACATGCGTCAGCTTCTCTTATGATCAATAGAGGAATATATATATTAATAAAGCAGCAACTTAATTAAATAAAATAGTCTTCTGGGTAAACTTAAGATACTCAGAGATGGGCAGAGAATCAATATATTCTACCATTTGAACATTAACTATGTGCTTGGAAATTTTATTCTCCCATTTTGAAGATGTTTGCAGTTTCTAAGTGTAGACTTGCAGAAGATCTCTGCATAGAAAACCATTGTGCACAAGAGTTTGCATGTTCAAAGATACCTTTGCTCTGTTCTATATCTTTAGCACTTTTCTTAACTATTTATTCTAACACTTTCAGCGTAGATGCCTGGTATCCAAAAAGTTTTGAATAAATGCTCCACTGGGGGAAAAAATATGCTGGTGGTCTTTCTTCAGCTCCAGTCATAAGCTCTATGAGAACCTTAACTAACATTTACCTAAGACTGGTATGAATTTGTTGTTCCTATCCAGGGTGTGAAGGCTATTGAAAAATTACTGTGTGGTTAACTCTAAAATCTGGAACATGTTCTTTATAGATAATTCAAAGTTGCTGACACATAGTTATTTTTGTTCACAAATGTGAACATTTTATAAAATGAAAGGTCTACCATATGCATACAAATTAATTTTCAATAGTACACATCAACTTCTTTATATTCTTCCCCTCTCAAAAAAGCCTGATTTTGTTCTTTGCAATTGGTCTCTGTACCTAATCTATGTATGTGTTAAAGAGATCTGAATATAGAGGGCTGTTATTTTTGGTACACTGGAACTAGTTGAATAAATTGTATATCAGATATCCCCACTGAAGAATCTTTTGAACATATCTTCCTACAACTGTTCAGCTATACTTGACATCAGCCATGTAACTGGGTTTAAGCAGTAGATCACCACTGAAGTCTTACCAGACTGTATGCGGTAATAAAAAATCAGAATTCATTCTGCGTCTATCCTCCCCAAAATATATATATATATAATAAATTTTCATTATGCATAATTAAGGCAGTGACTGCAGTACTCAACATGGCTTACAAAAATTAAGATGAAGTCCAGTGTAAGCATACACAAAAACATATGTAAAAAATATAAAACATTATTGTTAAAACACAAACAGTTTGAACAATTAAAACCATAAATAACAAATGCATTAAGCAAAACAAGATAAAAATCTGCAAACAGCAGCCTATTAAAAGCCCTTGTAGTCAATTCTCAAAAACCTGTCAGAAAAGTTTTTACTTGTTAATGGCAAGGAGGGAGTCATCCTAACCTCCCCAGAGAGGAAGTTCCAAAGCATAGTAGCAGCTATGGAGAAACCTCAACAAATATGTCTATGAACGTAGGACCCAAGCAATATATGCCTGGGTATGTTATAAACACCACTTTGAATTGTATCCAGAAATGAACTGGCAGCCACTGGAGCAGTTGCACCAAGAGAGGTGCATGTTCCCTCTAGCTATCCCTAGTTATTAATCTGGCTGCAGCTCTCGGTACTTTTCAAATGCAGCCACATACAGAGCATGCTACAGTATCCCAACCAGGATCTAAGCAAGGCATATACTCCTGTGCTAGACCTTTCCAGGAATGGTTGCAGCTGGCACACTTGGTTTAATAGTGCAAATATACTCCTTGCCACTGCAGAAACCTGGACCTATGGACTCAGTGCTGCATCTAGGGAGGTTCAGGGACTGTCATCTCACCCAGTACAGATGTAGGCCCTAAGCTCCACAATTTTTTTCCGAATTAAGCTTCAATTTGTTTGCCCTCATCTGATCTGTTACTAATGCTAGACACTGGTTGAGCATGGAGACAGCGTCCTTGGAGTTAGGTGGAAAGGAGAAATAGAGTTGGGTGTCATCAGCACAACAGTGGCACCTGTCCCCAGAATTTCAGACAACCTTGGAACTGAAGTCTAATATATCTGTATCATGAAATCTGTATTGCTCTAAATATGGTGTGTGCCCACCAAAATTTAGATAGAAATCATGATTTAATTTCCTAATCATAAAGGCAAACTATGGTTTAGAAAAGGGTTAGGTAGATGTTTTGAACCACAACTCCCATTTTTCTTTGTTTGTATTTATGGGAATTATTCTTGTTTTTCTTAAATGGGATAGGCACTGTGTTGTCTACCCTGTTTTACAGTTTGTCTGTCTTTCATTCTCCAGTCTTCCAACACTTCTCACTCTAGGAACTTGGTTCCTCAACACCAGAAAATGCTGTCCTTCTTAAAAGTTAAAACAACTATTACAGGATGAATGCTCTGAGATAATGTATTTCTTCATTTTCTGAATAAGTGCGCAAATTGAAATTTGTCATTGCGGTGATATTTGTCATTGCTTTTGTAGTCTGAGAAAAAGGAAAAACTTATTTTCTGCTGCAGCAGCTAAAGACAAATTTCCTACCTTTACTGAAATTGTTTTGGCCTGTGTTTTGTGTTTTTCTGCAGTGAAATGCCACTGAATATGCACAAGGCTGCAATTACAATAAAACTTTCTGAGAAGGGTGTACTGAAGTGAGCCATGCACCACATTAAAACAGCAGCTAGAAAAAACAAACCAACCAACCAAAACAACTTCTTTTCAAGGCCTTCTGAGATTAGCTGTAAACCACTTTACTTTCCATTATAACAAGGATTTCTAGTATGTACTGTCATTAAAACCATACACGTTAATGGAATAGATATTTTCTTATTCGTAGACAAGACAAGCCTTAGATGGATACATGCTGGAGCTAGAATTCAATCTCTTCCAGGAGTGATAACAGTTAATTGTCTTGGGATCACTTTTTCTCCCTTATGTGGTCCCTTGTAGTAAGTAATCCAAAACTGGAGCATGTGAACTCTTACATGAAGCTGCAAAGCATGCGATCTCTTCTCCCCCTCCCAACCATCAGCTTCTCTTTTATACTTAATTTAATTGTATGAGCTGACATTGTCAATCTGCAATCCAATAACATGTTTGATGGCAACTCAGAAAAGAGTCTAGTTAATTTTTGGAAGTGCTATTATGTAAATAAATATTCTTACGGAGTGCTGAGCCAAGACATTTGCTGATTAATCGGAGTTCTGCCCTTGTCTTCTCCAGGAATAAACCTTGAAATGTCAGAAGATACTTTAATGCTTTTAAATAGTAAGAACACACCCACATTTTTTTTTATTTATTTTTTTGCACAGTTGTGCTCCATTAAGTGAGAAGTCTGATAGTAATCACACTGCACAATCTTTGTGGTGTGCAGTAGGGCCAAATGTCCATCACGGCTTGCTTTCACATATCCAGTAAGGTATTTCAACTTTTTTTTCTTTAGTGTATGAATGTTTCTTCACCACTGTTTAATAGATTATAATAGACTATAATTAATTATGTATTTCTAGTTCTTGCTTTCCCCACCCTGCAACCCCAAAAAGTTCAGTGTCAGGAAAGAACAGTGGTAAATGTTGTTGGTTCCATATGTAAATGATGACATTTGCTTACATTTCAATCAGTTTTCTTTAGAATAAAGCAGGACATTTGCAACACCAGCAGATGTAATCTTTCCAAGTTTCCTATTCTACATGTTTCTTTGCATGGTCACTTGCATTAAAAGTGTATGTTACTAGTACGCATGTGTCACTATGAGTCACAGGAATCAAGTCAGTGGACCCCCCAAAAAAAACCTATATGGTGAGTGAAGAAAAAAGAAGAATTTTTTGTCTTGCTAATATATTTTAAACCTGTGTTGTGTAGATTGTTGAAAAAATACATTTGGGAGGGGGGTAAGTAGTGCTGTTTGGTCATCCTTGTGTGCTTCTTAGAAGTTGGAAAAATTTCTAATGAATAAGCCTTTGATTTTTCCCCTTTCTCCAGCAGCAATATGTAGAATGGACTCAGATGGGGTCTTACCTACAGAACAGAAGTGTTTAAACACAGAAGAAACAGAGCGAAAACATGGCTAGTTGGTTATTTGGCCTGTGAACTAAATAAGAAAGTGGGCTAGCAAGTTAATGATGTAGAGAAGCCATTAAAAATCTGCATCATTAACAGTGCTGTTGAATGGGTTCCTTCCACAATGAGGATTGCTCTTAAAAACAAAACAAAACAAAAAACCAGTTTATAATGCCTTAAAATTAATTGTACCAGAGTTACTATCACTGTTTTCTGTTGTCTTTAATATTTACTCAGGTCAGGCATGGGATGGGTCATTCTGAATGGGAAAAAAAGTGTTCTTAGGTCAGTGACAAGTGCTAACAATTTCTTTTGACAATGTGGAATTGAGGGTGGGGTAGTTTTACCCCAGTTTATTGGGGCTCCTGAGGAGACAAAGTCCTCGTTTTCATAAAGGTTTGTATGAGATATTTCACTTGATTTTCATTAGGCTAAAGATTTTTATGTTGAGAAGGAGATAGAAGGTTTTTCTTTATTTTTTTTCCTCTTCCAGTGGTAACACAAAAGATTGGTTGCTTAAATTTTGGAATGAGGAAAGCAAGGTAAATAATAAAATAAATAATAAAAGTAAATAATAAAAAACAGTAAATATAAAAGGCTATTCATTAGATATATGCAAAACTGTGACAAGAGTGTGGATTTTACTGTTTAGAAGTCACAAGTGCCAAACTGTAATCATGGAAGTCTTATACTGATCTTTAGCTGGAATCTGTTTCACAATTTGATGTGGTTTCAATGGCTGTCTAAAAGAATTATTAGGGATGCTGTTTTATATCCACTACTGTCCTAATTCAAATCAGGTCTTTGATCCATCAGAAAGGAAGAAGAAGGAGGATTTTTAAAAAAATATATAATTTCCTTTTTCTTTTGTACCCTCCTACACCATGCTGTTCTGAAGGGTATCCCAGCTCTGTGGAGCAGATTTATGGGCAGTGCAGAGGACTTCAGGGGAAAGGAAAGTCAGCAAAAATAAAACCTCCCATCACAGGAGCCTGCAGTCTTCTGCGAATGGAAGGACATTGCTAGATACTATCTTCTGTTAGTTTTGCATGCAAAAATAGCATTTTAGCTATCTGCATATCTCAGTCAGTGTTTCTGTGGAAGAAAAGAAAGATTCAACACTGAAGATTGCAAAAGTTTCTGTCATGTGGGTGGGGGAGGGAATAAGAGAACTTGTTAGTAGTATATGGTCTATCCACAATACATTATAGTTCAGGCCAGTCCTACTATCAGACAGAGTGAGGCACAAACCTCGGGCAGCCATTTTGGATGTCATAAAAGGACAGCAAATTGGTAATTATCATTGCATTTTTACCACCAGATAGGGGAAGTGGTGCTTGTAGCATTTTCTATTTAAAGTGCCAAAAATAATTTGATTGGCTTTGTATGTTATGCACCTTGACTTATGCATGGGAATGCAATTTATTGTTCATATCAGGATATGAGATATATTGGGCTGATCAGAGTCTCAATAGGGGATCCAAGTTATTCCCAGAGAGGTGGAGAACAAGAGAGATTGAGAGTACGCTTGTGTTCAGGCCATATTGGGGTGATGATGGCCATGCTCCCCTTTGAAATTACAAAAGTCAGTAGTTATTTAAGACAGTTTGTAGTACTGCTTTAGCAAGAGATGAGCAGGAAGAATTCTGACATTAAATGTCAGATCAGTTGAGTCAGACATACTGTGCGCTTAGCCTCTATCTTTCTGTGTAGATTGTAGTTTTACTCAGCCTTTATAGTGTTCTTCATCAGTTTACTTTTAGTTTTAAAAAAATTGAAACACTTTTCAATTTGCCCCCAAAATCCTTTTGTTTCTTTAACAACCAGTAAAATGGCATTTTCCATCTGTATTTAGAACTGAGGCAAGTTTTCATGACAACTTTTTATACTGAACGAGATATAGTGTAGCTGGATACTGTTTTCTGATGGCTTTGAGAAAAAACTCAGTTACCTTTGAGAAATTGTCAGCACTGTTTCAGAAAATGGAAAAGCATAAATATAGCAAAAATTATACACTTTTATCTCGTACAGCTTCTGAGTTGGGGCACTCTGATGGTAGCTATCATCCTCATTGGAAAGAAATCTTTTAAGACTGTTTTGGAACATGGCTATCAAATGGAGATCAACACACTTGAAAACTTCAAAACCTACTCAACAGGGCACACTAAGTAGTGAATGGGTGGGTTCATAAAGACTTCTTATGGCTGCAGCTTCTGCAGTGTCTCAGCAGCAGCTTTAACGCTACCAGGTTGTCAGTGGAAGAGAAGTATTGGTGAATTTATGAAATCAGTGCATAATCCTGGAGATTTACAGGGAGAGCATTCTTAGACAGAGGAGAGTACTTCAATAGACGATAAAACAAATGCAAGTTAGAAGCAGATTTATTTATTTATTTTACTGGAAAGGATTAATTTCCTACAATCCTCTCTTTTGTTGAATAGCTACAGAAAAGACAGAGTACAGGAATAAAAGTGACAGCAATAGTATAAATTACCTTTATAATATTGGAAACAGAACTTTAAATCACAGGCTTGTTACATTTCCTTTCTGATTGAAGTCGCACAAATGAATGTATTGCGAGGACAACATTTTGATTTTCTTGATGTGTTCACTGTAGGGTGGAGGCATTTCTGTTTCAGGTCAAGTTTTCTCACTTTCATTGTTTGTTTTGTGTTAATCCTCAATTTTCCAAACCTAGCTTTATTTCACACTGAAGGCCGTGGTTGCTGCTGTCCCGCAGTGCTTTCAGCAATACCTGCTGTAGTGCTGCAGGGGTGTGTCCCCACAGTTAATCACACTGAGAGAACAAAGACCTGTTGTAAGGCATTTAATATTTCAGTATCAAATAGCTAGAAACAGGATTGGGAAGATGGGGTATCTTGCAAGTCAGTTCTTCTTAATCTGGGAAATTGTGGTAGAATTTGGAAGCGTTTTTTAGAAACCTGTCTTTGTGAAAACAGTATTATGTGGGCCCATTTATGTGTGTGTCTGTCCGAGAGAATAATTACAGCTACTAAGAGGAATATGTGTAGACTAGATGACTAGTAAAAATTGAATTAGTCTGACAAGGACATTTGGGGTGGGGGTTGAATGGACCATCAGCCTGATGGAAAACAGAATAAAGCCCTCGGTGACACAGCTTGACCTAGGATGTCAATGTAGGTTTTCTGCGTAGTGCTCTCATTCAAAGCCACAAGGCTTGTTATTCAATAAAATCAATTTGATGGAGGTTCACAGTATAATACTGAATTCACTTTGAAGGAAGAAAATTCTGCAGAGTGCTTTCTAATGGATGTGACTTAGTTGAAAATCTGGCTTTAAGGTGAACAACTTGTACATCCCTCAGAAAGTGGAAGGTATCGAAGTCTGGGGAACTGTCCTTTGTCCTTAAAAATCACTAAAATTTCTTTGAGTTTTATAGAAAAGGTGTTTTTCTGTACTTGTTAATAATGATGGTTATTTGGTTAACTTTGTGATATTTTTAAATGTATATTTCATTTATATTAGTTTTATTTTGTAACCTGCAGTTTTGGAACATTAGCCTAAAAACACTCAAAAATATATTGTGGCATTATAAAGCTAGTTGCTGTTTTAAAAAACTGTATTGCTATTTTGAAAAACTGTGACTTTCTTATGGATTTACTGAAGTTCTTTCAATCCATAATTATAGACATATTTTGATCAATTTGATCTTGCTTTGTTATCTGTTAAATGCAATGCTTATATACTGCTTAGTGATTTTACTTCCAAAGGTGCTGGATGGAGAGACTGTTGAGAGATTTCCACTTATAACAAGCATTGCAAACTTCTAATAACTTATAATAGGTCTTTTTGAACTCACTGGTATTTATTCTTGAGTAGACACATATGTTGCATGTTTTGTCTTCTGTGTTGTATCAAACATCCCTCCCTCCTACATGCAGTTCACTTTCTTTGTTTCATATTTTTTAAGTTTAGGATGATAATTTAAAACCATATTTTTAAAATTCAACATAGAATTTGAAAACTGCATTTAAAATTTACCAGAGTAAATTGGGGAAACTCTTTAATACAAACATTTATCAATAGGGATCTATTAGGAAAGACAGCTCTTCACAACTGTGTTGTTGTTGTTGTTGTTGCTGGCCTTTTTTCCCCAGTTCATTTGAAATGTGAAAATCTCCACAGCAAACATTTTTCAAAAAGCAAGTGTATAAATATTTTAATCTATATCTGAATGAGCATTTCTGTGTAGCAGTTTTTAATGCATTTTTTTCTTAACAAGTGTGTATTGTCTTTTATTTAGGGACTTAAGTGAAAATCAGATCCAAGGTATCCCAAGGAAGGCTTTTCGGGGAATTACGGATGTGAAGAATTTGTAAGTAGAACATCTGTGATACAGCTTGGTCAAAAACTAAATTTCTTATATATACATTTTTTAATATTTACATTCTTGTTTATTTAAGGAGTGTAGATACATCACCCCCTGTATATTACATGGAAGTGATTTCCATGCCTTTAAATAGCTGGTCAGCTTTGAACTGCACCTTTAGATTGTCAATGAATGTATAAGCATTCTTCCAAGATTACATCATCTAGAGGAACCCTTTCACACTACACAATCGTAACATTATATTCCATTTTAACTGTCACGGCAACATCTTACAGAATTCTGGGTTTGTCATTTGGGGAGATTATCAAGTTCCATGCCTAAGAATTCCAACTGTCCCTCCCAAAACTGCAGATCTCAGGATTCCGTAGGATGGACTCATATTCGTATAATTTGCAGTACAGAAATGCCCCAGGAGTCTTTTTGGAAAAGTACAGTGGCCTACCTAAGATAGCCAGTGCATTCGTTAAGGGAAGGAGACTGAAAATTATTTGGCTTAGTCTTTAATATTTTCTCTCATAAACATATATTACTGTGGATATACAATTGCGATTTCACATCTGAGGAACAATAATATCTTGGGCTGACTTGTCTATTGACTGCAGAAAGAGTTGATAGAATATCATGTGATATGGGACTTTAAGCCTTATAGGGAAGAATTTAAGTTTACTTATTATGGACACATCCTGGATTGATTGAAAAGTCCCAGATTTTATTTCTGATTTTATATTGGGCTAAAATAAACTGACCTGGGGAGCTGATATAAAAGTCTCCAATCATACTGAGAGCTGACAGAAAATATTCTGAGATAAACAAAACATGAATGGGTCTTCAAATAAAATTGGAAAGAATAGAAAAAAAATTAGACTTTCTGGTTATCTTAATCAGTGTGGATGTGAACTATATAAGTTCAAAAAACTTGTGGGATGCAAATTAAATCCAGAGACTCACACCTTGCCTTTCTCTGATCTAGTGTAAAACTATTGCTGGTAGTGAAGCAGTTTGTTAGTATTTCCTATCCTAATTTTGCAAAGCAATTAATGTCCCATGTTTCAAAACATCAGGTTAGGCTGAGTTGTATAACTTCTACCACACCATCCATTGAGTTAATGGGTGAGTTCAAATTTGAAAGGAAGAATTGCAGCTCATGTTCTTAATTGCTGTCAAAGCTAAAGATAGTTATATGATTTTAATTTTTCTTCCCTTGCATAATAAGTCTCTGTCCTTTCTTGAAAAAGAGTTATAGGTACAAATGCAATCTTAGTCTCCAATTGTTAGCATTAGTTAATTTTCTTTCGTGAGATGTCTAACTTTGTCTTAAAATTGTTGCTCAGTGTTAATATTTATGTCCTGAGTTTTCAGATGGGAGAAATGTGAAAAAAAGAAATATTTTACAATTGAGAATGCCTTCTCAGAAAATGATATGTGAAAATGATTTTGAAGCTAAAATTTAAAAATATCTTTAATCTATTATCTATCTATCTATCTATCTATCTATCTATCTATCTATCTATCTCTTTACCTTTAAAATATTTTTACATTTTTAAACTTTAGCTTTGAAATAATTTTTGCATATCATTTTCGGAAGTAATATGCTTCAATAAGAGCAATTTAGTCTTATCCTAAATTTGTGACTATTATAAAGCAATTTTCTTTATGCTTTTTTGATTTTAGCATATGCACAGATTCAAGCTGGACTGGATTTGTTACAAAAGGCTACAGCCTCCAGTTCTGATTTCTTATATAGTTAGACATCAATTTCTCATTTTCTCTTAATTTCTCTTAATTTTCAGTTAATCCATCAGTTTCATTATTTCTTGGTTGAATTTCTTGTTTCTCCACAGCTCTTGCTTATGCTTGTCATGGCACTTCTTGAGATTGTATTCAAGACCTAATTCTCATCATCATCATCATCATCATCATCATCATCATCATCATTATCATTATTAATACACAGCAATAATTTTCAGTTTATTTGTATACTTCATTTTTACAGGTGGTGTACCCGAGGCAGCTCATAATTAAAAAAACAAACTTGGACAACTACAATTAAAACTAGCTGTAAATTATTGCAGCACTAGTAGTTAAGCAGTACTTAAGCAAATGCACAGTGGAGTCAAATAGTCTTTGTAGCCTTATGAGAGTCTGGCAGAAATGGGGCAATGCGTATCACTGTAGGAAGTCTTTTCCACAATATGTACATCAGTCAAACCCCTCATCAAACTTCAGATGGCAAGAGAACGTAGAGGAGTGCCACTGGTGTAGAAGCAGCAGGATGTAGTTGAGATTCCCTACAGCCAGACTGCTAAGGGCTTCAAAAGTCAAAAGCAGCACCCTGAATTAATGCTGGAAGCACATTGGTAATCTGAGAAATTGGTAAAGAATTTTCATCATATATTGAGATTACTTGACCCCAGTGAAAACCTGAGAAGGTGCCTGCTGGATTACTTTAAATTTCCAAACTGTCTTCATGGACAGACAACAAAGAGAACTTTACGGTAGTGTGATGACTAGAGAATGAATGACAGAGGTCAAGTTTGATTTCTCCAAATAAGGATACAGTGGACTTTCCAGCGAAATTTCTCAATGTTTATTAGGCTACTTCAGCATTATTGGTGAGAAAGCAGAAGTATACAAAATGAGCTTTTGTTATTCAGAATATCTCTGTAGGGCAGAATGCTAGAATGCTAGCAAGAATCTGCAGAAACAGCTGTGTTATCAGTCCCTCACTGCATAGGCACAGCGCGTGCTTTAGTACATCTAGCATGTTCCAGATCTTTGAAGAACTCCATGTAGATGTTCCCTTGAACATCTGAAAGCACACAAAGACCAGTATTGAATGTTTCCTAATGTTCACAAACACTGGAAATGCACAGGGCTCGACACTTCCTCTTCTTTATGCTTTCCTGTAATACCTGAAACATAATGATAATTTTTCATCATGAGATACACAAGCTGGGGTTGCATTTATTTACCATCTTTCTCCTGCTTCCCTTATATTTGGCAACAACCAAATCCACTCATGATTAAACAGCTTTCCACAACAAAAAAATGCCTGATGGAAGAATAACACACCTCTGACAATTTTAAGGGGTGTCACATGATCTAGCGTGCATTTTTTCCCTTGGATTTTTTTTTTCAAAGCAATACAATGGGTTACATTTCTGTAATTCTTTCTAGTTGTACTTGCTTGGATGTTGACCTTAATAAGTTTAGGAAATAATCCTTTGGCTATCATGTTGAATTCCAAAGAAAGGCAAAGGTTAAGTCATATTACTATACTATTGAAATTATATCACCAAGCTAAAACTTCCTGTAAGGAAAAATTACTTCCAGCATACATTAATTTAATGAATAAATTAGCCAGCCTTCACCGTTTGTTAAACACCTACTTAAAAATGCAGAAAACAGTTTATTTCACAATTACATAATTTAAAAAGCATGCATGATTGAAATATACATTTCTCATGCAATTTGGTCTGAGGATGAATCCTCATTTACTACCAATTTACTGCATTAAAAAAAACCCAAACTAGTCTTGTTCCCCCAAAAGTAAATGTGGAACTATCAAACAATCCACATAATAGTGCTGCGGCAGAGTGTTTTCCAGAGATCTTGGATAATCGCATCTCTGTGGAGGGTGAAATTTCTCCCTGCTACCAGTAAGGACACTTACAAATGCTAGTAGACTTATCAAGTGTGTCAGGCCTGCTGGGTCAACCTTGCTGATGCTTAGATGCTTTCTACAGACTGTGACAATCTTAATTTCTGCTTTTCCATGTCAAACTGAGTGGCATAATCAGGGCTACCAATAGCAGAGTGTTGAAGTCAAACCAGTGGCAGAGCTTGCAGTGTGTGGAGGGGGGCAGGAAGGGGTGGGGCTATGGCATGAGGGGCATGGCCACTCTGCACAGGGGCAAGGCCAGGGTGTGTGGGGGCATGGCAATGGGTCAGGACACCCCAAAAACATTGTTGTCTAGGGCAAATTGCCCCCCCATCCCCACGTTCCTATGTGACTGAGTAGAACTTCAACTGGTTCCTCTTTTAGTTTTGCTCTTGTGACATTAGGAATTCTTTAGCGCACACACAGACACACAAAGCAACTCAGCAGCACACAGGATGTGTTTTTCCAATTGGAAGGAAGTAAACGAGAACTGGCAGAAGAGGGCAAAAGTCTGGGGAAAGAGCCTTCCACCACTGAGCATGGTAGCCACCATATAGAGTAGCTGCTTCTGGTGGAAAGTGCAAAAACAATTTCTTTGAAGCCAGCATCTTTAGGAGTTCCCTGATAATATGTGTGATAATCCTATGGTTTGGAAATTATAAGAGACCTGGCTGGATGAAATAGAGGGAATTCATTTGTCTTAAGAATTCCCATGATTATTTTTGCCATGCAGTGGCTGAGCCAGCCTGGAGAGAGAGGTAGATGGGGCAGCACGCACAAGGGAGTTTCACACAACAGGCTCAAATTTTACATGAGGAGGACTATAGGGCTTCACAGTCTAGCCTTGAGAATGTGGTGTCTTGCATCTTTAGATTCCAGTACCTGAACTTCACAAAAAGTGGCTAAATTTTTGGGCTTTGCAACTGGATACAAATTAGGTGACTAAATGCAAGTCAGTGGAAGTTAAAGGAATATGCAGAAAGTATTGGCATCTTGATTACATTCCTTGCATTCCCTTTCTGCCTCTGATTGTGTAAATGTATAAGTATAGCTTCTAGATTTGTTTAGATAGTTTAGGTTATACATAGGATAGGATAGATTATAGAATTTGAGGTTTGTTTGTTTCTTTTTGCTTTATAATAATTTAATTTGAATGCTAGAAATTTCAAACTAAACTGCTGGCAAATTTAAAGCAACACTTCTGATTTGTATTCTGATTTATGCTCCAATCCTCAAAACATTTAACCTGGGAATTCATTTGGCTTTAGTTATGAAAATATAAGAGTAGAATTGTGCTGGAAAAAAATGGTATAGAATTGTTTTATCCTTTCAGACCGTTCAAAGAATCTTTTTGACACTGCATATAAATTTAAGCAATTACTTTTAGATATTTCATTTGTTTGATACTAGCTAATTTTAAGGAATCTGAGAGGAAATTGTTTTCAGAATGTTGTGATTTTCCTCATATTTGTTGTGGAAATATGTATTCTATTTACCCTATATAAACTATTTGGGCAGTTATTATACAGAGGCAGGACTAGGCAGAGCTTTGAATTGTTACCACACACAAAGCCAACACATTATATATCACTATGTATATCAGTATTATATAATATATATCAATATTACATATCAGTATTGTATATCAGTATATAACACATTGTATATCAGTAATTGTTATAACAATACTGCTTGTTCCTGTTCCTTGTTTCAGAAGTGGGTGGAAGAAAGTAGTATACTATATCATTTGTTGCTTCTGCACTGTTGTAGTGATTGCGAACTTAGGAGGAATCTGAAACATGGCCAGAGTTAGTTAGGTTCGTTCGTTCTTTCTTTCTTTCTTTCTTTCTTTCTTTCTTTCTTTCTTTCTTTCTTTCTCTCCTTCCTTCCTTCTTTCATTTCAAACAAGGACCCCAAACTCCTCCAGTCGAGAAAAATCTTCCAGCCACTCTGACTTTCTCTTCTCCTATGATTAACGTAAAACAATAATTGTTTGGCTAAGCACCTCCCCCAGCGTCATTGCATTTTTTGCTGAACCAATGGCATGACCACCTCGTTACTTTCAAAACTGATTCATTACTTTTTCAACTAATGAGGTAATGCTCATTACTACAACAAATTAAGGCCATGTTCTGTGTCTGGACTTAGACCATTAGCTGTTCAGGATGCTATGGTTAGCCACCGTTTGTGTGTGCTATGTACATCTGCATTCCCACTTTTTTTTTTTTAATGTGCATGAATTTGTACTTAAGAGAAATTCAGGAGAATGTTTTGTGAGATCATTGACTCTTGTCAAGTTGTTCCCATCAGTGACGTTAACATTGTCAAATAAGACCAAGACATCGTTAGATTTTCTATTTATCTGAGGCAAGAGTTGAACATTTGTAATGGAATGGTGCTCAAAAACTTTCACTTGAGCTCAAAGGGTTAGTTTCCATGAGTAAGTATGATTAATCCAACTAAATACTGCATGCTTGGGTTTAATGTTGCTTTTAGTACCAGTTTGTATATTGGCAAACAAATAAAGTCAAAAGTTGAATATTGTACCTGTGGGAGAAGTGGGAAAAATGTTTGGAAAATGGTTTACATGTAACCTTCTATAACGTTGGCATTTTGAGATGAAGTAGACAATAACTCTACCAGGATTAAAAGTTGGCCATCAAAAAAAAAAAAAAAAAAGCAAGTTCTTTTTGTAGGACACAATCATTTGAAGAAATAGCCTTAAGGTAAAAAAATGTGTCCCACTGATGTACCATTTGTGGTTATAAATTTCATGGTTTTGGAGTAGACTCCAAATGTGCAAGCATATAGAAAAAAATGCAGAATGCATACTGCAAATCATATATAACAACTGTGGAATAAATAATATTTTTTTAGATGTTTTGTACTGCAGAAATAATTCCTAGAAGTCTGGTCTTTCAACTGCCTATTATACAACCAAATTTCTCCATTTAGCATCTATTAGCAACTATGCTGCCATCTGATAATGCAATATTGGAGTATAATTCTTAGGAGAAAACATTGTCTCCCTGCTTTTCTAACCAGCAGCAATATTCTCAGTAGTTTATTGCAATAGATATGCTTCAATTTCACTCCATGTAAGAAATGCAATACATGAACATTTTTCAATGTTTTATTTAAGAATAATAGCAAATGCTTTCTTTTTCATGCAAAAATCATCCTATTTTCTTTATTTGGTACCATTAAAGAACATATGTGTACTCAGAATTTATCAAAAGAAAATTAATATATCCAACTATTTAACAGGATAGATTATTAGTGCTGTTTTCAGTGATGATTAACATGTCAGGTAAATGATATCAATATAACATATGTAGCTTCTTAGATTTTAGCTTCCATTTTAGTTATTATCTGTATGTGAAAATCTAATTTGTTAATTTCAACATCACAACATATTATGCAAAATCACTCTTTAACTGATTTGAAGGGTCAGGTAACTATTTCTCATTGGTATGCATATTATCAGAAAGATCAGTGAACATTGACTTGAATGACCTAAGGCTATGCACCTGTGGATCATTTGGTTTTTTTTAATGCATTAATTAATATGAATTAATCTAACTTTATCCATGTGTTTAAAACTGCTAGTAATCATCTTCAGCTGTTAAGTCATGAATAATAGCTTTGAGTTATTGTTTGAATCCAGAGGAAGTAGCCCAAGTAGCAGTATTATAGGTCTGCCTCCTCCATCCTGCTGTACCACAGTCCCCTGGCAAGAAATGTTCAGATCCCTCCTATTGGAAGCTGTGGGGTGTGTAATTGCTGTGGAAATGTCTAGAGGTGCCAGTGGATATGGTTTCACTCAGACAGAGTGGTTGCAATATGTCCAGCTCCAGTAGCTCCATGGCTTTGCTTAAAAGGCTCCTATATATCAAATTAGGTACCATTTCAACCTATTTCTAGGAATATACTACATAAACCAATAATTAGCTTATTGGTTTGAACAGCGGTCACCTCATCTCAGAGCCTTGAATGATCTGACATTTTGGCTTGGATCCAACATAGAGGCTTTCCTTGTCCATTTTCCACAGCTTTGATTGATTTCTCCAGTGGCTGTAATGGAAAAATCAGCAAAGATTTATTTACTTGCACATCAAAGAAATATTCCAGAAGAAGGAACTGGCAAAAGAACCTCTGAGTATTCTTTGCCTAAGTAAACCCTGTGAAATTTATGAGGATGCCATAACTTGACACATAACTTGAAGGACGTACATATGCACACTCAAAACAAAACAAAACAAAACAAAACAAAACAAAACTCCAAAGCTGATTAGGGAATGGGTGGATATGGAGTGGGCACGAAGCATAAGCAAGCCAGCATGAGCCCCGTTACATCCTTGGAGTTATGAAATAATGAGAAGAATATAGGCAACATAGTCTTTCGGAAAGACCAATCAATGCATCTATTTTTTCCCAGAAGGCACATTTTTTTCTTCAGAGGTAGAGAGATATATTTTGAAGGAGGATGAGAGAGGAAGACACAGTAATAAGTACATACCCTTACCAAAGTCCCCAGATCAATGAAGAGTATTCCAGTGTCCTGTTTGACAATATATATAGAGAGAAAGCAACAGAAGGCAAGAGTGTCAGCTGATACTGAGCCCTCGTGCTAGATGCATGGATCACTTTGGGCTATGACTTGGCATGCCCAGTCACCCATTGCATTATCTTGATAAAAGGAAGGACCAGGATCAGTAAGGTCACTGAAATACCCTTGCTAGATACAGTTGCCTGATCAGAGCTGAGAGATGGTGTTGGAACTGTCAATTGGAATAAGCAAAAAAACAAACAAACAAACACAGGTTTAAACTCAGAATTAATATAGAACAACATGAATTAGAGACAGAGAGCAACAACAGTTGAACCATGGCATTCAGCCATTTGTGACAGACAAGAGTGGAAAAGTTCAGTACCAGCAGGTTTTCTTCAAACAGTGCCAGCTGTACTATTGACTCAGCTTCCTAGCTGGTGCAGTGGAGTCTGCCAATGTACCTTTCTGCTGGAAATACTTGGAATCTTTGTTGGAGGGCAAGATAGCTGAGCAGAATGTCCTATGCAGATGTGATGGTGATGGATGGTAGCTCCCATGTCAATGAAGTGGGAAATACTACAAACAAGCGTTAGTTTTATGTCAGAAAAAATAGTCACTTTATGTTTTTCCACTTTTTAAAATACTCTTGTATATGTGCATGTGTGTGTGTGTGTGTATATTCATTACACACACAGACACACACATACAGACACACACAGACATATCGTATATGTATGTGTGTGTGTGTAGATATATATATACATATACATATATGTATATGCTATTGCTCAGTTTACATTTTTCATTGATGTTGGATGTACTGTTGATTTGAGGGAGAAAAAAAAACTATAGCCCAAGAACTCAAAAGAGATATACATCTCCTAATGGATCTCACAAATTCAAAGGAAGAAATTAACAAGTCCCTTTGTGAAAAAAGAAAGAAAAAAGTTGTGTCTTATTATAAAAATCAAGCATTACTTCATGGTTTTGTTTACTTTGTGAAAAAAATTCATACTTCAGGAAACAATGCATCTTGTGGTTTAAATTAGTATGTTTTAGTATGTTTTGTGTAAGACTAGGCTTCATCACCAAACTTCAGTGATACTTAATACGGATATAAAACATTACTTAAGGACTTTCGATTTTCTTCTCCCATGGACCAAAAGCAGGCATGTGCCTTGGAACATACCATATGTAGCCATTCTGCCAATAGAGAAGGACCATTTTTTATCTTCTTGCAAAAGAACTTGGTATGTGGAGAGTTCTGTTGCTGCTAAGTAACAGTACATCACATAAAATGTATTTCAAACTTTGCTAATATAAAGAATATCATGTTTCTCTTTATTCCTGCTATGTGTCTGTCTAAGAACCTTTGAGGTTTTTTGCTCCAGACAAGAGGCAGAACTAAGTTACAGCCTTGTGTGTCAGTCAGTCATTGCTTCTTCATCCTAGAATGCTTTGTTGTAGGCTAATAGCTGAAGAATCAATAAATTAGTTATTCATTGAATATGCAGGCTTAATTTTAACACCAATTCTAGCCTGAGTTTATTTTAGGCCCTTACTGCTCTATGCTGTGATCCAGCATTATCTTGTGGTGATCCCAGCAATGCCATTGCCAGGATGGGATCAGGACCCAAACGCTTTCAACTGCACCGGTTGGCTGCCGGCGGATGGGTAGCATTCAGGATACACTCCTTACTTCTGCAGTACAGCCAGCCTCTTCCTGGGCTGTATTGCGGAAGGAAGCACTTAATAGTGCTTCTGCCCTTCCCGCACACCCACAGCCAATGGGATAGTTGTGCGAAGGGAGGCCATTACCGGATTTTTTCTGGTAATGGTTTACGGTGCTATCACAACAGTTGGGGTCATGACAGCAGTGGGACTGCAATGATGTTGTGCAATGGCAAGCGTTGCAGACTGGAAGCAATGCATTGCCATGCTGGGATGGCACTGTGGTGCAGTGAGGGCCTTAGATTTTTTTCTGTGTCCTCTAGCCTGATGAATTCTGCAAACTAAGGACTGTCAACCAAATGATATATTGGCAGGCTTCCATCAGAAGGAACTGCAAGCCTTGGCATTTTCATGTTGTTCTGCCTGGTGTATATTTTTCTCTTTGTATGTAGTATAACACACATGCACAAGCACATGTGTGCCGGTATGCACTGTCACATGTACACATCTCAGACATGTGTTCATTTTTCCATTAGAGACAATAAGCAAGAAAACAAGACAAGGCTCTGTCTTAGACTTTTCTCATACCATGCTAACAGTATAAACCTGATGGAAGAGGTGACTTGTTATATGTGAATGAAGCGTGTTCTAATGAGGCTATTTATTTACACAGTCCCAACAGACAACATACTGAAGGCAATGCATTGTAAGTTACAAGCATATGAAACCTCAAGACAGATGATGTTCCTCACTGTACTGGCACGTATACCAATGAGAAAAAGACTGATCCTACTATTGAGGGAAATGTTGTGTCTGATGAGGATGACTTTGAACAGGATGTTGTGATTCTGAAATGGAGAAACTGAAACATTTTCTTTCAGTAAGCATTCATTAAAACGTGAGCTAAAATGTTAACTTGTAAATGGACTCCAGGAGTAATATTTCGCTGGACAATTTATCCTGACTGAAAAAGTACTGTTAAGACAAGTGAACATTGCTAATTTTGGTTACACTAGCAATCTTTCCTTGGTATAAACACATTCTTTAATGCTTTTTCATAAGAAATATAGAACAACTGCAGTTTTTATGCTGAAAAACTTGATTTTGAAATGGTTATGCATGACTTTCAGACTTAATGAGATGAAGCATACAGTAATGAATGTAGCTCCAATAGAAGAGAAAGGGAACAGGTGGAGCCATGTCCTCACAATCGTTTTCCGCAAGCCCTTATCTGGGAATGGCTTTGCCTTCCCTTGTCTATTGTCTGGGAGGATGACTTTAGGGAGGGTTCTAGGGGGATGCTTCTCCCAGGTAACCCCAGCTTGACTCATCTATTTAAGGCACAGCAGGACAAAAATCATCCCCTTTGCTCTTCTCCTGCCCCCCTCCCCATCTCTGTCCCTATAGTGTGAGCTGCAACTAATCACATTCACAGCTGAGTAGGATTTTTTTTTTTTTTACCATGTCCGCATTGGGATGTTTTTTCCGTACTCCATGCTATATGAGGTTTTGTCCCCCAGGTTTCCATTTTGTCACAACAGCCAGGGTGCATGCACTTTAACAGCTATAGCTGAGGTACTCTCAAAGGCACTAGAAGGTGAGGAAACTTCAACCACCTGCCTGTTATTGCCAACCAGGAAGAGGGGTGAAGTGGAAGGTTCCTTGCTCCAGGCTTGAATCTTCTTCAAGAGTGGTAACCACAGTCTTTTTTTTAAAAAAATGTTTATTAAAAATGCAAAAGAAACTTATTATATAAATAAACAGTTGTTCAAACAGGTTAAACAGTAAATCAATAAGCATAGCTTATTTAAGAAGAGATATAAAAGTAAATTGATCTATGCTTGGGCACCACCTCTCTTTAAAGGAGACAGGTAGTGATGAACAGAAAAAGTTTCCGTCCCTGTTCAGAAGTAGGGAAGAGAATACTTTAGGAGGCTTGGCCTAACTGGGCTTCCCATAATCCAGTGTCCTCATGCCCACATGCTGCTGCATTGCAGATTCCTGTTGTTGAATAAAGTTCTGTCCATTTCTAACCTAACATCATTGTCCTGTGTCATCATTCTTGGTGGGAGTGTAATTATTCTCTAATACTATATTATCTGATTGTTGCATAGATTCTGATAACAGGTGATATGAAGTTGATAAACTGTATAATATGAAATTTAAAAACTAGGTCTTAAGTTTTTAAGAAGTATTTTTCTTGCATGAGAAGTCTGGAAATAATTACATTTATTCTACATAGGTTATATATGTCTTCTGTGTTGTTTCCATGATTCTCCCACACATTGTATTCAGAATACAATGCAGAACTTATACTGATGGATCTGTTTCCACCAGTGATTTGACAGTAGCAATCTCCCTCTTTCACTGGAGCCCCCTGCACACTGCAAAACCTGCTGCAGATGTCAGGGAAACTCTTTGAAGCAAGTTTTATGGCAGTACCCAGGCCAAAAATGGCAGGCACAGAAAGGTGTCATGCTAGCACTGCAATACCAGTGTGATGTTGGATTTAAACTTGTAGCTGTGTATTGCATATCTTGCCCTAAATCATGGATCATCCAGAGCCCAAAATGGCTAATAATGTGAGAAGTAAAGCACAAACTCTTGCATTGCCTGTGTACAAAAGCTGACTTTAAGAATATTCTTTGAAAGTGTTCTACCAAAAACTGAAGATCATTTTGTGGAGAAAGTTTAATACTAGGTCTGGGGGGTGAGGGTTATTACTGTGTACAAAAATGCAGAGATTATGATTACACTTGGGAATCCCCACAAAAGAACACATTAATAGGACTTACTTTACGGTCTAGTAGGATTGGATAAACTCAGGGACTCAAACTGATCATTTGCAGAATCGATTTCCATTGATGCTTAAAAAACCTTCTCAACAGAGGACTAGGTAACTAAAATGATCTAGGTTCTTCAGTATAGTTAGTGGTCTTTCTGACTGTAACTTCACTAAACAGATGCCAGTATGATTTAAAAATTGTGTGTATAATCACCATTTTCACTTTTTGCTTCCTTTGAATTAAAAAAAAAAGTACACATAGAGGTTATCCTTGACTAATTTATGCTGACTTCATGCCAACTTTGAATATATTTGTTGAAGATTTCCTGTAGCATATATTTGAGGCTGTCAAAGAGGCTTTTATCCGGGAAAAAATTGTGCTGGTTTTAATTACAATTTTAAATGGCTCTATAACCATTGTGAACTCTGGGTTTACATCATTTTTATGATAGCCTCATAGTTCCTGGTTTATTGATTTTGTCATTTGTTTCATTACACTTAATGCAAACCTTTTGTACTGAGTTACTGTGTTCTCTGGGGATGGCTGGGAGTAGGGGGGTCAACATGTAGTGTCTTGGCCAGAACAGCACAGCATATATAATTTTACCATGGACTGAACCAATCATGTAGAGCTATAAATATTGTTCAGCAGGATGTTGCAGAAACATGCCAGTGTGACCTATTCCCTTATACATGGTAGGAGTGTAGGATTTCCAAGCAATATTTGTCTTTGCTTAGCACCCTTTCTCAACAAAGTTGAAACAATGCTGTTCATATTTTATTATAGCTCTGTGACATGTATTTGGGCAATATGTGGCAAAAAGTAGTTAAGTATTGGCCATTTTAACATGGAAGCAATAAACAAATGCAGTATAAAGATGCCTGACCCAGGTGAATTAGACTAAGAGATGATAGAAAATTTAGCTAAAATGTGAGTCTTTCCTTGCTGTGTTTTTTTTATGTTTTTTCCTTCCTGTGCTTTTTTACATGCATATACAAACTCATATGTACATACATCAAGATAGATGTTGAAGCTAACACTTTTTACAGAGATGTGGCATGTGCATAGGAGATCCATGCACTGCATTTCAAAGAAGTTGTGTATATTTACTATGAAGTAGGAAATGATCATACCATTCAGATCAAAGAATACAGGCTTTGTTTGTATATGCATACACACAACTACAACATTGGAAAAATTGCTTTGTTATTATAACAAGCCCATAGAGCATGGGACAGTACATGGATTAATATAAAGATGGAGAAATGGGGAAAGAGCCAGAGACTGACTTCCCTTGTAATGCCTAAGAGCAGAGAGCGCAAGGCAGGCTAGAAGCATTTCTCTGACAGGTTATCTTACTAAAAATAGGAAGGCTGGCCAGTAGGAAAGCTAGAGTAGGTTCTAACATTCTATTCTTTTACTTTATTTATACCTTTTCTCAAAGCTGGGATTGGATGTGGCTTACAAAATAAAAAGAATTACAGAGAAAAAAATGCATATAGCAAAAAACATACATAAAAAGTTACTAAAACAGTATTAAACACTATAGAATTAAAACCATGCAGGACATTAATTTAGAATCCTCCTAAGAAATATTCTTCATTGTCTTCTGAAAAAAATGAATTGTGCTTTCTGAATTTCTCAAATTATTTTGTAATCCACTGATCTTCATCTGAGAACTTTGACTATAGGGAAGTCCAGTCGATAGATAACAGGGGTAAATTGGTAGACAGAAATGGATTATCTTCCAACAACAATTGCTTAGGTTTTTGACATTAAACAAAAGCAGAAAAGTGAAAGGCAGGCAGGATGATAAGAATGAAAACAGGAGGGAATCTTTGCTTAAAATTATTTTGACATAATGTGATTTGAACACTACTGCATAACATGTGGCATGTGGAAAATATTCTAGACAGCCACAGAGAGAGACTAACATAAGTATACAAACAATTAAATAGGTCCGATGTTTTAAAATGGATCCAGTATCTGAAAGTATTGAATAGTTCAGGTGTACTCTACACTGTATGTAGATGGTCCAGGAGCAATGCAGAAATTTGCCATAAAGAAAGGTTGCATGGGAGAATAACTTTAGCTTTATTATAAGACCAGGAAGAGGGATTTTTACATAATATTTTGTACACCAAAAACAGAATATGCACGCATACATGATCACTCTTCCTTTCCTAATCTCTTAAATGTAACCCTCTCCAGGTCCATAATTGTGTTGAGCAAGTTATAGGTAAACCAGTAAACTGTAGTAAACCTAGATCACTCTACTTATGAAGGTATAGAGATGAAAAATAAAGATAAATGTCTGTGTTTATCAATCTTTTGATATTTTAGCTGCGACTTAAGTTTAGAGTCCTATTAAGACATTTACTTCAGGACTTAATCAACATGTGAGAAGAGGAAACAGTGCTATCTGTACTGCAGCTTCTTCATCCTTGCTCTGCCACCTTACTTATTTATTAAACCTTGAAATGAACACCTTAATTAGTAGGAGGTTTTCTCTTCTGTGTTGATAAAATATGAAAAATGGGTTAGTACACTATAAGTTAGCATGAAAATATGTAGAATTCTTAAGCTTTTTAGATTGGTTTTGAAAAACAGTTCCTTATTAGTAGCTGAACAGTCCTGCAAAGCAAATGCAAAATCTGTAAAAGTTAGAATTTCATAGTTTGCACATTACCTTAGAAATGCATAGCTTAAAAATATGAATTCATCTTTAGTGATAAAATGCTTTTTCTTGTAGAAGCCAGGTTATTAAACAGAGGATGAATTTTAAATTTAAAGTAGTCTTATGTGTTAAAGGAAAATGGAGTGTCGTTCTCAACTTTTATTGGTCCTTCAGGTGTAAAATCATTTCAGATTCAGAATAAGCTAGCTGTATACCTTATCACCATTTTACAGGAGAGAATGGACTGTGTATTAGCTTATTAATTAAAATAAAATCCTTCGTGCAAATGGTTTTTGTTCAGTGTCCTGTACAAGGATATGCATAACAGAGAGACTACAGTTTCGGCAATTGAAAAAATAAGTATAGGTAATCAACATTTTCCCATAAACTTTATGGAATGGTTGAAACTAAGACAGTTGTATTCTGGTGCTTATCACTTCAACTCTGGCATTTGTCCTGTGATTGCATGAATTATATGGAACATAATTTTCTTGACTAGGTCAATGCTTATGCTGTATGTGCTGTTGTGCCCAGTAAATGGGAGACTGCAGAGGGAGCAAAAGGCATAGTCAGGCAGTGGGTTCAGCTACCATGTGGTTGTCCAGTTCAAGTCACATCTTGGAACAGCTTCTCAACTTCATGGAATGGGGCCTCTTACTGAACCCAAGAAGGGAGTTATTTTTCTTTCTAACCTGCTTCAGGGCTATAAATTTTATGTCCTGATTAGTTTTTGGCATTACTATCTGAAGACTTGTGGTGACATCTTCAGTGCTACAGAAACAAATTATTTGGCACATGGATCACCAGGATAGCTCTCATTTCCTTTTTCTTCCCTGGATATGTCTTGGTGTGGATTGCAAAATGCAAAGCACCAGCCACTACTCAGAATAGGAAACCCATCAATGTCTTTCATATGGACATTTAACCATTATTCTCCTTCTTGGGGCTTGAGAAAAAATGGATATCTACCCTACAGGATATTTAAAGATGATATTCTATAGATGAGGGAAGCTTCACAAAGAATGAATAACTCATAATATAGGGTTTGTATTATGCTTATGAAATCCTTATGCCCCATTGCTAATGCAGAATGCTTAGATAGTTTTCTAGTGGTATAACTGAGCAAGAGTGACTAAAGCTAGTTTTAGCCCCAAAAGGAATAGATCCTGAAATGAATGGACCTTGGTAGTTTCCATATATATAAGTCCCATAGTTATCAATGATGGCATTCTAATTGAGAGTACAATTGCATCTAGACCAGTGGTTCTCAACCTGTGGGTCCCCAGATGTTTGTGGACTTCAGCTCCCAGAAGCCCCAGCCACTATGCTCAATGCTCAGGGCTTCTGGGAGCTGAAGTCCAAAACATCTGGGGACCCACAGGTTGAGAACCACTGATCTAGACCTAGGGTTCCACAGATATTGAAGACTAGGAGGTACTCTGTTCAAAAAAGCAGACAGCATGTTGAACTATAACTCCTCAACCACTCAAATGTATCATCAGCATTCTAAAGGCCATCTTGGACTCCTCCTCCTCCTCTTCCTCCTCCTTCTTTTTCTTAATGTTGCGCCTTTCTCCCAACAGTGGGATTCAAGGTGGCTAGCAACATTAAAACATCTGTAAAAGTATAAATATAAAAAACAATCAATTTATAACATTGGAGCATCAAGTTGACTTCAATTGATGATTGAAGACCTCCAAGTCACCCCATCCTCAACTACCCTACTCAGGTCTTGCAGATTCAGGGACGTCTTCCTTGATTGAGTCTATCTATAATGCAGTCTTCTTCTTTACCTCCTGCCTTCTGGCTTACCAAAGATTATGGTCATTTCTAGTGAGTCATATCTTCTTATGATACGGCCAAAGTACAACACCCTCAGTTTAGCCATTTTGACTTCTAGGGAAAGTTCAGCCTTGATTTGCTCTAGGGGCCATTCATTTGTCTTTTTAGCAGTCCAGGGTATCCATAGAACTCTTCTCCAGCATCACATTTTGAATGAGTTGATTTTCTCGCTATCAGCTTTCTTCACTGAATGAAATAAAATGGCATGGGCAAATCATCACTTTATTACATTTGAGGACCTTGTCTAGTTTCTTCATAGCTGGCCTTCCAAATCCTAGTCTTTTTTCTGATTTCTTGACTACATTCTGATTAATGACTGAGCCATGGTATGGCAAATCTTGAACTATTTCAATGTCTTCATTGGCTGCTTAAAGATTATGTAAATCATCTGTGATCATTATTTTTGTTTTCTTAATGTTCAATTGTAAACCTGCCTTTGCACTTTCTTTCTTTGATTTCTTCAGTAATTGTTCCAAGTCTTTGCTATTTCTGCTAGTAACATGGTATCATCTGCTTGTCTTAAATTGTGGATGTTCTTTGCTCCAGTTTTTGCACCTCCTTCCTCCAAGTCTAATCTTGCTTTGCATATGATATGTTCAGTATACAACAGATAGGATGACAAAATGCAACCTTTCCTGATCCCCTTGCCAGTTGAAAACCATTCTGTTTTCTTGTATTGTTTCCTCACCGCATCTTCTTGTCCTGCATACAGCTTACAATCAGGACAATCAAATGTTGTGGCTCACCTATTTCTTGGAGAGCGACCCATAGTTTCTCCTGACCTACACAATTAAGGCTTTGCTAAATCTGGGAAGCACAGGCTGATTTTCTTTTGAAAATTCCATCTTAAAAATCTTAATATTAAAAATATTAAATATATTAACATACATTAAATATTAAATATCAAATCTTAATATTAAAATATTAAAATACATTAAATATTAAATATATTAAAATGCATTAAAAGCTATACCAATCTTAAAAGAAACCTGCATAGCATCAAGAGGCCACACCCAGTCAATTTATAAAGGCCTGACAGCACAAAAATGTCTTAGCCTGTCATCAGAAAGAGAGGAAGAATGGGGACATCCTGGCCTCTGTGGGAGGGATTCCAAAGTCTGGGAACAGCCATTGAGAAGGTCCTCTCCCTTGTTCCCACCAAACACACTTGAGAGGTTGGTAGGACAAGGAGAAGGGCCTCTCTGGATGATCTTAAAGTTCTGCTGGGCTCATAAAGGGTACATGGGGACAGATAACCCCCCATCCTGAAAAGAGTGCTCAGGGGACCAACAGATGTTACAACAGAGAGATTGTCAAAGGAACCAGACCCTGTGACAGACCCAGATACCAACTCTATTCCCATTTCTACTATTATACTATTTCAGGACCCATTAATGTAATCTACAGCATTTTACAGAGGACAGTGTTGGGAAACTGCAACTGGGCCAGGGATACTTTTCAGGTTACCTATGTGCTCAGGGGACTACACAAAATGTGTTGCTGTTTTTTTTAAGTTAAAAACTATGCCAGGAACAAACTGATTTTTTTTTTTAAGTGCCACAAGACTTTTAGGAATCAGGAGCAGGGCGACCAGGGGAAAAGATAGCATATTCTCTCTCATCTGCCCCTCTCATCCTTTGCAGAAACAGAAATCTCCACTCATGTCTTCACCCACTTACCTGTTTCTGTGCCTTCCTCTTGTGAGCCAGAAGACTTTACTGGAGCCCCAGGCAGACTGTACAGAAGCTGCATCAGCATTTCTTGTTATTCTCCCCCCCCCTCCATTTTCATGCCTCTTCTAAAGTCACAACAGTTTTTGGAGGTTTCCCTTTCAAACCCCACTCTCGATCCACCTTTTGGCAAACAGCTGGTTTGAATTTGCTCTGTTTGTTCTATAGTCATGAAGCAAACTCAGTTCTGACTGCTCCAGGTCAGAAACAAACAATCAGCCCCCCTCAGTTTCCATCACTCTCATCTGTGTACACTGAAAAGAATGGGGAGGCAAAGGTGAATGAAACAGCATCAGCTGAGAAGTCACAGTGAAGACTCAGTTCAGCCACAATCAAAGGGAAGCAGGTTGGGGTCAACAGTGAAGGAAGAGAAGTGAATCATGGAGGATTGAAAGGGGAGAGACTTTATGATTGAGAGTTGAGGGGTTGAGAGAAGAGAAATATTTTGTTGGGGATGGTGGATTAAGAGAGAAGCAATTTTTAAAAAGGCCTAGTGGGAAAGGAACTGAGCTGCTTAGTACCTTGTCACCAATTTTCAGCATTTGGAATTTTTCAGATGCATTTTTCAGTGGTGGGGCCAGCAAGTGGCCCAGAGCTATACTTTACCCCCTCCCCTGGACACAAGGCAAACAGGCCAATCTCTACTCGAAAGAGTAAGTGGACATAAATATGACATCAAAACAGTAATATTCAAAAGCTTGTGGAAGAACACTTCTGTCTCCCAGGATACTTTGTTCCTTGAACAAAAGAATTTCACAGAGAAGGGAAACAGCTGAACAAGAATTCATCAAGAGGTTCGGCTCTGCTGCACATGGCTTGAATAAGGAGAAAGGGTGTTTAATCTTCCTTCCTATGCTAATCAGGTCACCTATGAAGAGATGTCTGTATTATCACTCAAATTTGTTTGTTTTTTAAAAAAACTTTGGGCAATTTTCTTTATTTTATTTTTACCTATATTCTTACACTCTTGTTCCTTCAGGCCTTCTAATTTCATTCCCTCACCCACTGGATTATGTATATCTAGAGATTAAACTCTTCTTTTTTGGGCTGGCATGAAGAAAGAAATTTCCTCAGCACTCCCAACTAAGCAATTTTGGCATGTGCATTAGAGGTCTCACAGAATAATAAGCTTGATGTAATCCAGTGCCAGACCCAGATATTGTCCCAATTAGCTTGAGACTGGAGGCTGTTAGGCAGATTTGGGGGGAGATACACCAACAGAATCTCAATACTGCTTCTCAGCCATGTAAGCATATCGTCAGAATTGACAGACTGCTGGACAGAGCATCTGGCTTATGAGACAGAGTTTTTAATGCCCTTGCCCTTCAGTGTTGTCCTGTCTTCCAGCGCTCTCCTGCTGCACCATGGAATAAACTGGTAGACAGAGCTGGGTGAGACACCCCTCCCCTTCCTTTAACCAGAGAGGGGTGTGTGTGTGTGTGTGTGTCCTGTGTATTACAGGACAGGTCACTATCTTCATCAGAATCAGATCCTGGATAACTAATGTTAACCGTATAACAAAACTAACATTGAGAAGCAATGATTTTTAACCCATGTGGCATGATTGTGATCCAAAGGGAAGGAAGGACAGCCATTACCCTACATGCCCAGTATAGAGGCGTAGGAGTCTACATTTTAAAAATAGCTAAATGTGTCAGGGCATTGCTTTTCAGGCAGCCTTGTTTGCTAAATGAGAAACACTGTAGTGACACCTCAGCTTCTGAGGTAGCACTCAACTTCTTAATTAATAAAATGATAATTTTTTTAAAAAAAAAATCACAAAATGTAACAGACATGAATTCCTTATGAAGTTCTTGTTAAAGAAATATTAAGAGCTGTATTACCTGAGACATTGGAAAGCCTGCTGTTTCTGAGTCATTGACATATGTAAATACAGATAGAACACAGGAGTTATTTATTAATAGCGATACGTATTAAGTGTTGATTGTTACCTTTAAAGCCTTACATGGTTTGGATTATCTTTAAAGCCCTACATGGTTTAGGTCCAAGTTACCTGCAGGATGACCTCCTCCCATACAATCTGCCCTGTATACTCAGGTCCTCTGGGCTGGCCAGGACTAGACTGGCACCCAGAGAACCTTCTCATCGGCCGTCCTAGACTGGGGAATGACCTGCTGGAAGGGATTTGACAGCAAAATATGCTGTGTGATATATATATATGCATATTTGTATTTTAAACTGTTTTATCTATTTTTAGTATATTTTAACTTATGATGTATTTTAAATTGTATTTTAGTTCATCTTGTACCCTGCCACAAGGCTTGGGGAAAGGTGGGTAACAATTTTACAGTAAGAATAATAATAATAGTAATAATAATTTGAAAAAAATATAGAAATTTATGGGGCAGAACTTGGAAGGAGACATATAACAGTAGTGGTCATTCTATTTCCAACTCATGCCAGTTTGACAATTATATATCTATTGTAATTCTGTCCCGTTTTCTGTATTTAAATTCAGTTCATTTCCCCCTACAGTGTGCATTTGTTTACATTTTTCCTTAAATATCTGTTGTATATTTCTGTGTATATTTTTCACCTCCCATTGCAAAATCAAAGATGTGAATTCCAGTGGATAGCTGTATTTCAGTCAACACATTTGACAGTCAGTGTTAGCAAGATCAGTTCACTTTAAAATCCAGACTGACCATAGGAATGTAAGATGAGCCACATTAGGTCAGACCAAAAATTTATCTAGTCCAGTGGTTCTCAACCTGTGGATCCCCAGATGTTTTTGGACTTCAGCTCCCAGAAGCCCTGAGCATTGACCATAGTGGCTGGGGCTTCTGGGAGCTGAAGTCCACAAACATCTGGGGACCCACAGGTTGAGAACCACTGATCTAGTCCAACATTGTGTTCACACAGTTGTTGATCAGTTGCTATAGGAAATCTGCCATCAGGACATAAGTGCGACTACACCCTCTGACTCATTTTCTGTTGCAACTGCTACTGTGGAATATCCCTTCTGAAAATGGTATACTGCCTCTGAGGCATCCTGTCTCTGATACTAGAGATGATAGCTAGCCATTGATGGCCCCATTCCCATGGATTTCTTCATTCCCTTTTAAAGTTATCCCAGTTGGCCATCATAAGTATGTAACTATATTTTGTGGTAGTAGATTCCATAGTTTAACTATTTGTGGTATTAAGAAATACTTTTTTAAAAATCTGTTCTGAAACTCCCAATGGATGGCCATAGATTTTAGCATAATTTTATACATATCTAGCAAGTCTCTCCTAAGCAAAGTGCTATTCCTCTTAGGCTAGATAGTATGGTACAGTTGTTGTTAGAATATGTGGTGTTTTAGAGTTTGCATGTGTTTGTGCATTATATGCATATATGCGTTATTGTACTGCGTAACAACTTGTCAGTCATAGGGATTGGCTTTGAGCCAACTGCAACTGAGTTCTAGTTTTGGCTGCAATAGACAAGGGCCAAATGAGTATAAAACAGACCGTTTCCTCACTACACTGTTATAGTGCTATTATTCCCCTTTCAACCTCCTATGGAATCCTGGGGTTTGCAGTTTAGGGAAGGGCCTTTGGAATTCTCAGCCAGAGAGCTCTTTGGCCTCAGTAAACTACAAACCCCAGAATTCCATAGGAGGTTGAAAGTGGAATAATAGCATTATAACAGTGTAGTGTGGAAAGGCCTTCTGTCTCCTTCTGTCTACTCCCCACATCCAGCAGCTTGGAACTCAGTTTGCAGCAGCTGAAGTAAGCTGGGGATAAATGGTGACAGTGGGAAGAAGAGAAAAAAATGCAGATATTTTAAGAACAGCTGAAAGAGAACAACTGTAGTGAGGAAATGGTCATAGTCAAACTACAAGTCAAAGGTCACATGCTAGCTGAGGTAAGGTTGAGGCACATGGAGTATATTGCTAGCTGAGGAACAAGTTCCTGAGACTAAGCAGCTGGCTTGTAAGGAAATATTTTATGTGCTCTACTTTCTCTCCATTGGCTTGTGTGGTTAGCTGAACATCTTCAGGTTCTGGGGTCAGCCAACAATGCATTACTGCAGCTTAGAAAGCATCCCTGAATTAAATACCCTGAGCTACAATCTCTGGCTGACTGAAAAGACAAGAGTGTTGTGGGTACAAGATCTGGGTATTTGCTTCAGGAGATTTTAGCATAAAACTTCCTTTGCACCTTGTATCACTAGTGCTAACAATTGTTCCTTAATAGCCCCTTATTAGGATTCTCTGCTCTTTTAGCCTCTATTGTGTTTTTTTTCCCCTTATGTGTTTAATTTACAGATATCTCTTTTTAAAATGTGACAATTGCAATTCATCAGTTTAATCCAGATCTTAGAATGTTAGGTTTGAAAATGAATCTAATAATGTTAAATTTTCAAAATTGGAAATTAATTTGTTTCTGCTAACTCTAATGCTGCTTGAAATGGTTTGATAAGCATTAATTAATTTGTTATCTGAATCATTTGTCCCATAACAGACTGTGGAATTTAGAAAGAATGGCATGAAAGTTGTCACAATTGACTCAACATTAACATTTTATTAGTGGCACCTTTAAAATTGTTGGGAAAGTCTGTTCCATGTAGGTTCTCATCTTATGACCTGTTCTGTTAAATTTTATCACTAATCTGCATTGCTTTTCTCTTTTTCATACCTTTTCCCACCCTCAGCAATATATGCAATTGTTCACTGGTCCTTCAAACCATTGTTTGTTAAAGGTTACTAAACAATGATAGGTTAATGTCGGCTACAGACCATCGATCCCTCTAGGTCAGTGGTTCTCAACCTGTGGGTCCCCAGATGTTCATGGACTTCAGCTCCCAGAAGCCCTGAGCATTGACCATAGTGGCTGGGGCTTCTGGGACCTGAAGTCCACAAACATCTGGGAACCCACAGGTTGAGAACCACTGCTCTAGGTGCAGCAATAAGTGATAGGCTACAGAGATTGGTCAGTGAATCAAAGGTTGTAGAATTCTTGATTAGAAATACTTTGAATGCCTCTGAGTATATCATTTTTCTACACAGCAGAATCATTACACCCATTTTCTTCCTGTAAATATGCTATGCAAAGATCAGTGGTAGAGCACATTGTTTTGCTCATTTAATTCAACGGGATTTATGAAGAGACTTTAAAAAAGAATTTTAAAAATAGGCAGATATGGTAAAACATGGATTTAGCTAGCTGCATCTTTTGGCTCCCAGCTCCAACCTTACTAAACCAGTCACTTAGTGTAAGCCACTAAGAAAGAATGGAAGGTGGGTGGGAAGTCAAGCAGAATATAGGAGGGGAAAATTTTTCACTTCATTATTCAAGTGCCTAGCACTGTAATCAATAATAAGCATACTAGAGGCTTAGATATTGCTTCATGGCATTTCATGCCCAATAATAAAAGTAAATTAGAATAACATTAACAGAGGAGAACTGAAAAGAGTCACAGTGTGCACACAAGCCCACACACCCTATTCCTCAGAAAGAAATGCAGGCCGATATGGGGGATCTGTCTTTCAGACCTGAAAGGCCTGACATTCTGTAAGAGCCACGGCTGCTCATCCAATTCCTTCCCTATCCGAGCTCTTCAATTACCTTTCAACACTTTTTCTGCTGGATTTCGAGTACATTTTCGATCTCTTTCCCTGTTTCCAAAGGCAGTGATGATACAGCAAACAGATTAGCCAACCTATAAACAAAGGCATGTGATGCATTTCTTCCATTCCTAATGGTTCTTCTCTTTAGGTCTTCTTGTACTGCCTTACTGTTTTGTTCTGTACTGTACTGTTCTACTGTCTTACTGAATCTGCCAGAGGGAGAGCCATGTGCCCTAATGAATTCCAACATTTAAAAAATATTAATTTATTAAAATATAGAATTAATTTCAACAGCCATCAGGAAAGCTAGCAAGTCAAGCTATATTGTGAAAAAAAAGTTATAAATTAATAACTGAATTATTTTATTAGCTAGTTATTTCCACACTTGTTTGATTATAGATTTTTTTAAAAAAATACCAATATTTCACACCATTTTGGCCAACCAGAGATGGAATCACAATATGGGGCTGTTGGGATGTGGAACCCATGAAGCAGCACATTTAAGCATATTTAACTGTGCAGAAGCTGTTCTCAAAGATTTTTCCCAGCATTCAAGAGAGCCTTAGTGATAGTATCTTTATTCTCTACTGAATGAATTTGTGACTAAAAAGAGACTTGATAGTTGATTTATCTGAAGCATGTAATGCAGTAATTTTGTAATACTGGTACCCAGTGTAAATGTAAAAACATTGGAATAAACCTGCTCAGTATGTCAAGTAGCAGAGAATCCAGCATCCTGTTTCCAACAGTGGCCAATAAATTCTACCAGAAGGGCTATGAGCAGGGAAATAAGGCAGCAGAAATGAAATGATAACATAAATTCATCTGACTTCTGTACTGTAAACATGTTTTAGGGAGCTATGCAACTTGTGTCGCATGATAAGGTTTGCTGAACGAAGGTAGTATTACCAGGAGTTGCAAACATGAGGAGTGCTGCCTTCTTAGAAGGTCATTGCACGTATTAGCTACAGTTTTCAATTTTAAATGAAGATAGGATGAAGATGACCTCATACTGCAGTTAGTGGAGAAATGTATTATGTCAAGACATAAATTGGCATATTACCCAACACTGTTTCTATATGTTCAGTGACGTCTGTTAGTCATGTTGGTTGGCTTGGGGGGAATGCAGTAATTCCATCAAAGCTTCCATTAAATCTCGGCACACTAACCTATCTTTGGCCAATTAGAGTAGATACTTACGTCATTCAACTGCATGTAACTCTAACTTGAATTTTCTACTGGAATGATCTGCATTAACTAAAGAAGGAAACAGATTGTCAGTATAGAATACAGATGTACCATCCAAGGATTACAGTGCTATTAGTGTCCTTTAGCACTGTAACTTACTTTCAGTTATTTTTTTCTCTTTTTATGAAAATCAAAATCTTGATTTGTGTTATGATTACATGGGTAGGATGAGGAGAGTGATTACAAAGAAGTGTATTGTGTATAACGGAAGAAAAATATTTGAGCATCTGCCTCTCCTTTGGGTATTGTTTGTGGAGAACATGTCTTTAAAGCATTTTACTTACTGAAACAAAACAAAACAAATATTATTTTGTTCTCCAATAATATAGTTGTGTTTTTTTTTAAAAAAAATGGCAGAGGCCAAATGCAGGTATCTTTAACAGGTAAACTACAAGTAGACAGAGGCAGCTTTGATTACCGTTTAGCTGTTTCTATTGAATTTCTGCAAAGGATGCAGTCATCAATATGCCCTTAATGTACATGGAATGGGAAGAGACTAAGAGAGATCAAGCACTGGAAACCCACATTCTGCTCTTAAAGTAGTCATACATACTTTTATCATAATGCAGATATTACACACAGAGAGAGATAAGAAAGCTTTTTGCAGGGAGTGTCATCACAATCTGTCCCTATTCTCACAGCTTTTTGTGAGTAGCCTTTTTGAAATCTAACATTTTATATTTTTATACAGCTGTGCATAATTAAACATTTGTTTGAAAATAATGTGGTGAAGCATACTTTATAAAATGGAAGGTTCTATCATACTGTAACATGTTGTTGGTTTAATTATTAAGAAAAATTACTTTTTTGGGCAACTGTCTAGTATCCTAAAATATTACTATATTAATGGTATCAGTGCTATACTCACTTACTAGGAAAACGTTCTATTGAATTCAGTTGGAACTTATGTCTCAATAGACATATATGGAAATGTACTATCTATTTAATATGAAAATCTTAGAAATCGGTTTTCTTGAAGTGTTTGAAATGAGTTTACTGTAGTTATAGGTCCCCATAGCATTTGGGAATTATAGTGCTATACTGCCACACATCCACACACATTTTTCACTCTCAGCAGCTTAATTCCTACCCCATGAAAAAACAATTTAAGTATTTGGGTTCAGTTCAGATCAGAATTACATCTTCAAAAGTTCATTTGTTTTTGTTTAACTCAGTGCTCCCTTCTAACTTTTTCTTAAGCATGTGTATTTGGTAACAAACACATTTATTTTCCATCACATTTAGTTTTAGATAAGGGCTTTACAATCACAATTTTACAAGACAGTTCTATAAATTCAGTGTTCTCGTTGGATTCAATGGGAATAATTACCACTGCAGTTATGGGACTGCAACCCTGATAAGCTAAGAATATAACTTATCTACCTTTACTTGAAATAAAAGAGGTGTACCTCTGAGAAGCATAAATAGTAAAGGGCTGCACACCATATAATTTTATTTAAAAAATCTTTAACATTATTGTTTCTAAATTGCTCTTCAGCTGTAAAATTGACAAATGGAATATTATAGAATAAGTGAAAATTAAACAAGCACTGTCTGCTACCTTACAGTCAACAAAGACAGAGAAAGAATGGGGAGAAGACATCCAAGGAAGAAGGCGGGGGGGGGAACCCCTTTATGCTAGTTAGGGTGCTTATTAGTAAAAAGATTAATGTGTTGTGTTTGTATGGTATTTTATAGTTCTCTTCAGAGAACACTTCATGTACTTTTGTAATCCTTAAAATGGTCTTGTAAAGCAGTTTGATATTACTAAGTGCAACTTGCAAATAAGAGAAAGTAGCTGAGATATTCACTGAGGATCATCTGCTGAATAAATTGCAGGAGATTTTGAAGCAACTTAATCCTATAATTGTCATCACCTTTATTATCGTTTTTAACAGTTTCATCGTTTCCCAGACTAAGATTTGGGACCATCAATGAATCGAATTATCTTCCAGAATCTAGGGATTACTGTGGTATTGTCAGATAATGTTCCATATTATGTCCCAATACCTGTAATTGCGCTATCAGGATCCTACCTACAGTAGTTTCATTCAGATGTTTCATCACTGCATTTGAAATTGCTCTCAAAGCACCTATCACTATTAATTTTACTAATATTAATATACTATTAAAGTATAATAATATTATTATATTATACATTGTTATATTATATTGTATTTATTATATTGTAATAAGGTTATTACTGCAGCTCATATATACATTATGGAAAAGTATATAATAATATTATGTTGTTGTTGTTATGGCATGAAATCTCGTTATGCCTATCCTCTAATGGAATGACATCCACAAATGAGGCAGATTCCCCTCTCCTTACAGACCCCAGACACATGCGCGCGCGCACACACACACACAGTCTATTCTGGAAGGCTGGGAGAGCCTCAGGAGCAGATCTTATGGTGCACAGAGGTGTTTCGAAGCTGGAGAACATGGAGAGGACCAATTACGTTAATGAAGGGCCACTTCTGCAGCCTTGGATTTAGCCCAAAATGTGCAAATTGTATGCAGGTTTACTTAGACACAAGCCTCAATATGTTTGATTAGGTCTAATCCCCAGCAAGTTAGGCTTGCAGCCTTATTTTTTCCCCCCACTCACGCTGTTTCTTATATCTCAAGTAACTAGGAAATTTTGACCTGGCAGTGTCAGGATTTTCTTTTTCTTTCTTTCTCCTCATTTGAGTTCTGTACTTGTTAGTGTTATCTAGGAGCTAATTGCCTGTCATGGACAACTTTGTTCTCTAGGGAACTATGACACCAGAGCAAGTAATTTAACTGTGTAGTGCAGAACATCTCTTTTCTGTGTGTCACCTCAGTGTTGTGAAGTAAAGAACTGTTTCAAGTCTGGCTGAATCTCAAGGATGGAATTTTGTACCAGTTGTTCTACACCTGAACCATTATGGGAGGAATGAAAATTATTTTTTCTGTTTTAGCAGAGTCTGGAGTGTGCAGACAGTGGATGTATAACTGCTACTGTCTGCCTTTTCTTCACCTTCCATAAAGAGGCTTATAGCAGAATATCTCTGTGAAATAAAGTTCAGCTCCTAGGAAAGTCAGGCTGTACTTGTTCTCTTTAACCACAAACACATAATGTCAATTTGTTCCCAAGAAACAGTTCTAGTGCTCTGGAAAGAATGCAGTGGCCAATGCAGTTATATTTAGCGAGCAAAGTTTGGTGCAGTGTTGGATGGAGGAAAAAGGCTGCTAAAAATTGAAATCACAAAAATGGCTTGTGTTGTCTAGCATGAAGAGAGCTGCAGTCCTGCACATCTGCAGTCCTACACCAGTTTGGAGAAGACTGGCTGAAAGTTAAACATTTCCTTTTGGTAGTATAATATCATTCTAAACAGTCATGAGGATTAGAATTTTTCCAGCCTGTGTGCACATTTTTTACGCTGACAAGCTTTTGATTTTTTAAGCATATGTTGCTAAAGGAGATTGCAATCTAATGGTGCTGTTATTTCTTATTGTTGCATTTTAATAGGTATGTTTTCAACTAATGTGGAGGTGGGAAATAATGATTTACATGAAGCAATACTTACAGCATTATACTTTTTTGCCGTAAAAACAGTGTAATAGTGTTATTTTTGCAATAATGTATCACCTGGTAATATTACTACTTTTCTCATGCAGGATGTAACATTTCCATTATTTTATAAGAGCTAAAACGCTTTAGGTGCATTCTCAGACTTTTTTTTTTTAATTTAATGCCATTTTCTAATTTAGATGGGATGCTTTTTCCTAAAAAATGTACTTTAAAAAACACAAAAAAGTAATATAACGAATAACATAACAAGCCATTAAACTGGTTTTGTAATGTTAACAGTAATGAATTACTAGGTGTGGGCTTTGTAATGTGTTACATAATAAATTAATTTCTAAAAGCAACTTCCCAAACTCTAGTTTTGTTACCTTGAGTATTATATTTTAGTGGCAAGTTGAATATAAATACAATGAATAAACACATTCTCACTAAACAGATAGGCAAATAGTGAATAAACTGTTTTCAACAATTGGAGTCAGGGGAGATTCATCATTACAGTGTCAGGGAGTGAGACGGTGGCTATAATAATTAGCGCAAGTGGTCAATTCCTTAAAAATATTGTAGCATGGAATGTTCTTGTCCAGGGTACCGGGCAGTCAATTATGATGCTCTTTTCCACTTTCAGTGTTCACTCAATGTGGCAGCATAGAAAGCTAATTTATATCAAATTTTAATATTGTGTACATTGCCCAGCAGCTGTTCTCCAGGGTTTCAGACATGAGCCTTTTCTAGCTTTACTTGAAGATACTGGGAATTGATCATGAGGCCTTTTGCATGCAAAGTAAGCACTGCACCATTGAGTGATGGTTCGCTAGTCCACACAACAAATAGTCATCATTCAGTTGCTGCTCAACACGCTTAGTCTTCATTGAGCTGTCTCTCCATCCCTTCCTTCTACGTTAGGAATTTTTCTCTTTTTCTCTTGGTATTGGGAATATGAACCTCTGCAACAATTAAGCCTGCTGATTCCTCCCTTTGGAGTGGAAGGTGCCATTCTGGCTACATAAGAATCTATTTTCAGAAAACAGCATTTCCTATTAGTGTATAGGATGCTGTATACAGACGAGCAACCTAACACTATTTCCATACTGAGGATTGTGGACAGACCATACACTTCCCGGTCTGGCAGTTGTAGACCAAAAAATAACTGTTCAAAATTCTGGTTTGGTGTAGTTTTATCACTTGTAGCTCTGCATATGGCATGAAGTTCCTCATAATCATAAAAACTGGTGGCAATGTTCCAGTGTGAGTAGGCATGTTCTTTCACATAAGAATGAAGAACATTTTATTTAAGTCCAGACAGTTTTTTAAGTTGGCATGATCTGTGCTATTGTGTGATGAGCCACAAGCGTGATAGTTTTCTATTGGACTCTTCTAAAACTAGTTATATCGTTGTTACTTACTAATTTTATTTATATCTTGCCTTTTCCCCGAAGACTAAGATTTAAGGCAACTTACACATTGTTAAATTCCTTGCTTCCATTCAGGACAAAAGAAGGTACGCTGCTTCTTTTTTAAGCTTATTGTATTAACCTAGTGTACTTTTCAAATCAATGCATTGATATCACCTTTATGAGGAAGATGGTGTGAGCGGCGCTATAGAGGAGAAAGGATACAAAACTGAGACCTGTCTCTGACAGAAAAGAAATAGAAGAAAGATGGCCAAGAGAAAGGGAAAGGATTGCAGGTAGGGGAAAAATGACAGAGAGACAGGGTAAAGCTGTGATAGAGTAAAGCTGTGTCAGCAGGGTTGTGGGGGGAAGAACTGGATAGGTTTTGGGGGAACTGTAATTGAGTAAATAGCTCAGGGATTAATGTGTGGTATAATTGTGTATTAATAAACTTTTGTTTATTATTTTTTACAACTGTGTATGACTGTTCCTGTTAGGTTTTGATAGAGAGTCTGGTCACACAGTGAATCCAATGAACACATCCACTTCTCCACACAGGAATCACCTTGAGGCCCAAGCACCAGATCCAGCAAGTACTGAAATATAGCAGAGAGATTAAGACAATAGTGAGCTGTATGGTAATTTATACATAAGGCTATTAGTTTTCATAGGAGCATCAATATTGACATGAAATTGCTTATAATAATTTTCAAGGATTTTTTTCACACACTTTGATACTAAACTAGATAAATTGATAAAAACACCTGTTCTGCTTTGTTTAGTTCTTGGTGTTCACCATCACCATGAAAATGTTTTATTATGACTGTAGCTGATTGAATTCTCTTGTTATTTCTTTTTATATAGATATGATGTTAGCAATTCCAACCATTTTTATCTGATAAAGCATGTGAAAAAAAATCCTTGAAAACTATTATAAGCAATTTCATGTTGCAAAGGGGATAGTAATCAATTGGCTGGATTTTAAATTAAATCATTGTTGTCAGTTTCAGAGAGACAACAATTACAAGTATTTTAAAATCTGAATTTATAGGAAACAAGACAGAGAGGTGGAAAAAACCTGAATGGTTCTATTATTCTATGGGTTCTGCATTCCAATAGATTTTATTCAGAATTCCTATATATTTTAAAATTATTCCAGCTTTTATGAATAGTTTTGTTGCCCATATTGCTATCTTAGGCCAGAGTTGCTGATGTTTATTTTATGTATGTATGTATATATGTATTGTTAACAACAGTGAATTCCTTTGAACTCCTTTAATTTCTTAATTGTGCATGCAGTACAGCACACTTGGATGATTAGGTGGGAAGTTTTCTTCATCCCACCCCCATCCTCATCCTTGTCTCCTCCTCTTAGTGTCACCTCTTTATCTCCTTCTCCTACATTCTGCTTTCCAGCCGCCCTCTGCTTCAGTGGATCTCATGCTTTGAAGGGTTTGTTTAGAATGGTAAGGACCTTATCCAGAACTGGTTGACACACCTCCGAACCCAGTCTAGGATCCTTGATAGTAAGCACCTTGGTCTTGTCTGGATTCAGTTTCAATCTGTTTTTCTTCATCCAGCCTATTACCTCCTCCAAACATTCATTCAGAGGAGACATGCTATCCTTAGCTAAAACTGTTTTTGAAAGCAAGGAGAAATATATTTGGGTGTCGTAAACGTATTGATAGCACCCTTGTGCCTCTGGATGATCTCTCCCAACAGTTCCATTTAGACGTTACAAAGCATTGGAGATAGAATGGTACCTTGTGGTATGCCATATAGCAGCTCCTTTTTTGAGAAGCAGCTAAGAAGGAACAAGTTAAGTTCCTTCATCCAGTAATAGTGGCTCAAAAGTCATATGATACTGGACATGCTGTACTTCCCAGTGATACTATTCTAATGTTGGGATTAGATCAAGAGAAATCAGTTGTCATGCAAGGGATTTTAGATATAGAAGGTCAGACAGAAATCACTGCCTTTTCTAACTACACAAACAAATGCTGGTTTCTAAACTGGCCACATACTTATACTATGTTACAGGTCCCAAATTTGGAAGCGTTTTTTTTTAATAAAAATCTTTATTAGTTAAAAGCAAACAAAAACAAACAAACAAAAAAGCAATACATACAACATTGACATAGCATTCTATCAATATACATAATTCTTAAATACATATATCAAAATCTTAGAATTGCATTTTATCATCATTACTTCCCCCTACGACTTTGAGAACAAGTTAAATATCTCTCTCTCTCAGTTACAATCACATAGTCTTTCATTAACGCTATTCCTGAGTATTTTCAAAAATCAATGTTCACCATCTGTGATAATGGGGCTTCCCATTATCTAGACTTAGTAAAAGGGGGATACTTCCCTCTTCAGGTAAACCAAGGGTTAATGAGGTGTTGGGATTAGATTATGTTTTAGTGTGGGTCAACATCACAGGTCACAGGGTGAGGATTGACCAATCAAAAGGAAAGAGGTGAGCATCTCGGGATGCTTTGAGATGGTTCTTGGGAGAAGTTATAAAACTTCAGGAAGGCCATGTGGGAGAGAGAAGAACAAAGAGAGAACAAAGGGATACCTCCGAGAGATGAGATCTGGCCAGTCGGAGGCTGCAAGCATGCCTCACCTCCTGGCCCCCCTCTCTCTCTTAGAAGATCTAAGCCTATGAACATCTGTGAGTACTAGAATAAAGTAGTTAACCGCGTTAGGCTGTTAATTATTTTGGAGTTGGCTGATCTAAAGAATGTATCTGTGCTTTTATATCTGTTTTTGTAACTACTTGTAACTTAAGCGTGCCTGGGAGGGGGGAGCCTCTCATGTGTATTATTATCTTGTTTATTTGCATGCCTTGAATAAATACTTTCTGTAAACCTCTGTTTCTCTCCATTCCCATGCCATCCTTCGGCACATGCTAGATAGGACTTCTCTCACTCAGAAGCAGGGAGGTGAGAGGGAAGGAAAGGTCCTTAAACACAGAGATTGGCAATCCACTGAGCAGTCTCCCACTGTACTGCTCAGATATTCCGAATTCAGTGGATGGTGGCAGCAAGAATTAAATAACGCTGGCGGAATTACCAACCTTTTTCAAGGATGAGAGTCAGCCTTGGGAGGCTGGCATGAACACCAGTATGACACCATCTTGATACCATTCCATAAATTCCTATAATAATTTATTATGCTATCCCATCGTTCCATAAATCTCTCCTTTTTCTCTCCTCTTAACACATGTGTAAATCTGTCCATTTGGATCATATTGTATAATTTCATTTCCCATTCTTCTAAAGAAGGCATAATTTTCAATTTCCATTTTTGTGCCAATAGCATCCTAGCAGCTGCTGCCATATAAAACAACTGCTTTCCTGCTTTTTTTCCTAACTCTGCATCCATTATAGATAACAAATAAAGTTCTAGAATTTTAAATTATGTGTAAGATACTCCTTCTAATGGTTAATAGTCTTTGATGTTAAATTTCAGAAGTTAACTTGTTACTTACTTTTATGCTTTCATGCTTTTGTTTTTATTGGTCAATGACCAAAAGAAAGTGTCTGTCTGTCTATCCCCAGTTAAAGATTTGAATGAGGTATATGGCCCAGTTTGAGAGCTTAGTGACTTCAGGCAGAGTGCCTATTCATTTATGAATAAAGATATTGATTTGGTAGATGATAATCTCATAGCAGATGCCAGCTACAGAGAAATGATTGATGTAATTTGATGGAAGGCAGCCAAGCACCAAAAGTTAGCTTTACCCAGTTTATATTATGTCCACAAGTCTGATTGGAGGAGAAGAATTCTGACATAAATTGGAATTCACTAGAGCTCTCTTATCTCATTGGACCAGATAGGACAGATGATAGATTGGGTGGAGGTTAGAGAGAGACTAAAGTAAGGTGAGAAGAGAGAGAAAATGCTCTACAATTTCAGTTAGGAGAGAAGGCTGCAACACAGCCTCAAAACTGAGTCAACTGGCCAGGCATCTAATGCAAATAGATACTGCTGGTAAGAAGAAACAAGTAAGCTATGCTAAATAGATATATTTATTATTACAATTGTCATGGATGCTTGTTATGAATGTTTATAGATATAGCAGTACTAAGGAAGCCTTGGAAGCTTGTGCATTCACAAATGCCTGCTTAGAGATGTATAGTTCCTTAGCAGGTAAGATAGTATTTCTAAATGGACAAAAAGCTGGGTTATATTAAGATGGTAGTGTGGAGAAACCTATTAAAGAGAGGCAAAGATAAAACTTCTCATGGAAGTGTAACATCTTATTTGCTATATCTTGTAAAGTAGCAGATATATGATGCCTTATATACAATACAGTGAGATATAATGAAAGCAGAGTGTGTATTTTTCTTAAGGGGAGTGTATATGTTTGTATATCTATGAATGCATATAATAAATAACCTAAAAGATGACCAGAAAGCCTGATCTTTCTCTCATGTAAATATCCTGAAATTCCAATACATGAGAATGCTTAAGTGAAGTGTTATACAAGTCTGCGTCTCTGATTTTTACCATGATCACTAATTGATGAAGGGACCTCAGACAGAATACAAATTTGCTGACAAATGGTAAGGACGCTCAGTTTGTCAGTCTAAAGAGATAAGGGTGGAGAACTGTGGCTGTTTCAAGATGTACAGTTTATATCTTCTATGCAGAGGTACATGAAATAGCAGACCAACTCATTTTCACAGCAAGAAACCTGTAGACTATGATGTAAAGGTTATGACTGCCACAACCATTCTCAGAAGGCCTGCTTGCTACACTCTTAATAGCCTGGATTAGACACACACTGTAATGTAGAAGACCTGTCTTTTGATAAACTCAGTATCTTTAATGCTGGCTGGATCCAAAAATTGAGGATCTCTGCAAGGGGGATGAGTGTCAAAACCTCTTCCAAATCATTGTCCAAATCTCACAGCTCAGGTACTTGCCCCAGTAATATAGCAGATAGTTCTCCCAAGCAAGAGCCACTTCTTTCCAAGGTCCTTAAAGTTAGGTTCCTTTTTGAAGCCAGCTTGCTGACAGGCTGTCCCCCTGTTTCCATTCTTGGGACGTGATTACAAGAGGCTCTTAGATATTCAAGAATTAATTTGGGATATACTATTCAAGTTGACTTGACTCCACTGAATGGATTATTCCATTCCACAACATCTTCACTAATTCTGTTGAAAGAAATCCTTGCCCTCCTAGAGAACAGAGCAATGGAGAGAGCAGTTGCCTCCGGGAGACATGATGGTTTCTACTAATTATATTTCATGGTCCTGAAAACAGGACCTTAGCAATTTGAAACAGTTAAATCAAAACCCTCCCCAAATTCAGAATGGTAACCATCTCATGTATCCTACAACATCTAAAACAAGGGGAGTGGTTTGCCAAGAGGGATTAGAAGGACACATTAATACCTTTGGTATCATGATCTCATACTTGGGCAATTGGTTACTGGTCTCCCAATGGAAACACAGATTCTGCAACAACCTTCCATCTCCTTTTCTCTACTCACTTCTTTGGGACTCTGATCATGAGTTGGAAGAACCTTCCTCGTGTCTGACTACATGAATAAAGTGATGCTCCAAGCATGTCAGCTCATGTCAAATTTTGGACAAACACCTTGACAAATATGAGCTTGACATGTACCTTGCTGAGACACATAGCAGCCTTTGCATTCTTCACCTTGGGGGCTCAGCTTCAAATACCTGCTCTATAATTCTGGTTCATCTAGCATTTCAAGACCCCATGTTGATCTGCCATTCTTTCCTGGGATGAGTGGTACTGTACAACTATTGACTAAAATTCTCTTCAGCATGAAACAACTCTGTACATGATGGAGGATGAATTCCAGACAGATTGGACAGTTCAACTAGGCAACATCATAATACAAGGAAGCTAGTCAACATCACACTGGCAGAAGCTTATCAACATTTCAAAATGCTAGCACCAATAAAATCTGTCAAGGTATTTGAGTAGTTTCTCTGTTCCAGATGATGCTGATCACTTCTGATAATTTGATGTAGATCTTCCACATCAACAACGAAGAAGTATGAAGTCAAAGACCTTATTATACTTCAAAATTAATCTGTGAGACTGGTGCATCTAGCACAACATCATGATCTCCACTGTGCATCTCATGGGGATGTCCAGTGTATTGACAGATGAGCTCAGTTGCTCAGGCGTTTCTATTCCTGAGTGGATCCTGACCCTGGTTGTGGTTAGCCAACTATTTTGGCCATGGGACCACCTGAAAGTGAATTTCTTTGCCTTACCATAGCGCTCATAATGCCCTTGATTTTGCTCTGTAGACTGCAAAACTCATTATAGCCTAGGCAATGTGTTCTTCTGTTGCTTGATGTGGTGGGAAACCTTGATATGCCACACTTCTGTCCAGACGTCAGCTTATAGGAATTGTTTTCACTCAGTCACTCACTCACTTCTCACTCAGGAGCAGAGCCAAGTTCAGACATTTAAAAACTTCAGTTTACAGAAAGGAGGATCGTTGATATGTTTTCTCTAAAATAGATCTTTTTGTGGGAGGTCAAGGAGTATTTTAGCTGAGATACCTCTTCCTCCTGCCTTGAATGCCTTTGACTTTAGGCAGACTATGTTGACGTCCAGTTTCAATCAGCTTGAAACCAAAACATACCTGGGCACTTCATTTCAGTTCCCTGTGCAGTCATGAAACTTACTCAATGACTTTTATGAAGCTTCATCCACCTTATAGGTTTGTTGTGAAGAGGATAAAAAGTGAGTAGAAGAATATAGAGGAAAATATATACATTGTTGTGAAAACCTTGAGGAAAAGGTAAGATAACCATATAATAAGCAAAATAACTCTAGAAGGTTTGGGAGAGAGACATAAAGATAAAGATTTGCCTGCGTTTGCGTTATAATATTCCAGGAAAGTGATGATATCATATACATCATGTGCTGACTTGGCTAACTTCTTTTGAATTAATCTGCTGTGTACATAGGGATTTTCCTTCTTTCCCATCGTGACATATTTGTAGATTGGATTGTGTTGGTATAGGTTGTTGGATATCCTGTATGAAAGTTATTGATTTAGTAGCAGGTGACATGTAAGTAGTAGACTGATGCAATTGCTGGATAAGAAGCAGAAATAAGTATGCAAGCTTTGTTGTGTGTTAGAGAGAAGATTAGATGATTTAGCTTTGAGACATAATTAGAATTCATGCCAAAAGACTGCAAGTGGAGTGGAGGACCCAATCCACTTACAGTGAACGAGGTCTAGGACATCCCATTCTGATTTCATTGGTCAGAATAAGCCCTGGTAACAAGATCTATTTTCCCTGAAGAACTTTCCCAATCTGAGAACCACTACAAAGGTTATTTTACTATTTGTTCCCAGTTTGAATTCCCAGTGCTGGTATTGACATTTAAAGCCTTAACTAGTTTGGGAACACAGTATTGGAAGGAACATTTCTCCTTATATATGCCTGCCCAAGAACTGAGATCTGCTGAAGGGGACTACCTCTATGTTTCACCAGTGGGAGAATTACGCTGCACACAGACATGAAAGAGAGACTTCTCTGTCATTGCACCCTGGCTGTTGAATATCCTCCCCTTGGAGGCCCAATTGCACTAATGTTGGTCTCATTCCAGTTAAACTTGGCTCTTTTAAAAGCCCTTTTTGGTTTAATGATTCCATCAAAATCTGAATACGTACTGGTTTTAGCATAACCATTTTTAATTTTTTCAATTGTTTATAATATATTTTTAAAATGTTTAAATTATTATTTTGTTTTAAATTGGTATTGTTCTAATTCTAAGTTGCTTAAATTGACTTTATTGTGAACTGTTCAGAAACTTTATAATATGACTCAAAGTAAAACTATTTCAATAAATAAATCATCATCATCATCATCATCATCACCATCATCTTTATTTGTACACTGCTTTTTTCCCAGGCTGGGACTTAAAATAAATGGTAATAAAACTTTCCTGAGAGTAAGAGCTGTTTGACAGTGGAACAGACCGCTTAGAAAGGATACATTGGGTATTTTAAGCAGAGGTTGAATGGTCATCTGCAGTCTTGCACTGGCTGTGGTTTTTCTACATTGTCAATGAGTTGGACTGCTTGACTCTTGCAGTACCTTCCAGTTTTATAATTCTCTATGATTTAATAATCGATATGAAATGGTCAGTTTTGTTAGACCCATATTAGAATACTGTATTGGATTGATACAAGTATCGTCACAGTATCATAGAAGTAGAGAGTCAGAAGGGATCCAAAGAGCCATCTAGTCCAGCTCCCTACCTTGCAGAAATAAACAGCTAAAGCACTTAGAGATTGCCATTTAAATTCTGTTTAAGACCTCTAATGAAGAAGAGTCCACTATTCTTTGAGGTAGTTTATTCCCCTCTTGAATCGCTCTTGCAGTTTTACTAATATTTAGATAGAATCTTTGTTCTTGCAATTTGAAACTGTCAGAAAACAAGTTTGTTCCCTCTTCTACGTGAAATTTCTTCAGATATTTAAGGATGGCTGTTAATTCATCTCTCAGTCTTCTCTTCTCCAAGGCAAACATACACAGTTGCCTAAGGTGTTCTGCATAGGGATTGGTTTCCAGACCTTTTTCCATCTTGGTTGCTCTCCTCTGGACACATTCGGAAATGTCAATATCTTTCTTGAATTGTGATGCCCGGGATTGTCGATAATATTCCATGTCAAGCAGTATAGAATAGTACAATTACTTCCCTTGAACTGGGTGCTAGAATTACATTGGCTTTTAGTCCACCACACTAAGCAGGCAAGTCATGTGGAATACCCACACCTCTTAGTAGTAGTAGTAGTTTGTGATCTACTATGACCCAGATTTTTTTTCATACGTACTGTTGTCAAACTAAATGTTGCCGATTCTATATTAGCATGGCTCTCAGTAATCACAGCATTCCTAAGCGCTGACAGACGGACTGTTTAGTAATCTAGTCCAGCACTTTTCTTAATATCAAGGTCAAGATGGTTAGTCAACATGTTGCTTAGATCCTTCTTTCACCTTCTTATAAAGATGAGGACAACACTAACCCTCTACTCTGCTAAGACCTCCCCTGTTCTCAAAGGACTCTCAAGGACTATTGTTGGATTATATCTGTAGGTTCCTTTATCCCCTTGGCCATGCAGACTTGAATTAATTTAGAATAGCTAGGAACTCCTGTACTACTTCTTTACTTATTTTGGTCTGTGGTCCCCTTACTGCATCATTTTTTCCCTCTGTTTTTCCCAGGTGGAACTTTGCTTTCTCTTTGGAGAAAACAAAGGCAAAGTGCTGAGCAGTTCTACTTTCTCTGTGTCCCTGTTAGCATTTCAATACACAACAGTCCTATCATTTTCTTGTACTTATTCTTTCTTTGAACAGAAGCCCCAAATGATTTCTTTAGACACCTTCCACTTTTCCTTCTTGCCTTTTTTTTAATAACTGTGCCTCTAATACCTTGCCTTTGAAAAACTCCCACCCATAATTAACTCCCTTCCCGCTGAGCATTTCTGGCCATAGGATCTCTCTTAGTATTTCCTTATATAAATCAGTTTTCTTAAAATCTAGAGTCTGACTGCATTTCATTTCCCTTTTTTTTGGTATAACAAATTTCAAGGGCATTTTATCACTCCCCCTGCACCCAGGATCTCACTTGCTTAGGATTATATCCAAGATAGCCATTTTCCGTATCATCTTCTCCACATTTTAGACAGTGAAATTGTCAGCGAGGCAAATGAAGACTTTACATTCTTGACAGGATTTGACTTCCAACAAATACTAGTGTCGTTGAAGCCTCCTATCTGTTAGCTCAACAACCTATTTGGTTGTTTATTATCCGCCACCATCTGACCTGTTGCTGCTAAGCAATACCATTTGCATTACTTTACCTATTTCTATCATAATTTTCATATAATTGACTGATATATTGTCTGCTTTAATTTAATATAATCACTTTTTCAAAAAAAAAAAACAGAACTTAAAAGGACAGGGGTTACATAACTTTGGTGGAGGGGAGAAGACAACAGAGCTATATTACAAAGGCAAAGTACAGCTAGACTCTTTTGTTCCTGAACTGCTTAGCACACTGCTTTCCTGTTTCGTCCCCACACCCAGCGTTCGAACCTGCTGCAGGCAGGTTCTGCTTGAGAAACTGGTGTCTAGGATCAGAAATAATGAAGCTTGAGTGAGTCAAATGATGACAGAGAAACAAATGGTAGCCAAACCAATGTTGTGCTAACTCTAACTGTGATTGGGTCTCTTCCAGGCCAACTACAACTTAATAATATAAAGAAGAGGTGTATGGGATCAGAGTTAGGGTTGGGAAGAATATCCAAGAACTGGTCAAGATATTTATTTATTCATTTATTGAATGTTGAGAAACCCCAATGAGAAGAATCCTGGACTAATGAGAATCTTTACAAGATTATTCTATGTGAAATTTGCACATGGCTATTTTGTTCAAAAAGCAGCATTTTTTCTTCAAAGAAAGCAGCATCTTCTGCACAGGAAATAATATTTCTTTTTATTTTCTGTGCAGGAAATTCTGCTTTTTGTACAAAAAAGCTCATGCAAATTTTGCACAGTATGAATTATGAACTGTGAATAATCTCCAAGAGTTTCAGAGTTTTCAATGGCTTTCTTGTAGCTGGAGGAAAATTTCTAAGATTATTCATTGCTTCTTTTGAGAAGAAAATTAGGAGAAAATTACTTCCCTAATAAGGCTAATGGACTGTTTAGTCCATCATTTAATTTCCGGTGGTGACCAGTTGTTTTTGACTACTGAAATAAATAAATTTATACATACATCCACAACTCAATGAAACTGAACAGTAGTCAGCCTATGGGTGACCATGAAAAAAATAGCCTTCTCCTGTTATTTCTGCCCTCTGCATGTAATGTACGTAGCGATTTTAGCAGCATCAGGGAAATTCAGGCTCTGGGCCACCTCAAATGACTAAAGCCCCTCCCCTTGATGCTGTCATTAGGTCATCTATTTCCTACCTTAATATAGTAGGAAAAGGCTTTGTTGTTACATACTAGCAGTTAGAACTTCAAGCCAGAACATGCTGGTAAGCCCAGTCACTATTGGAACACCACTCATTACTTCTATGAAATTGAATTTGGCCTTGGGGCTAAAGGAGGCTCTCTGTGCTTGGCTTAGAACAGTGGTTCTTAACCTGTGGGTCCCCAGATGTTTGTGGACTTCAGCTCCCAGAAGCCCCAGCCACTATGGTCAATGCTCAGGGCTTCTGGGAGCTGAAGTCCAAGAACATCTGGGGACCCACAGGTTGAGAACCACCGGCTTAGAACTTCCTGTCTTCCAGAAGCTGACCAGTGCACTGCTCCGCTCTGCATGTATCTGGAAAGAGATGTGGGGCTGGGAAGGGAAAAGCAGAAGGGGAAAAAAATTGGTGCAGAATAGTATGTCAGTCCCTTTGTTTTATCAATTCTTCCCATAGCCACACTTCATAGTCCTCTTCCATTGGCTGATCTACACACTCAGGCAAGGAGTAACAGACATTTTCTACACTATATAATCACATTTCTTTCCATTCTTACTTCATACAGAGTCACTCCTGTGTTGTCTCCCTTATCAAGGTATGTGCCTCTGTGTGTATGAAATTTGGATCATGGACATTTTTTGAGCACTGATATTCAGAATAGCTAAAGGTGGAGAGTGGAAACACTTTGGATAAATAAATATAGGCAATTTTCACACTAGACTGTTATAGTGCTATTATTCCACTTTCAACATCCCATGGACACCTGGAGTTTAGGCCCCTCCCTAAACTGCAAACCCCAGGATTCCATAGGATGTCGAAAGTGGAATAGTAGCACTATAACAGTCTAGTGCAGAAATGGCCATAGACATGGTCCTCTGCTGACCCAAGGCAGCTAGCACATATGTGTTTCTGTATCTTTAAATCATTTTGAACTTTTTCTGAATTTCCATGCCTTCAATATTAATTATGCATTCTGCATTTATTTACCTAGTACATTTAGAATTGCTAATGTATTGATCATCCAGACCAAACCATGTTGCTGAAAGAAGTGGCACGTGTGATTCTGCTTTTGTTGTCATCAGTCTAGAGTCAATATGTCTAAATGCAGCTAAGCAAGAAAACAAAATTTCTCCAACCCAAAGAGATATTAGATGTTTTGCACAAAATGTCAGGGTCACCTTGCAGATGTGATCACATTTCTATATGTAATTATTTTATTTTATTTTAATGGAAAAAGATTCTACTGATTTCCTTACCACCCACCCAAAGATGCTGTATACTTAGACGATGGAAGTTGAGGAGTATTATTTCTGCTCATCAGGGTCAATCTGATTGCCAGTTATATCAGATATCTCACATGTTCCTATTTTCCAGGAGCCACTCTTACTTCCCAGAACCTGGTCTTACAATACCACTGTTCCCATTTCTTTTTTGGCAGAAATGTCTTTTAAAAATATTACTGCACACACATAGGTATCAAAGTTCTTCAGCTCTCTCCCCCACATACCGAGAAGGTTACATCTCTCTGTGTATGAGTTGGGGGAAGTGAAGGAAGTATCTTGGCGTGCTTATACCTAATATATGTACTGTAATCACATGAACAGGGACTGCAAAAGACCAGGATATTGCCGTTTTTCAACTGATTGTGTCACTGATTGAGTTTGGATTGTACGTCTTCTAGAAAGGCAGTCAAATACCATGTGACTTGAAATGCAGCATTTCCTTTTGTAAAGTATATGTTGTAATTATAAAGAATATTTTCTCTTTTTTTCCTTTTTCTTTTGAAATTTGATAAAAATGGAATGGAATGCTAACAGGTGTTAAATGTAAAGTGTAAATAATTGTGTACCACTTGTCAATACATGCAGACTCAGAAACCCAAGCTAGATGAGCTGAAATAAATAAATACAAAGTGTAGGGAAGAGAAGAACCACCCAAACAGTTATTAGATGTTTTGCACAAAATGTCAGGATCGCCTTGCAAACTTTTGTAATGAAGTCAGAGCAGAGAAGCCTCAGTGAGTGGTTTTTCAAGCAAGAGTTGAGCTGTGTTCCATGAACGTAGGTGTACATATTTTCAGCAAGAAGAAAATGCACAGAATTATAAAATGGAATAAGGATTTATAATTATTAGAGACAGCTAGCACAGCTGTTCCTCTTATAGCTGCTCCAGTATGGCATGGGAGACTTCCAGTTGATGGCCCCTGTTCCTGGCAGAGGTTTGGCACCAGAAGCATTTCTGTGGAATCTGGCATAGCTGCAAGAAGAGTGGCTGTAACACTGAGAGTGGATTTGTTGGCCCCTCAGTGATGGATTCACTAGTCACCTCTGTTGTTTAAAATGTGTTATTCACAAATTATACAAATCATGACCCACAAAACTCTTTGCAGTTAATTAGAACTCTACCAGTAGGTAGATATCACTAGAACTTCACTTACCACCAAAAGCCCAGCCTCTCAAGTTGGAAGAATCTTCTCTTTTTAAAGAAGATGGTTGTGATTTTAGTATACTTGGAAAATTCATTATTAAGTTGACATTCTCTTTATCAGTATTATTTTGATGTCTAATCAGCATATGAACACTCATGTACAGGAAGCCCCTACCTTTTGACACTCTGTTATCTGACAACTCACTCTTTTGATGCTTCCAAATTAAGGACAAGTTCCACTAATTTGATGAGGATTCCCCTCTTTAATCAGTTCTTCTTGTCTACAAAGGCTTTACTGGTTGCAAAGCAAGCTAAGAGGAAAGGTGCTGAGCTGGCTGAGAGAGCCTGCAACACGCACACGTGCAGTCATTCCCAAGTGAGCCTCTATAAGTCCTTCAGGCTCCTTACAGTACGGTACATGGGTTCTGCTTTGCATCCAATTTTGTTTTCTGACAGTGCTCTGGACCCTAATCTGTCAAATAAGTGGTGGAGGCCTGTGCTTCTTCCAAACCCACACATCCACACATTCTATAATATTTCTCTCTATAAGTCAACCACAGGGGCTTCATATCTCCAAAAATAACCACTGTTTTGGCTGTAAATATTTTTCAACCTGCAATAAATATAGAAGTGCCCCCTTATTTTCTTCTTTAAAATGTTGGAAGGTGTGCAGTTGTGAGTTCAATGGGATTTAAGCGTATTCTGCTTTTGTGCAGACTCAGTGTGTTCTGTTAACAATGGTTTCTTATGCTGTCATTTCTAAAAGTGTACACACATTACAGGGTTATAACAATCTGATTCCATTTTAATTGCCTTGCCTCTCTGTCCTGAAGAATCCTGTAGTGTGTAGTTTGGTGAGATACTTAGAATTCCTTGCTAATGAGTTTTGTTGCCCTCCTCCTTGACCTTCAGGGAATCTTGGGCAGAGAATTCTAACTACCTCACTAAACCACACATTCGAAGATTCTATATGATGGAGTCATGGCAGAAGAAATGTTATCAAATTAACAAAGATGTGTAGTGGAAATACACTCTAACTGAATTTGAATTATCTTTTCTTTTTTTCTTTTTCTTTTCTTTTGGCTTGTGTAAGTTGTTATGAAAATCCAGTACAAAATCAGATGAAATTGTTAATAAGACCTAACTTTTATATATAATTCTTACAGTTTGTTTCAGAGTTCTAAAAAGTTGAGAGATTCATTTTGTGACCTCTACTTGCTCAAAGTATCAAAATGGGGTAATAATCCTATATGCTAACAATAAATTCAGTCTCCTAGTTTCAATCCTGATCTAGACAAATAGTGCTAGTTATACACAAGAAGCAGCTAGGCTCAGAATAAACATACCACAAGATATACAAAAAGCAGTTTTTTAGAAGAAGTAGTCTAGGTTAGTAGATGGGTTGCTCATGTATCTCAGATTTTGATCTACATAATCTTGAGGAAGACACGAAATAAAGGAATAAAATGTCCAGCAGATGTTATTCCCCAATTGCCATGAATGTTAATAATGAAAGTTTCCATATTACAAAAAGGTACTTAAAGCATACACGTTCAAAGCAATAAGCAAAGAAAGATAACATGAATAGTGAGACAATTACCGCTATAAAAATATATTAATATGGAAAAGACAAATCCAGAACTATAAGCAGATTTGGCTGACTATGGACCAAGTTCAGGCCCAGCAGCTGTGTTTGAACATCATGGGTGGCACTGAATGAATGATGATCTGGGTTATTCTGGGCCAGATGATGGTACACATATGTGTACTGTGGAATACCATATAGGATCCTGAAGTCAGTTATATCAACTGCTCTCTTCTTTCCAGTTTAGCATTATTTGGCCACACCTGTATTTGCCCTGGAATATCAGATGTGACTAAGATGAAGAATTCACTCCTGATGTGTATATTGTGACATTTGATTTCTTGATTAGATCAGTCTTGCTTACTGCACTTGCCCTGATGTGTGTTTGGTCAGAAATGTTTCAATAGACAGGCCTACCAGATGGGGCCAGTAACAATGCAGAAAAGCATTGAACCACCACAGACGTTTGGTGCTTGGAATAATAAAAAGACTATAAAATTAGATTAGTTGAGTCTAATTTGGAATTGGTATATTCCCTATGCTCCCTTGAAGCTCGTGGGCAGATAAAGCCTTGAGATTTAGTACTGTCAGGACGGAAGACTACAACTTCCAGTAAAAGGGGAAAAACAGCATTCTGGGAGGTCATTGGGGGCAGCACGGTGACCTCCAATGATTTACAGGCCTTTAGCTTAATGAAATTGTTTCAGTGACATGATGGTAAAAGCTCATAATGGATTGGATGCCCTAATGTAATGAAATTATTCTCTTCTGCCTGGGGGGTGGGGAGAAAGCGCAATTAATATTTACTGAGACCTGACAGGCTTCAGTGTGCTGTAGTATATGCAGCTCTTTCAGACAGTCAGTAAGAAGAGACAGAGCAGCGTGGCAGGCTACAAGCAAGCTTCCTCCTGGTGACAAGCAAAGACTGCAAGGGAGTGGAGGGACACCTTAGTGACAGGAAAGCTGAGAACATGGTGCTCCAAGGCAGCGTGGTTACCAGGCAAGCCTTCATACTTTCCCTTCCTTCCGCAGGCAACTGGACAACAATCAGATCAGCTGCATTGAAGATGGAGCCTTCCGAGCCCTACGTGACTTGGAGATTCTGTGAGTTGACTTCCTGATTTCGTGTGTGTGTGTGTGTGTGTGTGTGTGTGTGTGTGTGTTTACATACATGTACATGTGTGCGCGCCCTGCAGTGCTTTTATTGTGTGTGTTTGTTTCAAGGTGTTTCTTCTTCTTCTTTTAAATGAACTGTATAACCAGCCAAGATGAATTTTTCACTTGCTGATTTGAGGGTTATTGCTAACTGAACCATGAAAAGAAGGCTTTGGTTCTTATAGTCCTGTGGAAAATAGATGACAGCTACACTGGTATTTCTGCACGGAACAGATGGAGTTTAATGGGTTCTAAAAGACAGAGTGTTCTATATATAAACAGCTAGAACCTGTATTTTTATAGAGTACAGGATGGCTAACAGGTTTGACTGGCATAATATGTGGAAACAGTTTACCAGTGACCTAGACAGAGAGGACAATTGTTCAGTGTACAGAAAGGGATTTGGTGATGACAGCTTAGCAGAGTGGCTAGGAGGATGCCCATTGTGAAAATGCTAAGATATAGTATATTAGCATCATGAACTTCATACCTTTAATTTTAAACCTTCAGTTTAAGCAGTCATGCTCCAACTATTTATTGTGGAGTAGCTCAAATTGGTCCTCCTTTAAATTCTAAATAAGGGCTACTTTACTGAAGCCTCATCCGTGTTTCATTGAGAGAATTTTTTTTTAAATAAAGGTTACTGTCTACTCTAACAAAACAGTGGCAGTGCTTTGTGTAGACCAGCTGGTTTCAGTGACACATGCAAACATTCTCTCTTTGCACTTGCTATGGACATTTCCTTAACTCTTCACCTGCCCACTCCGAATATATCAAGTCATTACCTTTGATTCAGAGAAATACAAATTTGAAAGATAATTTGGAGAAAGTCCTTCTCTTCTTCTAAAGTGTTTACGTTATAATGAAACCAGTGATATTCTGAGGAAATGCAAGTTTGTTGTGAATATCAAAGAATGGTCTTAAAACTTTTTCCCTCTTGAGGTGCAGCCTGTCTCAGTGCTGAAGATGGTAAAGGTGACTAGGCCTCCTGAGGCTGACAGCACAGAAGCCAGTTTGTGGTTATTGCAAGGCCCAGCTGGTAAAATTCTACATAGTTTACTTGCAAGGCAGCCGTTTAGTTCATAACAATGTGCTTTTTTCAGCACATCGGGGTCACATCTATAGAGATAACATACTAATTAAAATAGGAATATTTCTGTGGTGAAATGATGCCCTTTGTGGAAGGTGTCATTTTTCTTAATTCTGTTGCTTAGTGTGTTATAACCCTCACCTGCACCAAGCTCAAGCAATGAAAAACTCATCATATAGTGCTACTTAATGAATTTTGGTCAAGTTCTCATCAGGAATTTTGACGAATATCCCTTCCTAATTGATTTCCCCAAAATAAAATATTTCAAGGTCTTTGTGTCTAATACTGGTGTGATTGTTGCTTTCAAAAGTAGATATGACCTCTCGCATTTACTAATTTAAGGAAAAAAAGGGTGGATTTTTTTAAAAAAATAGTTTTGCCATTACAATTTGAGGTGATTAGAAAAGCTTCTTTGCATTGTTTCTGTTTCACAGAAGTATATTTAATGCCAAAATATTTTCCATTCTTGGAGACATCTCGAAAACTCTCAATTTTCAGGACGCTTTACGTTAAATGTGCTTTAAAGTTTCTTAGTGCTTGGAACCTGCCACACACTTGCCACATATGCTTTGTGATTTCTGCATCTGATGCATGTAGAAAAAAAATTGATACCCAGTTCTGTGTCATAAAGATTCATTCTATTAGAGCACTTGAAGAAATCTTGAAATTTAATTTGAAATTTCTGGGGAAATGTCACACATTCAAACTTGAAGTATGCAGAGGGACCCAGTATTTCAGAACGATGAAACTTGAAGACTTGAACGGTGCACAAACGTGAATATCCCTGAAACAGTTTCAATGCGTGTCACCAAATAATATCCATTCAAATTAAAATCTTCCAGTTAAATTTCCCAGAAAAGAACATTAGAAATAGTAAGATTCTTAATCTAAATTATGGACAACTTCTTGTGTAATGATCAGCTTCATTCATGAGTTAAATCGCTATGACGTGCGTAATGTTTGTGTTTTTTTTTAATAGATACCTAGCCACTTGGTGATTACTAGGCATGCAAAGTCTTCTACACAAACTGTCGTGATGAGAAAACCATGCTGTTATTTTCTCCATCTAGATTTAAAACTTTTAAAGTTTTACGTAAAATGTGTCATAGGGATATTTATTTTTGTGATTATGTGATTTGAAGGAATCCTAAATATTTTTAATTATACACAGGTTGTTTTGATCAAACTCACATTCACAAAAATAGGAAAAAAATCTTTTCCAGTTTTTACTATTGTAGGGAAAATTAGCTGGCCTGTAGCTTCTATTTAAATATGTAATTAGCGTCAGAGTTGGTAAACACCCATTTTGATAAATGTGGTAAGAACCTGTGTAAGGAGCTCATCTTATTTTTAAAAATTATGCGTGTAGTTAGCCATTGTCATTGATGATAGCCGCCTCCCACCCAAAAAAATACTGAAATTGGCTGGCTTTACTGTAGCTACATATGTAGTGTATCAAATTTATTTGTGTTACTGGTGAACACCACACTGAGTAAAAACTGATAATGTCGTTGTTGTTATACCTTCCTTCCTATGATAGGCAATATGAATTTATATAGAGAGTTTTGCGTCAGTTGGAAATGGCAAGGCACAAGAAGCTTGACAAAATTCTTGTGAATAGTAAGCTGGTTGCCCAAAATAAGCTGTATTAAAGTTTTGTTTTTTTTTTCAACAAATGATGCCCTAAATCCAGTTACTAATTCTTACAGAGAGGATCAGTTGGATCAATGGGATTTACATAAGTGTTGATCTACCATTCAGGAGCTAATTCAGTAGATATACTTGAGTTGAGATTGCCAATTTAATTTAGGCAAATAGTTGGAGTGCGGTAGAAGAACGGTAGCATTTGAGAAATCAGTAAATCAGTAAATTCAAAAGTTGTGGTAGATGTTTGCAAAAGTGGTAAAGTAATTTTCTATTGAAGCGTTTCAGATTTTAAATTTAATTGTTTGAGATGGAGAGACTTGGGTTCCTGCACATGCCTAAAGCGTTTCCATGTTTGTATGGGAAGGCACTTTTTTCTTTTCAGTATTCCCCCTCCTGCTTCAGTGTGTTTTGTTGTGGAATGTGTCACATGCTGCTATGGAGAAGAGCTTTTGTTTTTGGTTTTGCCTTCCAGAAAAAAAACTAGAGGGCTGATGCTGGAAAGAAAGGGTTTATAATACTCCCATAACATAATTCTTGGGGTCCAGTCAGAATCCATTTCTATGAGCATGCAAGAATCTGTGCACTCACATCTTGCAGCATATCTTTAGTTTGTCATCATCACCCTCTTTGAAATATTTCATATTCTGTATAGGTTAGTATGTTGAAGTCCATGTCTTTAATGAGTTATAGTTGTTGAGTCTGTGGAAAATTGTTTAGATGAAGACAGGTGATGTTTCATGAAACTGCCTTCAAGAGATTCACAGTTGAGATAATGCAACTAGAATAAGGAGTGGTCATTTGGTTGTTTATACATGCACACAGATTTGTATAAACAAATCCATAGAAGCAAAAATTAAATTAAATTAAAAAAGAAACATCTTGTTACATGTTATATGCTAGTTACATCCTCAAAAATAAAGCAAAACAAAACAACCCAAAAATCTTTCAATATATTTCCATATATTCCATTTTTCTAACATGAAATTAGGTTGTGGACTCTCTCCCCTCTTCTGAACTTCTTCCCTTGTTCACTTTCTGAAATACTAAAATTGTTCAGTGGACATTGTGGTGCAAGTTTGGGATGATATTGTTTCCTGTGCCTTGCCCCATTATTTGGGCAGTTATTTTTAAGTTTGAAATTAGTAATTTTCTTATAAGAGCAAGATTTCAATATATTCTGTACTATTATTAGACTCTACACCTTTGGCTGGGTTTTGTTTTGTTGTTTTATTTTCTGTACAGTACCATTTACATTGATGATGCTAAATAAATGAATAAAATAATAGTGATAATTTCAAGCTCCAGATATTTAGCCAGTAATATTTTTCTCAGTCTTTTCCTTCTGGAAACAATACTGGAAAGGCAATCTACTGTTTTATGTTCAGAACAGTTCCTTTTTTAACTCTGGAAAAAGTAATTTACAGGATGAACCCCACTCTTCTATATATAAGTGCTGCATACTTAGCCCTATTCTTTTGAGTGTGTATGTTTTAGTTGGTTTATATTGTAGATCCTAAAAAACATTGCAGTAGTAAATACAATGCCACTGCTGTTGTGGAAATAAGTTATACTGTGTTTCTATGCAAAGCCCAATCACATTTTTGATTCTCCACATGAATATGAATGTGCCGTCTACTCTCAAATGAAATGAAGCGATGAAGTGTTTCTTCTTTGGAGGTTCCACCTGTCATTTTGTGATCTTTTCCTGTACTAAATAGAAAATAACACTGGTTAAAAAAAAAATCCAATCTGTCAAATTACCTTTGCCTGGGTAAACTGAACCCTCAGGCATATGCCAGTGAATACATATTACATTAATTTGTCAACTGAAATATATTTTCTGATTTCTAAGAAGGATCTTTAGAAAACATGGGCTTAAATTATTTTATCAACTGGCTGTTTTGTTGACTATATATTATTATTTATGCATAATTAGATTCAACGTTTAAAATCATGACATAATTCTAAGTAAATGAGATGTCGCTGCTTAATGAAAATCTGTGAATGGGAAAAGAATAAGATTTATTGTTCTATTTTGCCACAAGTATCATCAGTTTAGGCAATTAAGATTAAATTTAAATGGTGTGAGTCGCATTCGTAACTATTATTATGTAAGTAGAATATTTAATGATGAATTCCCTTTTTCCTGTAAATGTAGGTTCACCTGTCTCTGTAGTAACAGTATGCTTTTAAGTCTTATAGAACATACTTTGCATAAAATTGCAATAATTTGTAGGGGGAAAAACCATATTTTTAACCCATAATAGGTTTCTACTGCAACTGAGTTTTGACTATATAAAAAATAACAGAAATAAGATTCTTGTTATGGTTTGATCAATTAGTTGACTGATTTTGATTAATCTAAAATCAAATGTAATAAGAAACGTGGAATAAAATCATAGTTCCCCAGTCACAATGTTTTGTCACTTGGAAGCTGATCAAAATATACACTTGTCTTTAAAAAGCTATTTTGGGCCCATGAGGGGAAAGATTTCTGAGGAGGGGGCTAGTTTTGCCTTTCTTTGCCTCACTTGTAAACTGGAGGGATTCCAGCTGAAAGCAGTATCAGAACATTCACTAATTTCTCTTATCAATCCCTGTCCCATTGTAGATCACTGTAGTAAAGGAGCAGTCTACTGGAAAAGCACAGCACTAGCAGTTTCAATTTCCTTTTTTGGAATCAGATTAGACATATGAGGAGGCGCAGTAAAGTCACTTAAATTCATGGTGTTCGGGACGTCATTTCAGCAGAACACAGTCTGCTAATATGCTTGGAATAAACACAGAAGAAACCTGATTTAGGAGACTGTCCACTTAAGTGCACCCATCCCGCTGCACAAAACCAGAAAAGACACTGTCTTGGAGCTAGAAAGAAATGGAGTTTAGTAGCCTTTAGTAAGATGCAGTTTTCTGAGAACATATGAAGATACTTGAGACAATCTCCTGACTGTTACATATGCTAGAAATAAGAGAGCACAAAACAGTAAATAGCAGCCAGATGGCATCAAGGTGACAGGTTTTATATTATCTTGTAGCAGAGAATGAACAAGACACCAGAGGCTAAGTTTAGGAGGCTACATTCATTTCCCTGAAAAATCCCTAATGGCTGTAAAGCACTTGCTTCAGGGAACAGTTTAGGATTTCTCTGTAAGTATCTTCGTTAGTGCTTGTTAATGCTGTAATACATTGTGTGCTGTTTCAAATTATATTGGACTAAATCCACTCTTAGTCCTACCTACAGCAGACCCATAGAAAAGTATGGGACTTGCTAAGGACAACTCACTTATGTCGCGCTAACTACTAATGTTGGATTTATCCTATTGATGAATATTTTAATACAACACAGGAACCATAACACAAGGTGACAACCTCTAGTGGAATAGTATTTAGATCCTTTACCATCTTGGTTGTGGGAATCCCATCAATGTGGAACTTTACCTTCAGCGCTACAAATAATTTTTATTTGTTTCTTTTTCTTTACTTTTAAAGTATGTGTACATGCATATATTTTGATTTTAAGTGACTTTCAAAGGCTCTTCTGCAGGCTTTTATTTTTATTTCATTATTTGCTATAGTGTGTGTGTGTGTGTGTGTATACATACATACATACATACAGTTTTCTCATCTTCAAAATTAGATCTTGAGTCAACTGTTTTATTTTAAAACAGCTCAGATTAGTAGATGTAACTATGGTATGAGAGGGACCTCATCTGAAATCTGCGGACATTCTCCTGATTTCATTGCATTAATGTTTGTATCACAAAAAAATGGCTTGCTTCGTGTTGGGACTCTTTTTGTTACTATGAAAGCTTTATCCTTTCTAGTGCTTATGATGAGTGAAAGCGCTTACATGGACAGAGACTGCTCATTTATCTGTTTTGATGAATGAGACACAAAGTCTACATGATACCCCCTAATATCAGAGTGTAATAACATACAATTTATAATTTGATTAACTTTAATGGCTTCCTGAGTTTCCACTCTTACAGTTGGACACTCCATTAGTAGGCAGTTGGGTTGCTGATTGCTGGATATTAATCTAGAGCCACATTCTCCTACTGGTGGATAAAGGCCATATAGAAAGACCGCCATATAGAAAGACTACCCATGTTACTGGGGTGCAACAGCCCTACCAAATAATGGCGCTTCTGCATAATGCAAATAAACTTTTAGTTTTCTATGTAACATCTATTTTATGCCAATATATATTATCTTTTGACTTCAGTGAAACGTGCACTGCAGTAGCAATTATCTAAGGTATGGGGTCCAAACTCCATGATGGAGATTCTTATCTGATACACAATGAATTGTGACCTTCCCTATAAATAGGCACTTCCCATTTTAGAAAAAAGATCATTGTCTCACAGTCTGAAATAGTCTGAATGAAAATGATTATGGGAAACTCCACCTTTTTAAAATCCTTTTTGAAAAGCGTAGATTGTTGCTAGAAAAGACAAACGTTCATGTACGGGTAGCCTTAATGAATTCATTTTGTAAAATGATTGTCCTCTATTATTGTATTGTGTTGATTTGATAATATTTTTGAGCTCCCTTTAATTATGGAGTCCTCGCAGATGAGTAAGACCAAACAATATTGTTGCTGAACATTTAGACTATGGTACAAATATGTATAAATAAGACAACCTACTTATCTTCTGTCTCTCTCAATCTCCCTGTATGTATATGTATATATGTGTGGATGTCTCTTGACACAGATGTTGAGAAATAAGTAGAAAAACTATTTAAAGAATTGCCACCAGTGTATGTGGTATGTTTGACCCTTGGTGTTTCTTAGATTTATCTTATGCCAGATCTACTGACCACTATTTGAACTCTGAATGTGTGCCTGTGCCCATACCAATTTACATCTCAGAAACAAGTTTTGTATCCAGATATTCTTTACTGTGAGGCCTAACTATTGTATTATGTTATTTAAACATATGTGAGAATAAATTAACTTTACAACCCAAAGTTTGTTCTTAGAATTTGTTTACCATGCACAACTTTTTAACTAGCTTCACATGATGGCAAACCTCTGAGAAGGCAAATAGTGTAGATTATTAGTAGCAAGTAAACAAATACATGGGGTAGTTGCACTTTTCTTGGAATGTTTATAAGTCCATAGACAGATATAGATATGTGTGATTGTATGTGTGTGTGTCTGTGAGAAAGAGAGATGATATATGGTTTTACATAGATCATTTTACCACTTTAGTTTATTGCATTGTGGCCATGGTAGCTATCCAGAGACAAGATATTATATTCTGATCTAGGAGAGTATTCTTTTCAGGCCAGGGGAGAAATAATCAATTTGCCTTTGCATAGTGTTTGCATTAAGCGTACACCTTTCCATTTTTATTAGGCCTGAACAATTTTGCCCATTTGCTTTACCTTAAGATCAGAAGTAATTGGGATCTGAATAAATATAGTATCCAGATTAGATTTCCGTCTGATCAAATTAGAGATGGACAGCCATAGAAGACCTCTGCTTTCATGTAAGAGATTATCTTGCCATGTCTTAGAGTTCCCAGCTGGAAACATTTCTGGGTTCTAGTCTTCTAGGACCTGCATGGTGCCATTCACCAAACCTGTCACTCATATTTTTTGGTGAAGTACTTGGGTTAATCAGTTTCAGATTTGCATTTGGCCATGCAGTAGTCCATGAACTGCCGCAATGCGGTCCCTATGACACCATCTTTGAAGACCACTCAGCTTCTGCCAAAACAAAATGAGGTTGCTGTCTTGCTGGGCGGGGTTAGTAGAGGGGAGCCTATTTTATCTCTTCACCAACTGCAGAGCCTGCCTATTTGCGTCTGGGCGTAATTCAGGTGGGTCTGTGTTATCTTAATGTCATCTTCTCCAATGGCATTTGAAGCTCAGGTGAGATACTTGTCTCCTCAGTTTTAGACTTGAACTTCTGGGACAGACTTTCTTTAGTGGGTTGATGTCTTATTATAAATGAATGCAAATACTAGAAAAAAAAATTTTTTTTCACCAAATTCAAACTGAAGACAAATATTATTCAGCTTATTTTCATTCTTGTAGAATATTAACAAATAGGGAATAGTATCCTCAAATTGATTTGATTTGTTAATGCTTTTTCTTCATCTTTTGTTTGTGGACGTAACACACATGGATCACAGTAAGTACTCCTCATGTATGTTGAAGTTGTTCAGTTCCATGGTGATATTAATTTTTAGTGCTAAATAGTGTATGTAGAACTGGTGATATTAGATGAAGTGGAAGGGATATTAGATAAAGTGATACTAGATAAAGAGGAAGCTACTATGGTGAGACAAGTGTAATAAATGTATTTTTTTAAAAAAAACTTATTAAATTAAATTAATTTATATTTAGCCTTGCAATAGATGTTTAGTTTATTTCTAGCTCTGCTAGCCTTTAGAAATATATTGTTCCCAGGAGCAGATGTGAGCATCACACCACAAAATGTGGTTGACTTCATGTGGGACCATGTTTAGTTGCCATGTTGCTCCCAGCTGATTTAATTGCTTTATTTTTTCTTTTTAAAGAAGCTTTTGCTGTTTTGTTTTAGAAGTGCAGAACAGTTTCCTGGCTGCTTTAGAAGCAAAAAAACGTTACTGACTAAAATAATTTTTGAAACTTAACCACTTTTTAAGGTAATATAAATAGCTGTAATGTATCAGAGCTTTGTGAACAAAGACAAACTTGAGTTTAATCCTCTGGCAATACTCTGAACACTGTTACCACCATCAGATAGCTGTTTAAGTGACTCGTACATGTGCTTTCAAAGACCCAAGGCTCTTATAACAGCAAGCTACTGTTCTTTAGAATTTATTTTTCAGTATAAAGTGGTACCTTATACTTATTCAAGCAGAGATGAAATAAATGTAATTCTATGGAGACATGTTCTCCTTTTCCTCTGTCTCAACCTGTGCTCTATTTTACAAATGGCAGGTTCTGATTTCTGTTCACTGTTCCTTCCTTGTTGGATAAGTACATTAGGAACTGATTCAAATAGCTGAAGCATTAGTCTATAGAGATAAACCTCATGCCAAACATGCCTACTCCTGAGGGCAGAAAGAGATTATTTCCCATTTCTGCCCTCTTGGGAGAGTTAAGTCTCAACTCCTCTCTAGACTTTTTGCTTTTGTTGTCCTGGGTGGAGCTATATTGGTAGTCATAGCAGGAAGGAACAAACTACAGTGGAATATTAGCCTAGCTCTGCCTTGTCCTCATGCTCTGCTAGAATGGCTATTAATGTGGTGTCTGGCATTTCATTGTTTGCCCTTAAACACCCCTAGTGGTCATAGTGAGAGTATCATGAGAAGGTTGTGTGCCGCAATGCGACACTTGGCTGAAGGGCAGCAGTTGGATCAGTGCCAGCCCTGGGAGAAAATGAAAATACTTTTACTAGTATGGTCATAACAGTTCTGAACAGGTCTTAAAAACTACTCTTGCTGTCCTTTGCTGCACATAAAAAGGCAACCATTTTCTTTCTGCAGCTATCCTGCAGCAATGTATAGGGAAAACTGGTTTAATAATTTTGCCGGTGTATATTGGGTAGACATTACAGATATGTATGTGTCTTCCATTGTCTAACAAGGTAAAATGTATACTGCAACACACTCTGAATGTAAACTACTAATATATCCTGTACAGCTTGTTCATTTGGGTGCCCTGCAGCAAAAAGCCTAAGAGCAGATGCATTTCAGCCTTAATTCTTAATGCTTTTATCTTTAATTTTGAGAGAAGCAGGAGGTAAGTATGTTTTTACCTTTATCCTGCAGGGGCAGAGTTTGCTTTCTTCTTAAATACTCTAGCCATTACTTTTAATTTAAATTAATTTAAGACCATCCCCAAGGAGTATGGGCCACACCATTTGAACATTTCAATATACATATTTCACCGCCAGTTTTAAATAAATATTTTGTAATGGATGTAGATGCTCAAGATTCATTCTGTAGCAATTGCAGTAAGCAATAATATGTCATGAGTGACAGCATTGCTAGATTTTCAAGAACTGTATCCATAAAGTGTAAAATGCATAGAAGAATCACTAATTTATGCCTACAATGTAATGCGTGTAAAGGCTGATAGTATAGGTTTGAAATGGGTTATATAAATAGCTTAAAGAAAAGTAAATGTGGTATCACTGAAAATGCATTACGATTCAAAGACAGGGATCTTGTATGTATAAATAGTTAATATTTCATTGGTCACACATTGAAATGAATGAACATTTCCCCCAGTAATTTAAGAGTTTAAGCAAGCTGGGAAAAAAATATAGTGATTTTCCCACATTTCCTTCAGAGGAGATAGTATGTGGGATATTTCCATCATCTAAGAGCTGGTGGCAGTTCTTGGTACCCATAGTGTTTGATCTTTAAAAATAACATTATGCTCATGTTGTTAATACTCAGTATTGTAGCTTCTGAACTTTTTGATGTTGAAAGAGATCCAGTAGTTCTTAATATTATAAAGATAGAACGATGCTTGTCTAATCCCATAAAAAAATTAAAAATTCAATTCAAAAATTGAATTTTCAAAAATGTAAGAGATGGCATCTAATTATCTTATGCAATTGGCTACTAGACTGTTATGCCATAATTGTATATTTGAACCAGCCTAAGGTTTTCTTTTTGTTTTTCTGTTGCATTTTGATAATATGTGATAACAGATTTGTAGAAATTGATTCCTTACATGTAGTAGTTTTGGAGGCTATTGTGAGATCTCCTGATCTCACAGCATTTCACCATGTAATATTTGAAATCTGTTTAAACAATAAAACTATAAACACACAATCATATATGTGTAATAAAAATAATTTATAATCATTCAGTAATACGAAGCAAGGAAATAGCAAAGAATAGTGATTGTATAAACTTACACTGTGAATTTCAAAAACTGTTGCAGTATAGTTTTACAAACTATACTGTTTTGCTTTATATAATAACATATGCCAGATCTGAACTCTGTGAACTGGATGTTGCTGTGTTTGAGAAGAAGAGAGAGGGTGACTTTCGCTTATTCCACTTGCCTCCCCAATCTTCCCTTAGCCCTAGAAAATATGCATGTGGACAAGATTGGATCCAACGTACTGTTCAGTTAGGAGTGTCTGTAAACTGATTTCTGCTTCAGATGTATTTTGACAACAAATTCCATTTTGATTATAAGATTCCTTCAACCCTGCTTTTAATTACTGTTTAAGATTACTGTAGCAAGACTGGCACAAAAATCAAAATCATAAGTAAAAAGCAGTAGTGATGCCAATCCGTCTACACACTTCATGCACACATTTCTTGGGAAATCATGGGTGAATACAAATTGCAGTTTACAAATTCAACAATTCATAACATAATAGCCATTTCATAAGCCATCATTTATGAAGACCTATTCAGTGAAGAAGATAATTTTGCTGTTAACTGTTTTCTCAAATGTCTCATAGGATGGTAAGATGCATTATATATTTTACTGAATAAGTTACAGAATAAGATACACAACCAACCTACTAAGTGAAATCATCACTTGGTAAGTAGTGTATTCACCAATTGATACTCAAACACATCTTTGGTCTTTTTGAGAAAAAGTCTAGGCTGAAAAGCCAGCCCAGGTACCAAAAATATTTATTTTAAAAATTAACCATGGGTGATGAGCAACAATTAATTTAAGTGAAACTGTTATTGCAGTAATATAATCATCCACATCTACATTTCAGAGATGTTAGTGTAACATGGTGGGAAATTAGAATTCTTATCATCTTCAACCACAGATTATGCTTTCCTGGACTGATGGAAATTAAAGTTCAGTACCATGTACTAATCTTGGAGGACAAAGTATGTTCAGATTGAGCTCATTCTCTATCCTGCATAAAACCATTACAATATGACCTTCTGAAAATATGAAATCTTTGAGTAGTGATACACTGGATATTGGATGAGCCACTTAGCTATGATCCTAGCTATACAAACCTTGGATTAAGTATCATTGAACTCAGTGATATTTGTGTAGTAGTTCTGGACAGAGCTGCATTGCAAATAAAATTTTACTAGTACTAGTCTCCACCTCCAACAAAAGTGGGTTAATATTAAATGGGATTTTACAAGGAATGATAATACAAAAGGTTTAAAAACAAAAAGCAAATAGGAAATTGCCAGTAACTCCAGAAGATGTCTTCTTTTTCCAGTGTGCTATTTTTTATCTGTGCATTTGTCTGCATGAGTTATTTCATGAAAGCAGGGTTAATCAAAAGCATTCACCCTTCCACTCCACCCTGTAGTCCATTTTTGTTGGAAAAAATAAGGCAATGAAATTAGATGGGAAATAGATTTTGGATGTTCCTAATGGAGTTTCCAGTGTACTTGGAGGATCAAAGATGTTTGCACATGAAGAAACAATGGTAATTCTGATGTGAGCTAAGAAAATGTGAGCTTTGAAAATTTGAAAATTGAAAATTTGAAAATCCAAGTAAAAGTGGTAGGTATTTCTCTATACTTCGTCCTCTAAAGATCTGCTAGAGGAAGAGAATATATGTCAAAGCTCCATGTCTGCCAAGCATAGTGGTCAAGGGCCAAGGTAATTATTAAATTCAATATTTACACTTGCATCCTTGAAAAAAGGGGGAAGAAGCACACCAGAGTAGAGAAGAAGGAATTACACTTCAGTGAGATTGAAGAAAGGTTAAGTCTTCTTCATCATACCTGGTGCTATAGATATAGCTGTATGTATAGAAGAGAACCTGATATATACAGTTTTGTTCACAAATAGCTGAGTGAACAACCTTGTACAACCATTGATTCTAAAGTATATTATATATGATTTCTCTGCCTGAGCTAAATCTAAGCAACAGCATCACTGTTTGCATGAAACTAATGTTTGTTTGACCTCGCAGTTCAGGACATCAGTATTGTTATAGTTTTTGGGTTAACAAAAAGGATTTTAACTAATTGCAATGCAATAGTATACTGCCTTGCATGTCCACTCAGAAAAAAGCCTCTCTGAGTTTATTTGGACTTTGTCCCTGGGCAGCGTCTGTGGGATTGTAGCCTAGATGTGCTTTAGATTAATGAACCTGTCAGACATTCATAAATCTGTATTGCCCCACAAGTATATTTCTTTCTAAGTAAGGCTTCCCCTTGACAATACAGTTCTAAAGAGTTAATTAAAAATTTTCTTATTATTTTGGTAACATTGGAGAGAAAATATGAGAGTGGAAAAAGAACAACATACTTGAATAAGCAGATGACTAACAAATAAGCAAGTGATTTTGTTTTATTTTTTTAAAGTGACACCTGGAGACCATTTCACATTAAAATTATTTAAAAATAGAACTACGAAGCTGTCAAATTGATATTGCTGTTAAAACAAATATTGAGACTCCAATGTTGCTGTTAATTCAAGGCAACAAATGGAAACTTAGCTGCTATAAGTTGGGAACGGAGGTTGTTTGTGATGTCATTTTGCCTTTTGAACAGTTGAATGGAAAACAGTTTATGGAATGCAGTAATCATTTGCAGTACCTGCTGCTGGAACTGGACACAAACACACACACACACTCATTAAGTTAAGGGCTTTGCTCACTTCCTTTCTCTTACTTCTTTTGTTTTCGTTAACTTGGTCTACAGCAGAGCTTTCCAAACTATGTGTTGTGACACATTAGTGTGTCGGCTTCAGTGTGTAGGTGTTGTGTGACAGTGTGTAGGCTGTCTCTGCCACCACCACCTCCCCAGGCCAAGGAAGCACCTGGCAAGGCTGGCAGTGGCAGGTCAAGTTCCAGTGGAGAGGCTGCCTCTCCTGCTGCTGCTGCCCTGGGCCAAGGAAGACCCTGGCGAGAGCAGTGGTGGTGGGCCAGGCCCAGATGGACGGGCTGCCTCTCTTGCCGCAGCTGCAGCAGCCCTGGACTGAGGAAGACCCCGGTGAGGGTGGTAGCAGGACAGGCGAAGGGGCTGCCTCCACTTACTGAATTATTGTGTTGTGAAATGATGCGTGTTTAAAAAGTGTGTCACCAACATGAAAAGTTTGGAAAGCTCAGGTCTACTGCAACTTTCCCAAGCTGGTACCCTCTAGATCAGTGGTTCTCAACCTGTGGGTCCCCAGATGTTTGTGGACTTCAGCTCCCAGAAGTCCCAGCCACTGTAGTCAATGCTCAGGGCTTCTGGGAGCTGAAGTCCAAAAACATCTGGGGACCCACAGGTTGAGAACCACTGCTCTAGATGGTCAGTGTCGGGTTGGGAATGATGAGAGGCAGTTGGAGACCAACATGATGGAAGACCATCAACTTGGGCATGACTGGTCTGTGGTGTCTCCTTTCCACCTCTCCCTCATCCAGCCTGTTGGTTGATTTTGTACATGGGTATGCTTTGTTCTTCCTCTCATTTTCCTCTTACTGGCATTTTTTTTTCCTCCAGGACCACAATTTCAGAGGCTGTGTCTGTATGAAACAGAGAGGAGGGCAGAAGGGGAACTCTGGTATAGTGGCAAACTGCCAGAAATAGAACACCCCCTCTAGTAACACAGCTTTCTCATACACACTTTATTGTTGCCATGAGTAGAGATGTACAATGTCTGGAAATATTGAAATCTTGAGGAAAAAGATTTTTTTTAAAAAAAATTTTTTGCTTTTCAGCTTTACTTCTCTACACATGCTTTCAGAAAAACTAAAAATATGTAATATTAGCACCCACTAAAGTAACTTGTAATTTGTTACTTTAGAGACACAAAATTTATTATTCAGAACTTGTTTAAGCATGAACCTCTTATAATTGATTTGCAAAAGCACAGTTTATCCAGAAAATAGCTACAGATGTGTTTATTCTATTTTATTTTAAAAATATTTTTGGTACTTTTGAAGCTGCAAGGTGATGTACTGTAAGCAACACCTGAATATTTATGATCTCGTTGATTTTGCCAGTTAACTAACATTAATAAAACAGAAAATTCTTTTGTCTCCTCTAGTTCTCCATGATGTCAAGCAGAAATAAAGTAGTCATTTCTGTTCCTTTAAACTGATGTTATGTGTTGCATTTTAATCTGTTGTTTGTACCCCACCTTGATCCATAGAGAGTGATGGGAAATAAATAAATATTATTATTATCTCTATTGAAAGAGCTGGGAAAGGGAACCAGAACCAGAAATGACAGTGATATAAGACAGGGTACATGGGCTATGTAGGTTTTAGAAGAAATGCTGGGGAAGTAAATACAGACACACCTCATCTTAGGTATTTTATTCATCATTTTAAAAGAGAATATTCCATAAACTTTTTTTTAAATTCCAAGTAATAAAATTACATATTTATTATTTATAATGCTCAGTTTCCCAAAATTAATGTCATAATACATAGATTATATTAAAATTAGAGCATCGTCACAAGGAATGTTAAGATGAGGCTTTTTGAAAAAGGGGCAAATGGTTTGCCCTAGATTCTTATGCTCAAAACACCAAACATTTCCTTTGATCCATATTTTTCTTCTGTTCCACAAAATTCCTTTTATACAAGAGAAACTACTGAGATTTCTAGAGAAGTGATTTGGCGAAACTGAGTATAAAGCAAATGCTGTGCCAGAGTTCCAGTCCATCAAATTTACCCCTCTGGAGGTAGCACTCAATTGTCCTAGCTGTGACTACAGAAAAAGAAAGAGCTGTTAAAAAAGAAAAAGAAAAAAGAGTGCATTGCTGCAGTGACATGGCTTGTCATCTTCTCTGTTGGCCATCTGTCCTCCCCCTCTAGACATCACTGAGTTTTCCCAGGTGAAAAGAAAATAATTTTAGGCAGCTTTGCAAGACAGTGGTTGCACAAATTTGCTTCTTTACATGTTGCGCAATTTATGGAATTCCCTGCCACAGTGTAAAGTGATGGCCATCAGCATAGGACAATGTTCTTAACATATACAAATTTATGGAAGACAGGTCCATCAAGGGTTTTTAGTACAATAACTGCTTTATCAGAAGCTAAGTAGAGGGGAATGCCATTACCATCATCATGTGCCATGCTGGTGAGTTTCCAGATGCATCTAGCCAGCAGCAATTAAAAACAGACTAGCAAGGATCTTCTTGAGTTGAGCAGCAGCCAAATCCTTCATTTTGTGCTAAAAATATTCCTTTTCCTTCCAGATGTATTTCCAACTCCTATCTTTCTCTATACTCCAAAATTAACTTCCTGTACAGATTTCCCTCCAAATTATTTTTTACTTCGGTTTATTTCCCTTCCCCCAAAAAACACATCCATTCCTCCATCACCTTTTTTGATTACTTCATTCATCATGCCAGCTCATTGGCATTGTTTCACCAGGTTGTGAATTCCTAGGGGAAGGGGTGGAACCCATGTCCAAGTATGCCCCAAACCCAACCACAAATGCTGCATGAGACATGAGTCCACCGTACACCTGACACTAAGAAGCAACAAGATGCTAAGGTGGTGCCAATAAGCAAAAAAATGTACCTTTTCAAAGCTACTGATAGACAGCTGGTGCTGTCCAGAGCCATCCATTTTGATGAAGCAACTCAACTGCATGTGTTCTTCTCCTAACGCTCCCTATGTTGTTGTTCTATCACAAAGAACAGCACAAATATCTGTGTGGTACACCTGACATGTGGGGGAATGATAAGGAACAGACCTTGTGAAACCCATCAGCACACTAATACTGTCCAGAGCTTTGAAACTTCTCAGTTGCCACTGAGTGCAATCTGAATGTAAAAAATGCCAGTAGAACCAAGTATGCTGATTCTTATTGGGCTGTGTACAGTGAATAAAGAATCACTATTTCCTGTTTTTCAAGTAGGCATGTATTCATTTTAAATAATCCAGCAACTTGTTATTTATGAGGTGGGTGTGTTTTCTAAAAAGGGTCTTTCTTTCTAAAAAGGGTTCTTATAAAAGGATCTTTCTTAAAACCGCATATGCCGAAGTCGCAGATTGATAATAATTAGCAAGACGTATGCAAAGACAGTTGTCGAACTAAGTAAATTTGTATAAGAGAGATTTTCTAATTAGCTATAGCAGATTCACAAAAAGTATTGCTGCATTGGTACAGTTTCCTCCAATCTGGTACCCTTCAGATGTCATGGATTTGAACTGCCGTGATCTCTCACCATTGGCCATGTTAGCTGGGGCTTCTGGGAATTAGATCGCTCTGATAAAGCAGTGATCTAATTGGAGGAGGCAGAGGGAAATGTTACACTTGTTAGGACTGCCACTGTTGCTATAACTAATCAGTCAGCCTCAAAGATGTGTGTCATGCTCCCAGAACTACACCCTGCTCTCCCTCCCTCCCTCCCTCCCTCCCTCTCTCTCTCTCTCTCTCTCTCTCACACACACACACACACACACACACACACACAATCTGAGCATTTCTGCTCTGGGTTGAATTACAGAGCAAGAAAAAGAAAAGAGCTAGCTCTAAAGAGATACAGGGGTATAGATTATTTAGATACTACAGAGCTAACCTGCTCTAAAGTAACACTTGTAAAGTGGGAAAATCTAAAGAGCTTTTTTTTCTTTAATCATACTCAAACGTAAAGCTAAAGATTGCTTTCTATTGATCTAGAGGAGCACGAGTTGCAAGCTCTGAGAAAGCAAGTGCAACAAATGAATGACTCTTTGCTAGTTTTTATGGAAATGCAAGGGTAAGACTCCTTTTTCAGTTCTGAAAGGAAAATGAAACTCTGTATCCCTTTTGTTAGAATAGAAGTAATGTTCATTGGGCACTAGTCTAAATATTACTGGTGATATCTGTAAAACATATCTGCATGCACACATAGGTGATTAGATAAAAGTGCACAGTCTGCATATCATCTATGCACTGAATGGCCTGTGGATTTGTGTATTTCTGCACAGATTAGAATTGTTCCGATGGATGCAGCAGAGCCAAATGTCCTACAAAAAGAAGCCTGGTGCTTATTATCTAGAGTCTTGAATGGCTAACAGCCCCCTGGTAATTATGCTAGATGCTCATTAGTGCTGAACAAGCACTAATAAAAAAATTAATCTACCATATCATTTGTCATTTTGATTAGTTGTTTGCAATATCCACTTTCAGAAATCAAATGTAAGAGAAAATCAGAGTCCGTATTACGTTTACCGATTGAAGTCTCCCTTCAGCTATAACCCTGTGCTTTGGAAGGGAAGAAAGTTATAAAATGCATATGCTTTCAAAACCAGTACAACAAGAAAACATCATACATATTTTATACGTGCATAGCTGTTTCCCTTGAGAGGGAGACTTTTGCTGGTCATCTTTCCTTCATGCTAAGAGGAAACAGACCCATTTCTGTCACAGTAGCTGTGACATGGGACAAATGTGTAATCATTGTTAAAAGACGTTTGTCTGAGAACCTAGTGTACTCCTTTCATTCACTCCAAACTTATTCACTGAGCACAAAATTGCGTATCTATTAGTTTTGTCACCCATCACCTTGTTTAATGTAGGCAATTAAAATAACAATGTTACCTTTAGATTACAGTTTTCCTGGTGTCATAGCTGTAAAATTTAATCTTAGGCCATTATTGTCACTACAAAATAATTCCCAGTGCTGGTAAGATGTTGTAAAATGTTTATATTAGAGAGTTGTAAGGTGATCTCAGTTGGGTTACTCATGTAGTCCCTTGATTGCTTATAGTATTTAATTCAAGAGCAGAATGAGTACCATGGTCCTTCTAACTCAGTTCAGTGGAGTTGTTCTTGTAGTTTGTTCATTAAATAGTTATCTCCAGTTGCTCGAAGTTGATCATGTGTTTCTTCACTAGCATTTATTTGTAAATGTGGTTTAATTCTACAGTTTCAATCTTTCAAGATTAGTAAAAGTTATGATAAATATTCAGCATTTTATATTATTTTTTGACCTAAATGAACTAGAGTAAACCTCATGTTTTTACTTCAAGCTTGAGCTGGGAAGAGAGGAAGAACATGTATATGTACAATATACCACAAATGGCTTGGTTCCATATGAAGGAAGCAGCACTCTCTTGGTTTTGATAGGGACACTGCTTGCGGCAGCCAAAAATCTCAAATACTTCTCAGGATAATGTTGATCCTCAGGTGTACTCAAGCCAAAAGTTAAGACTTCTACATTTACATTTAAATATTGCACCTTGTGATATTTGTACATTTCATGTCTCTCTTTTTTAACAAAACCTCTTAGAGCTCTGTAAAATATAGACACAGAATAACAAGATGCTTTATACTGGTTTAATTTTATATTTTTTAAAAATAAAAAAAATGGCATTCCCTTTCATTGTTTAAAAAAGCTTTTTTGCTTTGACACTTTTTGAAAGTTATCTCATTAGGCCAAATGGGTCAAAAAATCACACCAGAGCAGATTAAATATCCATATGCATTTTCCAGATTTTAACAGAAGCAAGGAGGCACTGAAAATTCTGCTCACTTAATTTTGCTTCTCAACCCATAATGCGTAACTACTTTGGATTCAATTCTAGTTTTTTCCATGGGCATGCATCTGCAGAATCATATGGCACCAAAAAAAAAAGTCTTCCTCTGAATGCAGTCACCTATACACAGAAATAAGACTGATTGATTTAAAGCAGAAGAGGTAAGACTGATCGATTTAAAGTGGACTTACTCTGAGTTGAGCATGGGATTGTAGCGTTTGACTCCCTGAATACTAGGCTGCTCCCAGTGTGGTACTAAACCTCTTCAGGCAAGCACAATTTTCAGTTTCTGAGCCATAATTTTTTTAAGACATAGTAATTGCATCCCCACCCCACCCAAATACACAAATTGCATTCAAAATGCAGTTTCTTAACAGTTGAGGTAAAATGCCCAGATGCTCTTCAGTGGCTTATCATCTTTTAGAATAGGTGCAGCCCTCCGGAAATTGTTAGTCATACGAGCTGGACTGATGGGAGTTAGAGTCCAACAATACCTAAAAGGTCACATTTTCTCTAACTGTTCTGTATAGTTTGATAAATTATTCTTAAGTATTCTTAAGTGTCAGGAACTGTACATTTAATAAAATCATTTATGCTTTAAAATTTCTGAATATAAAATTTAAAGGCAATTTTAAGCTACTTTTAGTATGTGTTCTTTCTCCATCTCAGTACAGATGTGGCCTAGCTTGGCCTAGGTTATAAAATATATGCTAATAAGAGAATGCTTCCCAGTAAAATTCTATATTTAATAATATGAGCAACTCAATATCAGTGATGTTGAAACCCAAAGAATATATTTCTATGGAGACGTAAGCCTGCACAATGGGCAAAATATCTGGATTAAGCTACTGATGCTCAAAGGACGCAGGGAAATATTTTTGGACACTGTTTTGTCTACTTTGCAATATCAGTCTGCAGGACGTTTGTTCTCCATACATTATCTTCCTCACTCACACTCATTTCACTGTTTCAGTATAGTCTGCTAAACAAATGTTGCACACAGGTTGGTACTTCTTCCTGAAAGACAGAAAGCCACTGCCCTATTCAAGTTGGCAACCAAGCCCACTTTATATACCTATGTCTGAAAGCAATGTTTACCAATTAATAGTTGCTATTCCACATAATTGTTTATTTTGAAGTCCTGTAGGTAACATGTGCTATTCTTCCTCTTAAAAATGTATTTGATGGAAAATATTTTCATAACGTGCCGCATAAGAACCCAAGAAAAATTTTGCTGGTATCTGACCAAGGCCTTAACTAGTTCTGCAGTCTGTTCCCAGAGTGATCAATCAGATGCCTATGAGAAGCTCATAAGCAGGCCATGAACATGATAGCATTTGTTTCCCATCTAGTCTTCAGAGTCTGTTCCCCCAGATACTAGAGGAAATATATAGCCATCATGACCCATAGCCATTAGCATCTTTTCCTCCATGAAAAGTGCCTGAACTTTTCTAAAACTGTCCAAGTTGGCAGCCATCACTTCATCTTGGGGAAGCAAATTTTACAGTTGTGCTCTGTGAAAATTTACTTCCTTCTATTTCTCCTGAATCTCCTACTATTCAGCTTCTGTTGATGCACCAAATTGTAGTATGATGAGAAAGGGAGAAATATGTATCTATCCATTTCTTTGTATTTTGCATCATTTTATAACCTTGATCATGATCCCTACTATCATTTTTTTTAAAAAGCTAGTTGTACTATTGATTTGAATGAGGGGATTGTCATATTGATAGCTTTATTTCTTTGTGGTCAGTCACTGCTGGCTGAGACTCCATCAACTTAAGTTTGATGTTAGAATTTTTTCACCTAGTGTTCTTCACTTTACACTTGCTCACGTTTGAATACATAAACAAAATTACATGGAGTAACCACTTTAATTCACATTCTTCTAATTTGTAGAGAGACTTTTGAAGCTCTTAGCCGCAATCTTTTTGTTTTAGTGTTCCTAAATAATCTGGTTCTGTCTGCAGACTTGGGTACTTCACTGCTTACTCCAGCTCCAAATTACACATGATCAAGTTAAAAAGCATGGATTGCCATATAGTTCATTCAAGGATCTCGTATACCTCTCATCCTGCATAAAATTGTCTATTTCATATTATTTTTTAACTTATCATTGAAGATGTCGTTTTCCCCCATGATGTTGCTTAGGAGTCTTTGGTGAGTGACTTAGTCAAAAGTTTTTTGGAAGTCTGAGTAAATGGTGTCTATAAGATTGCTCCTGCTTGTGTTTTTCAGTACTACTGAAATCTGTAGACTCTAAAAATTAGTGAAATGGGACTTTGTCATGTTGATGCTTCTCCGTAAGACTGTTCATTTTACACTTTTGATCATTTTATCTCCAATAAAACTTTTCAGCATCTTTACCCAAAGTTTACACAGAGCAGGTGTTAAGCTAACTGGTGTGTAGCTTCTTGGGACTCCCTCTACATTTTTTTTTTTTAAAAAATCATTACATTGGCCAGTTCCCAGTCGTCTGGTACAGAGGGCAGTCTTCAGGATCAGTTATATATACCTGTTTTGTTAGAAAATGTATTTCCCTCTTGAGTACTTTCAGACCCTTTAGAAGGATAATGTCCAGCTACTGGATGGATGCTAACCAGACCAATTAATTTTCAAATTTCCTCTGCACCATCCACACTCTTCCATAAGTAGTTAATGTATCTATGCCTGGATTTGGGCCAAGGACCTTTCAGGCTTCTTGCTTTGCAAATAGGACCAGCTTTTATTCCTGGAGCTTCTGCCCTACTTGCTGATATTTCTGTACCCTTTTAGAAACGTATGTATATAATTGCTGAAGGTATGTGTTTTTGTTTTTGGCAGGGGAGTAAAAATGTCCCTCTCTTTTTCTCAAGCTCTACTAGGAAGCTTATTTAGTTCAGTACAATTTAAATTGGCCTCTCTTGTCCTTGTAACTGGATGTAGAATAGTGTATCTATTTGATCGGATGTTCAATAGGAAACTGTATCTGATTTTTCTTTCATACAAAGTCTTTATATTCCATGTTTCTAAATATATCGCTATTGGAATGAGCGAATATTCTGGCTTTTTTCATATATTACATCTCCTGTGAATGGAGTTACTTGACTTTTTCAGCTATATGGTTTTATGTATCATTTTTTACTGCATAACCTTGTTTGCAAATCTGTCTATCCTTGAAATTCTCATTCTGGGTGCCATTGTCCTAAGATTAGGGATAGATGAGAATTCAATTTCATACGTGCTATTGAACATGAAAGATTTATAGATTTTTTTTTATAAATATTTAGGAACGAACTAGATTCTTTTAAAAAAAATGAATGTGAGAGGCAGCAAAACTGACATTTGTTCATGCAAGAACTTGTTTTGAGTGCTTAGCTTGTGAAGATTTGGCCTTGACTCAGCCATGTTTTCAGTGCTGAATTGGGGTTGTTACTTCTTTCTTTACTCCTCATCTCTAACAACAACATGGCAGGCATGGAAACTATAGTCCTGGGAACACTCTGCCTGTTTCATGTGGCAAATAGCTTTTGCTGTTGTCATGTGCCTTCTGGTTGCTTCTGACTTATGGTGACCCTAAGGTGAACCTATCACAGGATTTGTCTGGCAAGATTTGTTCAGAGAGAGTTTGCCTTTGCCTTTCTCTGAGGGTGAGAGAATGTGACTTGCTCAAAGTCACCCAATAGGTTTCCATGACTGAGTGGGGATTCAGACCCTGGTGTCCAGAGTCATGGTCCAATGCTCAAACCAGTATGCCACACTGGATCTTTAGAACAGCTTTACCTATGGAATTTATTTAATGTGGGTGGTTGGAAACTCTGTTCAGTGTTAAAATTAAAAAAAAAAAACACTTCCAAATATACAGAAATTTGTTCATAAGTAAGTTGGAAGCAACTAAGATTTTTAAAATTCAAATGTGGGAGAAAGGAAAAAAAGTGACACTTTCGTCCATCTCTCTTTAAGATAACTTACACGAATTGAACTGTAACAAATTGAGAGTTCTACCATATCAACAAGATGCAAAGGCAAATGAGTATGAATTGCTAGTAGCCATCAGGGCTGACTGATGCCTTCAGGGATCTTATAGCTATGCTCTTCCTACTTGTCATTTTGTGTGTGTGTGTGTGTGTGTGTGTGTCCAAAACACCTTTACTGTTGAAAGAATAGGCTCACAATGTAAGTTCATAAAGAATATCATATTTTTCAGTCAAGTTTGATGGGTTACTTGGAAAATAGTGTCATTTGGAAATCCTTCAGTGATTTGGTTTTGCCAATATGGGCCAGTGGGTACTTCCAAACAATGAGTGCTATATTGTATCCACCCTAGTAAAGTATTCACACTCCAGCTTTATCCATGCAAAGCTCCTCCTACCCGCTGTACCAAGACTGTGCCCATGGAAGCCCTTTTCATCTGTGTTGATGGGAAGTCAACAAAGCATGGGGTCTGAGGCCTGACTGCTATTTCTGTCTGATCAGTTTGTTTTCTGTTCTGGAGGATAGTCTCAAATAATCCTACCCCTTCCTAAAATGGATTTGTTGTCTATACTGTAAGCACATCTGCATTAACCACTGGTTACCTCTGAACAATAGTAACAACAAAATCCCATTTTTTTTCATTCAGCCAGATGTCTCCCATTTTGTTCTTATCCCAGAACAATGTGGCCAAGAAGTAGGTCCCCTGCCTGTGCCTCAGGGTGGTCAATTTGTTTTTCCAGATTTTTTTAGACAGCAACTCCCATCAACCTTTGTGAGCATAGACGGTGAGGGATGCTTAGATCTGCAGTCCTACCATATCTGGAGGGTCACACCGTACCCATCCCTCCTCAATCATAAAGAAAAAGAAGAAGCATAAGGTGTAAGGAGGAGCATGCTGCTCCTCAGGTAATCAACTGCCTGCTACCTTTAAGGCATCCTACCTCCCTTGCTTATTCTTTCCTTATAATCACAGAGCAGCATTTTTAAAAATTTCTCTTACAAAAGCAATTTGATACACCGTGGAACCTTTCTGGTGGCTTTATTTCATATTTTCCATATGATTATGTATGCTGAAGGTACTTGAGTGTTACTTCTATTTGCTTACTTGTAAATGGCTACTGTGATTACCAATAGGAGTCTTTCATTTTAATCTGCGTTGCCCCCTTAATATTTTGGTCTCTTCACCTTACTATTGCAAGCTTTTATTTTCCTTGGTGGCTAATGACTTCTATATCAATGGCGTAGTGAAGCCACCCAGAATGGTAAACTGTAAAGGAGCTATCCAAGGTGCTGAATTGTATCTAAAAAAGGGTAGTTTGGACTTAAATCTGGAACAAATTGACTGCTCCACTGATATGGAAACCAACAACAGCTCCTGAATATTTTATATTTGTTTGCATGCTCGTCTTGATGTTTACAGTACAAATGCATTTCTAACTATGCTCAAATTGTTCATTTACTATTTTTTTCACAGAAATAGCACTTTCTATAAATAGCACTGTCAGAATTCTACCACTGATTGAATCCATCTGTGTTTGTTTTCCTTTCTTTACAGTACCCTCAATAACAACAACATCACACGGATCCCTCTCACCAGCTTCAATCATATGCCAAAGATCAGGACTCTGTAAGTACTCCTTTCAAAAGTGTTCAGTGATTGACCGGCATGATGTTTCAGTCTTTTTTGTTTTTGTTTTTTTAACACTTTTTTCAACAAATGGAATATAATTGCTTATTCCAAGAGAGAGAGTGCACATTACTCTTGTTTCTTTTATTTTAGTATGTAGGAGGAGAGAGCAGCCTGAATTGGAAGTAGAATGAGGGTGATGGAAAGGCCACATAAAGCTGACATTGTGGACAGACTTTACACTGTGTTTCCAGTGGCAAGATAAGCCTTGATGTCTTGTCAGACATGCTTGGAGGTCATGGTGTGAGCGCAACATAGACTGCCGTTCCTTAGCTAGGTTTGGAATTGTGGTTTAGAGTAGGCAACGGTGTGAGAATTAGATTTGGAAGAAACCTTGTCTAATCCAGGCATTGTGTTGTATAACATAGTATAGCAAAAACTGTGGATTCAATCTTAGCTTGACCTCTCACGAAAAGATTTCATCAAACTCTCCTGCTCATGACTGTTCCCCCCACAACACACATTTGTGCCCAAGGGGTTCACAGCCACATAAATTACCTCTACCATCTGTTGGAAGGAGTATCTCCTGAACAGAGCTGGAGTCACGGATGCCTCTGCTGCTGGGATTCAATATACAGTGCTTAAGTTCAGTATTCCCACACTCCAAACATACCTTAGCAACAGTGCTATATGATAGTCTGAAATTATTACCTTCAGATTGCAGATAAGGGACTGAGACTGCTATCTGAACAAACATTTGAAGCAGAGACTCTTACACTCTTTATGCAGTGCCTTAGCTGCTGTACACTCTGGGAGATTAGTATATGCTGCACTGTCCTGTTGCCTTGGGAAACTAAGCAAAGCCAATCTTGGACAAGGCAGCAGGGAACTGTTGTCATGCAGCCAAAAAACTGTTTAGCCATACCTAGAGCCTACATAACATGGCATCCATTTTTGACATGCTGTGGTGTAATATGATGTAATCATATTGAATAGCACACTGTCCACAGGAGATTTAGGCATCGAAAGTCCAAGGCTACTTTAGTTGCTGACATCAGGTGCAAGAAAGGGAAAAAAAAACATTGCACATGGAGGCTCAGGCTTCTCTGTACTTTGAGGCATCAGCATCAGTTCCATGTCCCTTGTGGCAGACCAGCAGAAGAGTATCTGTTAAAAGACAGTGGAATGAAGAGAGGCTGTTAATGTGGTATCAGGTCACCATTTTAGTCACTTCATATAGAACAGGAATAGATATCACATGGCACAGCCTTCCAAATGTTGTTGGACTGAGACTCCCTTGACACCTATCCAGTTGTGAGGAACACTAGGAGTTGCAGTCCAGCAAAGGAGAGCACATTTAACCTATTCCTTATACAGAGCATAGGTTATTACCAGTTATGTAAATTAAATGAAATTATTATTTTTAATTGCCAAGGGTGATAAATCCTCTTCTATTTAATCTTTTCCCATTTAATTTTAAAAGTGCTGAAGTCTTTCATATAGCTAATAATGCCAAGGGTCTGTCTTTCCCTCATTTATTTCATTCTGAACCTGTCTAACTCTAGGCCTATGAAACACTTGACCTCTCAGGCCGAAAGTATGCCAGTCTACTAAGGCCTTTTCCACACGGGGAAAACACGGGGTAGGATGACCTCACTCGGAGGTCTTCCACACCGTGGAGTGTGCTAGGGTGATTAGAAATGTGGAGATTCCACACCTCAAACCGCCCTCATGCAGCCGCAGGGGTGGTGTCGCATGTTTTATAAAGGCCACATTTCATGTGGTCTTTATGAAACACGCACGCGCTAGCCTGTCGCAGCACCCCGTGTGGAATTGCAGGGGCACGCAAGCGCGTCCCTGCAGAGCTGCCCAGGGGCGGGCTTCCGGCTGGTGCGCTTCTCCAATTAGCATAGAGCCGCCGGAAGCCACCAGCCGCCATTTTGGGCACCGCCGGACGCCACCAGACGCTGCTGCCGTGTAAAGCGGCAAACGCGTCCTGCTCCCCGCAGTGACGGAGCTACCCGCATCGAGGTAAGCTCCGTTTCCACGTGCGCCGCCCCGTTTCCCCGCATTTCACGCCCCCCCCCCAATGTGGAAAGGGCCTAAGAGATCAGTCAATGCCAAGTTTTTGCTGAGTACTCCACAACAAAAAGTGCTGGAGTTTTAAGCGCCTGCCAAACTACAATTAGTTTCTAGTGCACCTGTTTATTTTTGTGGGTCCCAAGCAGTTGTAGATATAGCATTGGACTAGAGGTTGCTTCCTCCTTGCCCTTGTTGCCTGCTTTCTGATTCAGTGGTAGGTTTATTTTCATATGCATTTAGGCCTTCCATGAAAAGTAGTAACACAAGTAATTGTTTGCGTTCATTAATTAGAAAGTATTTATATATTTTTTTAGTATTTTCTTGGTAATACCCTTGTTTTTTCTCAAATCGATCAGTCTGTGTGATAACCACATGGAGTGTCTGCAGCCATTTTCCTTTAATTTAAAAGATGGCTTTGTATGTGGCTCCCAGGAGACTTATATTGACTAATTCCCTTTTGCTGTAATTAAAGGGAGAAGCAGAGAAGGAAGTCATAAATGGGATTTAAAAGAAAGCTTTATATTGAATTTTCAGAATTACATTTTATAAAACCTGGATGCTGACCCAAAAAGATATTCTGGAAATTTAATTTAGGCTGTGACTAAAAGGACACTTTTAAAAACTTGAAGTTGTATTCATTCCCCTTTTGTGTGCTGTAAATGTACCTCTACCAATTTTAAGTGACATGTTTCAGTACATGTATATTGCCAAGTAATTTTGCAACGGACCTTTGAACATTCTTATTCTTAATAGAAGAAAAAAAAAGGCTAAACTAAAGTAAAAAGGTTACATTTTTTCATGGTATATTTCATCTATTTTGTAATAGTCACAAATGTCATCAGATGAAGATTTAAGTGTAAAATAAGCATGCATGGTACAGCAAATAATATTTCCAAGTGCCTTCATTACAGTGTTATTAACGGAAAATGACTTTGTATTTCTATCATTATTAGACATGCTCTTGAGTGAGTTAGTTAATATTTCACTTCATTAAGAATTTCTCATTTTTTTAAAGGAAGTACAAATTAATGGCCCTTTTGCAACCACAACTACAATGTTGTGTGCCAACTTACATGTACAGAAATCATTGCCTATAGAACAGGAATTTTGAAAGTATCCTGCATGAATCTTCCTGTGTGACCAAGCAGTGAATTATTTAATTAGAGAGCAAGCCTATGCTCTCTGATGGAGCACTCCAATACTGGAGTTACATCACTATTTCCTATGCCTTGCTAGGAAGGGAGAAGTAAGATAATATTTCATTATTCTTGTCTGAGATTTTTTTCCTCTGGAAGGGAATTCATTTGGAACAGCTCCAGGGCTGCTCTAAATAACCCCCATATTGTTGGCATGTGATAGTGGGATGCCTTATGAGCAGTGACAATTTGTGTCTTGTGCTTGGCACCAATTCTGGTTTCAGGGAAATGCACCAGTCGGAGTGGGAGATAGCTCCCAAAATCAGACCTTTTCCCTTCCCTGTTCCCAGAGCTGTTTGATCATCTCGGGGAGGAAAACATCAGAAATCTCCCTAGTGACTGAGAAGTCCTGGGAGGAAGCATCCAAAAGTGGATCTCATCCTTGAAAGGTAGACTTGTTTTCTAGGATTTCAGAGTCATTCCTGTGGTGCATCAACATTTCTATCTTTCCTGAATTGGAATGCTGTGTCCAGTTCTGGGCACCTCAATTCAAGAAGGATATCGGCAAGCTGGAGTGTGTCCAGAGGAGGGTGACCAAAATGGTGAAGGGTCTGGAAACCATGCCCTATGAGAGACAGCTTAGGGAGCTGGGTATGTTTAGTCTGCAGAAGAGAAGGTTAAGAGGGGACATGATAGCCACGTTTAAATATTTGAAAGGATGTCACGTCGAGGTGGGAGCGGGCTTTTTTTTCTGCTGCTCCAGAGAAGGACAAGGAGTAATGGATTCAAGCTACAGGAAAGGAGATTCCACCTGAACCTCAGGAAGAACTTCCTGATGGTCAGAGCTGTCCGGCAGTGGAATATGCTGCCTCAGAGTGTGGTGGAGTCTTCTTCTTTGGAGGTTTTTAAGCAGAGGCTGGACAGCCATCTATTGGGAATGCTGTGATGTATGTTCCTGCATGGCAGAGGATTGGACTGGATGGCCCCTGAGATCTCTTCCAACTCCATGATTCTGTGATCTTAGTTATTTAATTTTAGTTGAAATTCCTTTTTATTCAATTACATAGCAATAGGCTGAGGCAGTATTGGTCTTCTGGAGTATTCTTTCCTCTACTCTCCATTTTTTTAAAAAAATTTACTTAGGGTGGCTGGGAAAAGCTTTCTCCCCTCTGGATTGTTTAGTTCAGTTATGAGTTGTCTTTGTCTCTTCTGTTTAATATGAGCAGTACAGGTGAGGAAAACCTGAAGGAAAGCATGTGTGCAAATTTTAATCCAAATTGGATTAACAAAATGTAGCGGTGAGCCACTTGTTTCTGTGTAGGGCTCTCATTCTGGCTGAAGCATTTGTTGCCTCCTTGTTTTGTTGTGCTTTCTGCCAACTGCATTTAAGGGTATCAGTTTCACATAAATATAATTTATACTGAGCACCTGTGTTGGGAAATACTATAGGGAGGACATGGTCTGTATAACACAGCAAAAGCTCCAGCAAATTTAAGCATGTTTAAGCCCCCATGATTGTAGTGGGAATTGGGAAAGCTCAGCACCTGTTCTGAAAATCAGTGAGAGTTATCATGTGCTCTACTGTTAGTTTCTTAGTTCTTTCATTTTCTTCTTCTTCTTTTTTTCTTTTTTGACTTCTCACATTGTTGTCAGTAAGGCTTAGTTACAGCAGCTTGCATTTTATGCCACATTTGGACTGTTGTTTTCAACCTTTTCATGTTTTTTTTAAAAAAAACACAAGTTATGCTGGTTTGAAAAACACAGTATAAGAAAGACACTGCTTAATTTCAGCTTGACCTCTAAGGAAGAGAAATCAGGTATAGCACTTCATACATTTTTGTTCTTCTTAAAAATCTACACTTCTATGGGTTTTTCTTTTGTTTTTCTAATTACCTTTTCTGTTTTGCTGATTTTTTTTTTTAAAGGACAAGAATTAGTTTATATCGGTATGGTTCCCTTTTTATGAGGCAGCTACAATTATGCAAAATGTTGCCCTCCATTCATTTTTCTTCATTTTCTTAATATTGACTCTCCTGCTGTTTCTGCATCAGTGAATGAATGAACTGCTGGAGAGATAATTGTCTATGGTTTTGTATAGCTTAAAGATGGCTGAAAAAGAAACTGAAACAATTTACCAGCCCAGTCAGTGGATTTCAGAGGACAGTTCCCTTCTTCCATGTGGTCCCTATGCCGTCCTTAGGTGTGTGTTTGTGTTCATGTGCCATCAAATATCTTGTCAACTTACAGTGACCCCATGATTTTCATAGGATTTTCATAGGGAACACCCTGGCATGGTTTGCCATTCACTTCCTCTGAAATATAGCCGATAGCATCTGGTATTACTTTGCAGTCCCCCATCCAAGTACTAACCAGTCCTGACCTCCTTAGCTTCCAGGATCAGACAGAATCTGATTCTCTGGGGGTATTTAGGCAATCCTACAACTTTTATATATCTTCTGGGAATACATCCAGATCAGAGTTTTGGGTTGCACAGAGAGCTGAGGATCTGGAGATGCAAAGGGAAGAATCTCCTTCTGTAGTGGATATGCAAGAGTTGCCTAGAACAGGAATGGCCTCCTCTTGGATCTGCTGCAGATGTGCACATCTGGATCCAGGCCAATGTGTTTGGAGGTCAAAATCTCCAAAATTTGGGTATTCTGCTTTGGTACGGGGGTTGGGAAAGGAAAAAAAAACCTTTGAGATTATCATGGAAAACACTTCTGTACATTTAAAGAACTGCTCTATTTACATAATAATGCATAGCTATTATTTTAAAAATTAATAGTATAAATCCTCAAAAAATGTGTCAGAAATGTTTCCTTAAGGACAATAGTAAGCAATTTCCGACCCACTAGGTGTTTTGTTTTATTGTTTTGCTTATATCCCATCTTTCTCCCAGTATGAGAAATAAGGTGACTTACAATGTAGTCTGTTGTTGGACTGGAACTTCTATTAGCCCTGTTCAGCAAAGCCAATGATTGAATGGTGATGCCAATTCTTGCTTTAGGGAATATAATTATAATATAGTTATTCGGATATAGTGTTTCATTGATAAAATTCTATATTATGCCAGTGATCACTTATCAAAGTAGTAGTCTTTTGTTTCTAAAATTGTTGATACTTCCATGCAGTAATTAAACTCAGATGTGGTCTCTAGTTAGTTGTCTCCATGTATGAAATATATGTTAATTTTTTTCCTGATCTTCCCATGAAAAAAACCTGCTTGAACAACGAATTCAATTTGGCTTCAATATAACTATAATTTTTGGTGTTGTGGTCAAAATGCCTTTCCATTCTGAATCTCACTAACATATTATTGAACTTTGCACTTGTTAATTGTTGAAATTGTTTTGACTCCAGTGTGTCATTGATTACGTTGTAGGTAACTTCACATTCAAAAAGGCTGCATGTTTATTTCAGTAGGAGGACCATAAGGCACTTGTATTGAGGTTAAAATGCATATTTATTGAAATAGAATTATTAATTAAAAGTGTGCATAGGAGTGCAGTTTTAATTGGCTAACAGTCATTAAACTCTTTTTTAAAAAAAGCCCCCTTCCATGCAAATGAGATGGATTAGCCTTTTCCCATATTTTGCTGAAATAAAACCTCATCCAGTCTTTGACAAATAGATCTGTATGCTTTCCACAGTCTGCCCTGGAGGTCAGGAGTCTTAGGCTTTACTGGACACAGCAAGTAACTGAATTCAGGAAACTTCCCAGCAAAAATGCTTCATGGGCCATCAGGAGACATACAAATCCAGAGACTGTCGGTTCAGGCGCCACCACTGAACTCAGTTGCAACTGTCTAGTATCAGGATCTCTCATACTGTTAATTTATTTTGGAGATAGACTAGACTGTTTTACAGCTCTTTATATTAGTCAGTGTAATATATTATGCTAGTCTGTCAAAAAGGAATGCTTTGCCCAACGCTGTCCTACAGAAATGACAATATTGTCTTCTTTTAATGCCTGCTGCTATGACTCATATAAAAGGGATGAAGTACTTGATAGCTGATTTGCACATTCTGGCTACTTCATTTATCAGATGCAGGATTTTTCTTAGTCAGTGTGGCACAAAACACAAAACAAGGGCAAAGGGTACTTCATCTCCTTCATAGTATGGATGAAGTGCTAACCAACTTAGTTGGTTAAAAACTGTGACTTTGCTCTTTTTAAACTTGAAAGGAGGCTATAATGGTAACATCTCTTTTATGTATGGGAAAACAGGTCTGACAGATGAGTTCTCTGAACTCATTTAGTGACTATGACTAATATTTAGTTGTTGTCCTGCTAGAAGACATCCAGAAACAGAATAGGAAAAGGACGACTTTCAGCAATTACTTGTTCCTCGTCACTTCCACTGTGGCACCCTTAATGCTATTCCAAAAGATCCCCCAACATCTCAGAACAGATTTAGGGTGATAATAGTGGAGGGTTACAGGTCGGTGAATATTCCACCTCTGTATCTCATGATGAATGCCTTCCCTTGGCAAACAGGTAGTAAATCTTATTTATTCAATCATTATTACTTAACAAAAGCGCTGAAAAATAGTAAATGGCACAACCAGTAATAAAGTAACTAGTTCTTGTAAATTTTCTGTGCGCTTACTATTTTATTTATATATTTGAAAACATTTGTATGATGTACCTCTTTCTGTTTAGGAGATCATGGTGGTACATAACCAATTGTACTATATATACTGTTGTTGTTCTCCAAAGAGCACTTTAGCTCATAGGATTGTATGTTTGACTCAGCATGAACTCAGCTGGATGCTGGAGGATTGTGGAATTAATGTTTGACATCTCTTTCAATTCATTGCAGACGGCTTCATTCCAATTATTTATACTGTGATTGCCATCTTGCTTGGCTTTCTGATTGGCTGCGACAAAGGCGATCAGTTGGACAGTTCACCTTTTGCATGGCACCTGTTCACCTGAGAGGGTTTAATGTTGCTGATGTTCAGAAAAAAGAATATGTCTGCTCAGGTAATGCCATAAGTTTATCGTTTTGCTTTGTTCTGTCATTTTGGACCAGTCTTCACAATAGGCACTAAATAAACCATTCTAACATTAGTCTCATTTAAATACCACTCCTTGCCAGTTCTAACTCAATCATGCCTGAGCTAAACAGTGTAATAATATTCTAAACTACTGTGATTTGTTCAGATTTTTTTTTCCTGAACTGCGAGGGTCTGTTAATGATTCTGTACTTAAATTGTCTTTTTTAAAATTGTAGTTGGATCCTATTAATATGAAAGAGTAATTAACAAATAATATGATGCCATTTCTCAGGGGATGCCTTCTGAGCTCTATATCTGACTAGCATATAAATGGAATGAATTAGAGAGTATATGTGAAAGAGTGATGTTTAATTGAATGCAAAATGAGCTCTGTTGGAAATGCATTCTGAACAGGGAATTAAGTCTGTATTTGGCTATTATATTAATGAAATTAATATTTCTGTGGGATGTAATCTTCGCCTGACTTCTGTTTTTGGTGTTGTTGAATGTACAGTGCTAACATATAAACACCACTGGGTGAAAATTGCCCTAACATTTCAACTTAAAATATATTTTAATAGCTTGTGATAATAATTTCTAGTTCACTGTATTCAAATTGTATGAAGAGTATTTCTACTCCTTGGAAGACTGAGGTGGCAAGCAGTGGGAGATCACCTAAAGTGTTTAGTAATCATATAACTCATGAATTATTTCACAGATATTCAGATTTCCTGAGGTTTCACTTCACACAGCAGGACTTTATCTCTGTAGATTTAACAGCCTTTGCAAGAAGGTTTACTTCTTTCTGTGAGAATGTTATGTCAGTACAGTTATTCCACACAATTTAACTTTTTGATTTTGGAGAAGCAAAATGGATTGAATGGGGTTTGGACAGGAAAAAGAATCCCTACACGTTTAGAAACACCCTATCCATAAGAAAATATGATATACTTTCTTCCTGCTGTACAGGTATATAAAACATCAGAAGTATGAGCAAACACAGTTGTTTCAAGTGAACATTAACGAATACCTTGTAAAAACATTCCTAATAAGTTAAGGGCCATAAATAATGATGTTGGTGTACCTACCCATGAATTCAGTGGTACAGTTGAAGACTGCCAAGTTCTAATGGGCTGTTATTGACCTCAGTTGCTGTTATGAGATTTTACTTTCCAAGGACTCGGTCTGATTAAAATGACTTTGAGACTTAAGAATGTGTCAGATATCATTATGCAAGTCACTAAACCATTGGTCCTACATGCATAAAACTTTGGGGAATTTGGAACACATTACATTGCAGTATTATAAGCCACTACTGATTGAATGTGTTAGTATAACATGGGCCATGAAATAACAAATGCTGACTCCTTTTTGCAATTGTTTGACATAACTCTCCTATCAGTAATACCTCAGGAGTAGACTAACCTGTTTTGTACATATGCCTGCTCAGCATGATTTTGGGTTTATTTCTTGAGACTACAGGTTACTATACTATACCAGAAGCTATTTTGTAAACTACTCTGAGGTTTGAAACTAGTTTACTATATCACTATAAGAGGTTATTTAAAAAAAAAAAATAAAGGCAAAAGGAACAAAGTTCAAACTGCACAGAATACATAGAGTTCTGGATGTAGACATTCAAAAATTACAAAGTAGATGGAGTCCTTATCAAGTCTGCAGATGATACAAAACTAACTAACACGTTAGAATATAGGAACAGAATTCCAAAGGACCTTGGTAAACAAGAAAGTTGTTCTGAAACAAATAGAAAGAAATTCAACAAATACAAATGCAAAATTCCACATTTAGGCCAAAAAAACCTCAAGTGCCCAAGTATAGGATGGGGGCTACGTGGCTTAGTAGTAGCACATGTGAAAAGGACTTTGGGATTATTGTTAAGCATAAGTCGACAGGACTCAGCAGTCTGATGCTGCAGGAAAGAAGTCAAATAAAATTTTAGTCTGCAGAAATAGAACCATAGTTTCCAAGTCAAGGGAAATAATAGTTCCCAAAATAATTTTCCATTGAATCTATCTGCCCAGATCCTATCGAGTAGACATACAACACATAGTTAACCCAGTGAATAAGACTTTCAAGCTGATAAATGTTGCATGACAAACCACTGTGAGGTGTGATCTTCCAAAGCAGTGATTCAAGCCTTCGTTTGCAGAATTTGTGCGCTGATTGGGTTCCTAGATCTTTGGAGCTCATGGGTTGTTGTTTAAACTAAGTGGCCAGCGTTCTCAACATAGACATTACCTTCTCTTCGACCTAATTACCATCAGGAGAAGAGGCAGCTGCCTTTGCCTCTTTGTTTTTTCATGTCCTCATAAAGACGGAAATTTTTTTTTAAAAAAAATCATAGAATCATAGAGTTGGAAGAGACCACAGGGGCCATCCAGTCCAACCCCCTGCTATGCAGGAACGCACATCAAAGCATTTCCAACAGATGGCCATCTAGCCTCTGCTTAAAAACCTCCAAGAAGGAAACTCCACCACACTCTGAGGCAGCATATTCCACTGCCTGACAGCTCTGACCATCAGGAAGTTCTTCCTGAGGTTCAAGTGGAATCTCCTTTCCTTCAACTTGAATCCATTGCTCCTTGTCCTGGTCTCTGGAGCAGTAGAGAACAAGCCTGCTCCCTCCTCAACATGACATCCCTTCAAATATTTAAACAGGGCTATCATGTCCCCTCTTAACCTTCTCTTCTGCAGACTAAACATACCCAGCTCCCTAAGCCGCTCCTCATAGGGCATGGCTTCCAGACCCTTCACCATTTTGGTCGCCCTCCTCTGGACACGTTCCAGCTTGTCAACATCCTTCTTGATTTGAGGTGCCCAGAATACACAGTATTCCAAATGAGGCCTAACCAATGCAGAATAGAGTGGTACCATTACCTCCCTTGATCTAGACACCATACTCCTATTGATGCAACCAAGAATCGCGTTGGCTTTCTTGACTGCCACACCACACTGCTGGCCCATGTTCAGCTTGTGATCTACCAAGACTCCTAAATCCCTTTCACATGGACTGCTATCCAGCCACGCATCCCCCATCCTATATTTGTGCATTCCATTTTTTCTGCCTAAGTGGAGGACCTTACATTTCTCTCTGTTGAAATTCATTTTGTTAGCTTTGGCCAAACTCTCCAATCTGTTAAGGTCATTTTGAAATTTTACCCTGTCCTCTGGAGTATTAGCAATGTCTCCCAAATAATATGCTACAAATCACCAGAATATCTTACATCAGAAATACTGAAGAGGGAAGAAACTGAAAGGTGATTCAAAGTGTACTAATGATGCTGCCATTCTGAAATGGAAGTAAATGAATTATTCCTTAATGATCTGATGTGACATGTTAAGGTATCTTGGTGTAGGGGAGGAAAAAAGAAGAAGAAATCTGACTTCTTTATAAAACTGTACAAAATACCTTTGGGAAGAGGCATGCCTGCAATTTTTAGTGTATTTAGATTCATTATGGATGTTATCAGATGCTGTTATTTGTTGCTTTGACATTTAAAGAGGAACATTTTAAATAGTTTTAGCAGCTATGATGGTAACTTCTCAGAGTAAACCTCCAGTGAGATTTTGATATTATACTGTGTCAACACTAAGCTCATATAGTGTTTAAAGGATTTCAGATTTTTTATTGCACCCAATAATTGTAGGTACTTTAAATAGGCAGAGGAGGAGGAAGGGAAAGAGAAGGAGGGAAAGATTTTAGTGAGCAATCCAGCAATTAGGTTTTGTTTTGTAGTGATGCAATAGTAGCCAGTCAAATACATGTAGCACAACATTTTTGAAACACTTTTGCTGATTTCTTTTCCTTTCAGGATCACACACAGAACCTCCATCCTGCAATGCCAATTCCATCAGTTGTCCATCACCTTGCACTTGCAGTAATAACATCGTGGATTGTCGAGGAAAGGGCTTAACTGAAATTCCAGCCAACCTGCCAGAGAGTATTGTGGAAATGTAAGTGTCTATGTGACGCATAAGACTTTGTTCTGCCAAAGATAGAAACATAATGTGCAGATTGTTGTTGAATGTGTGGTCCATCTGTTAATGGCAATATCAATTTGCCAACAGTTGATCTCAGAACTGGAAGTATATACTCATGTATAAGTTGAGGGTAGGTTTTGGGGCCAAAAATTATGAATTTTGTTATGACCCATGGATAAGTTGAGGTTCATTCCATGGAATGGGGAAAGCGCCAGTGCTGCCTCAAGGGGCTGACCACTGCCACCACCATTTTCCCACCCAGGCGTTCAAAAAGTCTTTTTGCTCCTCTACTCAGAGATGGGGATGATTCTTATTTTGAAAAAGGTTAAGGTACAATATTAACTCTTATCAAAAAAGGACCCATCCTTTCCCCCGTTGGCATAGTGAAAAGTGATAGCTTAATCTGTGTTTGGGAGAAGCACTGATCCCTTCTACTTTCTTGTCTCTCCTTTGATGGAAAGGGCCAAAGAGCTATCACCACCGCCACCAACCATTTTCCCGTTCCAGTGTTCAACAAGGCAGAACCAGAAGCAGCTCTGCAGCAGAGACAGTAGAGGGTTTCATGCTTCTTTTAGGTTCTCTCAGGACAGACTAAGCTCTCACCTTTCGCTGTTTTACTCAGAGAAGGAGATGGTTCCATTTTTTGATATGAGTACAATACTTATATGAAACATGGACAAATCAACCCAGGTTTGGGGGTCAATTTTTTGACTAAAATTTCTGGACCTATGCATGTGCATATAGAGTATTTTTTTTAAGTATGCTGCTCACTAAATAATAGTGTAGCAATATCAGGTGGTTTCAAGAAATGTTTCATGTTGCACTTCATGCTACTGCATTCAGATTTATTTTAAAAAGCAATTAAATGTAAAGTAATTAATTAAATTTCAGAGTTGGGGGAAACAGAAAGAGTGAAGAGTTATAACTCTTGCTGTATTGGTAATTGTTAACCAGCTTAGGGTTGCCAGAAGTCAGAAATGACTTGAAGGCACACAGAAATGACAACAAGCTGTGGATAGAGCTAGAAACTAAAACAGTAGCTAATTTTTTAGAGTTAACTTTCCATGGTCTGTTCACGGTCCTTGTTCAGATCAATACATTTAAGAACAGTGCTGTACTTAAAATGTCTAAGTTCTATATTGTCACCTGTAGTCTCTAAGGATGATGAAGAAATGTGGAAAATACTATACCCCAATTTGGTCTAGAATGTATCTTTGGCCTATCCCTTGCAACCTTCATTTGTTTCTTTATTTTAATGATAGCATTTTTTGTAAACAAAATGTAATTTTGTAATTTGTAAACTGTGCTGTGTTGGCAGCAAAGCTGAAGGATAAGATTGTAAAAGAAATGGCATTGGTCGCTATAGGAAAAATATCTCACACACATTTTGTGCATACCTCATCTCATAAAATATATATTTTAGTACTGCTGATTACTATTTTTCATCCTTTGGTGTAGTCTGATTTTGTCCTGCATCTGATTTTGTTTTGAAAGAAACACTTTGTTGGAACTAGTTTTAGTCATACTCACATCAACGAGACTTAAATTGTGACTGTATTAAGTCCTACTAATTTTGGCAGGTTTACTCTAAGTATGAGAAAATCCTACATCCAATTTTTTATTATTGCTAATGTAAACTCATTAAGTCAATGGACCTTAAATACATGTTGATGTACCAAATCTTTCTTTCATTCTTTGGATACTTTATGAACAAATTATGATTAAACTTTATATTTACACTTAGGCTGACATCCCATACATTGCCATATAATTTCAGGCCGCAGTTGGCAAAGTTTAACTTTTTTTTTTTTTTGGTAACTGCTGATTTCATTCTCTTTGCATGGTGTTAAACACATTTTAAGGATTTTGGGTGCTACCAATCAAATTTTTGTTTCATTCACATCATAAACATCAACTTACAGAATGCCAGACAAGTTTCCTTGTATATAATAATGCTTTGAGTGCTGGATTTGCTTAAAACATCTTAATTTTATATGAAATGTTGCTTTAAGAAACACACACTCATTGAATGCTCTGCAAGCATTCAAATACCAATATATCCAAGACCTTCAGGTCAGGCTATTATAACAGTAAAAAACTGTACAGTTTTGAGGCTTAAATGAGTTTGTATAGAAACATTTATTGCTCATTTACTGAAATTTAATCCTGGAACAATTGTATTTTATTGCAGTATTAATTAAGGAATCTCTTAAGCATTAGGTATCACTCCAGCTAAAATGACAAAGTGTTCCACGCCATTTAAACTGGAATGGTTAGCTTGATATCCCTGAAAAACTGTATCCTTCTGCAGTGAAAGCAGATGCACAGTTTGGGCTGGACATAGAACAAAGAAGTCAGTTCTATATTAGAAGCTCTTTCAGTAGGATAATCTTTTTGTTTTTTGTTTTTCCAATTCCATGGATATTCAGGCCTTTCCAGGAGATATAGATAGTTGGTCACCAGTAATCACCTCACCCAAAATCCATCCAGTGTTGTTCCTCTGAAACTCTTCTCCAGTTTTTTTTTGCCAGTTGATATGTTATGAGTGGGTTACTTCAGATGTAGTGCCGAAGATCTGAGTAGGCTCCTGGTGGGAGTAAAAAGTGTCTAGCTACATCACCAGTCTTATTTCAGTCATCTTGTCCATAGTAGTGCTTTCAAAGGACTTGATATTAAATGGTGTTCTTTTAGTTTAAGTAGTCATTCAGTTGTTAATATTTTGTTGTTTTACCACATATAAATTGCTTTGTTTAAAAAGAAGGAAATACATAAAAGCATAACATAAATGTGATAAGACATCTAGATAACCTAGTGAAAGTTTTCGCATCCTCCTCTGTAATCTATAGCTAAAATTAAACACGGTTTAATTGTTGGTCTTAATGGATTTCATAGATTTCAACTGATGGCATATCATTATTATATGCTGAGAGTCTTGGATGTTGTACGGAGAAGGCCTCATAGCTCACTTGTACAGTATGTGCTTTGCATGAAAAAAATCCTAGTTTCAATCCCTGCCATTTCCAGGTAGGACAGGGAAGATTTCTGTCTGAAATTCCAGAGAGCAAGTGTCAGTCAGTATAAATGGAACTAAGCTACATGGATGAATGATGTGGCTCAGTATAAGGCATTTTCTTTATACTTTTATACTAATACCTTGATTTATGTGTTGATAGCTCAATTTCCCTCAGCAATCCTCAAAAGGCTTTTGGATTAATCATGCTTTCTCAGATACCCCTTGGGTAATAGGGGAGTCTTTCTTTACTTAAAAAGAGTAAACGTGCAGGAGATCACCTCCTGTCCTTCATGCTAATTCTTTCCTCTCAAAACAAGCACACTTTTGCAAAGGAGGGATAAACTAGCAGAGGGCACAGTTTGCTAAAGCCAACAGAAACCTTGCAGTTCAACTGATTAACTGAAAAATATACTTATGCACATTCTCAATAGCATAATTTCTTAGCAGGGTTCATAGGATATTAGTGGGGTTCATAAGATAGTACATATTAGTGAAGTTCATAGAAAATATTAATTTTCTGTGCTCCTGTTTCAAGTAGATTTAGTCAGTAGATGTGGAAAACTACAATTTCTATGAACACCAGCAAAATAAATACATAAATACATACATAAATACATTGCTTCTGGCACTGTTCAAGATCCTAACTTGAACAGAGACAACTTCCTTTTTTTTAGGAATTTACTTAATTGAACTGGGAGGTGCTAGAAATTCTGTGATCATCAGTAGGAGTGGAGTATGCATGGAGTGTCATTACCAGTGAAGCAAATTCCACTTTCTACTTCTTGTGAACCTTCTCTTCTCCTGTTATCTCCATGTCTTTGCAAGGACAAGTTTGTTTGGAGAGTGGGGCCTGCGCTGTTAAAAGCTCAGGCTTGGTCCTCGTTCTTAATAATTCTCCCTCATTCTGAATTCGTTTTATTACTTGATTTCTGAAGAGCGGGAGACCTAACTGGTTGTCCAGCTTCTCTCATCCTGTGCATGATGCTATAATAGTTTGAAACATTCAGTTGATGTGCTCTGTCTCTGAACTGGGGGAAGAACTGATGATGAAATCTAAGTGGTAGATACAAGGATTCCTGAGTTAAGGGAAAAGATGGACATGTGTATTATTATTTTCTATTATCACTTAAAATCTGCAAGACTAGAGTTTCTTTTGTTGTTGCTGTGTACCTTCAAGTCATCTTTGGCTTATGACAACCCTAAGGCAAACTTATCATTATGTTTTCTTGATGAGATGTGTTCAAAGTAGAGTTGCCACTTCTTCATCTTGGGCTGAGAACGTATGACTTTCCCAGAGTCATCCAGTAGATTTCCATGACTGAATGGGGATTTGAACTCCCATCTTCCAGTGTCTAAGTCCAGTGCTCAAACCATTACACACTGCTGACTCCCTAGAATTTCCTTTACTACTCAATAAATAGTATTGTGGATAAGAAAGTCTGAGGATATTGCCCTTCTCTCAGGGCACTTGTTGCATTTCCCAAACAAGTAGCTAACAATGCCTGATTTACATAGCATTGTAGCATAAAATGTGTTCTTGTGACATTCTTTGTTACCTTGAAAGATGTACCACTCCTGTAACTGAAAAACAATGAAATAGTATCTGTCTAGCTGGCAAAAATTAAATAGAAGTGATTGGCTAGTAAAGAGGATTTGCCTGTGTGGTGGGCAATGTGGTATTTATATCTAGTGTTAAACATGTCTTTTTATATAATATGTTGGACTGGATGCCTGCCTCCTTAGAAAAGCACTAACAAATAGGGAATGAATCCCCTTGATAGTATGGGCTGTGCAGAAAAGTAACTTCTGGCATAATAGTCAAAGTGGTTTTTCAAAGCTCTAATCACTCATCTAACACAGCTTCTGAGAATCATGAAGGCAACAAGAATTAGGAAGGTGGAAGTTTAGAGGAACAATTCTATGTTGTCAGAAAGCAGCCTATCGCAGGGAGCTCATCCAGTGTGTCATTTAGATTTGATACAGTACAAGACAACTTAGTGTTCTGACCTTCTGATCCCTCTGCAGCTGGTAATTCACAAAGCAGAGCAGCACTGTGCAAAGTGTCAAGTGAGCAACTAGGACTGATGAAGGCAAGAGATGAATTACAACTTTCTTGAAGTGAGAATTCATTTAATTGCCCCATCCTTCTTTCTTTGGCCTCCCACCTGGTATGTTTCCTGTGCAGTCAGGCAGACATCCTGAAACAAGTGGTATTTAACTCTTTGGTTTCAGGCAAATCCATGCACATGGTCCAGTCTACTAGCCTGGTGCTCACCATCAGCGACTCGATCACTCTTCAATCAGGAACCTTGGCTTTTTCTTTTCTGACACCAGGCTCCAAGCTGGAATTATGACACTTAAGAAAGCTTTAAATGTACAGAGTGCATAGTGGACTGTTCTTTTCTTCTCAACAAACAGTTCAAGGTCCAGGCCATCACTGCTTGTTCATCTGAACCACTAGGGCATACTTTATGTGAAAGTGAAACCAACAGTCCCTAAGGCCAAGCTATCTCAGTTTTCTTTTCTTAGAAAAATCCTTAGTGTAGTATATACCAACTTCACAAGAGAAATGTTAGAGAGCTGTGCTGAAGCTTGAGTTTTCTGTAAAAAAGAATGGCAAGACCACAGGTTGCTCTTCATTATAGCACATGTGGTTTTTAGTAAGGAGTTTGTCAACAGGAACTAAACTGGCTGACAGGGTAAAACTGTAGCTATGATAAACTATGATATCACATGTGCAGTAGTATTTCACATAAGATACACTGGTACCCTGCAGTGCCCTCTGAAACAAAAGATATTAGTAGAAGGTACACATTGCAGAAAATGGAAATCCTACATGAAAACAAAGTGAGTTTTGAGTCTAGTGAGGATCTAGAAGCATGTGGAAATGTCTGTATCAGGGTACTTTCTCCTAAGGATACTAATTTCTGAACATTGGTAACTGTAACCATGGCAATGATTGGTCAAATGCCCATATGGTATGTAGCCCAAAAATTAGGAATCATGATGGACATTTTGTAGTACCAATTGAAGAATCTTCCTTCCATGGCACACTCTACTATATTAAGATCCCACAATTTACTTTCATTTTTTCCAAGTGAGCTATTCCCCTCACCTCTATATTATGAGATATACCATAGTGGTATTGCATCAATATTCAACCATCCAGTCAAGGGAGTATCTGGGTGTATCTGCACCATACAGTTTCAGTTGTTGATACCACTCTAATTGTCATGACTATATCTTATGGAATCTTGGAATTTATAGCTTGATGAGGTTGAGCTGACAAGAATCTTTGCACTTTGGAACATATTCTGTACAAAGTTCTTACATAGTGAGTTTTTCTGTGCAGAAATATTATTTTCTGTACAGAAGATGTTTCCTGAACAGAAAATGCTGTTTTCTGAAAAAAATATGAATTTTCTGAAAAAAATACAAATTGTAATAGACATTACAGCTATATTCATCTAGATATTCACTGCAAACCAGCCTCTGCATTCTGTCTCCATATTTTTGAAATATGGGACTGATCCTGTCTCCCCAAACCAGTGTAAGTTTGAAATAACTTAAAATACAGACTGTGTGCAGGATTGAAACTTTTTAAAAAATCTTTTGTGTGGAGGGTGTTGCAAACAGTATGGAATGTGGCTCAGGACTTGTTACAAGAGAAATTGCCAAAAATTAGATGGAGGTTTTCTTAATTTTGCCAATTCTTTTCTGCCCTGTTGGTGCTCAAAACTACATTCTTTACATGAAATTACATGAAATTGCTACCCAACATTTATTACATGTGAATATGATATACAATATTCTGCTACATTTGTAGGTGAAGAATTACTGTAAAGCACCTAGATCAGTGGTCTCAACCTGTGGGTCCCCAGATGTTCGTGGACTTCAGCTCCCAGAAGCCCTGAGCATTGACCTTAGTGGCTGGGGCTTCTGGGAGCTGAAGTCCATGAACATCTGGGGACCCACAGGTTGAGAACCACTGATCTAGATAAAGCAGGAAAGAATTCACTGCATTTACATCATTGAGCTACCAATAGGGATTATAGTTTTACAACTGTATAATTGATTCCCTGTCTTACTTTAATCAATTAATAAACATATGCAAAATTAAACATTGAAATATGATGGCATGGTAAGTTGTCAAGTTGTCTTTGATAATAGAATAAATACATCAGCATAGAAATAGAAGAAATGTCTCATTTGACATGATTCTAGTGATATATCTGTACCTATATCATCTATATCTATGCATGCATACATACATACATATATCGTTACATATATATGTGTCCCTGAGAACCAGCATGATGTGGTGGTTTGAGTGTTGGAGTAGGAGACCAGGGTTCATATCCCTGCTTGGGCAAAGAAATCCACTGGGTAGATCCACTTAGGCAAATCACACTCTCTCAGCCTCATAGGAAGTCAAGGGCAAACCCCCTCTGAACAAATTCTGCCAAGAAAACCCCATGATAGACTCACCTTAATTAGAAATGAAGGCATACAACAACAACAAAAACAACAACAATAAAAATAACAACAACAACAAGCAACTATATGCAGCTCACATATATCACTTCCCTTGGGCAAACTGCGGAATCTATAGGGCAATACAATTTCATTCAAGACTGAACATTGCTTAAAGCAAATGTTTTCCTAACTCTTGAATATTATATATTTTGCACATGTTCACTTGAAGGTTATATATTTTACACATATTCACTCATATCCTACCTGTCTTTTTGCTCAGGAACATTGCACCTGATATTTTCGAAGCCAGATTACCCCCAGCCCCATTCTTTGCTCCATTTCTTTAATGAGACTTCTTTGTATTTCCTAATTCTTTCCTCACTCACCGCTAGCATGATTGGCTGGGTCAGACTCCTCTTGCATCTGAGTTCTCTGAGACTGTTGTCCAGCACAGTTCTAGCTTGTTAGGATAGGCTTTCAAACAGAAGAAAAAGTTGCCTGTTCCTCAGAAAAATGGTCACATGTTCTCTGATGCAAGAATGGATATACTCATTTGGACAAAGTATATAGTTTTTGCAAATCTAAGGCCTTTTCCACACCTTACCTGCATCCTGTGATATCTCTGCATCATCTCGGCGCTGCCCTGCCAGGATGAGAGAACATCCCGAATGCTCTCCTCTGCACCTGACCAGGACATGCTTCTTCCTTCTGCAGTGCAGCTGGTCTCTTCCTGTGCTGCGCTGAGGAAGGAAGCACCTAGAAGGTGCTTCTGCCCTTTCTGCACTGCCCCAGCCAACGCGATCATTGTGCAAAAGGAACCTGTTACTGGATTTTTGCTGGTAATAGAATAATGCATGATCGCACTGGCTGGGGACATGTTAGGAGTGGGACTGCAACAACATCCCAGCTTCAGCGTGTCCCCGTGCTGGGATGGGGCCATAGTGCTAGAATGGCCATGGATTCAAGAGTGTGAGATAGAAGAATGAAGTAAAGTGTCACAGCATAGCCTCGAGCCTCTTACACTGAAAGAGTATACATTTCATTTCCACAGGATTGGTTAGTGTTGGGTTTATGTGCAAACTCAGTAAGCTATAGCTTAGGGCCTCAAGTTAGGAAAGGGTGCTAAATTAAAAGAAAACTAAAGTGATCGTTATGTTCTTCATAACTGTAAAATTATTTTTTGGCAATGGCATGAGGCCTTTCCTTAGCCTAAGACTTATTTCAGTCCTGGGACTAATTCACACATCCATGCACATTGTATGATGCGTTTCTACTTAAAGGTCAGCTTGTGGGATATGTAAGTTCCTTATGAAAATGTTGTTCTTGGCATGGCCTCGAGTTATTTGTATTATTTGTGGCTTCATTAGATAGTACTTTCCAATGGAAAACATTGGTTCTTTCTCTAGCAGTTTATCTGTCATAGTGCATTCACTCACATAAACCATCAAGTGCTTGTATGAATCCTTGTGGATCCAAACTATGTTTAAGGTGCCATCTAATCATGCAAACTTTAAAAGTATAACTATTTTACTTACCTGTATGATTACTACCTGAACTGTAGGCATATGCATGGTTTTAGAGAAGGCGTCCTAAAAACAGAACAAAACGTTGCTGTTAACAGAATGCACTCTACCCATGTCTTAGCTGAAAATTATCACTTACCAATGAGTCATCCCTCCCTCTCTCCCTCCTTCTTATTTTAAATCCCTAGCTTAATGATTTGTCTGTTTAAGGTATAGACCTGGCAAACCATTAGGCAGGAGTAGCTAATGTTGTTGGCAGAGATATTGTTCAGAACGGGTGAAAGCCAGCTAACTATTCCCATTGGCAAACTGAGTAATTAGTAACCCTCTTTTCAGCAATGAAAAAGATACGTACGACCTAAAATGAATACAAATGCCTTAACCAATCTGCAGCAGGTATTTCTCTTCAAGACAAATCATTTTGTTGCTCCCAATAATGTGATCTGGCTTTAGAAAAGCTACATTAATACTCTCTCCTCTGCTGCCCTTCCTTCATGTTGTCTCAACATTTGTGGAAAGTGTTCATGTATCAGCTGAGGAGGTATTGGAAAGTACTGAACCTTGAGATTAATTAGGACAGGGTTCTAGGTTCGCATTCTTTCTCAGAAGAGCATTGTTACCCTTAAGTGCATCTTTTTTTACTCCTGCTGTTTTTAGCTACTTTTTGTTAAGTGTCTGGTCTGGACAGTAAAATTCTTATAACCAGTGTAGTATAGTGTGGTATAGTGGGTTGGCTCTGGGAGACCACTGAATTCCCACTAGGCCAAAGAAACCCACTGGGTGACCTTGAGCAAGTCACATTCTCTCAGCCTCAGAGGAAAACAAGAGCAAATCTTACCCAGAAAACCCCACCATAGCTTCAGCCAAGGATTGCCATAAGTCAGAAATGATTTGAAGACACACAGCAAAAGTTCCAATATAACATTGTTTTGTTAAGCTTTTTTTTTTTTTTTTTTGGTATGTTACCTTGGGGAAGGGTTTAGCTTAGAAATGCATCTGGTGCACTGAAAAAGAAATAAATGCTAACAGTTGTTTCTTTTGGCTTAGCCATTGTGACATTCATGTTTATCACTCTCTTTGTAGCCGCTTGGAGCAGAACTCCATCAAAAGTATTCCTCCCGGAGCTTTCTCTCAGTACAAGAAACTAAAAAGAATGTAAGTATCTTAAGCGCTCAAATATATAAATCATTGAACACTGACAGTCATTAATGTGCATGTTCTTCTAGATTTCATATTCAGTATAGATACTCATTTATTCATTCATTCAATCTTTTTATATCCTACCTTTCTTCCAGTGCAGAATGCAAGGCAGTTTGTAACATAAAGTATGACAGAATATAGCTGAAAAGCACTCACAATATTAAAATACAATTTTACAATGTATAAATTATTATATTAAAAATAGACACAAACTTAAAGCTATTTAAACTACTAAACTATTAAATCTATTTAAAACATGACAAAAGAGGGGGAGGTGAGGTACAGCACCATTACCATTAAAAGACCCTTTTACTACAACCAGTTAATGACCCAAAGCCTGAGTAAATAAGAATGGCCTTTGCTGCTGTATAAGGAAGCAGAGAGTGGGAATCTCTGAGGCAGATCCTTTTTTTTCTTCAAAGTAGGGTTGCTTAGAGCGTGCTACCTACTCAGAGTGGTAGTCTCTGGGCTGTGGCCGGTCCCTGGCGGGTTTCCAGGAAAGAAACAATTGTGCTCAGTGGACACAAACTTAGTCTCAGTTCCTGGTATACTGGGGAAGAAAATTGCTAGTCCCCGACATCATATAGCCTGAGAATCATTAGATGAGAACTAATGGGAAAACTTCCTATGCATACATAGAGCAAATATATTAATGTCTGATACCCAGTTGATATGGTGAGGTCCATACAGATTGCAAAGTATATGTAATATATATTTGGAGACGTGTGTGTATATACATCTGTAAATGTATCAATATCTATAGATTTGTATGTCCACACAAGAGAATTCTGAAAAGAAATATAGAAACAAGAACCCCTGTGTTCAGTTGCCATCTGCCTTGCAAACATGGTATCAGCAGTAGATTGCTAGCTGAACATGACAATTTGACTATCCATCTGTTAGGAGTTGTCTCTTGCAGCTCTTCCCTCACTGTATTGAGATGTGCGTGATATGCGTTGTGAAGCAATTTTTCTTGGGGTTCACCCATATACAACATGCCAGAAAGCTAATTCATGACAGCACTACTGACATTTTTTTTTCTGAAATATAAGATCACCATTATCTCCTCAGTCTCTACCAACTTTATGAGTGGTTAATTAGAGAAATCTGTGCTACAAGGAAGTGATTATGGTGAAGAATTTTAGCAATTTCAAAAGGAGGAATTAGGTATAAATACATATAAGATGATATCAGTAAGTCCTAGCTGACAATGGCACGTTGTCCTTGTAACTCAGTTTGCCATCACTGGCTGTATCCTTGAACTACCTTGTTATAATTGTTGGGTTTCTGTTATTTTCAACACTGTCAGGGGGCCCTGAGCATAGAAAATCTGGGAATTCCAAGTTTAGAGTGCTCTTCCTTGCCAAGACTGTCCAGTGTTTAAACTACGGCCATTTCTGCAGTAGACTGTTAGAATGCTTTTATTCCACTTTCAACATCCTATGGAATCCTGGGGTTTGCAGTTTAGGGAGGGGCCTCAAATCTAAGCTGCAAATCCCAGGATTCCATAGGATGCTGAAAGTGGAATAATAGCACTGTATCAGTCTAGTGCAGGAATGCCCTATGATTTCCCTCCCTCCCTCCCTCTCTCCCTCCCTCTAATGCACATCAGCTAAGTATTTTCATTTAAAAGTGCCTGGGAAAAAAGTGTTCTTAAGAGTGAGTAGGGTGACTTTTTATACAACCAGAGAGAGAGTCCGGCAAAATTTTGAGTGCAAGTACCTCTTATGCTATATCACATTCTGTGAAATCAAAAGTCAGTAGCTTCTGGTGGCTCACCTGAAAAAGTAAAGGAAGAACGCTTCTCTTCCTTCTTAAAAGAAAGAGGAAATATGCTTTACACTTATCTTTTTCTTTCCTGCCTATTTCCCAAGGTTGATTAACTTGTAGCTGAGGGCTGGACTAGACTTCAAGGTGCCTTCAAACACTACCATTTTATATAGTTGGTGCTGGTTACTTGTTGGCTACTAGTAAAGTGGAATGGTACCTTCAGTGTATAGACTTCACGTGCTTGTTATAGTGAACATGCAACTCTTGGACATAGCTTCTCCAAGGGAATGTTGGAGATAGAATAAATCACAACATAGGATACTATATTACATCAGTTCTGTCTAAATAACATGTCTTTTAAGGTTCTGGCCCTTAACTGATGCAATTTCCTGGGTGTTTTGAAGCTTGGTAAAAACTGGAAACATGGTAAATACGTTTTTGTAGTATTTAGGCTGGTGCATGATGATAAAATGTTAATCACAGCTAGCTCTTCTATCATATGAACACAGTTTTATCATATCAACTCACTTTAATACAAAATGTGTTTTGTCAGAGGAAGTATCCCCAGGTATTTGTTTCAGCTTATTTGGAAAATTAATTTTGACTTAATAGACTAAGAGCTGGAAAGACAACTCTTGTAAGAGTAATTTTCTAGATGTGGTAATTGTATGCTTTTGTGTTTGATGGGAAATAGCTTTAATTTTTAAGTAAATATTGTGAGCCATGGGTTCTTTTTAATATCTGTGTCAGTTTTAATCTGGGAAACATTCAGCAACTTCAGCATAATTACTTTGAATTTATGTCAGTAGTAAAAGAAAGCAAAACATGGCTATATTTATGTTCAGCAAACTGCTAGGAGAAAGTTGTAGAAAGTTATTAGCCAGCCTGCTGATGTTTCATTTGATTTGGAAGCAGTAATATGAAGCTGATGGTTGTAGAAAAAGTTCCAAAAGTCACAGTGCTATTTTTTAATGAAGCAAATGTAGCCAGTCCTGTATATATGTACTTGGGAATAACCCCACTGAATAGATTGGGACTTAGTAAAAATGAATGCAGTTTTGCTGTACTTCTGGGGAAAGAGCTTTACATCTAAGATATGCTGAGAGCTTCAGAATCCATGATCATTTTCTGAAATTTCCAATCAAAATCCATTTTGTAATATTTTAATGTGGAGGATCCCAATTTATCATTAAGATTGCTTCCTGTAGCTCCATTTATATTATGCTCAAGTGTTTGTGAATCTGTGCTACTTCTCACATAACCTGTTAGCAATGTGCAAGTTAACCTACTAAGCCTTTGGTTTAGAAAGATGAGAGAAGTGATGGAGAATCCCCAAAAGGCCTACAGTGCTATTCCTTTTCTCTTGTATTTTCCAGTATGTTCTCATAAAGCTGTTCCATGTCAAAACAGCAGGATGGCAGTTTCATGAAATGCATCAAGATGGACTTGTCTGGTTTTAAAAATAGAAAAAGCTTTTAATAATTTAAACTCTAAAAAGAAGGTATAAAATATTGAAAATGTGGTAAGTGCAGATTTAAAGCTGGTCAGAGATGCTAGGCCCTATGTCAAAAATATGTTGATGGTTTCAAAGCTGCAGAATTTGTGTGGTACCAGCTGTCTATCAAGAAATCTGACCATAAGCTGCTCAGTGTCTGATGATAGGTTTTGAAGATCGTTTGTCTTGTAAAGAGGTTTCAAAGGTTTCCCAAGAATAAATGCTGTCTTTCAAACTGTTAGAAAATATGTAGAGCCAAACGAAAACACAAAACTGTCTGTCTGTCTTCATTTCTAGAGTTGTAAATTTGAAAATCCATGTTACAGGTGGGAGAAAGCTTTTAACAGAACATTCTTACAAAACTTGAGCAACATGCAAAAATAAAATTAACTTAAGAGTCTGAATCTATTCTGTATTAGTGAAGCCAGCATTTATTGGCAAAAATGCTTTAACCAAGGGGTGGGGTGGGGGTTAATACTTGTAAGCTTCTCAGGAGGAGAGAGAGTTAGAATATCTAAATGAAAATGAGGTGGAGTCATGATGCTATGACTGGAATGGGTGAAGATCTATATATTGCTGAGACTCCTCCTTGTGCAGGAGTCTTGTTAAATCTGGACCCAGCCTGCCAATATGGAGGCATAGAGAGTCAAACACAGTGTAGAATTGCTGGTGCTCATCATCATTATTATTATCTTTATTAAATTATTTTATTAATTGTTCTGCACACATTCCAGGGGTTGGGGTATGGGATACTGTATACTGCCTACATTCAAACTGCCTCACCTACATTCAAACTATTATTCAGGGCAATCCCATGAGACTGACTCCCAGGTAGGTCTCTATAGGACTATAACTTTATTGTGTTAGTATAGTATATCACAGAACTGTAAATAGTATTGAAATGTAATAACCAGGGCAGATTCACTGAAATCAGATTGTCTTCTTACTTTAAAAAATGATGTGAGGGAACCATGGATACAACCGTGGATATAATTATGAAACATAATTTACTAGATCCTCAAATATGTAATTGATGTTTACGGTATCATACGCACCACCTTTGCAGTGAACCAGTATCTCTTTTTTTCAACAGAGTTAATACTATTAAGTGTATCTCTTCTGGGTGTTACTGTTATCTAAAAATAAATAGTTTAGAAAACCTGGTGGGTCTTTAGTAAACTGTATTTTCATTGGTACCATGTCTTCTTTGTTTGTGTATCCTTACAGTGATATCAGCAAGAATCAAATATCGGATATTGCATCAGATGCTTTTCATGGCTTGAAATCTCTCACCTCACTGTAAGTAGAGGATAACCTTGAAAGGGTGGTTTGCAGAGAGACTTAAAAATAAATAGGTCAAAGATTGGTTTGTGATGCTTTCCTTTTCCCTGTGCAATTGTCACCTTGAGTGAAGAACCTAATCTTTCTTAAATTGGAAATTGATCAGAGCTGAAGGTGCCATTGTCTATGCAATTCTAGATTCCCTGTATAGATGGACACCCCATGAAGGTTAATTATTTAGGTCTTTAAAACATGAGTACAGAGATTGTGTATTTCTTTCACCTGACATCCCAAACCATGTTGGTAATATCAGTAGTGAACGTAGCATTCCACAAGAGTATCTTGCTGAACTGAGCCCAGAAATTAAATTATTTTTAAGAAACATATCAGGATTTAATTGCAAATTATACATCCAGGTCATGGGAATCACAATTACAAAATGCTTGGTGTTGTTGCTTTAGATGGATTGAAATATTCTGTAACATGCAACAATAATGCAAAACTGTATATCTTGGCAAACTTTTCATAACTATCAAAATGCATATAAAATACATTTCATTCCCTCTGAAAACACTGGACCACTCACACATTCTAGCATCAGAATGAAACTGGGCATGCATGATATAACCTTACCAGCAGTTTCTGCCACAGTATTCAAATTGGCAGAGAACCTTAATAACCTTTGAACCATTGCTTGAGACATTGTAAAAAACAACTACACAGCTACTTCTTTGAAAAAAAAAATGAATGGTACCCTATCCTGACAAGCCTAAATAGAATACAACAGTTATCTTCATCAAAATGTGAGTTATATATTATATGCCTTTCTGAAAATTAGAGTTAAGGGGTAAATGTATCATTCTCTTAAGTGCAAGTGTGGCTGGTATTGTCAGATATGACTCTGGAGACTAGGATTTGAATCCCCGCTTGGCCATAAAATCCACAGGGTGACCTTGGGCAAGTCACACTCTCTAAGGCTTAGACAAAGGCAAAGGGAAACTCCCTCTGGACAAATCTTGCCAAGAAAACCCAATAATAAGGTCACCATAAGAGCAGAAACAAGGGACACACAGCAACAACAATGAATTAAGCTATAACTCTGTTTTCTTCTAAAACAAAGAAAAGTAAATTATGTGCTCTATTGAACAATTACTTGGTGAATTGTTTTCAAATGCCATGAAAATTGATTGGCTGGCAAATAAATACTATATTATATTGTGGCAACGCTCCTGTACTCATTGCATTCACACAAGAGTCCTAAATATTTGTGCCAACATATTTGACTTGGAAATGCCAGCATAAGGACCTTGATGTTGTGAGATCCTATTTTGTATGCTGGAAACTGCCAAATATGCATCTGGCTGCACTTCCTTTCACTTGTATTTGCATAATCCTGCTCTGCTGAACAAGATACTTCCAATTTTAACTTTCCCAGTACTTAAAACATAGTTTTGCAGTATAGCACCATTGTGTAGCTTATATGGGAAAAGTCAATAAAAACATCTGGCAGGATGTACAAAATGTATGAGTTACTTCCTGTGATGTTGCACTGATGCTTTGTGTTAATCAATTGTGTAACAGTGCAGTTAGTTTTAGAATTACTGTACACAAACAGTGGATCAAAAAATAATTCCGAGCCAATACAACTAGACTTCATTCACAGTATTTTTTAAATTTACATTTTTTATTTGTTTTGTGTTGACCAGTTTTAGAAAAAGGGTTTTTTTTGTTTTTTGTTTTAGGTGTTGCACCAATTTCAATGTATGAATCTAGATTATCTAAACTTAGCCGATAGTCTTTCTATGTTAGAACTTTTTATTTTTGGGACTACAGATTTTTGGGTGATGGCTGCCAGAATCTCCAAACAGCATGATCAGTTTTCATGGGACTCTGGGAATTGTGGTCCACAAAAAAAAAAATTATTCATATTTCCAATCTAACCTTCTACTTGTTATTCTTTGGGCAGTACCTCTTTTCCAGTGTTTCAACCAGATATCTGTCCCAGATCTGCTAACTGGACTAACTGGAAAGCTGCCTTGCCAGGGATGCTTTAGCTGGTGATCCTGGACAGAACAGAGGGTTGTACTTGATGGTCCATGCTGCCCCTTCCTATTCTATGATTAGATTTAAGGCTATAGTCTGGAATCTTTATATGCAAAGCATGCTATCTTCAGTAAGTTATGGACCTTCCACAAAGGCCAAGATTGGGATATGAGTCCATTTGACTTGTAACCAAGTAAAACTTGTGATGAAAAAGAAAGTGAGGACAAGATCAAAGCAAATCTCTTCATAGCAAGTCTTGGCTCAGGCCTTGTTTTATATTTGATGTACACTATATATCTGAACTCTGTCCTTTTGCCAGAGTAATTCTAAAAGAGCTTTAAGCTACTTTCTAGCCTAAGCAAGTCTCCATGCTTCTTTTGAAATGCATTGATAGCATGGTTGAGTTACTGGCAAAGTCAAATGAAAAGATACTGAGAAACTAGTTCCAGTTCTGGGTTGTCTTTTTTTCTACTATGTCAACCAATCTAGACTCCCATGTGGCAGGTACATTTCTAGTTCCCTTTTCTTAACTGCGTTGTATGCAAAACAGAACTTTAACTGTCAATCACTTTAAAAAGAACCCTCATATCTCTGACCTGAGTGTGATGAAGTGTTTGTTAGAACAAGCTACTTGCTGTTGAAATTTTGTGATTTAAAGTTGCTCCTAAAATGATTGCCTGAAAGAATGCCCTGTCTTAATAAAATGGCAACAATAAAATAAAGTCAAGCCTATGTTACTGAGTTAGCACTTCTGGGAAATGCAGCGGGGTTTTTTTTTAGAAGCAACATATGTTTCCTTTTCCCCTTGTGGCCACACACTTACTGAAATTCTACAGTAATTTTACCTGAGTAGCAATATGCCCTCTCAGAGTAGCTTGGGATCCAATCATTCTATTTGCTAATAGAGATTTCTTCCACTCAGACACAGGACTGTCAATTTGGCAGTCTATGTGCAGCCCCTAGTTTCATGTCAGAACTGGTGCCAGTGGATGAGTGACTTTCCAGAGCATCTTTTCTGTGAGCAGAAAGAATGGCCGCCTTGGAAGATCTTTCCCATGCAAAACACACAAAAACACATGACATGTTTAATGCAATTGCTAAGTGATCACAGTAACAATGAATATTTTTCGGAAATCATTGGCTCCATTCTGACCTTCATGGTTTGTATCTTTTATATATATATAAAACTCCTGTTATATTTTACTTTATGTATCTTTTGAGCTTAGTTTGGTCATAGACCGTTAAATGGAGGAGATAATGCACAAAATTATAAGCAAAATCAACCAGAAAAAGCAGTGTAAAAACAGTATAAAAGATAACAAAATAAGATTGGGTAATTCTGAGATCTTATGGCTTGTCCCCTCTATCCTGATTACTTAACATAGGATTTTCCCCCCACAGTTTGAATCAAATACCTAGGTTCACTTGCCTTTTTCAGTGGTATTTCATTGTGGAGACTAAAGATCAGAGTTGCAGGTAACACTCAAGAAGCTCTGGTTTGATGTTGACTTGTTTAGAAACTTTGTGTTCCTTAGTTTGTATGCGGTGAAAGCCGGTTTTCATGAAAAGTGACACTAAACTTGCAAATGTTTTCCCACTTGCACATAAGATGAGAGCAGAACATGTGAACTCGTGGCTTTCAGCTTCTTCTTCTATTGCTGAAGTTTACATGGGATCCATCACTCAGTTTTACGAAATCTCTTTTAGGCCTTTCACAAAACTAAAATAAATGATTATTTTATTGAATTGAGTCTTTTGCTTTGATATCAGTAAAATGAGTTAGTACTGGATAAGAAATTAACATCTGCTTTTCTGTTTATGATTTATTTAGTTATTTTCTTTATATTTATCTCTTTTCTGAGGGCTATTCTGAGGGCTCAGGATATGTTATATGTTAACAGCGATTTCACCAGACAAATATATCACAGTCCTCCGGGGGCTCACGAACTTTTTGCCCATAGTGTCTAGGATTTCTGGGTGCCAGTAGGTTTTCTGCACATTTAATTTGGCTCTTCCAGAGCTCACAAGACTTTTTCCAGACTGTCTGGAGACATTGTATGTGATGTGTCATGCTGCTTTATAGCTGCTTACTGATGAGAGAGTTTATTTCGGATCTGAGTGAAATGTAGAATTCTTCTCCATTCTGATTCAGGCTCCTGACTAATTTTTACAAGTTAGATTAGCTTGGATCCAAGCGCTTAGTATTTGGCATGTCATTCACATTTACATTATCACCTAATGAGTAAGGATGTGTTATCATTTTGGGGGACTGCCAAAAATGAACAAAGATGTTCTTGAATGGAACTGGAGCATTACAGTAATAGTTTTTTCCTTGAATTATTTGGCTGGGATTTCTTCAGTTATGCTAGAAATAGTTTTTTTGTTCCTTGAGGTTTCTAATATTCAGAGCAGCTGTTTACCCAGCATTCCATGCAGGGTTTTTTTTCCTGAGGATGAACATTTTAATGCCTATTAAGCTTTTACCATTCCCCTCATTGTTTCCTTATGGAACTTAAATGGTGTTGTAGATCCTTTCTGAAGGATGAATAGGTTGTTTTACATTATGCTGCTCTAATTCTTAATTAAAATGTTTATGGTCTTCTCTACTTTTAATCAAGAGATTTATGTTGTTCTTGTGTGTCTTCAAGTCATTTCTGACTTATCACAACCCTAAGGCAAACCCATCATATGGTTTTCTTGGTAAGATTATTGAGAGGTCTGTCATTACTTTCCTCTGAGACTGAGAGTGTGACTTTCCAAATGTTACCCATGGGTTTCCATATCTGAGCAAAGATCTAAACCTTGATCTCTCTGAGTCCTCGTCCGACACTCAGACCACCAAACCATGCTGGCTCAAGATATTTATGACCATTTTCATGTCATAAAAGAAAGTCTGTTAGGAACTGTCCATGGAAGAAAAGATTGAACTTCAGGCATTGATATCCAGCAAATCTCAGATACCTGCCAACTACCACTTACTTTTTCTGACTGCTGTTCCCTGACCCTGATCCACCATTAAATAGCAAGCACCATTTTGAGAATCATCCAATGGAGTGTGGCATCTTTTTGTTTTCTGGATCTGAAGCCCACCTGCATTGGTCACTGCTCTCCAGCAAAGGGTACATGCAATTACAAATGAAAAAGGAGCAATGCTGTCTTTCCTAAGAATTCTTGTTTGGAAACTGGGATCCTAAAGCAAATCAGTTAAATCCTGTTGATAGTACCCCCCAAAAGTAAACCCATTGAATGAATTAAATTTCTTAAGCCATCATTTGTGTAATTACCATTGACTCAATGGGTGAATTTTAATTTGGATTATGAACTGGATTTTGCCCCAGTGTGTCTCCACTCCTACTGTACTTCATACCCAGAATTTTCAGTAAAACTGTGGTTGGGGTCTGCAGTTCTACATTCACGCTTCAGTAAGAAACCACCACTAAACCCAGTGGGACTTATTCATGAATTAACATTTATAGGCTACTCTGCTGGAAATAGAGCCAGCATAGAGTAGTGGTTTGAGCATTGGACTACAACCCTGGAGATCAGGGTTCAGTTCCCCACTCAGCTATGGGCACATCACATACTCTCTGCCCCAGAAAAACAAAAAACAAATATGATAGGTTTGCTTTAGGGTCACCATAAGTCAGAAATAACTTGAAGGCACACAACAACAACTGCAGGAAATAGAAATAAGTAAAATTTTAAAAACAAGCTGTTGTACTGGTTTAACTTCCAGCCCCCCAAGACTGACTTCTGCCCTTGAATAGGGGCAGGAAATTCCCCAGTGTTCATTAATTCTCATGCTGCCACCATGCACCAAATTCTGAATTAACTGAACAGTACAGTGGGACCCTGCTCAGTGGATTGCCAATCTCTATGCTTAAGGACCTTTCCCTTCCCCCACCTCCCCTTTCTGAGTGAAAGAAGTCCTATCTAAGCGTGTGCCGAGAATGGCGTGGGAATGGAGAGGAAACAAAGGTTCTACAGACAAGTATTTATTTTAAATCATGCAAGTAAACAAGACAATAATACTCATAAGAGGCTCCCCCCTCTCAGGTACGCTTAAATTACAAGTAATTATAAAAAAAACCAGATACATTCTAAAGATCAGCCAACTTCCAAAATAACAAAAGCCCTAACGCGACTAACTACCTAATATTCTAGCTACTCACACTGGGGTTCACAGGCTTAGATGGTCTAAGAGAAGAGTGAAGCCAGGAGGTGAGGCCTAGGGCCTGCAGCCTGCCATTGGCACAGATTTCATCTCCAGGATGCTCTTGGTTGTCTCTCCACCACATGGTCTCTCAAGGATTTTTATAACTTCTCCATCGAAGCATCTCAAAGATTCTCACCTTTTTCCCCTTGATTGGGCAATTCTCTCCCCGTGACCTGTGAGGCTGACCCACAATAAAACCCTTGGTTTACCTGAAGAGGAAGGTATCCCTCTTCAGCTAAGTCTAGATAATGGGAAGCCCCATTATCACACAAGCAAACAATCAAACAATTCCCTCCAATATTTGCTCTTATTTGGGAGATAAATGCATGTGATTGGCTTTGTATTTGGATGAAATGTCCTCTTTATGTAGCCCCAAGCTATTAATGATATTTTGAACCTCAAAGATTTTTCTGAGTTCTAGAATTCAGTTTTACTGTTCATGTTCAACTATTTGTTTATAATTTCAAATCACCATAGTACAAAGTACATAGTAATTTACTAGTACATAGTAATTTATGTTGTGCATACAGTTGGACTTCCACATTCACTAGGGTTAGGGGCTCAAGACACCCACAAAAAAAAGGAAAAAATTGCAAATATCAAAATGTGGGTGTGTGCCTGTGGGAAGGGAGCAGAGGCATGGGGAGGGGAGCAGGCACCCAGGGTTCAAACTGGGACAAGGAAAGGAGAGGGAAAGGGAAGGGGGTGGGTTGGCATGGTGACCCCGTACTTCCTTTCTCTAGCCCATATCCTTCCTTTGGGGTGTGTGGGGCATCAGGAGAGCGTTCGTGGTGCTGAGAAATTGGGCTATGAGTCATTCTTAGCTGCCTAGGAAGTGGTTAATGGAGGAGGAGGATCAGCGGCAGGTTTTAAAAGGGCTGTGAGTCCTGATTGTGGTAGCCAAGAAGGAAGGTTCTCCAAGAAAAGGAGCACCTGGGTTGGAAGGACAGGGATTGGAAAAACACACAAATAATCAAATACATGGATGTTAAACTCACAAATGTGGAGGGCAATGGTATCTGCAAGCTAGAAAAGTTTTGCTACAAAAAGAGAGTATATGGTTGAATTTAGCAAACCTCCAAAGTCCAGCTGGCAAGGTGACAAATGATGCAGGGCAAAAATGCTCTTGCAATGCTTATGCATCCATTTCTTTCTCTGAGATCAATGGAAATGTCTTTTACAAAATGAACAGCAAACTTTAAATCTTTCATGTTCTATAGTATCCAGAAGTTAAAACATTTGTATTGGTCAGAAAATATCATAAACAAAATGAGTAGCAATACTTTATCCATTGCATGCAAAGATTTTCAAAACAAAAGGCTCAATTAGATAGAATGTTATGACTGTTTTAATAATAGCTTGATTTTTAAGTGCAAGGGTGATCAGTACAGTGAATATACTTAAACAGAAGACTGTTTATAAGGTCTTTGCATACCATTTATTTTGCCTCTTCATATTTTTCAGAGTACTTTATGGAAATAAGATTACAGAGATTCCTAAGGGCCTTTTCGATGGGCTTGTGTCCCTACAGTTGCTGTGAGTATTATAATTGCTTGTGTGTGTGTGTGTGTGTGTGAGAGAGAGAGAGAGAGAGAAAATCCTGACTTGTTACCTTTTAGACTGAAAAATCCCCATACATGAAGTTAAGCCTCTTATTCCTACTTGACAGTGGTGTCATGTGAAGCCAGAAGAACGTCAGACTCCATCACTATATTAATAATGGAGCCTTAGGAAGAAAAAAAAGCATATTATTTGATAGTTTATGGATCCATTTTGTTGTTGTTGTTGTTGATGATGATTTTCATCAAGTAAACTTTGACTTATGGCAACCCTGTGAATGAGAGAATCAACCTGTCCTTAACAGCCTTGCTCAGGTCTTGCAAACCTAGTTCTCAATAGCTTATGTCTAGGCTGAAATAATTCAGTTAAATAGCATCTCAGGCATCAACCATCTTCTCTTCCCACCTCCACTCTTTACATCCTCTGAAAATCTGCTCTTGGAAAGTTTCCCAGCCTCCAGAGTACATTTTGAAGATGTCAGGCTGAGGTATGAGGACAGTGCTGGATTTAGGCAGAAGCTAAGTGAGTGATTGTTAGAGCCTGAGGTTGTGATGGGCCTCTAAGTACCAGAAAGAAAAAGTACTAAATCTTAAATTCTACATATTTGTTAGAACAATACCTGTGGGAGGATAATGCTGCAGAGGCTCTTAAGCTTACATAGCTTTGGGCCTCAGTATGTGTCAACCCAGCCCTGGCTGAGTGGGAATAACATTTGCCCACTTCTGCTGACAATTGCTTCCACTAGCAGCATGGCACACTTGGTCGTTCTGACCAATACCCTGTAATTCATATCAAAATGGGTAAGCCATGTGAAATTGTATGAATATCTGTATAAGTATTTCATATATAAAATTGTAGTGCAGAAGATTGATCTAATTTGACTAATAGGCTGGCAAAAGTATGCAGTTAAATTTTTGAACAGCCTTGCTTCAAGGACTGCTAATGGATAAATCATGAAAGCTGAATTCCCACTAAGATGCAAAATACAAATTTGATTCATACTCCTGGTTAGATGTGAAGGCAGATATAAATTCTACTCACAGAGTTTCTGTTAGGGCTTAAATATATTCTTATGCTGAATAGTTTCTGGATTCCTGAAGAATTTCATATGGTGGTAGCTGGTGGCTTCCATATCAGTGGAGCAGTAAATCTGCTCTGCCTTTTAATCTGAACTTTAAAGGAGCCTATCAAGATGCTAAACATATTTTGGGGGCGAGGGTTTAGAACCGCTGATATCTCTTTCAAAACTCAGAGTAAAACCTAGAGCAGATATAACACCCCACTGACATGGAAGCCAGCAGCAGTTACCGGTTTCCTGCCCAGAGCAACATTAGTCACTAAATGGTTGTGGCTAACTACCAGGAAGTTTAGATTTACCCCAAGGCTAAACTAATTTGTTGGGGGGAAAGTGTTTGCTTTTATTTATTTAGCAAAATATTTATATTTCATCTTATGTCATAAGATCTCAAGGCCAGGTGTAGACATTAAAAAAAATTAAACACTAAGGAATGATTTAAAATAAATTAAACAATTCTAAAACAGAGAGATTTAAGTTGACAGCCTTAGACCCAAAGGCTTTCTTAAAGAGCCATATTTTCGATAAAAGCATAAGGATCAATATGGACATCAATGATTTAAATAGACGTTGTTCCAAAACTGGTATGCCAAAGGAGGCAAGGACTTTCCCAATGCACACATAGTATACATAGCAGAGGTAGGCCGTCTGTGTCCATTGAGTTCATTTTAATGCTCCAAGGGCCACTAGCAGCCCTCCTCCCCAGTTGTCAAAAAGGGAGATTTTTCAACAAATATAGCTCCCCTTTTCGCTTGGGAGTACAAAGGAGATTTCCATTTTTGTTCTCCTGGGCTAGTTGGGGCCAAGTAGTGTGCCCCCCTTTGTTCCAAAGAAGAATTTGACTTTTGGTTTACTTATGTTTGAAAGGGGCAGCCTCTGCTATTGAGGGCGAGGCCCATAGACATTGTGAAGTTGCTTCCCCATTCCCCACAGATACTGTGGGGACATGTTGGTTTTTAAAAGTTTTAGACAAGTAAAATTAATGTTTATCTGGCTATAAACTGGATCATTTTCTTATTAATTTGGAAATAAAGGAGCAAAAAAATTCTAATGAGAGTACTGTAAATTTTAAAGGCTTAACATGTAGGCACACTACATGTAAAGGTTTTTAAGAGAGGATAGGGGCTCTTTCAGGTAAGGTTTACATAAGGAAAGGGATGTGAACTTCTATGTTGTTACTTAAGTCATACCCAGTAAAGCACCATATGCTATGTGTCATATTGACTGAAGCACCATATTGTTTTTGTAGTGATCATCAACATTTTATATATCTTGTCCATTCATGAAAATTCCACTGAAACATACTGCTAGTAAGTTATCTCTTGGGGAAGTTTATCTGATAAATTAATGGCAGATTATATAATGTACTCATGAAAACAAATACAAAACCTGCTATTAGTGGCTGAAATGGCATATAGACGACTGTGATGAAGAAAGTTTTGTCAGACAGCAAATATTTTCATATCCAGTTTATGAAAGTATGAATACATATCTATGCTTTTTAGATCTCTTCTGTTGTGGAACACTTCCTCTAGTTAACTTATAAAAATATGACTTACTCAGCTTTCTCTTAAAAACAACTACACTCCTCAATTAAAATCTAATAAATACAATTCCAATCTCCTGTATATTTTTTCACGCTCTATTAAGCAGACATGTAATCTTCCCTTTTGTGCATGATGGGGAGTGTATGTGCAGCTGCTAGCAATTCTTAAGGAGTAAAGACACAAATGGCTAAAGAAATAAATTAAGGCTTTATTGTAAGAACTTTGTTGAAGACAGAAAAGGTTTTTTTAAGGATGCTAAGCTAATGTAGAAGTGTGCCACTTTTACTTTTTACAGAAGTGAGACAATAGAGGGGCAGGAAGGGAAGAAGCAGGGATATCCCCACAAGTATCAATTTATATCCAGAAAGGTTAGGGTAGATAGGTAAGGGATGAGGAGATCTTGGGTTATTTTAGAGAGACCAATCTATAGTGCATCTATAGTATGAATTACTTATTTTCAATCACAGATGAAGTGGTTGAACTTCTCTGCACTCATAGTTAAAACATTAACATCCTCCTTATGAATGTATACATTCCATATAAAGAGACAGATACCTCTAGATCTAGAATGATGTAACATATACATTTGCCATTAGTACAGTTGCTATAAGTATGATCTCATTAGCATAATACAACTATGTATCTTAAAATTGTCTTTTAGTTGTTGGAGTTTGAATACCTCCTTAGAAATGTGCCTATATTTTGATTTTAAAAAATGTCAGTGATTTGTGTCCTTTCTTTCTTTCTTCTTTCTTTTTCTTTTCTGTTTTTATGAGGCACAAGTTTAAAACAAGTACTAGATTCACTTTGACTAAATAAAATACATTAATGAGTCTGATCAGATCAAAAAGACCTTTTTTCCCTCTCCAGGACCCTAAAGAAGCTGTGCAGAGTTGAGAAAGAGTCCATTATAGCTCTGAGAAGCTTTTCACCCAGTTGACAGTTGGACCCTTGGGCCAGCTGATATAAAATCATAGATGGAAATAATCCATAGAAATGACAACCCACCTGGGATTTTTGGATTTGCTAGAGTTTGGCTGAAGTCTTGCAGACTTATATAGAGTGATATCATGGGGCATCCCAAGCCTCAGGCAAATCCTAAGTAGTTTAAGATTCGTGGACTTACAGAATGATTCTTTCCCCATGGGCATTTTAGAAATATAAAAGCCTCAGAACAGTCTGGGAAATACCTGTAGCTTTCAGGATGTGTAGAATGTTAAAAAGTTGCTGTTGTTGGGGGGATGGAGAAATGGAGGTTGGGAGGGGAGAATTTAACCTTTGCAAGCTCCAGAACAGTTTATAATATTATGAAACAGGGAAAAATTAGGTTTGTGTAAGATGTCTCATGATGATGTTAAAATTTGCCCTCTCTACGCTGCCCAAGAATGGCCCTTTCCACAATTTACATGGTCCATCAGCTGCTCTGCTGGGAAGGGAGTGCGATGGGAGTGCTCTCCTCTGCACTGGAGCAGCTCCCTGCAGAACAAGTATGATGGATACGCCTATACCTTTTGCAATGCAGCCGGGTACTTTCACAGGCCATACTGGGGCAGGAAGCATCACCATTGTACTTCCGGGCCTTCTGCAGGCCAGGTAAGTGTGAGATGGTGGCAAGATCATCAGTCATTGACAAGGAAAACCCGTCAGTGATTTAATCAGTGATCATACCACCTGAGGATGAGAGTTAATTCTTTTCCAGTTTTAAGAATAGTGATACTAGTAATTCAAATTCTAAACCTGAGCAAATGAACCCATTCTGATCTAAATGGATAGCCCAATCATAGTTAAATCTGCAGAGCGGTGTTCTGTCAGACTGAGCTACAACTTGCATGGCTCAAACAAGATTTATAGACTGACTGGCAAGCATACCATATTTTTGTGACAATCATTATTCTTTACAGGCTATTAAAATAAACATTTCTCAGGGCCCTTTTGATTTCATTCAAGCAACAGCAACTTTTCCCTGGAACTGAAAGGATATCATTTTTTAATTCACAGAAAGATCTTGCAGGGGAAAAAAAATTGTAGTTTGCTTTTCTAAACCATTCTGATTTTCTACTCATTCTAATTACTAATTTGAAATAAGCCTTACTCATTGAAATAAACCTTACTCATTGAACTGTGTAGATAGATAGCTTCTGTTATTTTTTTAATTCTGTTCAATGTACATTGATCTCAAGATGATAGATGATGATATCAATTATTGTAAAATGAAAATATTTAAGTTCTTTGACCCGATGAAGGTTTGGAGTTCTTCCTAATTGTTTGCCTAAGCTCTTCTGAAAAAACTGAATAGATTTTGAGACAGAAAAAGCTCCATAAGAAAGAAGGCTTATATAAACCCAGGAAATGATGAGTACCAAAATCACATTGCCCTGAACTGTTATTTAGTAATGAGAAAACATCATCATCTTGCAAATTTGTGTTTGTCTCTTGAGAATATAAAGGTGTGGGGGAGGTGAATACATTTAGCAACAATCTTTAAGAAACAATTTTGTTTTGGGTAGATTACTTGACTGTAGATATCTGACTGCTTTACTAGTTGTAAGTATAGGGGTAAATTAAAAGTATTATTTTTTCCATCTGAGCCATCTAAGTATGGCAAAACACCACTAGTAGAAAGACACTAAAGGAAAGATTCTGGAAAATTACAGTTTTACAGTTTCTCACTGATCACTACCAATAAGAATCTAACTCATTATGAATATTCTCTTCCAGTGTAAGGTTTATATCATTTAGCATTACAAAAAAATTACAAGAAAATTAAAAGTATTATAGATGTATTGGATAGTTATTTCCATCATCTAGCATGGCTCCTTATGCAGCCCTTTCTGTGCCTTAAGGTTTCTTGTATATGATTCATTATGCATGTATTTGCCACAACAAAAAGTCTAAATAAGCACTTCCGGTCCTCCATAGTATCTATAATTACTGCAAGATCGACTCTCAAGTGGGATGATTTCCAGTGTGTCACAATCCCAGTACTAAGGTTACCACTGCAAATACAGTGTTGACATTTTTATTTATCTGTAATGTATACTGATAGATATAATACAGTACCAAAGCAACTTATGTAAAAGGTCATGTAAAACCATGTGAAAATATAAATACAGCATAATGCAATTAAAACTATAAAACGGAGCAGTCATATGATCAATTTTATAAGCCAGGGAACTCTTATATAAATAGGTGGCTTTCAGAAGGTCTTTAAAGCTTTTCACAGAGTGGTATATATTAGATGTATAAGCTGATATCATACATGAAGGTCTGTTACCATTAGTGGAATTCTGAAATTTCGTAAGTAATTCTGGTACCTGTTATCTCACCAGTAGAACCATGTTCATTAAAATTGGCCAAAATCCAACAGTACTGTTGGTGAAACAAAAATCTCTGTCAGCATTCTTTCAATGGGCTTCCATTAACTAGTTGTATAATACAACTTCCTGGAGGTCCAGAAAGGCAGTGGCAGTTCCTTTCTTGTAGCTTTGTGACTGCAACCATATCATGCCAAGGAACCCACTGCCTTTCTTCCTGGTCACTAATTGGCCATGAGGGTATGTCTTGGCACTGTCAAGCTGAAATTGCACAGGATGGTCTTTGCACAAGGAGGTACTGGAAACCTACTCCTGCAATGACCATATATATACGTATGTATGTATAACCAGAGGTTTTACTGGCATATATCACCAGAAGGATTCTGGCCACCACATTCTCCTGTACCATAAGTGATTTAGCTTCTGTTACTCCTGTAAAGAATGAACAGCTCTAGCAAAAAAAGAAAAAAAATAGCAGTGGAAGCCGTGAATTGTGAAAGCTCTTGTAGTACAGTAGGAAATGGTTTGGATAGATCTGTGCTTTTTTAACCTTTGATAGATAGCTTTGACATTCATCATTGCTATGGTCAGAAGTGAAAAATAATGTTATTCTGTTTATTAAAGAAGGTATTTCTTTTTTTTGTTTCTTTTCTTTTTCTTTTTCTTTTCTCTTTTCTTTTCTTTTCTTTTTTTTTGAGGCGAGCAAAGTATACCATGGTTGCCAAGATTATCTGACAAGTTACTTACAAATATATCATGGGATGAATTAACTTGGGCTTGATTTGGAGCTTGAAATCTTTTTTGTAAGGGAAAAAAAAAACCCTAACATAATAGGGTGATTAGATTCTGCCTGCTTGTTATGGACAAATGTATTGTTATTTCTCCCATAGAAAATGCCAGGCATAGTGCTCCACAAATGGCCTTTTTGCTTACTTCTCTGAGCTGGGGTTCCATAGACAAAGGACTGATACCTAACCCTCTTATCAAGGCAGGAACCAAGGCGTAACTCACATGAGGAATACAAGGAGAACTGAACACTAGATATCTGTTTGTACCCATGTTCACTTTTGAGTCAAAATAGAACGATAAAGAGACCAAAGCATGGTTCTGCCTAGTATCTATTGTTTAAAATGTAATTGGAAAATGATGGCAAATAAGATGCTACAGCATTGTTGAACTTTAGGGCTAGATGCACGTTTCTTGGGCTGTGAATATATCTTCTTCAAAGATGTTCAGTCCTCATCAGTGGTATAGTGGAGTCACGGCTTGCAAGGTGGAAGCCCCAGGATTTTTGAGTAGCAGGCATTGTGACATCATTCCCTACCCTCCTCTGACTTCCCTCTGAGTTCAGCAGTAATCCTCACAGCAGCTGCAAACAAAATAGATTTTCTTAGCAACAGTGCATTGTTACAGGCTATTCTTATTGTAATCTGAAGTATTTGGGTATGGCTTGAGCTCCAGCAAGCAAGATCCAAAATATCTGTTGCTGATAAAGCTAAAAACTGCTGGAAATTGTTGTTGCCATTTTTGGAAATATAGATCGACACAGCCAGTTGCATTTTTGGACTTTCATTGTGAAAAGGACTGTTCAGGATGAGGACCTAAACTTCAAATTTTTCCACTACATCACTGGTCCTAAAGACTGTGAAAATAAATGATTAGTTAAGTGCATACACTGTTTGTCAATATATTAGTTACTAAATTCATGTTCAAGTTCGGTTTTCTGTTTAATTAATTAGATAGCTTCTATTTCTATAGCTTCAATTTCTATCCAGACTTTTCTCCAAGAAGTCCAGAATAACATATGTGAAGTACAAGCTGAACTTTAAGTTAGATGCAGATTTCAATACAGTGATTCATCCAAGGTCTTCCAGGGATCTTTGGTGTTAGAACCAGTTCAGCCCAGACTTAAGTCTTACACACTTAATTAACTAGACCACAATTGTTTCAATCCTGCTACTACACTTGTTTGAATTCAACTCTGTATAGTTCTGTCCATTATTGTTGTTGTACACCTGTGATTCAGGATATGCTCCATTAATTACGCTACATAGAGGTTATTGATTATACAAGGATTGTTAATGATGCCACAATAAAAAGGCAGGCCGGAGAAATGAGCAATCAGTTTGTATAGCTTCAGTGCTTTTTTTTTTCTCCCATAGCCTTTCAGGTTATTAGTATAGTTAAAATGATTTGTTGTCTATCTGATAATGGCAGAAACTTGTATTCTCCTATGTATTGAGACTGCTAAGCTGCACATCCACATTAAAAGCAATCCAATCCTCTCGAATCAATTACTCCCTTGTATTCTTTGATCAGAAAATTAAAATGTTGATGACCGACATCTCTCTTTTCTTGAAAGGAGTTTTTTTTGGGGGGAGCTCAGAATATTATTTAGATAAGAAGCATTTGGTATTGTTTTCAAATGAGTAAGTTGGTCATGAGAATTTTAATTGTACAACAGGAGATGATCTTACTTGCCACCGCAGGCACATAGATTAGAGGAGTGGGCAAAATCAGGCCCTGATCCCCAAAGCTCTATTTGTAGGCCATGATCCAGACTCTGTCAAACTGGCAAAAACAAAACAAAACCTTTGAAAATAGGTTGCAGAGCTCCCATGCCACTTTTTAACATTGGCTAAATTTTTCTTTTTTCAAAATCCGAAGTGGACTTTACACACTTCTGGTTACATCTTTTTGGTTTGGGGTTTTGCGTTCGTGAACACACTTTGAAATCTTTCCTTAATGGAAAGACTCAGGAAACTTGTTAGTGTCATTATTTCAAATAGTAGTGTCTGTTTAATAATTTCTTTGTGTCTAATTAATTTTAAAATCATCAACCATATCATATTTGCATAAGAAAACAAATTCCTAGGGATATGACCATGTCTAGTCAGTTCTGTGAAATTACTGTACAAAATCACTAATAAAACATAAGGAACGTACTTCAGAACTGCTGGTCTCATTCATATACTTTATGTGCCAAGTTAAATTTGTAAATTCCAACCACTCAAAAGAGCTGTTTTTTTTAAAGAGTTCTAAGTTGTTTCATTCACCATTATTCATAGTGCAGGGATTCTGTGTTGGATCCATGGGGTGAGGGAAAAGTTTATCTACATGCTGAACAATACATGTTTGCTACCTGTAAGAAATTAAGAAAATATGTTAAGCTACTTGAAGCTCCTTTTTCATGAACTGTCTGAATCCTTCCTCAGGCATGTCTGTGATAACAATTTGCCTTTTTAATCTGACTTTAATAGTTGCTCCTTCTTTTCTGGATTTTGTTCTCAAGTTTCTAATTCTGGGAAGAGGGCCAGTTACAGCTTGTTGCAAGATGCAATACAAGTTTGTGATTATAGTTTGTAATTCTCAAGTTTGCAGTTCTGGGGCTGGGAGCTGGTGCATGTTGCAATATACCCATATGGTATGTTGAAGTTTGATTTGATCTGCTCCCCAAGTAGTTTTAACTAGAGTATTCTGATATGATTTTATATATTTTAATTGTTGTTACTGTGGGGGCCTTTTGAAGGCCAAAAGTGTTAAATAAATAATGTGGGGGGGTGTAAAGAAAGAGTGAGAGACTGAAATGGGCATTCCCTTTTAATAATCCCTACTTCTCCATATGATTTTGTCTTAGGTGAATGTCCTGAGTTTATCCTTGCTTCATTTGACCTCAGGAACATATTTATGTATTTAGAATCTGTTTTCTTTGTTCACAGGCTTCTCAATGCCAATAAGATCAACTGCCTGAGAGTAAACACATTTCAAGATCTACATAATCTCAATTTATTATCTCTCTATGACAATAAGCTACAGACTATCAGCAAAGGGCTATTTGTTCCTCTCCAGTCAATTCAAACTCTGTGAGTATCTAAGAATACTATACCCTTTGGATCAGACTTTTTGGTGGCACAGAGAGCTGGGGGGCAGGAAAGAAGGTGAAAGCCTTGTTACAGCAAATGCAAATATTTTCAGAGGAGGGAAATCGCCTCTTCTTCAGTCTTCTGATGGAGCTTCTGTCCTTGGATGCCCCCACTGATCCTGACCACAAGTTAATATGACATACTTCCATATTTGAAAGCTTGAGGATCAGAGAAGGAAAAAAGTGATGGAAGGGAAACAGGATGTGGATTGGATGTCTCAAAAAAGAAGGCTAAAATTGGAAAGGATTGGAAAGTAATTTTTTTTAAAAAAAAGGATCAAAAATTTCTGCAAGTATTTTAAAAATATCTTATTATTCAAATTGTTAATTTGAAAAAAGTTAGTCATGGTTCATTTTTGTTGTCACTGAGAGACAATGTTTGATTTTGGCAATGGCCCTTTTCGACTTTGCTGGTGAACTATGCTCTGGGGTAGTCACCTGTGGTTGCTGAGACTGGACATTGGATGCCTACTGAGGTTTGCCTTGTTCTGGGATAATGCTGAAGAGAGTAGGGAGGCCAGCCAGCCTGATGGACACCTACTACTGCCGTTGCTGCAGGGTTTAACCTCTTTTTAGGCAACTGTCTGAAGAATCATATTATCTTTTCATACGTTGTGTGCAGAGTGTGCTCCTTTTCCAAAGAGAATGGAAGTATGAAACACTTCCAGTAAATTCTACCTTAGGATAAGAACCAAAAAGGTGATATGGTAATGCAGATGAAGGAGGACCTGTGTAGAATTTACTTCCTCATTTCATAGCTGCAGTCCCACTGCTAAGCAGAATAGCTGTAATGTAAATTAAAAACGGGTTCCAAAATCAGAAACCAAGTGCCTTGCTAAACATATATTATTTTTGTGCTTATGCATCTCTTCCTGGCACTATGATCTTAAAAAACATTTGCTCAACACCTTTGTGTGACCAAAGTATTAAGTACCAATACCTGTGAAAAGCTCCTTATCTCTAGTGTAATGAAATTCCATTTATAATTCCATTCCCACTATTGGAGTAAGTGCTACATGCTATCGTACATGTTTTGGTCATGTAGTCCCTGTGAAAATATTATTTTTAAAAAAATCTATTTGATACATAGTTGGATCTCCAAATTTGCGGATTTCACTTTCATGGGTTTAATTATTTGCGAAGTTTTCCAAACCTTGCAACCCACCTCAGGTGTTCATTTTCTGGGGAAACCTTTCCTCTTGGTGGCTTCAGTCAGGCCACAGCCCTTTAAAAACTCTGGTCTTCTTTCTTCTCTACAAGAAACTGCCTGGCCAGGTAACGATGGCTTATTTCTCAGCATTACAAGCCCTCTCCCGATGGCCCCGCACTTGAGGAAGGATATGGGTGAGAGAGGAAATATGGCCACTATGCCAGCCCACCCCCTTTCCCTTTCTTTTCGCTGACCTAGTCTGGACCCTAGGTGTCCATTCTCCCAACCATGCCTCAGCCCCCTTCCCACAGACACACACGTACACAAACACATATTTTGATAGTTGTGATTTTTCCACATTTGCAGTGGTCCCACATTCCTAGCCCTCACAAATGTGAAGGGCTGACAGTATATGTTTGTTTTCTTTGTGTCTTGGAGTGAAATATGGTTATGAGGATTAAGAGAGGACTCAAAATTGTTTTATTTTTGTTAGATATGTTGTTCATGCCATCCACATTCTTAGATAGCCATCCATTACAAAACTATGAGGATTTTTCTTTTTTTAAAAAAAAAAAGACTTTTTGGCTCCATCAGAACTGTTTTTTGTTAAAATATTATTAGGAATAGCTTGTTGGGGTCTGACAAAAGAGAGGGTTTTGACCTGATTCGTTTCTCCTTTCTCTTTCAGCTCCCTCACTAACTTGAACTTGTTGCAACACCCATAATTTAACTCTGCCCTTTATTATTCAGTGATCTAGAGATATGGCTTTCTGTAAAAAAAACTCCTTTGTGGGGAGAAGCTGCACAAGGAACCCACTTAAAAGTTCATCAAAATGGCAGCTGCTAAATACAATGAGGAATTTTGTGTGTACCACCCAGCCATGTTGACCCATGTGGCTTTCCTGTGTTCTGTAGCCAAACATTTGTGGCACACAAACCAACCATGCAGTAGAAATTAATCCATATAAAGAGCTGATGCACATTAGCAACTCACTGTTGGATCAATCAGTGTTAAATGAACCTAAATTAATACCTTGGTTTGTATCACTTTATTTCAAACATTTACCTGTAATAAAGTATGTTCGTATAAACATCTGATATTCTCCTTACAATAAAAACATTCAGACAAACAAAAACTATAAACTGATATGAAAAGATGTTACACATAAAGAAAATATAATGTATAAATGAGTGTTGTCCATTTTGGAGAGATTTTATATGAATTTATAGACTATTCTGGAGCAGAAAAAAATATTGAACACTTGAAATGACTAAACTGCATAAAATCTAACAAACCAGTATTTATTAGAAACTCATATTAGGTTTGAAGGACCCACATTTGAACATCCAAGAATAAATATCATTTATATTCAATCTGTTTTTAGCTTCCGTTTTTAACCTTAAAAATCACCGTGGCCATTTCCACCCTACTCTGTGGAATTCTGGAGTTTGTAGTTTACTGAGCCCAAAGAGCTCTTTGGCTGAGAATGCTAAATGCCCTTCCCTAAACTGCAAACCCCAGGATTCCCCAGGATGCAAACCCCAGGATTCCCCAGGATGTTGAAAGTGGAGTAATAGTACTATAACAATGTAGTGTAGAAAAGGCCTGTGACCGGAAAATTTCAAGGTAACACAAAGGAAGTGGAAGAAGAAGCCATTTTGCGCCCAGTTCTCATGTACCTGGATCCTACCCATTGCCTCCCTAGGGGTCCATGGACTCCAAGTTAAGAACTCCTTGCATAATAGAAAGAGGACCCAGTTAGAGACAGGTTTTCCCATTTCTTCTGTCATGTTAGGAAAGGGGAGATTAGATATTTCCATAGAGTAAACATAAATCATCTTATCCCAGACATTCAAACCTTCCAGCGTAGTATTACTTTCTCATAAATGCTAGTTTGGTTTACACTACCCATGGTTTTGTAGGTATATTGGTCAGATTCTAGTTTCATGATGCATTTTATTTGAAAAGTTAAGTGTAGTCACAAGAGTAAATCTATTTTAAGTAACTCTGTTAGCTCTGACTAATATATTTAGATTTTAATTTCACATTTTGGGAAGAGTTTTGGTTTATCTATTGACTTTGACTACAGGCTTGAGGTACATTAATGTGCATATCCACAGCTTAATTTCTAGAAAGTTATAGCATTCTGAGACCAGTTCTTTCAGACTTTCAAACTTTATTATTTCTAATAAGAGACATATAACTACGGTGTATTTTCCAGCTGAGAACGACAGCATTTATACATGGAAAGCTTGTGCCCTTCAAAAGCAAGCTTTGCTGTATTAATGTTTGTTTCCTTCTTGAAAGCGTCCACTGCAGACTTAATAAAGTAAAGAGGGAAAAAAATGGCTCACTGAATTCAAGTGCAGCTCCATGCAGCTTCCGCCAGACCTGGTATGCTGGAAGCTGATTCAATTACTCTACTCTGCAGTTTTGTGTTCTTAAAAAACAATGATGGAGTACAGTGTCACAGGTCACTTCTGGTTAAACTTCCCATCCCTCTTGCAGACATTTAGCTCAGAATCCATTTGTGTGCGACTGCCATTTGAAGTGGCTGGCTGATTACCTGCAGGATAATCCAATAGAAACCAGCGGCGCTCGATGCAGCAGCCCACGTCGCCTTGCCAACAAACGAATCAGCCAGATCAAGAGCAAGAAGTTCCGTTGCTCAGGTAATTCATTTACCCAGGCTGTACAGCACTTTCAGTTCAGAAATAAGCAGGTCCAGAGAGCCTGCTAATCAAATCTGTAGGACAGTGTTTGCTATAATGGATATTATGTAGCATCTTTCTAAAATTAAATTTAAGAAATTGGATTACTCCTCCAGAAAACCTATTTACCTTATGCATTAAAAGAGAAACAAACCTTTAACTTGGCTTGTGATTTATTTATCATTTCAGCAAAAAAATAAAAATAAAATAAAATAAATTGGGATGTGATTTTTAAAAGAATGCAGCAGTGCATATGACCTTACAAAAAAGATAAAATACAAATGATCCCATGTGTCAAATATTTTGTGGAGGTATGAAAAAAAATCAAATATGTTTTGTTTTTATCAAGTATGATAATACTTTGTTCAGTTTGTTGTTAAGACAATCTTTCCTGGGCAAAAGAAAAGGGTTTTTTCTTCTTCTTTTCTTCTTTTTGTCCTTCCTGGCTTTTCTGACAGACACTAAAAATGTACTAGGACATTGTCTTAGTCATTTTATCACAGGTACCTTTTAAACAAAACGGCATGGTCTCCCTCTGTACTTAACATATACACAGACTGTTAAGCAGGCTTGTCTAAATACCTGCAGACTCAGGCCAGCAGAGTAGCTGGGAATGGGTTTATATTCCCAAAGCAGAACAAAGAGGGAACTTTGCTTCTCTGGTCTTCTGCAGATAACCTATCCACTAGGCAAACTAGTTCCCCAGATGACTAGCTTGAAGAATGAAAAGGGCCCTGGAAACCAATGGAAGCCTCACTGACTGCTGAAAAAGCTGTACTATGCACCTGACAAACAAGTGAATTTCTTCTCTGTGTCATGTTACACTTCACTGGGTGTGAAGGGGAACACAGGTATTCAGAGGCCCACTGTTGTTTCAGAGACTCTCAAAAAAAGATTGACTGAAGAGGAGCACCCTTCCAGAGAAGAAACTAGATTGACAAGTTCCTTAGGAGGTGGTTTTGCTGTGTGTTCACGATCTGTTAAAGTCCAGCAAGTTGTATGGAGTTGCTATAATCTGAATGAATGTAAAGAAGCAGAGCCACGGTGGTTCACAAGGGCCAACACAACTTGTGTGCCTCTGTTGCTGAAAGAAGCCTATGAACAGACAGTCTACCTGGGGCTCAGTAAAATCTGTGGTACTACTGGCTGGCTGGGAGTGCAGAAATAGGGGAGAGGTTCAAGCCTATTAGACTGCAACTCACAGATGGTGGACTGTGTTCACAAATTGTCTAGGCTCACAAACTCTTATGGGCGTGGGGAGCAACAATGGAGGGAGGGAAAATAAAAACATATTCATACACTGCCTTCTACAGTGCCATCATGGAGCATGAGCAAGCTATCTGAATCAAATATGTTTTCCCACTTGCAAACTATTCAGATGAAGGACAATGCCACACAGATAGTCTTTACGCCTCAGTGTTGCAAAGTACTTCTTAGTAGGAAGACATGCATAACTAATGGCTGAAAGACACTTGTCGAGAAGAAACATATTGGTTGAAACTCTTTGCATGCGATTTGATGATTTTGGGTAGACCAGGTCTTGAATGTTTTAATTATTCAGATAACACTGAAGTAATAGCAAAAATTGACTCAGCTCGTGTAGCATGTGATAAATGTTTATATGTACATCGTAACTAGAGTGCTATAGCTAACCTTCATCTTTCAGACATGAGCAAAAGGACACATTTATTTTACAGTGTCAAATGCTGTCACATTATGATTGTTCATGTTGTTAAGCTCCCTAACCCTGCATATTTTGTACGTGTGGTTGTGATACAGTACACTTCTCATTTCAGACAAGCTTCAAATGTGGGCAGAATTTTGTGTGACAGAAAATCACTAACTGATACAAGAAAAAAATTATTGCCAGTGATGGAATAGCTTGCAGCATTTGAGTATTGTTACTCTTTTCCTCTTTAAAAAAAAAGACTGTGATGAATTGTGCTTCTAATAACTAGGGAAGGATGGCAGAAGGCACTAGGTTTATGGGGCAGGAGAGTGTGCCCTTTATCTTATCAAAAAGTTGTTAGTCATTAACTGCCTTTTATCCATAAAATCTAAGTAATGTCATTTAAAAAATTTTTTATATAGACATTAGTCACATACATACCTTTAAAGTGGCTTCTCTCCAATGGAATTTTTCCATTCATGGAAGTCTTGTTAATTTAGAGGAGAATCAAAACATGGTTCTGTTTTATGTGCTCTGGATTGCACTGTGTTTAGGATTGCATTACGAATTCTGCCTTTTAATCAGATTTTGTTGGGTATTTGCAATAGTAAGCCCTATGAGTACATGAGTAAATGGTAATTCTTTTGTCTCAGTCGCTCTCTAGACTTACTACTCTGGTGCATCAGTTCTAAATATTTGTATTTCTGTAGTACTCTGACAAACACTGCAACTTGGGGGTTATAAATGCATGGAAATGTGATTTAGATGTGCAAGCAGAAATATACCTGGATTATCCTTATAGGAAACTGTAGGCATTACTGAATGTTGCCTCTAGTATCTTAAATGTTAGTTAGTCTAACATATGGTGTATTTGAGGATTGAACTTGAAATAACAAGACCAGACATGGAGAACTGAGAAGTAAGGGGCACTTTATTTGACCTAATTTATTTAAGTTGTGTTGGCCTGGAAATGGAGCAAGAAACGAGAGCAACCGTATGCAGGTCCAGCTGAGTCCAGATGTCACTCCATGATTACTTCCTTAACCTTTGCTTGGGTGAAACACCTTAGCCCCAAGGGCAATCCAAATACTTAGATTCCTCCACCAGTGGCCATAATAGGAAAGTAACTGAGGGAACTCATACTGCCATTTCCACACGATGGGGCTCTGCCACTTGGAGAAAGGATGGCAGCATTTAGCTGGCCTGCTGCCATCCCATCTCCAAGTGTCACACTCACGCAGTTTTCACAAAATGGAAAAAATCCGTTTTGTACCTGTGATCACGCAGCGCTCCCGTCCCTCCCAGCTGTGCAGAAGTTGTGGAAGCACACTGGCAATGCTTCCTTCCATAGCACAGTAATGAAAGGTGCCCAATTGTGCTGTGGAAGGAAGAGGTGGCACTATTGTACTTCCTTCCACATGGGGTGAGCAGGCGCAGACGGGAGCGTTGCTGACACAGTCCTTTCCAGATCTGGGATTGCAGCATGATGATATGGAAAAGCATCTTCGTGCAGAAATGGCCTAAAGCTGCAGAACTCTACCACTAAGAGCCCACTGCCAGATTAGCCTCTAAGATAGCCTCCTTACCCACCCCTGGTATGTGGAACCCTTAAGAGGGAGTTCCAAAGCCCTACCCTACACCAAAAGGGTGGCACAGGTATACGCCAAAGTCTTATACTCTCCCCCCACTACCTGCCAAATGACAGCCTATTTATTGACACCACACAAAGCCAATTATGCAAGTCCAACAGCTACAATATGAAGTAGGAAGGGCGAAGGAAAAAATTCCTACCCGACTCTGTGGCGACCAGACAAATCTCACCCTGCAGTGTGGGCGGTAGGATGAGTTATGCTGTGATGATCCAAAGAGGGTGTGTCAAGGGGCAATCAGGCTTAAATTGTCTATGGTCCTTCCCATCACATGCTATGATCTGATGGCAAGCACCAGTCACCAACCACCCCAGTCTTTGTCACAGAAGCCATCAAATAGTTACCTTCCCCCACAGCACCATTTGCTGTGTGTGTCTAGGTAAGCCTAGACACACACATTAGCCTTCAGTGTTTGTTCTGTAGGGCTGGTGAACCCTCAAGGACATTTGGGGTGCAAGGGAGTATAAAGAGTGTAGAAAGAAAATTAAATTCTCATTCTGTAAACAGAAGTCTACATGGAAAATGCTGAGTTTTTCTTTGGTCTTTGCAGTAACATTTTATAATGCTGATCAATTGATGACACTCTTAAGGATTTTTTTTCCTGAGAATCAGCACCTCTGCTTTGAGGATCTTCTCCTGTTGCAAACTTCTCAGAAGGCATGTGGAGTAGAGTATTGTTTCTTAGCCAACCGTTGGTAGAGAGAGAAATACTGCATTAAGAAAAATCATAGTAAGCTGAGGGTTTTTTTAAGGTGCTGATATGTTCATCTATTCCAGGGAGAGGAAATTAAAGTATAATATTGATTTTTGTTTTTGAAGCTTAGAAATCCAGGAGAAAAGTCCTTCAGTGTTGTTGAGTTCATTAAATTCCTTCATGAATTTAGACAGTACAAGAATGATATCCCAAGAACAAAATGTTTAATTTATGCAGAGTAGCAATGCATTATGTGTAATAAGAACTTCATATATAGGTTTTAATTTTTAAAAGGACTCAGATTTATAACCTTTTTCAGACTGCTATTATGCATCAGTGACAGCATGTCAGATTTTCTGGTTTTTTCACCCCTTATATTACATTGGGAATGGGAATTACACGTTGCACTGTTCCTGATCCTGAGTGTAGATGAAAGCTTATTTCCATTTATCCTTGAGAAATCTTATCCATAACATCTTCTGGCACCCAATGGCACATAAAGACTATCTTATATCTCATTAAGGTTTTGATGAGTCAGAAATAAAGCTAAAACCCTGAGTGTGCATTCTTCAGGATTGTCACAGATATTTCAGAATTTAATTAACGGAGATCAGAATTCTGTGCATTCTGAAATGTTCTTATGCCTTATACTTATTCAGAAGTGTGTCCCACTGAGTTAAACAGAGCTTACTTTTAACTTGTCATAGATTTGTTAAGCAATTTTGCTTAACTCACCATAAGAAATGATGGCAAATTGAAACTCTGACTGTTAGAAATACATATTTTTGATGCATGGTATTGCTGCCCTTTTTAGACATAAGGCATGGGTAGACCAAGATTTGCCATTACTTTTAACCAGTTGTACCTTTTAAGAGGTGTGCATCTAAAAATGTCATATATGCAACTGCTTGTAGCATGAATGACCTATATCCAGTTGCTAGTTCCAAGTGAAAGAGACATACTGAATCACTTGCTGAATGATAAATCAATACTTAACATGAATCCCGGTGATTAAGTGTGCTAGTTGGGTCTAGCAATAGAATTTAGGCCAACATATTTAAAAGCAAATATTTTTTGTTAAGCAATTGTTTCATGCAAAACGGGTGTACAAGTTGTAGTAATGATTGGTTGTAAAGACATTTTCCTGCCAGATCACGTGTATATATTCAAGGTGAATGTGATGTGTATTTGCCTTTCATGAAGGAGAAATCACCCTTCCGTATTTGGTAACAGTCATAAAAGGAGGTGCTGCTCTTCCCCCGCAGCTGCACCTACCCAGTGGCAGGCAAATGTCCAATGAGACATACCAGCTCTATTTTACCAGAGGCTATTCTTCTCAGTAGCCTCATCCGCTTAGCATCTTTTGATTAAGATAACTGCCATACAGATTTGTTTTCTAAGGGGAAATCAAAAGGAATCCAGCAGCAGATTGTACTTGCTCAATGATAGCTCCGCGTGCTTTAGAATTGGCAGGGCGCCTTGATTAGTGTGCAGCTCCACAGTGTTTGCTGCCAATGGCATGAAATATATTGCTCTACTCGGAGAAATGTCTTTGTTTTCTCTTGGATATTTTTTTTCCTCCTCTCTTTCTGTCACATTTGACTAGCAATTGATTGATCTGTCCTATGCATGTACTGTGGTTTCCTTGCTAATGAAAGAATGTTTAAAGGAAGTGGAAAGTCACTGAAGCTTTGTTCTCCCCTACCATGACAATAAGAATTTGCTTCCCCTTTGAAGCTCTGATAACCAAATGTGTTTCTCATGTGTCTGTGGAATTTGATTCTTGTTCCATTTAGCCAATTTAATTAGCTGTTACAATGCCAGATAGTTGTCATACACGCCACTAACACAACTAACAATGGAGACAGGACAATGAGCCATCTGCCAATAGAGATTTCTTTCTGTCAGATGTTGCCTCTTAGTAGCTCAGTCCAAACGGAAGACAGCAGCACTGAATCAAATATGTAATACTGAAGCGTAAGCATTCCACTGTTTGGTGCCACTTTCATGTAACCACTGTCATTCTGACAGAACTTGTTGCATCAGAGCATGCTATCTTCCATTTATCTGTAGTGGTGAAAAGCATTTGTCAATGAAAGCAGGATTATGGTGTTTGCATCTCTGCTTGAATTCTCAGCAACTGTTTGCATAGTGATGATAAATGTTTTTAGATATCATTAGGTGCACAGATCCAAAGTGGCATCAGGTCCATACGCTGTTTTGAATTTAATTAAACTTAGGTTTATTTTGAATGGGACTGGGTGACCTTATCAAAGGGGGATGACCAGAACAAAATATGCAGTTTATACAGTCATCTAGTTTAACCCAAGTGGTGAGCAGTAGTGCTTCTCTGTTTTCTGACAAATTTATTGAATTGATTGTGCCTTGCTGCATCAAGTAATGGGAGGAGAATGCAATTAAACACAAATGTAGCTGTCATCCTGAGGCTACTGAAGTATATGAAAAAATTTAAATGGAAAATACAGGTATAACATACTATGTAAGCCCTAAGTGAAGCTCCAGTGTTCAGTTACATTTATGATGGGGTGTTTTTATCATGCATCATAAAATCCTCCTCAAAGACTGAACATGTTTATATGAGAAACATTTATCTGCCTTATACCAGCTTAACTGTCATAATTTCTGCCAGAGCTTCTGTTAAGATCTGTAGAACTAGAATTTCCAGGATTTTCTGGAAGGGAGGGAGTAATATTGAGGGAATTTAAGATGCCTGGTTGATTATGAAAATCATCTTCAGATTAGGAAGAGTGCCCAGTCTTCACTGCAAGTACCCAGTCCTCAGGGGAATTCTCCTGGGTGAGATAGGCCTTTGGTATTATCCAGCTGGAATGCAGTAACGCACTCAGGGGAGCTGTCCTACTGAACACATTGTGGCTTGCCCATTTCATCTATGAGTTGCCAATCATTCTGTGTAACTATCATGTACATCCGGCATGGACAAAGTGTGGCTCAGTGGCTAAATGTGACTCATATTTTTTGTGGCTATGGGCACCTCTACCCCCTTCCCATTGCCCCCCTCCTTCTTCTGGCCAAAAGGTGGGAAGTCAAGTTACCTTTTCTGAAGTGTTCATAATTGGAATTTACCTTTTAAAAAGCACTATTGCAGATAAAAATACAAACGTTATTAAACAAGAGGAGGTCACCTGGCCACTTCTACGCTTTTGGTTTTGTTCGAGCATTGGTATTTTTGCTTTGTTTTGTTTTTTGAAACTGTCTGTGAAGCCACCAAGAGGGCCCCAGGGACTGGGCTGCTGGACCCATAACTATCCCCTCCCCGCCAGCTTACATGTCAGGAATAATATGGTCTTTATATTCCAGGTACGCAGGTACTTGTGTCAAATGCAGATATGCCTAGCTTGCCACTTGTGATTCTGGTAGAAAACTATAGTCATTTGCTTCACAAAATGCTACATGACAGACAGAGAAAGCCAGGTTGTAAAATAAGTAGGACCACATAGCTTCTCTTTCCATTCACATTGCTTTTACATAACAGTTGCATTTCTCATGCCTCTTGCTCCTGTATGTAATAAGCCATCAGTGTGGCCTGAACATCTCTTTCTTAAGACAGACAGCTTGGCTTGCTGTTGTGTACCTTCAAGCCATTTTTGACTTATGGAGACCCCAGGGTGAACCTATAGTAGAGCTTTCTTGGCAAGGTGTGTTCAGAGGGGGGTTTGCCTTTGCCTCCCTCTGGGACTGAGGAAGTATGACTTGCCTAAGTCATCTAGTGAATTTCCATGACTGAGTAGGGATTCAAACTCTGGCTTCCAGAATCACAGTCCAGTGCTCATAGCACTAAACCATGCTGGTTCTCTGAGTTTGGTTTAATAGTGTTCAGTGCAAGTGCTCTAATGCAAATGAAGTGTTCATCATGTAGACTAGCTACTATCTTGTAGATTCCACTGCCATGTAATAGTGCCATTTTACGTTATTGCTATGACATAAGTCATAGCAGCAACATGGATTCCACACTCTGGAGGAGTGTTTTTTAGCAGCATCAAAGTGTGCTGTAGTCCTGACAACTTTGAAGAAAGTTGTTTGTGTAGGGGGTGGGGGGTTGTGTGTGTGTGTGTGTGTGTGTGTGTGTGTGTGTTGGTAATAGTGGTACAAAAAGCCTACCCCCTGCTGTCATTTCTAGAAGACCTAACATGAGGTTAAGCTTTTATACAATTTGCTTCCCCTTCAGCAGAATGGAGGTACAAAGTAGTGAAAGTCTGCTAAGCAGTGTACAAACCAGAACAGATTGTATTAACATGTCTTGGGGGGGAAATCCCATTAAATTTCCCCATTTCTTCTAGTTCTTTCAGAAATGTTAAGACAAGTGCACTGCTGCCAGTCAATTGTTGCTTTACTGTTACTGGATGAGAAGTTTTGAAAATGCTAGGAGATGATACAGGAGGAGCATCAAAATGTTAAGAAAAAACATTTGTATTCATGTTCTGTCCAAATTCAACCAACAATGAACTCATTTACTATAGATTATGACTAAAAAAGAACAGTGACGATAAACTGTATCTCAGAATAGAATATATTAGTTCTCTACTGTGTTCCTGCTATAAAATATGTGGTATTTTACATTGAAGAGGCCAAATAGTATGAAAATATGATTATTAAAATGATAGTAAGAAAATAGTTAATTTAACAAAAAAAAATGGTTTGGTTGAAGGAGAGGTCGATCGTTTCAAATATTGCTGTTGGATTGGCTGGAGGCTTTCTTCAGGCTACAGCAGAATAACAGTATCCTGTGCATGTATTAAGTTACAGATACTGTTGTTGATGGTTGTTTAGGTGTTGTTCACAATTTCCACATGCTCACTGTATTTGATTGAACTGTCACTGAAGTCTCACACTTACAAATCTTTAACTGGGTTACACTTTTCAAAGATCCTGATGGGTTGTTCTCAACCACTAACAGTCTGTGCTGTGGAGTGTGTTTTTTTGCATTTGTAGCCGTAAGTGTTGAACTCCAGCTCGTTTATGCATGGGAGAGTGGACAACTACTCACAGTGAAATCTCCGGCTTGTGCTTCTCCGTGCTGCTTCCTCTCAGCGCTCCTCTCTCTTTGGCGGCTGCCTAACACTGACTCTTCCTGTTAATGGGATTTTCCTTTGTGCTTGATCTAACCATGTGGTAGAACAATACAAATTGAACATGGTTCTGTCAAGCACCATGGAAGGCTCCATGCTTTCCTGCAGCATGGCATGCTGAGATACTTCTACTGTTTTCAGAAACTTCAAAAGGTGAGAGGTGAGAGCATCAAAAGGTGAGAGTGGAACAAAGGCCATATGGTAAAGAGACCTATAACAAGTTCCACAAAATTAAAAGGCTGATTGCAAAGCTCATGAATTCATAAAAAAAAAATCTAGGGTATGTTTTTGTAAATTGCTGGCTTGTAAAATAGCTGCCACCAGTTGTATTAATTCCTTTTAAAGAGCACAGATTGAGCATGTAGCTGATGTATTCAGTTGTGTTCCAACTTCAGTGGCAAATCTGTGAACAAAGTCAGTTTCATTACCTAAACAATGCAAGTGAGTTACAATATCAGGATACTGTGCTGCATGATTCACACATTTGAGTTGCATCAGGATGTATGTGTGATATAAAACATCTTGATTTCTCACTAATCAGTATTCAGTCATAGAAATATTGTGGTTGAAATACGCACTATCAAAGCAAGCTCCAATATTTACATTTTCTGCCTTGGTCCCAGAAAATTGAACTGTTATCAGCATACTTCTATGCTTCATGCTGACACCTCAGCTAAATAGTCAGTTATGTTCCAGGTGGCAATTTGCTATTTGGCACATTTGTCATCTCTGTTGGTGGCTTTCAAAGTGTCTTCCTTGAGAGAACCCTTTTCCTGCTGAATTATGTGCCAAAGGACCCCTGATTGTTTGCCATGAAAAGGATACTTTTCCTTGTGGGTTATTATAGAGAATAGGACATGTATTCAATTTACCAGCAGCACTGGTCAGGCTTGGCCATTTGTGCCTAGGTTAACTTATAGTGTAACCAAAAACACTGCCCAATGGCTGCATATTATGGAAGAAATCAGTAGTAGGCTGATAAACTAACTTTTTTTTTAAAAAAAATAATAACTTGTGTCCCTTTGCTGATCTTCCTTAGTTGTGTATCAAAAACAAAAACAAAAAACCCTGTAGTTCCCTTCAGTTGTTTGAAGACCCATAGAAGTGCCAAGTAACACATTTTCTCTTCATTGCTCTGCCTCCTTACATACATTGTGGAAGAATAGTAAAAATTTTCTAACCATCTGACAGGATATTTGAGACAACCAACTTGGTATGTGAAGATAAGAGAATATTTGTTGTTGTGTGCTTTCAAGTAATTTCTGATTTATGGTGACCCTAAGGCAAAACTATCATTGGGTTTTCTGGAGCTGAGAGTGTATGACACACTCAAAATCATCTAGTATGTTTCCATGGCTAAGTGGGAAATCAAACCTTGGTCTCCACTGGAGACCTGGAGACCACTGCATCATGCTGGCTTTCAAGAGAATATACCCCAAGTTAATTTGGACCAAATATCTATACTAATTAACTGGCTTCCCAAGTAGTAACATGGTATACTGTGGTAATTTGTCATTTGGTATGGTCATCTATCTTAATCCCTGAATAAATCTTGAAGCAAGCCTTTTATTCTCTATTACTTTCACCAAGAGTGGTTCAACCAGTTGCTCTTCTGCTTAACGTACATTTCTGAAAAGTGAGAAGAAGCTGATTTCTCTCCTTTGCTGTCATCTTTTCCCTGAGAAAGGGGAGTAGTGCAAGAGGAGAATCTATGAGATGAAGGGGAATAGGATTATAGTTTTATTAAGGTGTAAAATATTGTCCCACCCCAACTGACTTTCATAACAGATATTTTCACTGAAATAATAGCTAAAACTAAGATACATGTGAATAAAGTACCAATGAGGTACTTTAAATCTGGTTAGTTCTCCTTGAAACTTTTTTTCTCATTGCTAAAGTTCTGAAATAACATTATTTTCCATTACAACCACCCTCCATTTGATTTTTATAATTGAAGTAATGCTTGCACATAATCCATTAGATTGTACCTCTTGAATTGAACCATATCCACTTAAAGCCTCGTGAGAGCATGCTGATAAAGTAATGCATGTAGAGATGGATGGACACGTATAACTGGTACTGCAGCCAGATGGCTGGCTTTCATATTAGTTTCCCTAATGGGAATAACATGATAGAGCTGCCACCTGTCCAAGAGATCTCAAGGCTCAAGTTAAAGAGTAAATTTCCTCCTGTTGGCAGCTGATTGCTTCTGTCTTGCAGGTTGATGGGTATCTTGGAGGGCTTGATGGTGGCATGTGGTGTTTATCACCTCACACTCCATGGTACTTTAGATAATTCTCATTTAAAATTTAAATGTACACACAGAGTGAATAGGCAACCTATCCCCCCCCCCCCGTTGTAGCTATTTCACCTGTATAAAGCAAGAAATTAGAATACTACATTTTTCCTAGAAGAATTTCTTTTTGTTTCTCTAGAACAAAAGCAAAGGTCACAACTTGGGTTACAACAGCATACCTTGCACCTTTCTTCTTTTTAGAAATGTTTCCAGATTTTACTTTCCAGATAGATACTCTCAATGTAAAGATCTCAGGTTTTATATGTGCGTAGGACACCATTTACCTTTAACATTCTAAGTAAACAGTACGCACATACCTGAATAGTCATTAAACTTGTTTCAGGTTAGTATGTCAGCGTACAGGTGAACATAGCTATACCATGTCCCAACTGAATGAATAATGGATAAACCATATAGTCTGTTCTAAAAATAAGTACACAGTTCTCTGTCAAAATGACCAATACATATGTGATGCATTTTTGAAGTATGTGGTGGTAAATTGTGGCATTGCTACAGATAGGATCTACAAAGCTATTTAGATATACTAGAATGCTTGGGTGTAATCAGTGGAATACAGTATTCATCTTTTTCCTTGGCAGAGCAGACCACCCACTCACCCCGGGTTAAGAAACATATTACTTGTGAAAATCTTCTCCGTTTTCAAAGATAATTGCCAATGTAGAGGTGGAGGGGCAACCTCTTGACAAATAAAAGTCCAGAACTCTCTCTGTGGGAACTATTTGTGTGGTTCTTCAGATTCAGGCCTGTGTATTGAAAGTGATGTTCACTGAATGGATAAAGTATTCAGTGCAAAATTGAGTGGTTACATGCTTCACTGTGTGATCATTGGCATGTCTCTTTCCAAAGGACAAACCAGATGTGATAGAATAACCACATGTATTTGTTCATGTTCTGTCTCATTCATACATAAAATTAAAATGAGGATGGGGTATCTACTTTTAAAACTGAAGGGGAAAAAAAACCCTTCCTCACCTAATCTCATTGCAGTCTGGTTTGGCTCAGTTCTAATACTCAGCTGGGGCAGCAGAAAAGTATTTGAAGCAATGGAGCATAGGGAAGTATATATGGGGAGCGGGGACAAATAGCTTTCCTCACCAATGTGTTCCTTTTTGTATAAAAAGCAATAATCCCTGTGCCTTGCTAGATACATGAAAAAATATTGGCCTTGTTTTATCAGTCTGACCGTGTTTTGTCTAGTTTTGTCTGCAGTGGGCTTGCTAAAAATGGGAGGGAAAAAGGAGGATTTAATTTGGTTTAATTTGGTGTTGCATTTTGCAAGGCAAAGTCTCACTCACTCCTTTTCTATATCGTAGTCTCATATTTGGTGTAACGCCCCCCAACAGCATTTATTAAGTGTTGAGGTGGTTAAATCCTTTAAATCCTTTTAATACTAGGAAAGTGTAGGGATGGGTATTGGTATTTTTCTTGCAAACACATGTTAAAACATTGAGATAATTGCCTGAGGTGATTCACTGAACCTATGGTTTAATTTGTGATTTAAACCCAATTGTCAACTTCAGAGGAAAAAAAAATTAGTTGCACGTACTGAGAAGCCCTAATACAGTGGTTCTCAACCTGTGGGTCCCCAGATGTTTGTGGACTTCAGCTCCCAGAAGCCCCAGCCACTATGGTCAATGCTCAGGGCTTCTGGGAGCTGAAGTCCAAAAACATCTGGGGACCCACAGGTTGAGAACCACTGCCCTAATACTTTTAAAGCCCTAAAGAGCCCTGGTGGTGCAGTGGTTGAATGCCGGTACTACAGCCACAACATTGTGAGTTTGATCCTGAAGGGCTCCAGGTTGACTCAGTCTTCCATCCATCTGTAGGTCAGTAAAATGAATACCCAGCTTGTTGGGGGCAATTAGCTAAAAACACATTGTAAACCACTTAGGGAGTGATTTGCACCAGTAAGCAGTATAGAAGTGTAACTGCTAACTAATGCATGTGAACAAACTCCACAAGCTTCTTTTGTTGGGTATCCAGAAAGTATTTTATTAATTAGTAAAACCACTTCAGTGTATCCCTGTCATCTTTGAAATGTTGCAACATGTCCCTGTTCTCTTATCAGGAATGCTCCTGTTCAGGTTTCAGCCAGCCAGCCATGTTGCCTTACAGCAGAATTAGGGAAAGTGCAACCTGCAGGCTTCATGAGGTACACAAACCCCACTTTTGCTTCTCCAAAGCCCCACCCCGATGTTCTCCAAAGCCTCCTGACCCCTATTTTAAAAAAAGAAAGTAAAGAAAACTGCCAGTTTCTGGGTGCTTTTTTAGCCTCAAATTGGCCAACCTCCCATCCAACTCACAGTAAATGTGTCAGTTTAAGTCATTTTTTGTATGCCTGAATGTGAAGGCACCATCCGGGGGGGCTGGGGGGAACCTCCCTATACATACACATGTGCAGTTGCCTACCTCTGTCTTATAGGATTATTAAAGCTTTATGGGCTTAAGCAGGACAGTTTGTCTTCCCCTACCCTGTCCCTGGTATTCTTTTTTCAACTGATACTTAATGTACTATTGTTTCCACAGACCACCTATCATGCTCAGACCTCACAGACTTTGGGAGGGGGGCTCCCATCAAGGCCTTTCCCAAAAATTTTATGTATATCTGCAGTTATACAGAAGCCATGAGATCATGTTATTGACTGTCTCCCCCTTGTTTAATAGTGACTTTTTTGATTCTAGTTTTGGTTCCAGTGCAATAGTCTGTTAGAGAAAGTTATGAATCATTATTGACTCTATGTTTTGTTTCTTTAAAACAGGTATAATAGTGGAGATTTAAATTTCATATCCTAAATTCATTTCTTAGATGTGAACAAATTTTAGTGCATACTTGGATGGTAAATTTATAGTTATAGGAATATGAAAAGAGACCACCTACATTCATGTTTCCATTTTCATTTAGTTAAGGTAAAACCCTGCTTACTGGTAAAACCTTCATTTGGACTTTTAAAAATGTAAAATGTAAAACATAACACAAAATACATAGCAACTAAATTATGAAAGTATAAGTAGAAAACGTATTGAAGGGACAGGAAGGGACAAGAAAGTGCTATGATTATGGGTATGTGAGTTTTGTCCTGCATATTAAATATTTGAAAAAAATTAAGTAATAACATATTTCATGTTAACATTCTTCACCAAGCATAGTTTCTCTGAAGCAAGTCCTGTTTATTTTGAAAAAATTAAATGCCAAGTAAGCATTCTTATTTTAATTTCTACTTAATGATTCACCTATAATCTGCATATGAAAATGCCTTTCCTTCAGGTAGCCTCTGTGGTCCAACAGTAAGAGTGAACTGTCAGTAGGGCAGGATTACTTTTAGGGCTCTAGCTCTGTTTGCTGTACAGAAAACATCCATAACTAAAGTTAATCACAGGGAAGAACATAAGGAGAACTGTTCTTTCAAATAACCACAGCGTATTTAGGGCTTTAAAAGACCAAATCAGCACTTTAAATTTTATCTGGAACAAGTAGTGAGTATTACAAGTGCTTAAGGACCATTATGTAGACAGTCCTCTTGGATAGCACTAGTTAGCAAATACTGCATTTTCAGTAAGTTGAAGAATTGATCATTTTGTGGTGTCGTGCATAATAATGCTAGGTGAACTTTATGCGTGGCAACATTTATTTGTTGTTGTCCACTGCTGTCAAGCTGACTTTGATTTATGGTGACCCTATGAATTAGAGATCTCTGAGTCAACCTGTCATCAACAGCCCTGGTCAGGTCTTGCAGGCTCAGAGCTGTAGGTTCCTTGATTGAATCTTCCCACCAATAATGAAGTCTTCATCTTTTCCTACTTCCTTCTGCCTTGTCAACCATTGCTGTCTTTTCTAGTGAGTCATGTCTTCTCATGTACGTCCAAAGTACAACAATCTCAATTTAGTTATTTTGACTTCTAGGAAAAACTGAGGCTTGATTTCCTCTGTAACCCATTTATTTGTCTTTTTAGCAGTCCTGGATATCCACAGAACTCTCTCCTGGCACTACATTTCAAATGAGTTGGTTCTCTTCCTATCAGCTTTCTTTACTGTCCAGATTTCACAACCATAAATAGAGTACAGAAACACAGAGGCATTAGAGATCACCTTTGAGTTCATTCAGATTAAAAAAAGGAGTTCCTTTTAAAAGAAATATGGCATAATCAGGAACCCACAAATCAAATTGCAATATGGCCAAAGCCCACCCTTTGAATAACTTAGCCATTCCAGCTTCACTATAATTTGAAGAAAATGAAGGGAAGGATCTGGCCTGGCTTTCTTCATGCTGCCTTGTTTATGTGAATGGAAGTGTGTGTCTGACTTTATGGGCAGAAATCTCCATTCTAAACAAGTCCTTTTGCTAAAACTGTGGCAACAGGAATTGAATGATGATTTGATATTTTGGTATGTGTGATTCAGTAATTTGAGAGGTATCTGTGATCTTCACTTGATCAGTTTTATTTAGAGCAGAGTTGAGAATCATGCTGCCTTCCAGATGTTGCTGAACTACAATTCCCAGCATTCCTCCCAACTTGTAAGGCTGGTGAAGGCTGCTGGGAAGTGCAATTCAGTAGCATCTTGTGGGCTCTAGAGACTAGGATAAGGAACAATGGATTCAAGCTGCAGGAAAGGAGATTCCACCTGAACCTCAGGAAGAACTTCCTGACAGTCAGGGCTGTCTGGCAGTGGAATATGCTGCCTTAGAGTGTAGTGGAGTCTCCTTCCTTGGAGGTTTTTAAGCAGAGGCTAGATGGCCATCTGTTGGGAGTGCTTTGATGTGTGTTCCTGCATAGCAGGGGGTTGGACTGAATGGCCCGTGTGGTCTCTTCCAACTCTACATTTCTATGATTCTATGAAATTGAAAATACTATGGCATGGACAATCCTGACTTCAGTATTGAATGGTATATTTTTGTACTTGAAGATCTTGTCTGGTTCCATCCTAGCTGCCTTTCCAAGTTCTAGTCTTCTTCTGATTTCTTGACTGCTGTTTCCATTTTGATTAATGACTAGTTAAAGTTATATAAATCATCCATGATTATTATTTCTGTTTTCTTAATGATCCCCTTTGCACTTTCTTCTTTTACTTTCTTCAGTAGTCATCTCAAGTCTTCGCTCTTTTCTCCTAGTAGTACAGTATCATCTTCATATCTTAAATTGTGGATCTTCCTTCCTCAAGTTTCACACTTGTTTCCTCAACCTATAATCCAGCTTTGTGTGTGATATGTTCAGTGTACATGTTAAATATATAAGGTGATAACATGCAGCATTTGTACGTGTCTATATCTCATGTACACAACAGCTTGTCTGGATTATTTTGACAGAAAACACTAGCAATGTTTTGAAACTGGATTATGGATGCTAAAATTAATTCAAATTTCTGTACACAAATTTTTATTGAAAGCCTTTATGGAGCTCTTTTGCAGGTTAATTGAACAACTTTGCCTTCTAGCCCTTTGCCTCCCCAAAACGCCATTTCTAAAAAGGTAGTGTTTCTCAGATAAGTGAATCAGACATTGACAAATAGATGTTACAATTAGAACTGATTTATACAGTCCTGGAAATGTTACAAACACTTGGGTTTGTTGGGGTGGTTGGATATAACAAATGATTTCAGAGAAATATTTAGTTGATTCCGTAATGAACTATGAAGTGTGTAGGCAAGTACCACTGATGAAACTGGGCTGATAACTCTTTGATTATCTGTCCATTAATACATTTGCTGCTATAAGTGCAAGGATCATATTTAAAGCTCTTGTTAATTTTTGTTTTTAAATACATGGAAAGATTGGTTCATTGAGAATAAACTGGAAAAGCATTTAATATTTAGTAAAAATGGCAATTCAGCCAGAAAATGGCATGCTGAATTGCCATTTTTATTAAATATGCAAAGTATCACTTATGTGAGTTAATGAGAGAATAATTTCTACTCATGTTGCTTTCTTCTGCATTGTTCTTATGTTGTTTAATAATATATATATATCCTTACAACGCAGGTTCGTTTGTTTTGATTACAGTCATCCCTCCATATTCGCTAAGGTTAGGGCACAGGACACCTGTGAAAGTGAAAAAAATGTGAATGTGAATAACTCTAGGCCCCCCCAAATCATATTTAACACACACAAAGAAAGTATGATCACTATATTCAACCCACGTTGGATTCCTTTGGAGCATCAGGGTTCCTTCACAAGGCAGAAGTGGGTGGCTGGTGAGGCTTACTGCCACCTCCGCTGTTGCCCCACACCATTTCTTACAAGCCTCATTGGCAATTTCTCAGTCTCATGAGGCTTGCAGTCCCTATTAAAAATGGCACAGGGAGGCAGCAGAGGTGACAGCAAATAATCTGTGAATGATCAAATTTGCAAAAGTGAAACTCGCAGATGTGGAGGGCTGACTGTATGTACATTTTTTGAAGCTGGTTAATTGTCAGGTGTTTGTGAGTTGGTATGAAAACCAAGGGAAAAAAATTTTCTGGCAGGTGATCAGACACTGGAAGAATCTTCCAACAGAGAGGACAGGTCCAGGACTTCTTAGAATTACACTGGAGTGAATTGTTGCAACCACTTCATAGCATAAAAGCCCCTTTTTTTTTTTTATTTGCTAAGGAAGCAGAAATGCTCTCTTCTCCAGAAGTAATTTGTGATGGCTATTTTACTGTGCAGTTATTTATCTAGAAATATCAAACTTTGCAGGTTCAGAGGACTACAGGAGTAAGTTCACTGGGGAATGCTTCATGGACCTGGTCTGTCCTGAAAAATGCCGCTGCGAGGGAACAATTGTAGACTGTTCAAATCAAAAGCTCACTCGACTTCCCAGTCACCTTCCAGAATATACAACAGACCTGTAAGTGTGGCACTTTGGGCAAAGAAGGCCATAGAATACTCAACTATTGAAGTAATTCAGTTGTTTGTCTTATTTTGCTGTTTGAGCTTAGATGTTATCCAAGGTTTCAAAGGACATTGTGATGCAGCTACAATATTGTGGCCTTAATTTTTGTTCATTGCCTTGGAGAAAAATAAAAAGATGTCTAATAAATATCATTACTTTAGATCTGTACTCACACCTGTCTTTTGATATCAAGATTAAATAAAAGATGTTCTTTGAACCTGGGATGGGCAACATGTGAATAGATTGCATGTGGCCTCCCTGCCTTTTTTTTTTCCTCCATCCTCCAAAGACAAGTTCAGAAAGGAAGGATCAGTTCAGGATCAAAAAGGGAGGAAAAATGGAGTTCTGGAAGCTGTAGGAAGTGCAATTGTCCTTTAAGACTGAGTGTATGGTCCCTGTGGTCCCTTGTTTTGTTAAAAGAATAGAGGGCTCTGAAACCTTAAGTGGATTTCCAGTCACTTCCAGTTTCGATAGGAGGATGGTGGGGCCTGTGGTGAATCTTGGAATGGGAATTGGCACCTAGGTGCATCAAATTTGCCCACCTCTGTTTTAAATCAAACTCTGTCATGAGTGGTTCTTTCAGCATGCCTTCAAGTAAGCTCTACTGTCTTTTGGCACAGTCTAGTGGGCTCACCTTGCTGCAATCTCTGGGTGGCAGTCTTCCAACCAGTGCCAGCTGGCTGGCAAACGCTCTTTGGATTTCTCACAATGCCTTAGTTTGACATTGTGTTGGTATCACTGTTGGAATTTAAAATGGCAGCCAGACCCAGCAATTTGGTGCTGCTTAAAGCGCCAAGCAAAAGGGGTTAAAATCCAGGTATCAGATGTGGGCTTGCACCACCCACCAGAGCCCTGGGAGCTGCCCATGGATGCCAGATTCTCATGCTGGCCCTGTTGAATGTGCAGGTTGAAATTATATAGGCAACGTGGTGTGTGACAAATTCAGGAGCTCATGCTTATATACAAATGCAGCTATTTAAAATGTTAATTTATATGACAAATATTTACATAGCAAAAGGAAAAGAATTCTGTAAAGAATAATTAAATTAACCAATCAGTTTTATTAATTCAAAACATTTTTTGCATTTGGGGTCTGCTTCTGAACAATGAAATATATATTAATCTGACTGTTCCCATGAGAAATTCTGAAAATTGAGCAGTATATCTTATATCTGAAACTCGAATCAATATTATAAATGAGAGGGGGCTAATCCAACATTAGTCTTACCAGTTGGGATGAATGGCTCTTGATAGCCATAACTGATGTTTCAATAAGTTTACTGTATATAGAAGGACTTTGAATTAGATTTAGTCCAAGGATGGCAGAAATCAAATACATTTTGTTGCATTTATATCATATGTTTCCTCCAAGGCACTGAAGACAGATTGCATGGTTTTATACTGATTTTGCCCTCATTACAACCATTTGAGGTAGATAAGGTAGGGAGAGTGACCGACCCAAAATGGGTCAGTAAGTTTCATAGTTATGTGAAAAATTAGGTTATATTCCAATGCACTTGTTACAACGCTATGTTATTTGTTTGTCTATGTTATATCATATCTTGCCTTTTTCCCAGTGTGTAAGCTATGTCTTTGTTGTTATTGTATGTGCCAGAAATGCACATACTCTATAGGTACTTCTAAGCCTACAGTGTGTTACATGATTTCACTGTTGTTTCTCCTAAGGCGTTTACATGATAATGACATTTCTGTTCTGGAAGCAACTGGAATCTTCAAGAAACTCCCCAGCTTAAGAAAGATGTAAGTTCTGTTTCTTTTTAATTGCTAATACAGCCATGGTGGCTCAGATGTAAATTGATGTAGACTGAAGTAAGACCCACTCAAAAGTTGTATAATTTTCTTCCAAATAAACATGCACAAAATATGGCTGTCAGTATACTATTAAGTAGTTCACATTACAAAATCAGTAGAGAAAACACATTTTTTCCGTATCCAAAACAGAAAATACTTCAGTGTAAACAGGGACCGGACAAAAGATGAGCTGTTAATAGGGTTGCTAGTTCAGGATTGTCCTGGGCCCTGAGGTTTCCAGGCCAAAACATAAGATCTAGGGATATCCACTGATGATGTCAAAAAGTGTTACGCATTAAGTACTAACCACACTTGCTCACAGCTTGTCATTGCATATACTGTGCTGTTCCATCATCAAGATAAATGAAAGGATTGTTCCTTTTCAGCTATTTAGGGCAATGGTATAAGAAATCTTTAATATAGCCTCCTTTCTTTTAGCCAGAAAGTGGATGCAGAACGGAGTGGAGGGGAAGTCCTAGCACCACCATGATTAGGAGGCAGAGAGGAAGCTACTAAGTGAATACATAGAACCCCCCTGGAGAGTCTTTGCAAGTCACAGCAACAGATCAATTGGAAATTTTAGTAAAGTGGTACTCTAACAGCTGAGCTAGAGATTTACACACAGCCTTTTGCCTGAAGCTGATCTTGTCCAAACTAGACAAGGTGCATCTTCACCTCCTGCCTGTAAATGACCCACAAAAGCTAGAGACTTAGGCCAGGCTCTGAGATCTGGCTACTGCAGCTGTTAATAATAAAAAGTGTAATTTATTAAAATTTGAATCCTTTTCAGCTTGGCTTCAGACCTAGACCCTTTTCACATGGCATTTTCAATGCGAAAGGACCCCTTGAGCATCGCTCAAATGTGAAGAGCAGTCCACACGACACACTCACATTTGCATGACACTCCAGGGCTTGACACGGACCGCGCGCACATTTTTTTCATTTTCGGCTTGAAGCTGAAAATGCTGCGTGGTCACGCATCGCTCCAGGGCCCCGTACGCACTTACCCTGCGTGCGGAGCCTCAGGAGCCGGGCCGGTTGCACTTCCTGTCTCAGTGCAGCCTGGGAAGGTCCCAGGCTGCACTGCGAAAGGAAGAGGCGGGGTCTCGTGTGAGCAGGAAGCTCGTGCGGAGCTGAAGAAGCAGGGATGTGAGAACCTCTCTCCGGCGGCTGCTCACGCGAGCACCGCACTCCAGCCCCGAAAATGGGTGAGTTGTGGAAAGGGTCCTAGTTTTGTCTATTGCCTAGTCTTAGTAGATAATCTACATCAGGTAGTGGAGAAGGTGAATTTGGACCTCACTGTTCTTCATCTCTTATGATTTTGTCCATAAATTATTATTGAGTTCCCTGTTTAATGTGCGACAGTGATTTCTTTTACTGGACAGCTATTTTTGTCTAGTTACAATGCTAGGAGGTAATCGTCATTAGCTTCGTCAGTGGAGCTTCTCAGTGTTATGGAGAACAGTGCCAAACAACTCACATGGGCACAGAATGACATCAAGCAGGCACAAAGAAGTTGAGGCCTCTTTTACCGTAGCCTGGTAATCCAGTAGAACCTGTGTGTTCTAAAGAGGACCACTAGCCCATTATATAGCATAGGTTTTGATGCGAACAAAACAATCAACAGTTCCATGTGTAAAAAACATTTACTATTTTGCTATACTATACTTATGATTTAGGCTGAAGGCTTCCCACCTCCCTTGAGCTGAGCCTCTGTGTCACACAGGATGCAGTGTACTCCCCCCACTCCGATTGCTTTCCCATTGAAGTAGCATCCAACATAGATCAGCAAGCCATGGACAAAGGCACATTCTTTGATCCTCAACTTAAGAAGTAAATATGTTTCATATTTATTGGCCCTAGTCTCTGAGTAGTCTCTGTTTGGCAAACCCAGTTTATCCACTGCTATGATTTCTCTCTGTTGGCTGTAGGGGAATGAACTCTCTCTATGGCATATGCCAGTTTCATCCATTAGTCATCTATAAGATTTTCTTTTGCACTCATGGTTTGTGGTGGTCTTGATATCATTACAAATGTCTTTGATTGGCCTGAAGTGATTCCAGTCCAGCTCAGAATAGTTGTCAGTTTTGTCATGGTGAAAAAGAACATATGCTTTTAAAATATATTATTCCTGTACGGGAATATTTTAATGTGAAGTGGAATTTTTTGGCTGTTCATCTCAAATTGTACAAAATATGTGTATCATTCAGAAAATTATTAGTCAATACAAATTTAATAGATATTTTAAATTGCATGTAGCATAGCAAATTGGTTCTTGTGTGACCTTGGTGGGCTACATTCACATCTGGAACAAATTCATAATGTGGTAACATTGAGTTGCCTGTACCTGCTGCCCAAAGTTAAATTGAGAGGAAACCATATAGCTAGTCTATTTATATACTGATGTCTCTCTTTCTCCTTTCCCATGTCCATGAATAACTAAACATCTGGTGCTCACTGTTCATTTTTGACTATGCAAAGTCTCAGTTCCAAGGCTGACTTGGATTTCTTTTCTTAATTCTAGTCCAACTAGTATATCTGATGCGGCTTAGTAGAGCTTCATTTTTTATTTTGTTTTCTTAAAGAACAAATTTATATTGTTTTTGAAATCTGGAGTTCTGTGCATGATATCCTGAAGAGGTAAAATAGCTCTAAACTGGGGTCCACAAATCGATAATGGAAAATATATGTCAAGATGTCAAGATTAACCTTTAATGTTGTAGTTATGGAAATATACTTGATAGACTTAGTGCCTCCGTGTATTTCATGAGAAATTTTAATAATCTGGAACTAATGTCCGTTTTTGTTTACTGACTTTCAAGGAGTATGCTGGACAAAGTAGCCTTGCTTTTCAATATGCATGAAATGTTGCCATTTAAGCATTTTATATCTTTGTGAAGCAGTAAATTCTTTGTTCCCTACGCTTGGCAAAGATAAGTATCTAAGACTACAGGTTCAATTCAGACGTCTCTACTCTAGCAGTACAAGTTAAGAGCCTTGCAGTTCGTCCTAAAGCTTCCTCATTTAGATTTAACACTGATGTCACCAAGCAGAAAGCTCTCATTGCTGGGGTCAGTTTTCATTTTGTTTTGTCTTGTTTTTCCCCATTATAAAGAGGCTATCTTATGCAATTCATTATTAAAAGCCAGATTTCTCTGGAAAGCACTTCTTTGTTTACAGTTTATTTCCATTAAAAAAAAATCCTTGGTTTGCCAGCATTTGTTTAAAATTCCAATTTTAGTTTTGGAGATATAAACGTAAAACCCGATAGAGACTAGCACAGATTTCCAATAAACTATTTCATGAATTTTACCTATTGTCACTGATGTATTGCACTCCTCTTTTCTTTCCCCATTTATGGGGGGAGACCCATTTTCAGTGAACAAATGGGTAGGGTTTCTAAGTTACACAAGCAGCATGGTGGTGGAGGGCATTACCATTTACCTGTTTGTTTTAAAGAATTCCTTAGCTTCTCTGACTGTTTTGTTCAGAGTAGTTTATAAAAGAAAAATACAGAAATACTATAAAATACAACCAATGAAAGCATCTGGCAGTAAACTGACAGCTGTTAGACACTAGGATCAAATATACCTAAAATTTCGGCTAATTAAAGTAGTCATCTGAAATTATAAATCAAATAAAGATGTACCAAGCAAACCTACTGATCTAAATTCAGTTATTCATCAAAACTGCAGTAGACCCATTGAATCAGTGGAACCCACATAAGTGTTGACTTATCAGATTGCTACTGACACAGTGAATCTACTCAAGTTGAGACTAACAGTTGAATTTAGGACAGTGCTGTTAATTACAGGTTTTACTATTATGATATACTTTCTAAATGATGACTATACAGAATGGCTTTTCATGAATAGAGACAGCCTTTCTGTGGTGGTCCACACTCTTGCAATATTTATGTTTCATTAATGTAAATAATCAGGGGCTGTCTTTGCAAACTCTTTGAAAAGCTCACACAGTACCAAATTCATCTGTGACATCTGATTGGTTTATCATAGCCCTGCCCACATGCTCTCTGTTTGGAGATAAACACATGAGGAGTGCATCACAATAACTCTCTAACATATATCTACTTAAACTTAAATATGGAATGCCAGAACAGAGCTCAGTATGAATCCAAACCACATCAGTTCTTAGGGAATTGCATTGGCTCCCTGTTTACTACTGAGCCCCATTCGACATGTTGGTTATCACCTTGAAAACCCTCATTGACTTACAGCTGAAGTATCTGAAGGGAGTACCTCTCTTGTCTTCCTATCCAGGGATTAGGGTTTTCAGAGGAGGCATTTTCCAGCTGTCACTGGGAGACATGTGATGCATTTACCAAAGAAAAATTTGATAGTGCTCCAACTCTGAAGTACCACCTGAAGGCATCAGTGTTGGGGATTTTCTTTTCAGTGCCAAATTAAAATGTTTCTGTCTACTCAGGAATTTTAAATCTGAAAGTGCTGAATTTTTAAGGTTAATCTATATTTATTTCTGGTTGCTTTATTCTTGTTCCTAGTTGAATAGTTTACATGTCCCTTATTGTTGTGATTTCATTTCTTTTAATTTTGTAATTTTATTGCTATTGTGTTGTGGTTGTTACCATAATTTTACATTCAGTTTTCAGGAATCATTTTGAAATAAAAGATGGTTGTAGTTTTTGTAATAAATAAATGAGTAAATAAATGTAGAAAGGAATTGTTGCAACGTAGCACTGCAACACAGAGATGCTGCCACAGTGAACAGTGTAAATAAAAAAGAACATTGTAGTTACCCTGTAGAATGGCACTATCTCCCTCTAAGTATGTGAATACTTCATATGCACTTATTGTTAAGACTTTGTATAACATTTACAAGTGTTACAAGAAACAATTTGCAGAATACCTTAAGAAACGATAATTGTGCATATAAAAATATTATTTAAAATATTTTCTAAAGTAAAGGTATGTACAAGCCACGTACAAAGGATGCCATCTTCAAAGTACTGAAAAGCAGAGAAGGATACACATGTGGTCAAAATGATTCACCTATACCGACTGTGATATCTGTCCCAGAGGAACCAGAAAATCAGAAGTAAAATCCCTAATTCACAGGCATAATCTGATCTTATGACAGTAAGAGATCTATACCTTACAAAATATGCTTTTTGTGGGTTAAAATTCAACAGTGCTCTGCCTCTACTTATCATCTGAGGCTTCATAAGCCCTAGTTTATGGAACTGGAAACAGGTATTGGGACCAGACACTCTTCCCTAACTCTTTCCCCTTCCAGGGCTTAGTGCATTAATTAGAATTTCCCCAGTACATCCAAACTGTGGAACTCTGACTCAATATCAGTCTATAAACCAGGATCTGATAACTTACAAAGCCCTCTTTCTATAAGTACTTTTAGATATGGAACTATATTGCTATATACTGTTGTTAGCAGGTAAAATGACAGAAGCAGTAGCAGCTGAAGAAAACATGGTAGGAAGAATGAGAAAAGGCATAGATTTGCATCTAAAGTACTAGGTTTAGAGTCATTAAGAAGTCTAAGTTTTATTTAGCTTAGAAGTCTAGAGAGTTTCTACTTTATGCTGAAAAAGAATAAAGAGTATTCTACATACCGCTTTATGCAAGTTTTTTGTGCTTATGCTGTGCGTGAGGAAAAGTCTGTTACACCTGTAACCTTTACTATGGCAACATGCTAATTTAGCACGATCTGTGAAAATTAAACCTTACCAGCTCTCCCTATTTTTTCTGTCCACCATAGCAACAGAAGCATATCAAAGCCTATTCACTATGACACCTTAGAAACATTATTGGTATGCTGTAACAGTATATATGGGCAGCTTTCACTTGGGGCCTTTGTCTGTTCTGTCAATAAGTCTTGTGTTTAAGTGGCCCCAAAGGATTCATTGACACAATTGATTTCAGGGTCAACTGTGGCTGCTTTTAAGAAGTCCCTTGGTACAAATTTACATGATAGCTCATCATGAATACTGAAAAGCCATTAGATGCCTGCCTCTAATGAATGTGAACTGTAAGTATTTAGGCGGAAAAGAATATCTGAATATAATACCACAATGCTGGTTGCTTGCATCTGGAAAATATTTCGCAAACTAAGAAAAAATATCCCCCATATCACTGCTCATGTAAAATGTTGGCAGAACTTAGGGAGTTAGGGCCAATGGCATTTTGCACATTATCATATTGCCACCTGTAAAATAGGTGCATTTATTACTCTTTAAAGTACGCATTTTCACCTGCGCTCTTCCTGCAACAAAAGTCTGTTATTTTCACCAACACAGCGTATGGCAGCCACAAGAAGTGTTCATCTGATTCTTGTACAGACGGCCATCAACTAAATCCTGACTCTGCTCTGTGTTTATTTTTGGTGCACCAGCCACCTATACAAAAGTGTAAGACTGAACAATTTCAAGACAGTTTGGACTGAATTCAGTCTGTTGGCAATTATGTGCATAGAACAGGCTTTAAACAGATGAACTATTTGCCTGAGTACCTCAAGCTGGCATTGCTATGTACAAACCCTAATGTTGATTTCAATCCAGGAGTAACCTACTATTTGAAAGGCCCTTCTGCATACAGAAGAGGTTGATTCCATTGTGCCAGGCCCCAGCGGATGGTGAAAACCCCTTACTCTATTCTGGCTGCCATTGCTATGGTCTTGGAGCGAGAAGGATTGCAGCCAGGAACTGCTGAACTTTATTCCTGCTCAATCACCCCCTTTTTCTTGTGTGTCATACCTTATTTAGATTGTAAATCTGAGGACAGGGAATTGTCAGTTATAAGCCTTTCTGGGAATTGTTGTGGTTGAAGAGCATCATTAGCTGTATCTACCATGTAATTTTGGCGACTGGGGATTATTACAAGTGAAATAACTGATGAACAAGAGAGAAGAGCCTTATGCAAATGTATCAAAGACAAAGAGAAAATGGTACGAAATGTATACAGATAAAATACACTGAACAATGAAGAAAGAAAAGATTCCTACAGGAAGGACGTTGTAAAAGAACGCTTTGAAGCCTGACAAAATGAACCACTACATGATCAGTATATTACGAACACAGAATGAAAAGTTGAAAAAGGGAACCTTAGGAAATGGAATGAGGTACTGGAAAAATAAACTGAAGGTTTTATATTTATAGCTCAAGAAGAGCTACTTCAGACAAGTAACGTTAGGGAAATATTGAAAAACTAGGTAAATGTGATCTGTGTAAAGAAAAAGATGAAACTGTTGATCACTTTATTTTTTCATGTAGCAAGACTGAATATAAGTAATGCCATGGCTGCAATGATACATTGGAATCTATGCCAAAAATATAATTTACCATCTGCAAAGAACTAGTGAGAAGAAAAGTGTGGAAAAATGGTTGAGAATGGTGAAATAAAAATGTTCTGGGACATTTGAGATTCAAGCTGATAAGCAACTGGAATAGAATAAGCAAGAGAAGGGGTGGATTTTAGATGTGGCAGTCCTTAGTGGTGATGTAACTGAAGACAGAGAGAGAGAAATTATGAAATATTGAGACATCCAAATAGTGATTCAGTACTTCTAGAAAAAGAAAACAGCTGTGGTTCCAGTGGTAGTGGGTATTCTGGAAACAATTCCAAAGAAAATATCTGAATGAAATCACTATAAATATGATCACAGTAGTAGAATTGCAAAAATGATACTGCTTGGAATTTTCCACATCATTTGATGTGGACCAATTCCTTGCTTCTTGGATAGAATCCAAATAAGCGATGGTCCAAAGTTACATTCAGTAGCACCTGGTAGACTGTGAAGCTGCTGCTGCTGCTGCTGATGGTGATGCATGGGAAAACTGACTTCTGTTCCAGAGAAGTTCTCTTTGTTCAATCCCTTTCTCAAGACTTTGGATATGCTTTTTCTGAAGAGGTTGTTACGGCGCACTAGAGTTTATCTGTGACAGATGCATGGATGTGTGGAAATCTTTGTGTATTTCATTCTTGCATTTGAGAATGAAAAATTTCAAAAGCTTTTCTCCCTGCTACTTGAGATTTAAAGAGTTTATTTGCACATTTCAGGATTTCTTTGCAATAAAAAAAATGCAGAGATTTTTCTGGTGTGGAAACATTACATTTTGTGCATAAGATATGCATATATACCTATGATTCAAACTGTAAAAGGAGAAAGAAATACAATCATTCCTACTCACTAGTCTTGTCTTTGTAAACATTTGCCTAGCAGCCAGTAGGAGGGTCTAGTTGGGTGGCTTTGCCAACAGAACTATTTCCTTTAAGTCCCCCTACATCCCTGTCTGCAACTGCCTGGGTGCCCTTAAAACCTGCTTCTGATGTTTGGGAAACCCTCTGGGACAGGTTTTCAAGAGACAGGACTAATTTCAGGAAAGAGGAGACGGGGAAAGTTTTCAGTTACATTAGCACTGATCTGTTAGTGTGACATTGCATTTTTGGCCTAGATGTTTACTTGTATCTTCAAATTCGGACGTGATTTACAAGGATGTGCCTGCCTCTTTAAAATGTAATGGGAGAACTGACCCTTCAGTGTCATTGGTTATGAGACACAAAAGACATGGTGGTAACAAAAAGAATGCTTGTGTTATCTGAAGATTCAAAAGAGATGCTTAACTCAGGTTTTTTTCAGACAACAGTTCAGCACCAGATTGAATTCATCTGTCATAACACTATTCCTGAACTGTTTGTGACATTAAACATAAAGTCTAATCTTTATACTTGGGGTAGAAATAAAATGCATGAAGCTACTTTAAAGGGAGGAGAGAGGGGTGTGTGTCTGTGATTGTGGTTGTTTTTGTGCTTTGTTGTTGCCGCTGTTTCCCTCCCTTATTGCCTCAGAATGCATGAAGGGTGATGGGTCGCAAGCTATGCAGCCAGGCTGTCTCTGCCGTTCAAGGAAACAGAGACCAGGCTGCCAGTTACTCATACCAGTTACTAATCCCAGCCTTCGAAATTGCTTTCACATAGTAGTGACCGTTACAGAGAATACACTTTGTACTGCCCACAAACTGTGCATGCTTGCAATGAATCCTTTGTAGTCATACTCTCTTCATAATAAATATCTTTGAGAAATAGTTGGGGATGTGTTGCTTTTTTCCCCACAAGTTTGTCCTTTTTAACATTTCTCGTTCTTTTTAAAATTTCCTGTTCTTGTTCTTATGTTTCTTCCCCTCTTTGCCTTATAAGATTATGAATCTACAGGCAATATCCATTTTACTTTCTACCATTTGGTATATAGTGGCTCTCTTTCTGACTACATCTGTACTAGAACCTTGTGAAGTAGATAAAGCCAAAAAAGAGTGACTGGAGAGGCAGGAGAGGACTTGAGGATCAGAATCTCGTCTTTCACTGTAAGCTCAGACGAAAGCAACCTGCGGTAGCCGTTCCTGGCTTATGGGTTCTTCCTTGTGAATCATGGCTCAGTGGGAATTCAAACTCCCAAGTCCAACACACTAACCAATACAACAGAGTGACTCTCAATAGACTGAAAACCTCTCAGTTGGCTACAACGTGAACATAAAATAGGATATAAACTTAATTTACTGAAATAGTACCTTGAACAATCTTGTGTTTAATATTGTTAGCTTTCATAGAATTTTTATTTGCAGTCACACTTGAAGATGTTAAAGTAAAACTCATGGTCTGTCCATGAGTGGGTGGGAGCAAATTTTCTACTGTGCCAACACAATGCCGTGAATTAAAACATTTTGCTGAGACTTCACTGGAGTTATAAGCAAATATGATAATAAATATGTAAGGAAACAGCACCAATCCTGCAATGTTAATGTCATTCTTTTAAAACAAAAACAACCCCTCATCCACCAAAAAAAAAACCTCCTAGTACTGTGGGGTATAACAGGAGTAGAATTTTGGCATCTGGAAATACTTCTCTACTTTTAATCTGGGTTGTAACTATTGCTTGTTCATAGAATCATAGAATCATAGAGTTGGAAGAGATCCCAGGGGCCATCCAGTCCAACCCCCTGCTATGTAGGATCACCCATCAAAGCATTCCCAACAGAGGGCCATCCAGCCATCTGTTCCCTCAATACAAACACATCCACGTTTGTGTTATGGAAGGCAACTAACCTTGTTAAATAATACAGTCAGCCCTCTGCACTTGCGGGTTTCACTTTTGTGGATTTGATTATTCACGGATTATTTGCTGTCACCTCTACTGCTTCCCTATGCCATTTTTTATAGGGACTGCAAGCCTCCTGAGACTGAGAAACTGCGAACGAGGCTTGTAAGTCCTTGTTAAAAATGGTGTGGGGCAGCAGTAGAGGTGGCGGTAAGCCCCACCAGCCACTTCTCCCTTGTGAAGGTACCCTGATGCCTCAAAGGAATCCGTGATGGGGTGAACATGGTTGATCATACTTTTTTGTGTGTGTTAAAATATAGTTTGTGAGGGCCTAGAGTTATTCATGGTTCTTCCACTTTCATGAGGATCTTGTGCCCCTAATCTTAGCAAATGTGGAGGGATGACTGTATTGTCAGTTTAACATCAAGTTTGTTTTCCTTTTCAGAAACCTGAGTAACAACAAGATCAAAGAGATTCGGGAAGGTGCTTTCGATGGGGCAGCAGGAGTGCAGGAACTGATGTTGACAGGGAATCAGTTGGAATCTGTGCATGGACGAATGTTTAGAGGTCTCACAGGGCTCAAGACATTGTAAGTGTAAAATCTACTTGCTTTTCTTTATACTGGGAAAAGGGAAAGAGAGGCGAGAACGGTACTGTTGTGTATCTGTTGCGTGTTTGATCACAGGTGAAGTGAATTAGCACTGCTAGTTTTGACAGCAGGCTGATGGGGAGCATCAGCCTGCTCTTAAAATTTTGAATATGCATAGATCTCTGCTATGTCACTGATCTAATTTGTTTGTAGCACCTCTGTGATCTTTGTTTGATTATATTATGGCTTCCGTGCAGTCCTGAAACTTATCGTTTCAAATCTGCATTTCCTTGTCCTCCTGCAAAAACAAAATCTTCCTTGAGTCCTGAAGCGAGTATAAGAATTTCATAGCAACTGAAGAAGTTTCCCTGCTTTTGAGACTTATCACCACAAACTGAGAGCTGGGGCACATATCTCTGATAGCTTCTCATACAACAAACTTTATCTTGGGATTGCTTACTCATTTTTTACATTGAATACAAGTGTCTTCTGTGAAACTTGGGCCATTTCCACACAGGGGCAAAACCCCGCGCTTGGACGACCTCACCCGGCGGTCATCTACAGCGCGGGGTGCACTAGGGCGGTTAAAAAAGGTGAGGTTCTACACCTCAAACCACCCTCGCATGACCACGGGGGTGGCGCTCCGTGTTTTATAAAGACCACTTTTCAAGTGGTCTTTTTAAAACTTGCGTGCGCTAGCCCGTCGCAGCGCCCCATTAAGAATTGCAGGGACGCACTAGCGCGTCTCTGCAGAGCTGCCTGGGAGCGGACTTCCAGCTGGCGCACTGCCTCGATTGGCGGAACTCCGCCAGAAGCCACCAGCCGCCATTTTGGGCACCGCCACCAGCCACCACCGGCTGCTGCCGACGTTTAGAGTGGTGAACGCATGCTGCTCCCTGTGGGGACAGAGCCTCCCGCTTCAAGGTAAGCTCCGTCCCCGCATGCGCCGCCCCGTTTCCCCGCGTTTCGCCACCCCCCGTGTGGAAAGGGCCTTGCAGGGAAACAACATTTTCACAGTGCTTACACTACTTGAAAATTCTTGAGTGCTGTGAAATGAAATTGTTTCCTCTATTAACCTATACATTCCTATTCTGTATGATGTTTTCATCTATATGTATGTATATATTTTCTTTGAATGAAAAGGATTTAGTATGTCCTTTGCTATATGTGCCACATTCCATTTTAATGCAAGATAGCTAGATTTTTTTTGTTTTCGAAGGTAAGTGTCAGAAAGGCTAGTTCACTCCCACTGCAGTTGTGGCTTTAAACTTTTTGTGTTTTTTTTAAAATTGTAATAAAATTATTTGAAGAATTTTTTTATTCTTTTTTTATAAAAAGCATTTAAATAAAACAACATAAACATAAATAATACAATATATAAATAATATGACAAGTAGACATACAAACATAAATCTACCTACATACTCTATGTCTTCATTCCTATCTTCCACATCTATACTTTACTTCTGACTAGATTGTCTTTATGAAAATATAATAGCATAATAAATGAGGATCTATTCTCTCACTTTAAACCCATCAAGACTCTACTAATATAAACTTGAATGTGATCCTACATTTTACTTTGCCATATTTATAGCTTTGAAATCCAATATTAACATTTATATAAATACATTCATATATTATATAATTTAAGGTAGTCAAAATAAATTTTAACCATATTTCCTTCTTCAATCAAGAAAACTTGCTATCGGCAAATCTCCTCATTTGTTTCTAAAATGTTATATAACTGGAACCCATTTTTTAACAAAGTTACCAAGGGGGGTCCCTCTCAATAGCATCATAAATTTGTCCATTAATGCAATACCAAACAATTTTATTTCCTAATTGTCTACATTTGGTATTTCTGGTTTTTTTCCAAACCGTAGCATAATTAATTCTTGCAGAAGTTGACATATAAAATAAGATTTCTCCGTATTTCTTTTCTAATTCATCTTCTGGTATGCCTAGTAAATATATTTCTGGTGACATGTGAAAGTCAAAACCCAAAATTTTTTCAATCTGCAAATGTATTTCCTTGCAATATTTCTTAGCTTTTCAACACATCCACCACATATGGTAGAAAGTGCCCCTTTCATTCTCACACTTCCAACACTTATCGCTACCGTTTATGTGTATCTTTGCCAATCTTTCGGAAGGAATTATTTTAAGAATTTGAAGAATTGCTCTTTTCAGCCCTAGAATGTTGACCTTATTTTCAAAAAAGAATAAATTAAGAGTGAGTAATCTGTGCCCTCCCCACGTATTGTTGGCCTAAAATTCTCATTATCCCTGATCATTCACTGAAGTAGATGAGGTTGATAAAAGTCAGAAACCAAATAATATCTGGAATGCCACACAGTGTCATCATTCTTGGGGTAAATAGTTGGGCTATTTACCTTCAGGAAGGATGTTTCTACTCCACTCCAACCCCCATACCTACTCTAGAATATGAATTAGGTATTACCTTTGAATTAAGATTTGTAAAACTGGTCCACAGAGTCTAAACTTTCAACATACTTCATTATCCTTTTAAGTACCAGAGTGTTCTATTTTTATTCCCATGCAATTTCATCCTTCTTTTCATTTGCTACTTGTATTCAAATCTTCTATGAGTCTCAGATTAAGATTTTCTATTCCTTTTGCTGTATATTTAATGGGGGTGGGGTTGTGTCTGTGTGTATCTTCAAAAACAAATCTATGAAATGCAAGATGGTATGATGCTGTTAAATGCACCCATTGTACCTATTAATGTTGCACCAGTGGTCGATAGAATATACCCAATGCTTTTTATTCTGTCCCCTCCCTGTCTCTTTCAATTTGCATTCTTGTTCAAAGTCACTGGGTCTCATACCTGATTTAGTCAATAGTTATTATTTCTACTAGAAACGCACCCTGTGACAATGCCAGCAGCTTATGATTTTGCTTAGCTTCTTAGAACTAAATATTTACTTTTAAAACGTAGTCTGAGGTATAAAGCTATGGACTTTTAGAGTTTATTTTTACTTGTTTAGTAGCTGCATTACCTCCTAACCAAACTAGGTTCTGATTCTGTTAGCTCTAACACTTAATAAATTGAAATGGTTAAGAGATGAGATACTACCTGGCAATATAAAACTCTCATTGATGGCTACTCAAGAAAAAAAAAAGTTGCTATATTTGCTGAATGTGATGTATAGTGCATATCCAGGTATCACCTTGTTCATCTTCGCAGTGTTTTTTAAATGGGTTTGTTGTTCTTAATTCTGTTACTGGAGTCTTGAGTTTTATTACTCTAGTGGCAGGCTAATTTCTTTAAGGCCTCAACAGCTAGGAATGAAAAGTCTCTAGATTCCCTTCCTTGGTGCTCTTTTGTGCACACCTGGTATTATGACCCGGTAGGGGACGCTAGAGTTGAATGCTATACTTATAATAGTGAAACTGTAGTCTTGAAGTGTGCAGACATGAACACAACCCATAAGCTCAGCTTATCTCAGACAATGTTTAGAGCTTTATCACAGAATCTTCTGAGCTTTATCTAGAAATATTTAATGGGGAAGTGATCAGATTTCATCTGCATCTTTTTCCAGAAAGAAATGCTTGGATTAATCAACATGAGGGATTGCCTTGTTGCTACCAGTCACCCACCTGTAAATCTCAGTGGGCCCCTATCCAAGCTGCCTCCTTCCCTACATGCTATAGAGTCACCAAGGAGACAGTAGAAGGGAAGGATGTCTTTCCAGTTCACTCTTGACACATTATGAGCAAGGGAAACTACACATGGGGAAATATAATTTTATTAAGTTCTACTGACATCTTGAGCAGGAAAAAAGTAAGTGATTGGGTGAAAAGAGAATGGTAGGAGGTGTAAGGCTTGTATTTTGCAGGGAAGAGAGTTGTGGTGGTGGGAGAAGTCAGTTCTTTTCTGGTTTAAATTTTAACATGAGCCAGAGTAGAACTGAGATTGGTCACCTCATATTTAATGTAAACATTATGACACTCCAAAATTTATTTTTCTTAGCGAGTGTATATTGAACTGTCAAGGACATTTGTACTTGTTGGCTAACATTTAGCTAGCAGGTTGTCCTTTGACAGAAATGCTCACACTTTGCTTCTTTCTTATTTCACCCCCCCCGCTTTAATTAAGGAATTCTAATTCTTGATTGAAATCTTTTTTAGGATGCTCAGGAGCAACATGATCAGTTGTGTAAACAATGACACCTTCACAGGATTGAGCTCAGTAAGATTACTCTCTCTCTACGACAACCGCATTACTACAATCACCCCGGAGCCTTCAACACACTTGTTTCTTTATCTACAATGTAAGTAGTCTTGTTACATTAAGTGTTGGATTTGGTTTATGATAGTTGCTTTAATTCAATTATATGAAAGCAAGAAAGAAAAACATAAGACCATTTTTTAATAAAATCAACAGTTGTTTAAGCCTTTAATTTTTCAAAGTTTGTTTGATGACATCATTGTAGTAGTTTTAACAATAGGAACATTTTTCCCAAGTGTCGATAACAATATAAGAGGCATCATGATAGATCTGAAAAAACCCTCCATCTTGTCCAATGTGCTGTCTATCCTGTAGCCAAGTAGTTGCCAACAGGAAGCCTGTAAGCTGGCCACAAGTAGAACAGCCTTTTCCTACTCATGAGCCACAATAACCGATATGCAGAAGGGCATTCTCTCTGATATTGGTGGGAACATCCTGACTACTAGCCAGCTAGTGTAAGTGTTTCATTAGCATGAATAATTCTCACAATATCCCTGTAAAGCAGTGGTTCTCAACCTGTGGGTCCCCAGATGTTTTTGGACTTCAGCTCCCAGAAGCCTTGACCACTGACCATAGTGGCTGGGGCTTCTGGAAGCTGAAGTCCATAAACATCTGGGGACCCACAGGTTGGGAACCACTGCAAGGGTTAGTATTGCCATGGGAGGTTGACCTTTATGGGAATTAGGTCAGGCAGAGGCATGAAAAGGCTTCATAACAGAGGCAGGGTTTAAGGGAATGAAGACTTCCCAGTTCACAGATTAGTCTCTTAACTGCTGCAGTTCATATGTGCTACTGCACTTGATTTCAGAATTAAGCTTTAAGATCAGTGTGTTTGTGTAATAGCCAACCAATTCCCTGCTCAGGAAACAGATTCTGCCCCTACAACCCTGCCAACAGCACAAAGGCCATTTTGTTCTTCCCTGAGCAGACATGCCATGCATGATGCAGACAGATGTTGGTGGCACTGTATGAATCCAGCAGGTGTTCTGGTTAGCAGCAAGACTTGGCCTTAGTCTGAGATGCAGCTGTGAAAAGTACATCCATATTGGGGGGAGGGGGAGTGCTTATACGTTGTGTCAAATAATTTTTATAGTCTCAAGTGTATTCCCCCATAAGAAGTATATGACTGTTGTACAAGCATCATTTCAATTTGAATTTCATGACTCAGGTCCTTGAGGCCTCTCACTAATCTCTCTACCATACATCTTACAACAGTTGGTCTTGTTTGCTTTTTCTCAGTGTATTAAGGCCCCTTGAAGCATTCTATCTGTATGCCTCATCAGTCTTTACTTTAATTACCATTTAGGAAGGCTCATATTTCTCTCCAGTGTTTAACTTGTATTTGTTTCTGCATCACAGTTCTTTATGAATTACTCTGCTCATTTTTTTTTCTTTAGATAGACTGTGTGCCATCACCATTAACATATGAATGATGATGGACTTGATAATAGCATTCACAGTTGAAAAACAAAATGTGTTTTCCATGCTGGTGGTTTATTTCTTTCTTCTGGTTTTGAAATTAACATGGTGTGATTCAGTTTTGAGGTATCCATGTCATTTTGTTCCTGCCAAGACATACATGTACTTCATGTACTACATAGGTAAAATAAAAGGCATAAAACTCACTTTAAATTCAACTTCTGGATATTTGAATTAGAAATAGGTTATCTTTGCCAAATATATGTACTTTTGTCAAAGATACTACTGTGTGAATGCTACTGTTGTTTGCAGTTGTAGTCCAGCCTGAAACACAATAGTTAACTTTTGTTTGTTTCTTATCCAAACTACGATAAAATGAAATATTAATCACCCACTTTTCTGAAAGCCTCATTGCCCTACTTCCATGTGAGTGCCTCTGTGACTCTCATGAGAAAGAAATCTGATTACCCAGTTCTGTGTGTTTCAAATGTTACTGGTTTCAACTTAGAAAAACTCATTCTCTGACAAATACAGTTCCCTAATATGCTTCCATTTGAAGATTTGGAATTGCTTTTCATCGGAAATAGTTTTACACAGTGAAGTTCTTTGACTGTGTGACATTTTCAGCAGTACTGAGTCTCTTGATCCTGATAACAAGCACACTTTCTTCTTGCTATGGAAAAGAAGGAACTTTCCCTAGATATCTATTAAGCTAATAATATTCAGTTCTCTAATAAATGGTGTATTGATTATTATTGGGGTGAAAAGTCCAGCAGGATAACAAAGATGCAAAAATCAAGGTATTAGCTATGTCCACATGAAATGCATGATTTTTTTTCAAAGTCCAGGACAAAATCATGTGCTTTATCAGTTTTCAAAAGCCTTTGGTTGGTTTATTATCTATTACAACCACTGCTGCGTTTTAACTGGTCCATTTCAGTAAATTAAATATATCAGTTTAAATTGAAGAAGAAGTGTAATTTAAAACATACTTCACAGGTTCTAAAAAACCTTTGCAGACCTCTGGATGAAACTGTATCTTAGTTTAAAGACTCAGCCAGCATTTCTCTGTCCTGATTCCCTTTTTAAAAAATAAGTTTGTGCAGGCTGTCTTTGTTGTTGTTGTTGTTGTTGTTGTTGTTGTTGTTGTTGTTGTTATTCTCCCCCCTGCTGCAAGTTAAATCCTTCCCCTTGCCATCCATGATTTCACTGGCAATCTCCCCTTCTGCTCATGCAGCTGAAAAAAAAAAATTATGAGGAATCCCATGTGTTCCAGGAGTGTTTTGTAAAAGACCTTGGATACTTTTAAGTGTCTATACAATAGAGAAAATTTTCAAAATAAAATAAAAATAGACATTGTGCCTGTGCGCTACCATAATTTGAAAATCCTAGGGTATTTTAGCCTACTGTCATGAGGCAAGACCCTGAATATTCAAAATAATTACCTCTCTCCTGAAAATGATGGGCTTTAAATCCACAGAGATTTGAAATACAGGTACTGGGTTGACTTCTCTCTCTCGCTCTCTCTCCTCTCCCTCTCTCTCCCTCCTTGTGGCTTTTGAACTTGACAATTACATTATACCCCTGTGAATTTTTTGAGCTTATCTTCATATAACCATTAGAGCTTCAGAATCTTAGTATGGCTGGATGCTGATCCCTTCCTTCCCACCACTGACAATAAAAATGTCACTGAAGTTTTATGCCTTAATGTATTTCATAAGGCTGGGCTTGAACTCTGGTAGTGGAGTTACACCTGTGAGATTTTTTTTTTTTTTTTAAAAAAGTGTTTCTCATTCAGTGCTCTTAACCTTACTTGATGGCATATTTCCGTTATACTTTTGATATATGATGTGTACAACCAATTTTACTAATAGAAAAAGACCCTATGCTAGCCAAAAAGGATTTGGAAGACTTTTGTACGCCATCAGTCAATACATTTCTGAGCATGATTTGTTAGCTTGGATTCTTCTTGGTTTTTAACAGTTATATTGCAGTTATTATTTAATGCATGTATTAAAGAATATATGAGTGCCTGTATTTTGATCTCAGTGAGAAGCCTTGGAGGTATTTCAGTTGGAGAAATAAGGAGCGTAGGGTTAAACTCTTCTCTGTCACCAAAAGGAGAGAGCTGGTAGCAGACTCTTCCTCTCTCCCTCTCTCTCTCCTCTCTCTCTCTCTTTCTGAGGGAACCATTGAATCAATGGGAGAGATGCTGTTTATCTGTCTGCTGTGTCCTGATTAGCTTAGTTCTTAGTCCAAAACAGTAAGTGATAATATATTACAAGTGGATTCCATTTCTTCAGGTGTGATTTCTCTGTGACAGGTAAGAAAAATGGAGGTGGAGTAAAGTAAAAAAAAACAAGAACCTTCATGCATGGGTCACAAACATTTGTTTCCTGCTTTTGTTTTGGAAAAAAAAAATGCAACTGTTTTGTAACATGCAGCTTACCTTTTGTAACAGAGTTGAGTTAACAGAATCTGTTTGCGTGGATGCCAGTTTACCTTTTCAACATGGCCCCTTGACTTCTGCAATAACTGATAGCACGTTTTCCCTCATTTCCTATCCAGTAATTTGCTGTCTAATCCGTTTAACTGTAACTGCCACTTGGCATGGTTGGGGAAATGGTTAAGGAAGAGGAGGATTGTCAGTGGAAATCCACGTTGTCAGAAACCATTTTTCTTGAAAGAGATTCCAATTCAGGATGTGGCTACACAGGATTTCACATGTGATGGTAAGCACTCTTTATGGAAATGATATAATGTGATCCCGAGTACAATTTGCAATATAACCAATAGTACTATTTTATTATTTATTTATTTTAAATTTTTTAAAAATAGCCTTTCTCTCAGTCCATTTAACTAAAACAAATTACGTGAGTTATGTATAAAGCAGAAATATTACATCTATTTATGCATTCATACTTTTTTTTGTTCGCTAATGTAATGTCACATCATTTCATCTTAGACATTTTTGTCCAATGTAATGGGTATCTTGTCCATTTCAATCCCATCTCCAAACAGCTTCTCTGAAAATGTTGCTTGATGAGGAATTTCTGGACCTTGCATTCTCATATAGTTTAATTTTCTCCCATTTCTCCCATCTAGAAAAGGTAGAAAAGATTTTCTGTCTCCACCCTGATGTGTACTCTAAGGTAGTCTCTTTTTGCCCTGGCAACAATGGAAATTCAGGGAAAATTTGTAGCTGGTACTGCAGTCTTGAGATGTTCTTGTTTACATTCAAAATGTTTCAATCTTACTAACATTTCTAAAGTATTCTAGGTCTATATGCTATTTATTCCATGTTGCACTTTTTCTATTGTACTCACTTGTTTTGTATACAAATGGACTGTGCATTAATAAACTACTTTTTCGGTCTAGATTGGTACATCTGAGTATGTGATACATCAGAGCTTTCAATATTGTTTCATCCCTCTATATATCTGCAGTATTAAAATTAGACATCAAGAATTAAACAGAAAACTATGGTTACATCATACTGTTAGGCAACCCTAATATTCATTCGTGAACTTTTAAGACTAAACAGCAGACAGTGTCCATGATATCAAGTGCAGTTCTGTGCAAACTAAGGAAAGAAAATCTTTATCCTGCTCCATAGTGAAGAATGTGAGGTCTCTCCAAATATAAGATTTGGAACCAGCTTTTTGAACTGCTATAGGCAGATACGAAAAAAACATAGTTGTATTTATATGTTTTCTCCATTAATGTTGCTTTGCAAGTAGAAATTACACTGCCCTAGATGTAAGGCAAGCTATTGTTTATATTAGTTCTATGGTTCAAAAAGGCAAAGTACTACATTTTACTTCATTCAAAGCTGAAGGAACATCTATGATTCCACTATTGCTGAGTGAAAGGAAGAACTGCTTAGATTGTTCACCCTTTTGTATGCCTGAAAACAATTAAAATCCATTATGGGAATAATCAGTAAAGGCCAGTGTGCAGCAGAACGTTGTTAAGATTGCAAAACATTTACTTTTGTTTTAATTGGCCCATTGTATACTCTACCAAATGTTTCTAGACATGTGTTTGGATGCTGCCATTTGCTTTCCCCCCTCTAATCCTCTGTGAAGCCACAGGTTGTTCTTGGGAGCAATCCATGCTTTAATGTTCTTAACTTCAAAGGCTTAATTTTGTAAGAGTAACCCTTTTGCTTTTCTATCGTGAGGCTTAATCTGTTTTATAAAATCTGTTTTATAGAAATCAACACCCATGTTGGAAATACTAGCTATTTTATGCATGTGCTCATGAATCGTTTAGCTCTTGGTGCATGCATAGCGAATCTTGTTCTTTGATTCTCATTGTACTGAATAAAAACATCCAGACTTATAATTAGGAAAAAAAAATAGGGAATGTGCTAGGTTAATATTGAAACCAATAAATATTCACCATGCCAGGGAACAAATAATATTTTCCAGTCCTTCTCTTTCTTCAAAATAGTCAACACGAAAGATCAATGTCTCAGAGTGGTCTGTGTGTGTATCAATCAGTGACTGGTCCATCACCGATTGAATTTTCCTGTTACCTAATGCCGCCTTAATTATTTTCTTCAGCACAGTCAACATTTAGTTACCAGTTATCAAGAGTGCAGTAATTATGTAGAAAAAAAAACAAAAGATATTTAAACATGGGTCACCTTAGACCACAATCATGTAACAATCAGGAATTAGAACCTTGGAGTAATATTATAGGCCATTGCTTCATCTACTCGGATAACATCCACCTAAGTTATTTTCATACACACTGACAAATCTACATGTTTGAAAACTGTCCAAAAAGGTGCCACTAGTTCAGCAACAACAACAAAAAGGCTAAACTGCCCTTCGAATCAAAACATTTTTACTGCTCATTCTGTGTTTCTCTAAATTATGTCTAATTTTGCTTGGTTTACTTTTCTACCTAAGCAGGTAGGTCTGCAAGAATATTTCCATCCTTGACCTCTGCCTCAATACACATAGTCCTAACTACTTGAATTTACTACAATTGAAAATGTTCATAACTGGTTACATATACTTGCTGTTGGCAGGGGAATTATAACAGCGCTTGTCAAAGTGCAACCCTGCATTTTTAAAAACTATTTTGTATTAAGCTGAGAAGATGGATCAGGAATGCTATAACCTGGTAAAGGTCATTTGTATACTTTTGATATCACTGTTTTATATGAAGTGAGCTTTTATATTAGCATTGAATATTCACCCTGTCTCTATTTAAACTTGTTTTTTGCTTGCTTTCTCACTTTGTAGGCAATGTCGAAAGTAGCTGTCATTTCTCCCCACGTTGTCCTGAGCAGTGTACCTGCGTAGATTCAGTAGTTCGCTGCAGTAACAGAGGGTTGCGGTTCCTGCCAAAAGGTGTTCCCAAAGATGTGACTGAACTGTAAGCCATATTTTCAAGATAGATACATAGATATAGATAAGTAAAAGTAACGTATATCAATAAAATCATTAAGATCATATGGGGCAAGCAGATTTCAAGATTGGATGAAAACTGTTTTCCTTTTTTTAAAATGCTGAGCTCTAGCAGCCTGCATCAGAGGCTAGCTCAGAGCAGAAATATTTCCCTGCAGCCTATGAACGATACAGCATGATAGTCTACTTACTATACTTTCTACTTCCATCTGGAAGGAAGAATATGTTCCTTTATGTAACCTAAATGGCATACAAAGAGTCATGAATCAGAGCAGAGGTAAACTATTCCAGGTTCAATATGTACCATACTGGGCAGCCCACAACTTTCGTCATCGCTCCAGCCCTATTTCAGGTTTTTGTTTTGTACTTTTTTAACAGAAAAAGCTACATCCACATCCTCTAGGGTCTGCATGGGGAATTATGCTATGTTCAGGTATCTGTTTTAGGCCCAGTAAAGCCCTTTTTCTTAATGAGGAAGTGGCTTTTTGAGGGGGAAGCCTTTCCTTAGCCTAAATAAGTCACAGAACTCCACACACAGCAAAAATGTACCCCTGGAAAATGTAAGGGGTCAGCTATTTAAAAAAAAGATGGAGAGGACTGAGGTGGAGAAGTCTGCCTTGGAGCCCTGGCTTAGAGGAACTCCAGGTTCTGAAGAAGTAGAAGAATACAGTCATCTCTCCACATTTGGTAGGGTTAGGGGCACAGGACCCCTGTGAAAATGGAAAAATCGTGAATAACTCTAGACCCTCCCAAACCATATTCAACACACAAAAAATATGGTCACCATATTCAACTCACCATAGATTCCTTCCCCCCCCCAAATATTTTTATTAAACATTGAAAAAAGAAAACATAAACCAGAAAACAACCACATACTTACACAAAACTTACACAGAACAAAACATACATATACGTAAACTACATTCTCCCTACATACTTACCACATCAAACATAAAAATTAGTACATTATATTGCTACCTACATTATTTACAAAATCTCACAAACATAAAATGCTTCCCTCTTTTCGTGGGATACAGCTATAAAATATTTATATAGATCGACTATATAAAAGATCAGCCTCCGTAAATCAGAAAGGGAGAAAATTGTATATCTGCTTGTACATACTTTTTCTTAATTAGCTATGATTAACATACCTGTTAGCCCTCATATTTTATCATAAATTTTCACCATAGATTCCTTTGAGGCATCAGGGTTCCTTCACAAGGCAGAAGTGGGTGGCTGGTGGGGCTTACTGCCACCTCCACTACTGCCCCACACCATTTTTAATAGGGACTTACAAACCTCATTTGCAGTTTCTCGGTCTCATGAGGCTTGCAGTCGCTATTAAAAACGGCATAGGGAGGCAGCAGAGGTGACAGCAAATAATCCATAAGTAATCATATCTGCAAAAGTGAAACCCACAAATGTGGAAGGCTGGCTGTAATTAAGAAATTAAAACAAAGCTGGCAGCCTCATGAAACAGCCCAATAAGAACTGAGCATGCTTAATTAAGCATGCAAGATAGCCTTTTGCTGCAAACCCAAGCAATATATGTACTTTTTCTTGTATGTTTCTTTCTCTCCTTCACACCAGTTAGGAAGTCAATCAACCACAGTTTTGAGTCATTTTTATGGTTAGGGAATGGTGTTTTGTTTAATGCATAATTTTGGAAAGTAAATCAGAATCAGAAACCACTATAGCGTCCTGATTTGTTCTCACTAATTAGACTGTAAGTATGAAGTTTTTATTTGAATAGGCATTTGGTTGACTACCTGGCTATGCAGTAAAGTCTTTTAATGGATTCTGTACTCTACTCTCACTATTATTATCATATTTCTAAATGATTTTACGTTGTTTTAAGGTACTTATGTTTTAATACTTATTTATTATCATTCCTTTAATTGTTTTTAACTTTTTACCATTAGAGGGGTGTTTTTCGTTTTCTTGGATGTACCTTGTTTTAATTCATGATGTGAGCCACCTCAGGTCCCATTTCAAGAGAAAGGCAGGCTATAATTAAAATAAAGGAAATGAAATGAACCACAGCTGCAAATGTTTGGGCATTGCAGAGAACAGTATCTAGTTTAAAATGGAACACGGAAGCTCCCTCCTTTGAACCCAAAATAGGAGGCCAAAGGAGAAAAGAGTACCCAAAGGCTTATGCTTTTAAGGCAGGGGTGACCAAATGTGCAGGGGGAAGGGGCCAATTCCCCCATAGACCACCCTCAGCTCCAGAGTGCACTACTGTTTTGTTTAATTTTCCACTGATTCTAGCCGGGTTTAAAACATACTTTAGCAGTCCTGGTGCCCTCTTTGGAGTAGAGTGATACTGGCACATTAGGCAATTTGGGGCTGTTTTCAGGGTTAGAATTACCTGGGTAAAAGCCTGTGATTTTTATTTATTTTTATTGTTTTTAATGTGGGACTTGAGAGCCACAAAAGTAGAGCGTAGGGGCTGCATGTGCCTGAATTTTTCCCATTTCTGATCTAAGGGGAAAGTGGTCTTTAATGGGAAAAACAGGGAAATTAGTCAGAACTGATTGTTTGTTTGAGCACTGAGAGATCTGGTGTGATATACTTCTGATGCTATGGTCCAATGAATTCCCTTACATAACGGCTGGATTCCGTGGCCTGGATCTTGTTATTGGTCCCAATTAGGAGTAATGCCCTGAATGAACTGAATTTAAGACAACTGTAGACATACCAGGCTACCACTGATTTAAGTCCATGGCTGCATGTTAGATGATTATTTCATAAAATTGGGCCCAGTTTGCTCACATGTATTCTGTCTAAGTTCTTTTGAGCATATTATAGCTGTACTTTTTTTCTCTCCTATACTGGCTATGGCTTTTTTTTTTTTTAAATATGTCTTAGTAAAAATTAAAGGGGCTAAAGGGAAGGGGGGACTTTTTGACAGTCAAGCAGTCTTTTCCCATGTTTTCCTCAGTCTGAGTAGGGGACGTCAAATTAAGAACGTCAGTATTGAATGTTCTGTAATGCTTCTTTCGGCAGGGTGGGAATGTTTTCACAGTGGACCACTTGATTGAGCTATTGAAAATGTATTCCCAACACAATCATCATCTAATTATTCCTGCTGGTTGATGCTTTTAAAAAGAAAAAATAAACAGTGGCAACTATCGTGGGATTATTTTCTCAAAATGCTCTCAAAATGGCTAAAATAACAGAGATAATTAGATTAAATTGTGAAGTAGATTTGCATGAGGTGAGAACAACTGTTTATTTGCCCTTCTCTTTGGAGTGTGGTTTTCACTGGAAGGAGGCTATTAGAGGGAAAGTTGGCAGTAGAGCTTTTTCACATTCAGTTTCACCATGTAAGTGCTATAGAATTAGAAGTTGCTTTAACATGGAAGTGACACTATTGGTTTCATTTTTTGTACATGTAGTGCATTTCCACTAAAATGCAGCATAAAGCCAAAGCCTTTTTGGTCAATACACTGTGTAAAAGCTTACTAGAAAGCTCTGGAATCTGACCTATATGGCTGTCAACACTAAAAGTAAGGGACTCAGATCTTAGTAACAAAACTATTACCATTATGGTATTCTGCTTTCCCCTGGTAAAATAAGAGATAAAGGGAGACAGAAACACAACTTCGTGTTTTTTTTTCCTTTACAACAAAGGAAAATTGTATTCATCAAATGACATACATTGGAAAGCAGCACCAGTATGACTCTGAAATGTCTGCAGATAGTTTCACTAGACTGGAGGGCCATTGTACAGGAAGCAAGCAGGCTTTCCCAGGAGCAACAAAGGAATGTCTTCATGGTTTGTTTGTTTGTTTTTTTCCTTGTTTGTTGCTTAGTTTTCTTCTCCTCTTTTCCAGTGCTTCACGTTTTGATCTGAATATTTATTCACCCTTCTCTCCAGAAATTTTTCCAGTTTGTTGCCTGTGTTAAGTCTGTGAAGCATGTCTTCAAACCATCGAGTACCTCCGTGGTATCCACATGGTATCATCTTGTGCAAGTCAGAGCATTCCTAATCCCTAGATGCACTGCATATAGGGTCAAAGTTGTGATGCAGACCACATTTGGGTTGAAATAGGGAAAACAAGCCTTTCTATTAAGCTGGATACCATAATGATCTCTAAAAACAAGTCCATAAATCTACTGCTGATGGAGTTTCTGTGGATGAGAGGCTCCAAAACAGGACATTCAGGGGCAAAGGACTCCAGAACTGTGTTGCTTGGGTATACCAACCCACAGCTAACATTAGTGAATCTTCACCACCAGTAAGCTGTGTTCAGGCAGAGATTTTTTTTAAAAAAAGGTCAGACCTTGTTCCTTTAGAAGTGAACCCCAGCTAACTTAGTGAATTCCCCCACCACCACTAGGCTGTGTTCTGGAGAATTTTTTTTAAATAAGGTCTGTCCTATCTTTCCTTTAGAAGTGACAGTAATCTTGAATTCCCCTCACATCTTGCACTGAGGGGCCTTCCAGAATTTGTTATTTTCAAGGATAAATCATTGCTTTAGGAAAAAAACTGAATCCACCTGCGATGCCAGTACTTCCATGCAAAGGTTAGCTCAATATTTAGGAGGCCTGCGATGGGTGGAGCAGGGGGTATAACCAAATGAGATTTTCACACCAGTGTTTACGGGGTCTCGTGCAGGGAAGAACCAGGAAGAGATCCAAAGTAAGCTAAAATGTGTTTTATTAGGGGAATTAACCACACACACAAGATCTCAAATAGTCACACAATCATACAAGGCTAACTGCGAGAAAAGGAAGGAAAGATATAAGATAGTAAGATTTCAGGGCGCTGTGGATGACATTTACTGGTCTTTAAGGGCAGCAAGCAAGCAGCAATGTGGCTTAGACTCACATCTAAGGACAGTTCACAAATTGGGAATCAGAGTAGCAAACTGGCAGTCAGCGTGGTGTACTGTGAACTAGTTGGACAAAACTAAGGTTTTTTGACACGATTTTTGTCTGGAGGGCACAAGTGTGAATGGCAGAGTAAACAATGGAGTTTGCAGAGTGGACAACGGGTCTGGAATAGACTAATGGTCTTAGCATTAGGTGACAAAAGGCTTAATGGGTGTCTGATAGGTCAGTGTTTGTTGCATAGGTTTGAGGATGATAGAGAAGTTTGCAGGTTGAGGGGAGAGGAATTAAAACAATCAGTAGTTTGGTGAAATCTCCTGGTAGCTATTGTCCTGAAAGGCAGAGTTGTTAATGCTAGCTTAAGCCTATTATCTCTGGAATTACCTGTTGATTTCCTAACTGTCGCCTAGCTATGCCTAGACCTAGTTAGCAGAGCATGTGTTCAGCCAGCTTCTTCCTCTTGACCAGTATGTCCATTCAGTCACCTTAGGTTACATTTTATAATAAAGCCAATTAATATATCTTTCCAATTAAATCGTATTTTGCCAATCAAACCATATCAAGGTATGGAGTGTATGGCCTGGCCACATAGTCAATGAAATTGACCCTTTGTGTGCAAGGATTTCCCTTGGTGAAGGGCTTTGGAATCCTTCCAAAATCCTAGATTTAAAATATAATAATGTAATTATTACTTCATTTGTAACTATTACTCCAGTTTATGTGGTAATGTAATATTCCAGCTGTGAAGAGCATTCCATACTGCTCTCACATTTGCCCTTTGCTGCTCTGTTCAGTCCAGCAGCATTACCACTTTATCTGACATGGTGTATACAAAACTGTGTGCACACAAAGGGTCTGTGCCCAGCTGGGAAAGGGTGTCTTTGATTTAGCTGATTTCTTCTCTACCCTTCTTCACTTTCTTCCCTGCCCACCTGTATCATGCATTACTGCATGCCTGCCCAGTGCTCACTGTCCTAACATTTGGTGCAGTAGTTCAACCCAACAAGATGTTGTTTCAGTGGCTATTCTTAAGTATAGTATTTCAGCTGTAAAGCTTAAGGATGCTGTAAGGACTCACTGTATCATTTCTAATATCAGAGGGACAGTGTCAAGCCCAAAAAAAAAAAAAAGTATGCACTTTGTAAAACTGAGCACTCAGCTACGTGGTTTTAAATTAGACTTTGCTCTGGAGGAAAGTGCAAATATTAAATGTACCTAATAGAAAAGCCTACCTATATGCAATTTGTCAGGTTTAATTCCCTCTTTAGGTTCTACAATATCTCCAAGTTGCATGCAGATATGTGAAAAAGGAAGCATATTATAGATGCATTGGTTTCCCTGTGATCCAGATCTTGAGATCTTGATTCAGATTTAGGATCCAGATCAAGTTCACATTGACCTGGACTGAACTGGGATGGATATGCATCACTGAGTTGGGCTTTCAGACAAAATCAGGGTATCCTTGCACTACCCTTGTTCCTACTTCATTTTACAGATATTGCTATTGCATTTGCTTTCTCATCCAGGACTTTGAGTCAAATTATGTGGCCCTGTCTCTCCATCTTAAACTCTGGGAGTAAGCAACTACGGTTGTGCTCATACATACTTTTGCTGATACATGAGGCCACATTTTAAAGAGTTTCTCTGGCATCCCATGAGTCTTCTTCTCTGACTGGGTTGATCTGGCACTCTGACATAGTTCCAATAATGAAGGGGAGGATTTATTTAGTAGCGCTTTAATGAATGCTGTGGAGCCTTGCATTTATAAACTTCCATTTGCCAAGGGAAAATAGCATCCGCTATGTGACAAACATGTTCAGCCGAAATGCTTTTTATTAAAATGTAATCATGCGTGTTTATACATTTCATTTTAATAAAAAACCTGCCATACATCTAACAAAACCTAGTAAATTAGAGCTGTATATAAAGTTCCAAAATATCCATACAACAGGAAATCTTTTACTGCAGCAGGTCCTAAATAATGTTGCACTGAAATGGATACACAGACAGATGGAAAATTTCATCCTGCAGCAGGTAGAATTTCACCATAGCTAAACACTGAAGTAATACTTAAAATTGGACTCTCTTTCTGAAGGTAGGGAATTGAAAATGAATTTGTGTGCCACAGGAAAACGTAAAGGACAGGTTGTATTGTTCTCCATAAATGCATATGCCAAAAATTGCATCCTAGAGTCTGTTTTAGGAATATTTGAATTCACTTCTCCCAGACTGGCAAGAGGGGAATATTATTTGGGAAAGTGGATTAACCTTTAAGTATCAAGGATCTGAAGGTTTCAAATGCTGCCAAAATAGCTACTGTGGGTAGTGTGAAAATCCATCTCCGAGGCATGTAAGGAAGGAGGGATACTGCATCATCTCTTGCAACTGGCAAACAGAACAATTTTTTTTTTAAAAAAAATACACTGACATGGGCCTTGTCCTTCTGCCTTTACTTGAGTAACAGAACAGTGTCTTCTGTCTGCTAAATTTTAGGCTTCAAGTCTAGCAATTTGAGTATAAAGACCTTACACTGTAGAGTGCATCTTCCAGATTTAGGGTTAGGCACAGCTTCTCTGGCCCATACTTCTCATAAAATCCTTGTCAACAGCTTTATTCATTAATGCTGGGCTGCTACAGTTTCAAATGAGCAGACAAGGTCCAGGATCTGGACAGATGCTACAGTACTTTCTTGACAATACATGAATACAAGTGAAGACCTGAGAAGTATTATCCTGGGCTGATGCTCTGCAGCAGCAATAATTCTTTACAGTGCATCATAAACCCAACAACGAGGACAGTACTAGAGAAAGTCGAATATAAGATGACTCTCTCACCTGTCATCTTAAAAACCTTTGACCACTGTTGCTTAGCAGCAACATTACCAAGCTACATGCTTGATTATCAGAAATTATGTACTTTCTTTTCTGTCAATTTTTTACCAGCCCAAATCTATTTTGAAATATTGACCTCTTTTTGATATTGGTTCAGATATTGGTTCATTCAATAGTATTTGAAACAATTTATCCAAAGGGAATATAATTATTTCATTTATGTATTTCATTTATATGACAATGACAAGCAGTATGTAAAGAATCAACATCCAATTTTTCCTTTTCCTTTCATCATGTATCAAAATGGCTTATTTCAGTACTAAGATCAGAATGCCTACCAGTTTGGGAGAGGACAGGTGGTCTATATACATGTGTACATGTGTATTATTATAAAGAATTAGAATGGAGTTGGCAGCCAAATGCTATCAGTGATGTCTTTGGCAAAGTTACAGAAGTCAAGTGATCATCACTTGGGTACTGTGATGAGAACAGTGCTGCTAGTAGAATACTACTAGGCTACATTGCTACATTCACCATGGAACAGCATTTTCGATACCAATCCAGAGAGCCCTACTTTTTCTCCTGTTTACTCGTTCTGAATTGATTATTAGCTTCTCTTTTTACCTATACCATGTAGAATCATGGAATCATAGGTTCATGAATCATAGAAGTGAAAGGGAATGCAAGGGTCATCTTGTCCAACCCCATATCATGCAGGAGTACATAACTAAAGCGGTCCTGAGAGATGGTCACCCAACTTTTCTTCAAAGACATCCAAAGAAGGAGAGTTCACTACAATCTGAGACAGTATTTTCCACTGTTAAACAGCACTTGTGGTCAAGAAGTTCTTCCTAAAGTTTTGAGTGGAATCTCTTTTCTTGTAACTTGAATCCACTGGTTCATATTCTAGTCCCTGAAGCAAAACAAGCTCACCCAATGTGCTATGTGATATCTCTCCAGGTATTTAAAGATGACTATCATGTCACTTCTCAGTCTTCTTGTTTTCACCTGTCCTCTTCATTCTTGGAAGACCTTCACCCATTTATATTCTCTCTTTTTTCTTTACTTTCCATGGTAGATGTACATGTTTCTGCCTCCCTCCCTCCCTCTTTCTCTCTTTCTCTATTTTCTCTGACAGTCCAGTCATTATCTCACTCTTTATACTTTTACTCTCATCTAATCCTTTTTATTTCTTTTTTTCCAAATTACACAGGTTGCTCTGATTTCTGCTTGTTCCCATTTCTCAGTTACCATCTCTTTCCCCCCTTTGTTCTCATACTCAGCAGATTTTCCTGAACCACATATGAGAAAAAACATCATTCTAGTCCAGCATTTTCTTCAGCAGTTACCAGCCAGAAGTATCTGTGAAGTTTACTAATAGGCATCCCATCTTGCTTCTTTCCAGTGTCTGGTATTCAGAAGCATCTTGTTTCTGAAGTTGGACATTGCATTCAGTTATCATAACTAATAGAACACAAGAGACCCACATGAAGACATCCAAGTCTTTTTCTGAAATCATAGAATAATAGAATCTTATAGTTGGGAAGGACCACAAGGTCCATTTAGTCTAACACTAAAGAACTCCTAAAAGAAACCCATACACCCTCAGTTAAAAGACCCCCAAAGGTGGAGAATCTACTACCCTCTGAAGCAATCTATTCCACTGCCAAACAGCTGTTAGATCTTTTAAAAAAAAAATATTTCTAATGTTCTTGAGAACTTTCTATGTAACTTATCTTTATCTTTTCTTATACTAATGAAATGGATATGTTTGTGAGTGCTATATGAAAAAGTGCTTTCTGTTTTTCCAATCACGTTCAGTGGGTGACTCCAAGGTTTTACTATTACAACAGAACTAAGCATTTCTTTCTTCCCACACCATTTATAATATTATAAATAGACCACAAATTTCACCTTTAAGGACTAGTTCAATTCCAAATCCATCAATGTATTAATTCTATCTTTTCAGTGGAGACTGTTGGTGACTGTGGGACTCCCAACAGCTAGCAGGTATCCTCAGGGCATCTGTGCATGTGTTCCTGGCTGACACAAACATACAAGGATCTTGGCAGAAGCATTATGCATACATGGGATTTTACACTAGGCTAGAAACAGTTAAAAGAACTTACCAACATAAACAAATCCAAAATGTAAAGATAATTTTCGTTTTATAAAGAGAGTTGCAAAAATAAACTATTATTTAGAGTATTACTTTTAGCCATAGATCAGCAGTGGCAGAGCTTTGAGTGTGGGGAGGGTGGTGGGGCTATGGCCAGAGGGGCATGGTCACTGTGCATGGGGGTGTGGCCTGGGTGCACGGGGATGTGACAGGGCATGTGGAGGAGTGACTACGGGCTGGGACTCCCCAAAAACATTGCCACTCAGGGCAAACCGCCTCCCTGACCCCCCCCATCCCTATGCAGCTGTAGATCAGCAACTGATTACTTAGTGAAAGCTAGTGAGTGGAACACAGTAAGAAAAGATGTAGAAGAGGAATAAACAGTTGGTGAAGAAAGGACTAAGAAGAGTGCTCCTGGTAATAGTGGGGCATTATTTGAAGGCATATTTTTTGAGTTTCAATGTCACGGGATTGGCCATGAACAGGGCAGAACAAAGAGGATTAAACAATCAAGCTAGACATTAAGGGAAATGCATATTCTTTGTGATTAACCCACTTTTCTTCCCCTTTAACCTGTTTTTCCTCCCGCAAAAGGATTTCCTCAGAAATACATACCTTGGCAATCTTGAAAATTAAGCCCATGTTTATCTTCCAATGTCCTCTCACAAAACAAGGCATACGAAATGCAAAAGAGATGAGAAAAAGTATGTCTTACAACAAATAAAATATCTTCTAATTATGTGCTTAGATATATCATCTAGTTTTATGTAGAGCAATAGCAAGAGAAAAGAGAGGAGAGTCAGAGTGAGTATATAAATACCCTGGAAAACAGAGAGAGCAAATATGGTATCTCTCTCCTTTTGGTATACTGATTCCTGAAGCTAGATTGGATAACCGTAGCTGAGTTGAACCTGGCCACTCATGCATTACAAAGCCATGCCTCTGGTGGATATATTTTTTTAATCTTGAGGGTTGCTGTTAATGGTCAGTGGCTTTTCCCAGGGTAAAGATGCTTCAGGATTGGAGCCTTTATCCACCAAAGTTGACCAGTTTAAGTTACCGGTTGAGTATTGTCATCCTGATGCTGACTTGATAGTTTGGAAGGCATCTGCATATCCCCATGCTTTGCATATTTGCATGAAGAAAAGTCTTTATATTTTCATGAAGAAAAGTCTTATTTGGTTGCAATAAGGAATACGTAGGCCATGAAACTTAATGATGTCAAGTGCCAGTAGCTCACATGAGACCATGTGGAATCTTTTGCTCCTGGCTGCTATATATCTTTTTCACAAACAGCCTCCTAGAATAACAGTACTTTAGTGAAGTTCCCCAAATGTATTGGTACTTTGGCCAACTTGTTAGGGCAGAAGTGAAGGACATGTGGCCCTTCCAGATGTCAATGTGCTGCTGCTCCCATCAGTCCTACCCATCATGACTGTTGGTGAAATATGATGGGAGTTATGGTCCTATAATATCAGAAAAGCCATGAGCTACCCATTTCTGAGCTAGAGTGATGCTTCCAGATATCAAACTTCCACACTGGCTGAGTATCTCAGTAATGCTAGATCATTATTAACTTATAAAAGAGTTTCTTGAACATTTTTCCATGAATGCACAATGCATACTCTGTGTTGTACGGCTTGGGTCCTCTGTAGTCCAGTTGGATGCTGTACTAATTTGGAAGTCAAGCTTTTCATCAATTACGCATAGATAACTTTCAGTGACTCTTTATGATAGTAACATCTGTTGGTTTGTTTCCCTGCCTGCTATGGGAAGAGGTGTGATTTGAACTTTTTTGTTCATGATTTTATCTGGAACCAACTACATCTACTCCTCTGAAGAAAAAAGTGCCAGCCATCCTAGTTGCCATGCTCTAATCTAAGAGACAAAGGGGAAAGAACATTTTGCCAAAATAAAGTGCAAAAGCAACTAGCTTTTCCATTAATTTGAATTCAGACATTATGTGTCTGTCAGATCTTTACTACATAAAGCTAGTTAGGTCTGGTGCTTTTGAAAGAGAAAGTTGAAGTTCCTACAAAATTCAAGGAAATACAGTGTTGCCTGAGATTATTACTACATTGAATCATCACTACTGATCAAAGTGATAATTGAAAAGTGGGATGTGTGATGGAGAAAACTGCTAGTCAGTTTAGACTTCTCTGGAGAATATTTACTATTTATATGCTATCTACTAATTTGAAAATGAGAGAATTTCTCCTTTAATTCTGAAATAAGCTAAACCATTTAATCTCACATGGCCCGATGCCAGCTTTCATTAATACAAAACTAGCAGTTTACTTAACACACATGAAAATCTTTAATGCTAGTATTTGAATGGTCCTTCAAAGGATATATCATTCTGAGTGGTCATTACATTCAGAAATATAAATTGCTTTTGAAATCTAGAACATTAGTATCAAATGATCAGTGGTTTCAAATGATATGCAAGAACTGCAAGTTTCATACATCTCCAGGGAAAAAAAAGAATGTTTTAAAGAAAAAAAAACAGCTATGAAGAAAATTATCAGGGGTAGTCCTATTTTCCTGGGGATTGCTATATCATTATTGTATGTTATCTTTAAAGTAATAAATTAATTGATGGTGACGCATTTTAAACTTTGATCTACATGAGTTTAAATGGCTTAAAGATACAGATATACAGTTAAAAATGTACATTCATTTCTTAGCTGGAAGGAACCATTTCTACTGATTAACACCAATTGCCCATTGCAGTTACCATCTTATTTGAAAGTCAGATTTCTACATGCCTGAGATCTTGAGAATTTGAATAAATGAAGGGAGAAAAGTCTACTAGATCATGGGGAGGGTAAAGTCAGGACATTTTTTACATTTAAAGCACAAATGGTCATCTTCTTCCAACCCCCTGTGAAAAACAAAGCCTACAAAAAATGGGAAATAGCGGATGCATTGAGGGGAATCATTTGCCATTTCAATGTTGTTTTAGGCCTTTCCTGGCCCCACTTCAGGCCAGAAAGTCTATATTCTGGAATAGGGACTTGAGCGGGATTTCACAGTGTGGGAGTCATTAAATTTGGATTGGCTGAGATATGAAACAAGCTTTGTCAGCTTGGGAGAATATGTTCAGCTCATTCCCATGTCAATTGGGGATGGAGGGAATGAGCTCAATCACCTCTTGCATTGCTATTTTGTCGAAAAAATTTTAATGATACCCCCATCAATGCAGCCTTAATTTTTCTATATCTCATTTCTACAGGATGTGTAGACAGGGCTAACTTTTAAAATGTATCCAGTGATTATAACTGTACTTACCTAGTAAAGCATGGGGCTATCATGCTTGGAAGGATAAAGCTACTCAAAAATGTTTCATTTAGGGAGGATTTTATGTCCAAATAGAAAATCAGAAAGAACTTGTTTCCCCTTTCTTTGACTTAATTCTGCCTAGAGCTGGATCTTTTCCCATACCTATTCTAAATGTAAATCTAGCTTTGGAGGATTTCTCACATTGAAAGTTCATACCTTTGGAAGGAAGTCAGCTTTCTCTTCTATTCCTTTGATAATAATGGGGTTTTCTTTTTATTATCATTAGGCTCTAACATCTAATGCCTTACTAAATTGTGCTCTCACAGTAGGTTGCTCTGAAGGATGTAGTTCAGACTGTAATCAGCTGAGAAAGAGGGTGACATTGGGAAAGGAATAAAAAAGAGCTGATTGTCAAACTTGATCTGGAATAAGTGACATTCGTTTCACCCACCAAAGTCCAACCAAAGAAAACCCATTTAATTTCCAGGGCATTAGAACACTGTAGTTTTGTATGCATGATTTATAATTTCCTACTATTTTGATTATATTTTATTGTGTAAAGCAGTTTGGACTATTGGAAAATAAAGCTGTGTGTTGGAGCTGCTTTGAATATCATTCATTTCCTAACCAGAAAATGCTTCCATGTGAAATAGGAAAACTGCATCTAGATCACCATGTTACAGTCTGTGAATGAATCTGTTCTGGGAGGGTAAATGTTATACATGTTATTAAACATTTTCCTATCTTCTTTCAAGGGTTGCTTGCCCTGAATTCCTCTATTTTCCCCTGGAAATTGGACAGGATATTCATCCTAAAATGAATTTTTAAAATGATATACTTGAAGCAGACCTAATCCAACCATTTGAATGGATTTTTTGAAAAACGCATGTCCAGAGCATTGTAATAGAGGAGGCATCTCTACTGCTTTCCACTTGAAAAACTGTCAATGTAGCTGCTTTGTTCAATGTGGGAGAGGGGAATCTCACAGCCTTAGAAAAGCAACATATTTAGAAAATCAGAGTGGAGGAAGGAAATAATTTGACTGGGTTTTGTCATCTCTTTTTAAAATGGTATGTGTATGCCCTGCAATTTGAGAGATACAGTGGAGAATTGCTAGCATCTGAAGTAGTATAATGAAATGTAGTTAAAAAAAAATGCCATGACAGCTCAGGAGGGAGGTTTGTTAAGCTAACTTGGGAACAAATATTTAGATCTCACAAAACATACGAAACTTCAGTGGTTTCATTTTCTGAACCATTTTTCTGAATCTCATCTTTGAGAATCAGCAAATACCAGTTCTAATTCTACCAAAGGGATTCTTCTACTGCCAGCTAACACATACCAGGCTATTCTAACAGTCTGTCCTGCACAACCTTGGAAATTCACTTTAAAAAAAAAAGAAACTGTGGCAGAATTATAAAATGTATTTAACCTTTTTCATTGCAAACTGCTACTTGTACATGTTTGATAGGTGATCCCATGAGGCAGATATCAATTTTGGTCTCATACAAAGATCAGTTTGAGTCCTGTTTTACAGCTCTGGGAGAAATGTTATTTCAATTACTCTTTAGGCCAAATATTGTGTAATCTAGAGCAGTGGTTCTTAACCTGGAGTCTGCGGACCCCTGAGGGTCTGCAAAGCCATCACAGCAGGTCCATGAAGCCTTGCTGCTGGACACCAAGGGGGGGATGTACAGGTGCCAAAACTTCTCCCTCATTTGCAAATGAGAGAGCAGTTTGGGCGTGCACACATGCGTGCTTCCATGTCCCTTTCATCAGGGATCTGGCATTATGGGGCCTGGCCAACAAGGGACACAGCAGCAGGTGTGTGTTTGTGCACCCAAGCTATGACTCTGGAGACCAGGGTTTGAATCCCCACCTGACCATGTAAACCACTGGGTGATCTAAGGGAAGTCACATTCTTTCAGCATCAGAGAAAGGCAAAGGCACCAAATCTTGCCAAGAAAGCCTATATGTTAGGCTCACCTTAGGGTTGGCATAAGTCAGTTTTCAAAGGGGAGAGACATGATGGCTAGAAAGAACCTCCCCACATCAGCGGCACTTTATTGTTGTGTCCCTTCAAGTCACTTCTGACTTATGACATCTCTTAAGGCAGTGGTTCTCAACCTGTGGGTCCCCAGATGTTTGTGGACCTCAGCTCCCAGAAGCCCCAGCCACTATGGTCAATGCTCAGGGCTTCTGGGAGCTGAAGTCCAAAAACATCTGGGGACGCACAGGTTGAGAACCACTGTCTTAAGGTAAGCCTATCACTTTTTTGCAAGAGGCAAGATTTGTTCAGAAGGGATTTGCCTTTGCCTTCCTCTGAGACTGAGAGAATGTGACTTGCCTAAGGTCACCTGGCATCTGAGCAGGGATTTTAATCCTAGTCTCCAGAAGCCTATAATTAATAAATAAATATTTGACTTATGGCAATCCTTGAATATTTAAATAAATGTTTGAATATTTACATCTAAATTTAAATATTTACATCTTGAGTTAAGGTTTTGGGGGTCCCCAGGAATAAATTATGTTAACAGGAAGTTGCCAGTAAACATTAAGAACCACTTATCTAGAGCTCTACTGTGATGTGGTATGGGGTGTTTCACAAACCGAAAATCATTCTCCAACACAAAATGTTGCATTTTAGTACATGAAGAGGAGACCTATTCACTTTCCCTTAGCAGCCTATGTTTAATATTTAATCATTTAAAAGACTATATAGACTTTTACTATAGAAACCTCTGAGGACAACTTCCAAAATAAAATACAAATAATCAGCTCAAAATAGCCATAAGAATTAGTGACAATAACAGCAGTCAATCCAATGTTCCCTGATTTCTCTGCGCTCCCTGTAATACTGAAGATGTCTAAGTACGGCGTGGCGACCAAGACCCTGCACAGAGATCTGTGTTTTAGTGCTGTCAGTGAGATGTGTTTTCCAGGGTGTATTATGACATAATGAAGTGGTAGATTATATTTTCAGATTAAGGACAATACGCCAGGAGTTCATGGCCCAATCAAAAGGGGTGCCTCACCATGCTGGTTTGGATTGAGGGCCACCCACATATACATTTGGAACACAGACCACCCGAGGGCAGTTCTCTGGGTGACATACCCTAATCTGACTGACTTAGGGATGTCCCTGCTCATAACATCAAGGTGGTTAAATTGCATCTTGTGAGCATCTTGGGTCTCACTGGCCATTTTTGTGGCTTGTGAGAGCTCCAGAAGCATTTCCCCATCCCACTCACTGGAGAAAAAAAATGCAAAAACCTGTGTTTTCCTTCTGCAGTCTTCAGTTAAAATAGGGCACAGGGCCCCAAAACAGTCCTAAATTAAACAGGTAGCAGTTTTTATTATTTGTTTTGTTCTGTTTTTACACTGCCTTTTTGACATACCTGGACCTCATGCAGCCAAAGGTGGTTCCTCAGAGCTAAAGTCTGGCCCCTAGAACATTAGCAGTTGGCTGTCTCTACATTACAAGATCCTGATCAGGATCCATGGATGAATGATCAATAATTAAAATGCTGAAAAGTAGCAAAATGGAGGGATGGGAAGCACAATATTTTCACTGTGTGGCTGTGTCTTTGCCTTCAAGTTGCCCGTTGACTTATGGTAATCCCCCTGAATTTCATAGGGGTTTCTTAGTCCAGGCAATTCGGAGGTGGTTTTGCCGGTTCCGTCCCTTCCTCTGAAATATAACCTATAGCATCTGATATTCATTGGAGGCCTCCCATCCATGTACTAACCAGGGCTGACTTTGCTTAGCTTCCAAGAACAGATGGGATCTGGTACTATTAGGGTATTTAGGCTGGCTCATTTTCACTCTACTCCTTCAAATATATTGGCAGGCCAGAAGTTGACACTACCAAATTACATATACAGCTACATGAACATTTTAATTGTTTCTTCCTTTTTCTCCTTTTACAGTATCTATGCACACATACATTCTTCAGTAATATCTGACATTGCATTTACATCTTAAATAACTTTGCCTCAGTTGTAACAGGCATTGCATATTCATTTTACATTTTTTACCAGACAGTTAAAGTAAATGGTTGTATGGATTAGCACAGCTAGACTGAGTCAGCTTCTGATGTGTTATTGAAATATTGCCTGCATGAGCAATTTGCAGTCAGAGGGCAGAAATAATTCTAATGAGGTCAATTAGCATTTGGAGTTCTTTTTAGTAGCTTTAATTAAGCACAACCTTACAGCAAGGACATAACTGACCCCCCTCCAAACACACACGCCCACGCATGCACACACACACACACACCTCTTTGTTGCTGATGTGATCTTTCAGAGGACTAACTGAGGGAGTTTAGAGTCTTTCCTTGTTCACTGTTTGCAGTCTAAACAAAGAAGTCAACAAAACAGGTACTTCCCAGTAAACCATTGATTTATGAGAGACACAGTGGGGTATTCAAGCAGACCACTCTGTTAGCCAGTCTTCTAATATTTATACACACCAAAGTCATATTAATGTGAGTTCAGTTTGGTACTGTTTTCCATCTGTTTGAAACTTTTGAAGGAAGTTCAGATCTAAAGGCCATTCTTTGGACATGTTTGTATCTTTTTTTTTCTCTGTATAGACCTTATTTTGCTTTCAGATATTTTTAATGACTTTTAAAAGGAGCAAAGATAAATAAATAATAAGCAAAATTTTAAAAAAGGGAAGCACAATGTGACTTTTAATGAACCAATTCAGTTTGCTTTCTTTCAAAGGGCAGTGGGAAATATCTTCAAGTAACAAATTTCATCCAAACAGAATCCTAATAAGCATTCACTGCAATGTGGTATTATAATGTTGGTTTTACATTAACTGGGAGTGGAGGAATCATAGAATCATAGAGTTGGAAGAGACCCCGGGGCCATTGAGTCCAACCCCTTACCACGCAGGAACACACATCAAAGCACCCCCAACAGATGGCCCTCCAGCTTCTGCTTAAAAACCTCCAAAGAACGAGACTCCACCACACTCTGAGGCAGCATATTCCACCGCCGGACAGCTCTGACCATCAAGAAGTTCTTCCTGAGGTTCAGGTGGAATCTCCTTTCCTGCAGCTTGAATCCATTGCTCCTTGCTCTAGTCTCTGGAGCAGGGGAAACAAGCCCGCTGCCTCCTTGGCATGACATCCTTTCAAATATTTAAGCGTGGCTATCATATCCCCTTTTAAGCTTCTCTTCTGCAGACTAAACATACCCAGATCCCTAAGCCACTCCTCACAGAGCATGGCTTCCAGACCCTTTACCATTTTGGTCGCCCTCCTCTGGACACGTTCCAGCTTGTCAGTATCCTTCCTGAATTGAGGTGCCCAGAACTGGACACAGTATTCCAGATGAGGTCTAACCAAGGCAGAATAGAGTGGTACCATTACCTCCCTTGATCTAGACACCATACTCCTATTGATGCAACCAAGAGTCACTTTCTTGGCTGCCACATCACACTGCTGAGCTCATGTTCAGCTTGTGACCTACCAAGACTCCTAGATCCCTTTCACATGTACTGCTATCCAGCCACGTGTCCCCCATCCTATATTTGCATATTTCCATTTTTTCTGCCTAAGTGCAGGACCTTACATTTCTCTCTGTTGAAATTCATGTTAGCTTTGGCCCAGCTCTCCAATCTGTCAAGGTCGTTTTGAATTTTGATCCTGTCCTCTGGTGTATTAGCAACCCCTCCCAATTCGGTGTCATCTGCAAATTTGATCAGCATGCTCTCTACTCCTTTATCCAAGCCATTGATGGAGATGTTGAATAGCACTGGGCCCAGGACAGAACCCTGTGGCACCCCACTAGTCACAGGAACCACCTGTAATTCTATAGTCATGGACACATCACTACCTGGGGAGGTTTGGACTTGCTAGGACTGAGAATCTCTGCAGGGATGGGAATCTCTGATGAAGATGGCCTGCCCCAGGCGGCTTGTGAACCAGACAGATTTTTGAAGGCTCATGAGGAATTTTCTGCTGCCTTGGCATGCAAATTTATTGAAGCTTTGGTTGATCTGTGGAATAAAGAAATGGACAGGATGGCAGATACAATCACTTTTTAGCACCCGTTATCACAGAGTAGATCCAAACTAGTCCCTTGGTTTTCCAGAGATCTGACAGTAACAAAAAAGTGAAAAGACAACTAGAGTTACATTGGCAGAAAACTTGGAGTAGGGCCAATTGAATGCAGGCTAGACCCTCTCTGAAAGCCTACTCTGTAGTAATGTAGATAGAAAAAAATCCACTCTGACACCATTGCATCTGCAAAAAAGGCAACCAACAGAATTGTTACAAGTGCAGAGTAGTACACAAGAGGAAAATCTAAGCCACTCAATAGCCGACTGTGAACAACTTGACCAACACTTTGCAAATAAAAGCACTTAGGTCTGCTCCAAAGTAAATGCTATAATTAATATGTATTTAGTGGATATAATTTTCGTTCCTGCTTGCCAAGTGATAATAGATAATTTCCAATTTGTACAATCCAAGGGGGTGGACAGGATTTTTGCAGTGATGAGGGTTAATACATCTGTATTATATTGTTGCGCTTCCTGGCTTATTGAAAAAAACCAGAAGGAAATTGGCTGAGTGGGGAGAGAGCAAGTGGTCGTTGTCTTGCTAAAACAAGTCAGAGTTCCATCATGCCTAAAGGAGCCAGTTATGAGATTATTGTTAAGACAGCCTGCCCTGGATCCCACTGTATTAGATAACTACCAGCCAGTTTCCAATATTCTGTTTTTGGACAAGGCACTGGATTGTGTGGTAGCTACCCATCTCCAGGCTTTTCTGGATGAGACAGATTATCTAAATCAGTGGTTCTCAACCTGTGGGTCCCCAGATGTTTGTGGACTTCAGCTCCCAGAAGCCCCAGCCACTATGGTCAGTGCTCAGGGCTTCTGGGAGCTGAAGTCCAAAACATCTGGGGACCACAGGTTGAGAACCACTGATCTAAATCCATTTCAATCTGGTTTCAGCCCTGCCTATGGGATTGGACAGCTTTGGTCACCTTGGTGGGTGACCTATAGTGAGAACCAGATAGGGAGAGTATTTGTTTGTTGCCTCGACTGGACCTCTCAGTGGATTTCAACACCATGCTATGCTTATGGGCTGCTTGGCCAGGATGGAACTAGGAGGCACTATTTTGCAGTGGCCCTGTTGCTTTCTGGAGAGGTAAACCCACAAAGTGATGTTGAAGGATTCCTGTTCAACTCTTTGCCCATTGACCTGTGGGGTCATTCAGGGCTTGGTTCTTTCCCCCATGCTATTTGATTTATACATGAAACCACTGGGAGAGGTTGTCCAGAATTTTGGGATCCAGTGCCACCAGTATTCAGATCACCCAGCAATGCTACTCTTTTCTACCTGAATCCAAAGAAGTTGTCCTGGTTCCAAACAGGTGCCTATCCTCAATAATAGATTAGATGAAGACAAACAAACTGAAACTTAATCTGGACAAGGCAGAAGTGCTCCTGGTCAGTTGAAAGACAGATCAGGGAACTGGGATTCAGTCTGTGCTAGATGGGGTTATGGTCCTCCTGAAAATGTAAGTTGGTACATTAAACATATTCCTGGACTCAGCTGTGAACCTAGAAGTCAGCCTTTGGCAGTGCCTGGGAGTGCATTCACCTGATTAAGTCTTGTGTGCACCTTAGTTGTATCTCATTCAGATTACTGTGACCCTTTGTGCGTAGGGCTATCTTTGAAATGTGTTTGAAACTCATGGCTAGTCGAAAGAGCTGCAGCCAAGTTGTTAAATGGGGCAGGATTATAGGGAGCATGCAACTTCCTTCTTGAAAACAGCTGTAGTGGCCACCAGTCTGTTTCTGGGCACAATTTAAAACGCTAGTTATGACCTGTAGAGCTCTATATGGCTCAGGTCCAGGTTATCTAAAAAAAGAGTTGTCTCCTTATATGAGTCTTCCCATATCTTGAGGCTTTCCTTCTGTCCCACCACTCTCACAGGAACATATGGTGAGACCATGAGAAAGGCCTTCCCAGTGGCTGCTCCAGGCTCTGGAACCTGTTTTCTAGAGAGCTTAGACTGGTGCCCTCCTTCCTATTTTACACAGACAGGTGAAAATATTTTAGTTCTACAGGCCTTTGGTGGGGAGCTGCCCAGGGAGAAAGGGCCTTTCATGGGCTAGGTTGTTTATATTTCTTTTCTTTTAAATGGTTATGCATTTAACTGCTTTTAATTTTATTGATAGTTTAATTATATTTTTAGCTGTATCTTTCTTAACTTTTGTAAGCCACCTTGAGACCTGGGCATGGAGAGAGGCTAGAAATCACCATCACTATCATCATCATCCAAAGGTGTAAATCCAATGGTGGGCATGATAGAACTGAGAGGGAGCAATCCTCCCTCCCAACTGGAGCTACCGTGAATTTTTCTCTGGAAGGTTTGAGCTTATTTTTGAGTGTCAGAGAGGGCTACTGGAAAGAGGGAAGGCAGGCAGATAGTGTTACCACTGCAGCACCTGAGTACACTGAATTTAGGCCACTGACATAACTTACACATGAGTAGCTTAATCAAATGAGGCCAATCAGCACACAGAAACAAACTTTTGCACAGACCATGATCATAAGTGTGTGAATGGATGCCCATTTGTGTTTGTGTACACATCCTGGCCTCTTTGACTGGCTGGATGTGTTGTCTGATGTAGACAGGGATATGTATCTCAATTATGGTTCACAGCTATGCTTGCCCAAATTGCTTCTGTATTTCCCAAACTAACCAATAACTATGGTCAAAATGTACATTTCAGGTATCTGGAAGGAAATCACTTATCTGCCGTGCCAAAGGAACTCTCCATATTCAGACACTTAACACTGATGTAAGTGCAAAAGAACGTGTGCCTTCTTTTCCATGATGTTACTACATGGTATTGTATAGCTGTGGCTGTAGTGAACTGAGATGTATTTCTATTGCTCAGTGAATGGGAAAGTATTGTTGACATAGCAGGACATGCTTTGCTGGAAACAAAACTCGTGTACCCAACCTAGCTTTAGAACAAATCACAATAATGATGAGGCCCAATCCTGTCCTTGTCAGGAACACATGGAGGATGGTAAGGTGTAGGACATCACAAACACAGACACCCACACTTCATCCCGTGAGAACATCCACTGTGCAGAGCAGCCTCACTCCTGGTAGCCAGTGTCATTCTGTATTCATTCCATCAAACTATTTGGAGGAAGAAAAGGAAAGCAGGGTCCCCACCAGCGCTGCTGTAAAGCTAGCTCCATTGGGCTTTGCCTCTCCTCCAACTGCTATTGCACAGCTATTTGATCAGGTTACAGCACAGGGGAAAGTAGGAAGAAAAACCACTTCACCAGCTCTACTGATGCACTAAGTGATTTTTTCTTGGAGCTGTTTTCTTTTGAGGTGGTGATGATGAGAAAACTAACTTCCAGCTGCATTACAGCCACTTATCATAAGATCCATATAACATTAAGAATTGTTATCAGGGTATTCTTATTTTTCCTTCCCCTCCTAATGCTCTTTTCCTTTTGTGTTGTGCTCCTTTAGAGTGGAAGTCCTGGTTTTCTTATTGATCTGTGTCACATCAGCACAAAGTGGCTATTGATCAAAATCACTCTGTGATCCTTTCTCACTGAAGAATGGGATGTGAGAGATTTAAATAAATGAATGCAGCTAACTAAATAAAGTATTTTTAATAGGCTTGGAATTCTGCCTCATTTATCAAACTTTAATGTGCCTTCTGTAGGGTTTGTTTTATAGTGTAATATATCAATGCTCTTTATTATAAAAATAAAAGAAGTGCAGACTATCCCAACATGGGCATCCTTCAGCTGTTTTAGACTACAGTGCACCAAACAGCATGGCCAATCGATGATGGGATCTGTAGTCCGAAGAATCTGGAGGGCACCATGTTGGGGAAGGCTAACTTAATTCATCTCATCAGGTGTGCCAAGTTTATATGCCAAACTTACCAATTTGAAATTGTTTGAAATTTTGAATATTCTCTTCAATAAAAGGTACCAATTTGTCAGAATTAGGTTTTATTTTCTTGTAGATTTGTGTTTATGCCACTTGACACAGTGTGAAGTTTCTACCCCCATGGAAAAGTTGTAGTTTTCACCCAACCTGGCATCTCAAGGGTCACCTCATCCTTAAGTACATAGTACCATGACATTGTCATTAGAGCCCTGCCTTGCAGGTCCTTGCATATGGAAGTATGGTGGGCCCCTCCCTCTGTTATAGAAATTAATCTAAAACTATTTTGTTAACATTTCATTGCCAGAGAAAGTCATATTCAGTCTCGTTTTAATTCAGTTTTAATCCGCAGTATTTCTGCTTCCATATTCTGTTTTAAAGTAGTTTTTTAAAAAAAACTCAGAGATTTTTTATAGATATTTATGTTGTTGATGCATGGTTATATTTAATCTCTGATCTTCTTAATTGTTTTATTCTCATGCCTTTTTACTTGATGTATATGGATTTGGGTTTTTTATTTGTGTCTTATTGTACGTTGCCCTGAGAGCCATTTGTTACAAGGCAACTGATAAGTCCTAGAAATACGTAAGTAGCATATTGTTAGAGAATCAATATTTGTTGATATTTTGGTAAGGAACAACTTGAATTTATTTCTTGGATTTGTCAGATCTTAGCGATACTTGTTTTCTTTGCATCTGTGATCTTTATTAATTTTTACTTTTCCCCCAGTGACTTGAGCAACAACAGTATCAGTGTGCTGGGCAATTACACCTTCAGTAACATGACACAGCTATCAACACTGTAAGTAGTCAGTGGTACTGGCGTTGGCTCTAATTGTTATTCAATGTGAGGTCAGTTGCGTTTAGGAGACAGTGTTTAATCTTTCTGAGTTAATGACTTCGTCTCTGCATTTGCTGTTCAGTGTATCAGTAGCAAATTAACACAGTCTCTATTCTTGTATTCTCCTAGGATCTTGAGCTACAACAGGCTACGGTGTATCCCAGTCCATGCGTTCAATGGGCTTAAGTCTCTCAGGGTGCTGTAAGTATCATTTGTTCACTGTTGTGGGGATTAATTGTATGCGGCCACCAGTGACAGCAGGATTTTTAATGAACAGATACTTTCACTTGGCTCACTACATTGCACGCGTTTTGGGACAATTTGCTACAGTGCACTTGCACTGAGATGTGAAATAGCCTGTTGCATAACCGTTGGTCCAAATGACTGTTGAGGGTTATTTCTGTTCTTTCTGAGCTTTTAAATATTTTAAATTTGAGCTTTAAATAAACACTGGTTTTGAATATTCTGGAAATGGAAGCTACTTATAAGAGGCCCAGTTATTACGTGCTTTTGCATATTGTAGCAGGATATATAGTAACCGTTAAATTGCATATGCTCTGATCATCATTGTAGCAAAAACTGGGAATGAGAGTGCTGAGGACATGAATGTAGGGCAAAATGTAAAAGCAATGGGGGAGAAGCTTCGCTTTCCTTCATTGGTTATGGACTAGGATGTGGAGAAGAAACTATAGCTAACGGCTTGTGCATTAGCTATATTTGCATATTTGATGTTGATTTATTGAACATCCTCCCCATTCGCCAAATCCAGGACTCAAGGTGGTATAAATTTATACCACAAATAGGTGATCTTTGGGGTGAAACCTACCAGAAGCACATAGGCTGTCCCTGGTTCATACAGTTTCCTCTCTTTTCCTCCTCATGCAATATAGGCTGTGTGCCATTCTGAGATAATGTGTCTTATGGCCAACAGGTGGAAGAGGGAGCAAGGGTGACTGGTAGGCTTCTTGGAGACTGAGTATACCTGACTCACATAAACCATGAGCTGCCACTTGATGATACAGAAAAAGAATCTACAGAGTTTGCTGAGGGCAACTTCACACGTGATGAGTTCCAACAAAGATGCCAAGTCCACAATGAATCTTAACCACCTCTTTGAAACTACTACAAAATGTTAACTAATAGCTTTGGGAGGTTGTTTGGGAGACAATTCACTACCTTTAGTAATTGATTGGTATATAATTTTGTTCACAACTAAGCAAGAGCTAAGTTGTGGTCAAATCAATATTACTTGTATGCCCCCAACACAAGGAAAGAAAGTGATTAATAAGTAAGGGTCAGTTTTAAAAATTCCAGAAGCTGGCTCCTTATTTACTTGAAAGACCTGCTTCATCATATCTTGGAATGCCTCTTGCTTTGAAAGAAATAACATGGAGCTTTTTCAGTCCTGTATGGAAGGGAAATGAAGCATGAATGAGTATTTTCTCTTTTGGTGTGTTTGGAAACCTCCAGATTGATTTGATTTATTATGGTCTACAAAACTCTGGTGTCAGCGACAACCCTCGCCACATGTCATCTACGTTGTTATTAAAAATCAATTCTCCTGAGTGGGAAAAATGCTTCCGAGCGACAGCACGCAATCTGTTAGTGTCACTTATTTATTGTCAGGGTTCCCAAGAGAACCCCAGTAAGAAATAATCGGCAAAAGAAATTTGACATTTTCAGGTTTCTTTTTAGAAAGGACACATAACTCATTGTCCATCTGGATTTGATGTGCAGGTAACCGGTCTCCTTCATGCATGAACCACTCCTTTCTTAATTGTTTTGTTTGCTAGGAAGCATGGTCTGTCAATATTAAATAGGGAAATTATCCTGTCAGAATGCCCTCCTGAAAACTAAATTTAACATAGGTGTCATAATATCTCCTAGCACATCTTCATCTGTTACATTTTAGGTGATTTTTTTAAAAAATACGTACAACTAAGGATGTGAGCATAACAGAAAAAACATGTATTATAAAGGTATACCCATAAGAAAATTGGGATTGTGTAGAACTCTTCATTGACTGTACATTTTGTACAATGTGTAATGTTCCCCACAAATGCAGTGTTGGTCCTCCATCCTTCCCAAAATAGGTCACTGGAATTTCCCAAGTGAAAAGACTTCAGTGTTTCAATGTTAGTTAGTTTGCCTTGGTTATTTATAACACACCATAGCACGACACAGAAAAAACATGCAGATCATCAGTGTCACATGCTTACCTGTTTTAATATATGTTTCCAATGTGTATGCACTGAACTAGCAGTATATAACCAAATGCATAGCTGAATTCACTAGGTTTAACCCAAATTAATTAGTTGCACATAGTTCTCATTGCAATCAGTGAAAATTAAGTTATGACTTGGCAGTTTCTCCAGTTTTAGTGAGACTTAGTTCACCTAAGGGGAGTATGGTTCTAATTCAAAGATGAGCCTGTTACAGGAGATTAGAATTAGGCACAAACCTCTTCTTTTGGCAGAAATCACCACCTGTCAACAAAAATTCTTTCCTGCCAAGTGGCAGAAACCTGCCGGCTGGCAGAACTCTGCTGGCTGCTCTCAGAAGGGTTAGGAAAAAAATAGGAGACAAAATAGTCAGGAGCCAGGCTATACATCCAAACTTTCTCCAGCCCAAGGCTGCAGCCCCAGTATCAGCACTGAGGCAAGATGAAGGTAATTTCTAAGTAAATAATTTCCAACACCCTTAGCTCAAGCATAGTTTGGATTCAGAACAGATTCAGATTGCCTAGTGTCAAGTCATTGAGGCCACAGCCATTTTGCCCATTTGAGATTGCACTGGGTCCAGCCCATTGGTGATATAGGCAATACAATGTCAGAGTCATGGGAGTGTGTTCAATTTTTTCTGGGGATCGAAAGTCATGTGAACACAAAAAATGGTCAGAGGCAACCTTTCAACAGAAAGTTATTTGCTCTACATTTTGCATCATGGCATCTTTAAGTGTTAGAATGGGATTGCGCTTGTTGTGAATAAAGCTTCCCAGGTAACACCTTACTACCTTAAAAAATGTAAAGTGCTTGAAATATATTTCTTCCTGTATTTTTGATAACAATATTTAAACTCTCTTTTTAAGATCAAACTTAAGTTAAATGGTCTGTGGCTTCTCTGAACTATGTTCAACACCTTCTTGTTTTAATTTCATATGAGCAAACTATTACAGAAAGCGAAATATTATTTTACTATGTTGCTCTTCAAAGAAAAACAGTGCAGACAAAAATGAAACAATGGAGTGGATTTAGCCTTTTTTTTTCATGTATAAACAAGTGCCAAAATTAGCCAAAAGAATAAATTGAAAATCAGTTTTCCTTTGCTTAATTGTGTTTCAAACTGAAGTTTGAACCAATTGAAACAAAAGAAGATCTTTATAATTCAAACAATACAGTGCCTGTGCCAAGATTTCTAGAGTTAAAGTACACAGCATGTAAATAAATCCTAATATTAATAATGAAAAATTAGTATCTATAACAAATTAGCACCAATTCAGTATTAAATCTGATTCTGATTCAGTATTAAATCTGGACAGAATCTTTTCTTCTTGCTAAAAAATGTTTCTTCCTAAAGATAACAGCTAAAATGTTAAAATGATACCTGCTTAAACTAATCTATTAGGAAAAGCCAAACAAAGAACAAATGTATTTCACTTCTTATCAGTCAGCCAGGTATCAAGTCACAGGATTATGTGGTTAAATCTAACATGGGTTGCTACTTCACTCAGAACCCAAAAGTACAGCTCTTGCTAGTTCATTTCCTATTCTGAGTTAAGTAGTAATCCCAATTAGCTCTCTAGTGAGCATAAATGCTTAATAAATGTGAACTGCTGTTCCATTTGACCTTTGGAATTTGTGCTCCGGAGGGGTACAGGTTAAGTATGATTATTCCGTCAGAGCATCCGATCTGCACCATTGTAACTCTTCTTTCAATGTGGTATCGTTGTGGTCTTAGAAGAATTTCTCACTTGGACAAGTTCTCAGACCCTTTTAGGTACTGGAAGAAGTATATGATGCTGCAAACCCTTGTGTCCTCTCTGCAAATGCAAGAGTTTTTCATTAATATTCTGTTTTCCATGTGATTGCATGTTTGCATTCTCATGAAAGGCTTGATGAAAGAGATGAGGCTGTTATGTGTGATTTCCCGATTCTCTTACTAAAAATTATTTTTTAAAATAAATCATGTTATTTTTCATTTCTGAAGGTGACAAATATACTGTTTCATGTGTGATAGGTCTTGAAAAATAGTTAAATACACCTCTGTCTCTCAACACAATATTTGGTGGGGTTTATTTTAATGTCATATTATTCCATCTTGTTCCAGGACTCTTCATGGCAATGATATTTCCAGTGTCCCTGAAGGGTCTTTTAATGATCTTGTGTCACTTTCCCATCTGTAAGTATTATAACCTTCAATGGGGTGTTGTTATCTTCTACAGGTTAGAGACACTGTACACATAATTTTACTCAATTGGTATAGTTATTTCATGGTGCAGTTCACTTTTTAAGCATTACATCTGTGCAAAATTCACTCTCAGAACAAATATGAAAACAGTCTAGCTGGATGGCATTTTGAAATGTTCAGCAGTACAACTGAATAAAATTTTAACAAAACATAAATAAAAATTTTAAAAATTTAAGAGAACCTTCACATCTGGTCTATTGTATTTAAGTTTCAAAATTTCAGCAGAATGTTTTTTTTAAAAAAAAGGTAGCATGTTGAAATTCTCAAGCTGGGTGAATGGATGTACAAGTCAGTGCTTGATTGTATGGGCTTGTTGTCTGTTTTGTTCAGGGCCTGTAAATGTTTTGTTTTGTTTTTCTGCTATGATGCTGGTATCTCCCATTGCTATCTGTGAATCCTGGAAGATATTATCCAAAAAGTAACTTTTTTTTGGAAGCTCTTATGTTCTACATTCTCCCTAGAAGCTTAGAAATGTATTTTTCCATCTATCAAGCTGGATTTATCTCCCACTTTTCCCTGTTGTTAGAAGAAAGACAACAGACACAATGATTTGCACTGTTTTGCAATGTGGAACAGAGGGGCACTTTTTTTTTTTAATATGTGTTTCCTGAAAACAACAAACATAATTTTCTTGAGATAATGAAAGATTTTTTTTCAGTTTAACGATTGAATTCAGATCATTAACATTCCAAGTTATAATTTTAAGCTTCATCTTCACTTATCTTTAGTCAGGATCTGTTCTTCAAAGTCAAGATCAATAAGGCTTGTTTCTAGACATTCAGTGTCTTCTAAGTTTGCTGTCTGTTTTAATTGAGATTCAAAGTCTGGTCATCTTTCCATTGACAGTTTTTCCTCTTCCTTTAACACTGAGTCCATATTCATAGGGGGTGATTTCATCTTATCTAGGTCAGTTCGATGCCTTCATAAAAAACCTTGGGCTTTTTCAATAGAATTTAATCTATGCCTCTGACCATTAAAGGTAAAAAGAACCCCCTCAAGACGGTCCCATCTAAAGACTATCTGATTATCTTTTAACTTAGATATGAGAAAGTCATAGTCTTTCATTTTTCACAAAATTCCTACTGGAATTTCTCATAGTAGAATCAGCCATTTACCAAAATCTTCAATTGGGGTTTTATTATGCTCCTCCAAAATCTTGTCTCGAATAGATTTCCTACTAAATTGTACTACCACATCCCTAGGTAATCCTCGTTTCCTGGCACTGAAGAGTTAGCTCTATAAGTTGTATGTATTTCACCATTAATGTCTTCTTCTGCTACTTCTAGGAACTCAGCCAGTAATTTTGCTATCCTTTTCCTGAGTTCCTCATTGGATTTTTCCTCCAGGTACTGAATTCTAATCCACACTCCATCGTTTTTGCTCAAGTACTGTGAGTCGATCAAATTGTTTGTCCATATCAGTTGCAGAAGTATCCATTCTCTTTTTATAGTAGAAATTTCTTTCATATTAATTTCTACATCTTTTCTATTTTGGACTGTATCTTGTTTAAACTGACCAAGGGTTTCTTGCACATCCAGCATTTGTGTTTTCAGTATTCCTAAATCTTTCCCTATTTCAAGTATGTGAAGTCTCATTTCCTCCAAAATTTTTTTTTTTTTTTTGGATAATCCAGAGGCTCATCAATTGAATCTCTTCTTCCTTGAGGGTCAGTAACTCTAACCTTGCCTGACCTCATTTTTGACATCTTATACTTAGTCCAGTACCACTACAGAAATTAGGGTCTTTCCAATTGTTTAATTGTTGTTGTTACATATGCTAGTTTGATTAAGTTAATGCTTATTATATAGTGTTAGGGTTATGAGTTTACCAATTTCTAGAATTATGAATTGTTTATATTACATTACATTAATTTACAAGAAGTTATATTTCTCACTAGCATACACAGATTTGATATGTCTGCAAAGAATGAATACACCTAATTTCCTTAAATCATCTACAACCTCTGATCGTTACTGATTGGTAATCTGTTTTGATATTTATATTTCATAATTATTAAAAAATATAATCACTTATTAGTTAACAATTAATTAATAGGCAGTTAATGATCATTAGTCAATTAAATCAATTAAGTCTATGACAATATAAATAATAATCTGTTAGATGCGTATTATATTGTTATACCGTTATACTGCAATCACCACCTAGGTTAAATTATCTGAATTGTCAGTTCATTTATTTTTTATTCCATATAATCAAATCAATTTGCTCTATTTCTGTATAGCAATAACCCTTTATATTGTGCATATAGAATAAATCAAAACTAAGTCAGATATAAAGTTGAAAACAGCATACACCAAATCATTTATCAAATTTAAAGTCAATTCCTAAATCAAATCAATGTTCAATCAATATTATATCAGTAAAGTGGGTGATTCTCCAGAATAATGTCCATATATTACACAAATACCAAGTCCAAAATAGGTTCTATGTTAGATTCAGAATCCTTCCACTCTTCTTCTTTTTTTCCCCTTTCCCTTTTTCTTTCCTCCCTTTTTCTCCTGTTGCCTTCTCTTCTTTTCACTTCTTTTCTCCTCTATGCTCCCATTATTATTTCTCTTAGGTTCTTAAACAACAACTAATATTATATTCTTTTTTCCTTCTTATGTTCTTTCTTCAGTAACTTTCGAGTGTATCATCAAACAGTTCATGGGGTAGAGATGCAATATATATACAAATTCAAGTTGGCAATAGCTCCATTCCTTCCTTTCTTCCTTATTTCTCAGATATAGCCAATGTTCTTATTAACACATACATGTAATACAACAGTTCACTGAGTTTTAGTAGTTTTACAGTCTGTCTCTAATATCAAACAGTCAAAGGGAAATAGATATTGGATTTCCCCAAAACTGCTCAGCTCTGTAGCTTTGTTTCTCAAAAATGCACAAGTCCAGAAAGGGAAGAGTATATTCTAATGCTCATCCATCACAAAACCTCAAGTGAGAATTCCTCTAGCATGTATCAAATCTCTGAAGCTTTAGTGTTTTGGCGTTGTAGCGCTTTAGAAGCTTTGCATTTGGCATTTGACATTCCCCTTTAAGTCAGTAAGTTTGGGAAGAGAAAAGAAGAAAAAAACCAGCAGCTGGCAGCTGCAAAACAAATGTCATAATTCTACAATAAGTGGCAAGAATAAAAAATAAATTTCTAATTGGTTAGTTGCTTGGGATTTCCTGCCGCTTCTAGTTTGCCTTCCAATTCGTCTACAGCCAAAAAAAAGTTTATTATCTCTTACTTAGAAGAGACGAGGCATGTCCTGTAAGACCTCACAATTTCTTACCGCAGGTTGGTCTTTAGAAGGGAGGTCTCGCTGTCCTTTTTGTAGGTCTTCCAATTTGGTATAATAAGAATGGTATTGTTATATTTACCAAAAGAAAGCTTGGAAAAGATTCAGTGGCTGGGATCATGGAAGAAGGGAATTCCCTCACCCTCCCTTCTGCTGCAGGTGAGCTGTCAATGGCGGCAGCAGTCTCCGTTTGCTTCTTCTACTTTGACCTTCCACGGTCGGCAGAAAGAAGTCAGTCTAGGCTTTGTCGCCTGTCCACCCCTAGCCAGACCTTGCTCTTCTGGGGTACCAGACAAACTGCAGTCTTCAGAATGACATGCTGAAGATCGTGGCTCCCAGCTCTCGCAATCAAACCGGAAGTCAGTTTTCAACCCAGATGTGGACAAGGTTCTTTTGCTTTATGGATACTATGGGGATCATCCATGAAATGTTAAATGAACCACACTATAATGTACATTTGCTGTTTACAAATACAATATTAAGTATTTTAAAAAGCTTCTGTTCTCTGCCATATCTCAGACCTAGTTTTTGCCTGTTTGTTTTTAATTTTGTTTTCTTCAGGGGGAATAAGTGTTCTGTAGGTAACCCATCATTATAAGGAAGGCTGAGGAACTGACTTAAAATATTACATGTATGTAGCTTTTAGATACAATACAAAATACCAGGAAGCAATAAAAGAGAATGCTGAAGTCCAGAAATATTTGATTCTTTGTGAAAATTATCATGACTTAGTTAGCATCTGTCTTTGATTACTGAATCCTTGGAGAGTGGGGAATGAGTAGAGGCAGTTGTTCACCATTTGATGATATAACGGTCGAAGTAGGTACCTACATTAAATTTATGTACAACGTGATCATGTTTTACAACTAATTGTTAACTTAAAAGTAATTTTAATAAGGCCCAATGGCGTTTCTTGAAGAATTCAATGAAATTCAAAGTCTTCCACTCCAGTTGAGAAATCTGATGTCATAATCAAATTTGAGTCGTTCTAAAATTTCTTCCCCAGAATAAATTATCATCCTAATGATGATAACCACCATCTACAAATGACCTCCTCCAGGGAACCATTACTTAAAGTAGAAGGAAGCTTTGTCCAGTAAGGAACTTGGAAACAGAGAGACAAAGACTTTGGAATAGATTGTTTTTATTTCATGTCCAAGAGATTTTTGTAACTTCCGCTCTTGATTAGCTCCTTGACCCTCATTCAGCTTCCTTTATTCACCCAAACTCCATTCCAAATAATGAGTATAAAACAAGAATGCCTCTTTCTGGAGTAATATATATTCTGGGTCAATTTATTAGTTCGACTGTTTGAATGACTCCCATGACTGGTAGATTATCATACAGGAAGTCAAGTCATAGAAGTCATCTAAACATATTTGGATTTTTCCTGGAATTTATGCTAAGTGTAAATATTTTCCATTATCATCAACAGCTCAGGTTGGGAGCCTCTAAAACCTGAATCCAATTACTAATCCCATCTAAGTGGTAATTTACAACTAACAGTTGATTCTGTTAGTTTATTCAGGTTGATCTTTTTTAGGTGAACAGCTTTGACATCTGCTACATCATAAGCAGAACCAAGCAAATATGTAAAGCATGCAAAATTCAAATTCATTTATTATTTTAAATTTACTTTATCTCAAAAGCTTGGTATAGCTGACCATATGTTAAATCATAAATCTATTCCTGTTATGAAGATCTCCAAGTCCATTCCTGTTGTGAAAACTTAAACATAATAGTAACTTTTATCTTTGCAATATTTCAATTGTATTAGGACCCATATATTGTAGATTTAAATAGTGAAAGACAGTCTGGCTATCCTCCTTTGAGCAGGAAGTGAAAAATAATTATGGTTATATTTCTGTTTCCAAAAGGCATCAATTGCCCTGGCCAAAAAAAAAAAAAAGTCTAGTTTTTCTGTCTGGTTTTCATAAACTTGCATTAGTCACCTCAGCTGCCCACTTTTGCCTTCTGTGTCAATGAAAAATAGAGCAAAACTGGTCCAGATAAAGTAAACCAATTAACTGCGTGTCAAAGTTTTGACTAATGATAATGTTTGGATTTTAACATCCCAAGCACATTTGGATTTCAAATGTAAAGGTAAAGCACTTACTATTCTGTATAATTATGTGGATGAGCAAATACAATTGGGATGCTATAATATAGATGTATAAACTGTATCCCAAGAACACATTCAACATGTAAGGGCAAACACCAAGTTAACTTCTTCTCCTTCATTAATCTATTTAACCTTCTGCCTTCTGGCTGTTTTCTCATTTTCCCTTCTCGTGTAAAACATTCTCATGATTGAATCCAGGGCTTAGAAACTATGCCTCATAACATGTGCAATCCTTTGCATCTCTGTATATGTGTATCATTCAGGGTTTTGTTTCAAGGTTTAGTTTGCCAGGGCTTCCACTTACAGCCTCTTTCTAGAGCTGCATCAATGACAACAATGATTTGATTGCTTCACAGCACGTGCCAATGGCCTGTCCTTTATTACTGAATGGGTGAAATAGTGAAGTCTTGCAAACAAGGAAGTATCATGGGCCAGAACAGCCATAAGGTTTTTAGGGGTACTGGCAGATGACTGTCTGGTTTTAAAGTGCATCTCACTTTTTTAGCAATTGGATGGGAGATTATGATGAGCTGAGCTTTTCTTTGGACTTCAGTAAGCCACTATGTTTTTCTTTATCTGAATTGCTTGCAGCCAATGCTAGTGGCAGAGGAAACAGACAAATTTTCTAAGCAGAGTGGTAATAGTGTGCCATGTTGCAGTGGAAATCCATCATATTCTCCTTTGTTCCCACAGTGCAGTTTTGGGGTTGGGATGATCCAGGGATTCAGAGATGTGACTAGAGACTGATTCTGGTGACAGTATCACAGTTTATAGGGAGTCCCAAAGAGACATGAAAGCAGATGTTTTTAACCAAATGAAGAGGTAGTCGTGGCATCAAGAATGAAGGCAACTGGTTTATGAATATGGACCAGAAAAACTTTTCCTAATGAGCAAGAAAATTTTCAAGGAGGCGGACAGAGGAAAAATGTTTCAAGTGACAAGAAGCATGGCATCATCTTTAGATAATGTGCTATTCTGCTATCATCACATTCTGTACTTTGGTTAATAGTATTTGTAGTTGTTTTTATATATGTGGAGAACTGTAATTTAGAAAGAAGGAGAAGAACTGTGACAGCTGTTGGAAATTGTTGTCTTCTGCCTTTTTATTGTTCAGAATTATTGGTATCTTGTTTTTGTGTTATAGGCAGTTCCACATGCCCTTTGCTCAGAATTGAATGCCACCATTTTCAATAGGACTTACTTAGAAGTAGACGTGGGGAAATTTACTCCAACAAAAATTGTAGTTTCTTGTCAAATTGCAAATTCCTCAGTCAAATTTTAGACAAGGATTCTTCTTTTCTTGAGATCTCATTGTGTACAAAGTGTTTTCACATGGATCGTGCACAGTCACAGTGTTGTGTTCCTGTTCTTGTTTTTCTAATGTGACATACTGTTTTAATGCTTGTTATGGAGCTGGAAGGAGCAGTTGTGGTGTTAGGGCTTGTGGCATTAATGCTCGCACATCGAGCCCTGTGGTTTGGAGCAGTAAAAGAGTCACCAGCAGCAAGTCCTTTGTCTGATAATGCCAGTACTCAAGTTGAGCAACATGGCCTTAGTTGAGGAAGTTATTGGACACTTGGATACCTAAAGGATCTAAGCCACACCCATGAGTGAGAAAGAAATGTTGAACAAGGAGTGGATACTAACTATGTGACTGTTTTGTCAATTGTGCTTTGCTGGCTGAAGGATCTTAACTCTTAAGCTTTTATACTGATTGGTTTAGAAACAGTAACTAAAGAGTTAATGTGACATGATTCCATGAACATGAATATGAATATTGCAAACCTGATGTTTACACTTCCTTCAGGAAGAAAGGAATCAAACTGACCATAAAAATGTGCAGAAATGGTAGATCTATAGCTGCTTGGTCGTGTAGCCAATGTAGAAACCGAACATAGAAATTAATTCATAACCCCTGACTCTCTTAATTTTTGAATGTCAGTTGCATCAGTGTAACAAAATAAGAGTGCAAAGAATGGTACTCTTGTAAATCTTGAAAGTAATAAAGGAATAAACATGAAATTTCCATTGTTCCATTTCACTCTTAATATGCTGTATTTAATTCATCAAAATGTGTAATTAAATGTGTATAGAATTCTAGAGCTGAGTGTGTGAGTGTGCATCTCTACTCATAGATAGTAGGTCAAAGTCTGTATGAATTTATAAATGGGGATATAAATTTGGCCCCTTTAAGGAAATGTTTCTATTTCACTTATTTAATTTTGATGGATGAACCCCTGCCAGTAATTCAACTCATGAACTCTCAGCATGAATTTGTCTAGGGCAGGAATGTTTAATCAGTCACGTCTGTGGAATTAAATCAACAACATTAGTGGAATTTCATCTGTCAGTATTCCATCTGTTTTCCACCACCACCCCAAGAAAAGTTTTAGCTGGAACTATATTTTCAGAAATGATATGTGTTATCTCTAATGGAAAAAGTCACCATCCAAAATTATTTTCTTTCCTTCTTTTTTCCTCTCTTTTTTGAGGTGTAAACAATTTCTTAACCTTCTCTCTAGGGGCTGAACTCAGCTTCATATTTTTCCTCCACAGGAACCAGTGCTAAGCACTCCTGTGGAGTGAAAACATAATGTCAAAGCTAGTCTAAGATCACAAATTTCATTGCCCTCTGTCTTTAGAGTAGTGTCCTAAAATATTCTTCTTGGGTTTGTAGGAGTTTTTATTCTAATTAATTCAGATTATGTTACACTAAAATTATAAATGGTAGATGGACTGAGACAAAAATGCTCAGTAGCATTTTCATGTATATTTGTTAAAACTTTTCAGCACTGTGTCTAGTAATTAGGCATTCATTTCTTGTTAACTCCCTTGGACTTTCTCTTAGAAGTCAAAGTGAACCTCATAGTGAATATATCTGCCTGTCAAGCCCAATGCCATGATGGTCTCTGCATCAGCTAGGAACAAATGCTTTGACCTGAAGCAGATATAGAGCGAGCGAGAGAGCAAGAGAGAGAGAGAGAGAGAGAAAGGAAGGAAGGAAGGAAGGAAGGAAGGAAGGAAGGAAGGAAGGAAGGAAGGAAGGAGTGTTACTTCATCAAGGCTGCGATCCTTTATCCATTTATAAGCTTCATTGAATTCAGTGAGACTTACTTACAAATACATGTGGGCTGAAATCCTGTACAGTTCCATGGGAATAATTCTTTTCCACTCAGTGGTGTTTACTTTTGTGCAGTTATTTACAAGATTGCACTGTACAAAACAGGAAATATCAAATTACAAAAAAAAGTGATGAAGTAACTAATATCCACCCAGAATATTATCAAGCTCACATAATCCTTTACTTGGCATCATGAGGATAAATCTGGGTATTTAAAATAGTCAACCTGATCTTGTGATAGGATATGAATTATTAAGACTCAACATTAGTGACTTGTTATGTGTTGCGGCGATTGAAAAACAGCCAAGAAGGTGAGGAACTACAGCAAGCAGGAAATCAAATTTTTTGATAGAAAAGCATGGAAAAGTTCTGTTAAGGGGTGGTTGTAATACACAAGCCTGTTCTATCCCCTATAGTAAAATGGGAGCCATAGTGCTTTATAGACTGAGTTTAGCTTGGGCAACTTGCCAACTAATGGAGATTAGGGAATGGAAAGGAAAGGAAAAAGACCTTGTGAAACGATTAATAGGCTTTGGTGTGAAATAGTGTTTTTCTCACCTTATTTCACTGTATTCCTGGGGATCAGCCAATATCCTGATATCCCCTTGGAATATTTTCCATGCATGAAAGAGAGAGAAGAGGTTAATTACCACCTCAGTTATATGCATAACATCAAGTATAAGAAACAAAAATTCCTTTCCTTTATGCTTTAGGGTATCCCTGTGTGGGCTTCTGCTTCTAAGATCTTTCTAATTTTAGAACATGGATAGTCCTCTACACTGGTGCTTCTTAACCTATTTGGTATAGCTGACTGGCAGGTGTTTTTGTTTGTTTTTTCTCCTCAATATCCAAAGGTCTAGTGCCATATTTGTGTCCATTGAGTTACATTTGTTTCTTTCTTTCATGGAAATTTGCTGAAAAGGAGTAGGCAATAAATAACCTGTGGTCCATGGTCCACCAGTTTGGATAGCACTGCTTTTGTAATGTCCATAGAAGTAGGACAGGGAGCTTTGTTGAAAGGATAGAAGAAAGAGAAATGAGGTGCTGATACTGTCCAAATAGCTTATCAGAGATGAGCCATGAAAATTAGATACTTTTCTTCCAATCACTTACAGGTATACCTTAGTTATGGATGTGTTCCTGGGTTTTACTTCTTTAACAGAAACTTTAGTACCAGATTTAGAAATGACATGGAAATAATAGGGATAGGTTCCTATCACACCAAAAAGAAAAGCAGCTCAATATCTTTTAGCAGACCTTTTATTCAAAACTAACATTATGCACATGAGAAAAGAAACAGGTCAGGTAAGCCTTCTGTAAATAAACAAAAACATTTTGAACCTTTTACAGACTACTTGAAAGCATCTTCCAAAATGCATCCCATGATGATTTTTTCTTTCTTTCAACAGCCTCCACTTTTCTTATGATTTTCTGTTTTGCTGGCGAAACTTAAAAATCTATGCTTTTTCAACGTGCCAAGTAGCTGGTGAGGCAGTCTAATCAGTTCTCCCTCTGCCTCCCCCCGTTTTGCTCTTCAGAAATGCTCAGTAAGGGGTTCTTACCTTGCCTGTTGTACATAAGCTCACACAGTTACACTAGGATCACCTTGAATAGAATCCCATTCTTTCCCAGCTCCAGCTTTATTGCATTTTTCTGCTGCAGATGCATTTTTACTGCAATCCAACATTGGAGATCTATTTTTCTCCAGCCTTCCTTCACCATCCTCCCAATGTCCCCCCTCCCCCAAAAAATTCCAGCTAGACAGAAGACAAGAAAATGGGCTGGGCTCCTGTAAAAAAGAGTTTGTAAAAAGTAGCTTCTTTGTCAGCGGCTTTGTTAACCGAGGTGTGCCTGTATATTTGAGCATGTAATTGTATTAAAGTATTTTCAAATTGGGCAAAGAATTTTAGGGACCCTCTGAACAACCACGTGGGCTGAGTGTATATATTTATATCTTTTAACCTTCAGAGCACTTGGTACCAACCCTTTGCACTGTGACTGCAACTTGCGCTGGCTTTCTGAGTGGGTGAAAGCAGGCTACAAAGAGCCAGGAATTGCACGATGCAGCACCCCAGATGACATGGCTGACAGGCTGTTGCTAACAACACCAACCCACCACTTCCAGTGTAAAGGTAGGTGCAAGCTTTTGATGGTCAGCATACTCTCTGTTAGTTACATTACATGCATGTTTCCTCATCATACAATGCTGCCTTACACCAGCTGTCTGGTTCAGTATTGCTTACTCTGTCTGGAGAGGGCTGTACAGAAATTCCCAGTCTTTCATATCATCTCTTATCTGATGCTTTTAACTGGAGATGCAAGCAGTTGAATATGGGACCTTTTGGATGTATTACATATGATTAATATAGATGCTGAGCAGTAGTACTTCTCAGGAAATAGCCATCACTGGCATCACTACCATGAGGATGGTCTCCTGTTTGTAATGTGCTAAAGTGCTAAAACTGTACTCAGCCCTTATTGATTAAATTAACAGTTATTGTTACCTGACAGAAATCATGGTGGGAATATTTTCTTAAATGGGAAGCTACTGAGGTCTTCAGACTTTGAACACTTTTGGTTTTCATATCTATAGGCATATCTGTACGCATATCTGTCTTAACATTTACGTTAGTTTGAATATAATAGAACATAATTGCATCAAGCAAACAGCCGCTTACATTTCAAACAGTTTACTGAGGTTAAAACACACGCACATGTGCTTTCCAAATTGAATAGTTTTCTTTTTGCAACATCCTATGAGGCTCTCTTCTCTGTGTGTGTTTGTTTTGATGTATTTTTATGTTTTTAATTACTGTTTACATTTGCAGTCTTTTTTTTAATCTGCCAAGAGAGAAAAATCATATTGAAAGGGATCTGCTTACCATTTGTAAATAAGAAACATGACACTCCAAATACTATACTGGAAAATAAATTTGCATAAATGTCAGACCTAATAACAAGATCTAATCTACACTGGTATGGAGTTACTACCATTTAGTCATACCATGTTATGCTTCAAGGACGCCAGAAGCTCTTCTTTGGTTATTGTAATGATGCAGAGGAAAGCATGAAGACCTCAGAAATCTATATTCTAGCTGCAGTGAAATGGCTCTTGTATCTAAATCAGTTGTTTCTTTGGCTGTGGCACTTGTGGTTTATTCCTATAGTGGTCCTAGAATCCCTGAACACATATAGGACATTTAGTGCTGAGAGAGCAGAACTCTGTCTATATCAGAAGATCCTGAAGGAACAGAGAATTGACATCAAGGGATGGGTGCCTGGTGTCCCATCTTCCACCATCTCTTAAGCTCTAGGCCAAGGGGAAACAAGTACAAAGCACCTTCCTTCCTTAAGTCTAATGGCCATTTGTACTCTTTGTCAGAGTTCCATGCCAACCTAAAGGGAATGAACGTGTCATTTTCAAGTTTTTGTTTCTCTAGCACAATGTTTAATCAAGTTTTCAACTAATATTTGTCAGGCAACTTAAGAAGTTCTCCCTCTCTCATCTGTGAGTGTTCCATTTCTCTGTCCCACTGGTCAGTGTGAAGCCACTCACTTTATTGTTGAAGAGAATGCTGTAAATCTTTCAGGTGGTCTATAAAAGTCTCCATGTCCATGTACATTCCTTATTTCAATTCAGATTCTATTGAAATAAGTATCTGACCTGTGGCTCCTTAGTTTTTCTTTCAGTTAAAAAAATGTTACCACGAAAAACTGGGATCACGAACATTTCTGAAGTGAAATGAATATATATGATAATTCCCCTGATGACCATGTTTGGGGACTAACTGTACAGGCAACCACTGAATAGTGCACAATATGTAATACAAGAAAAATACTTTAAATTTCAGCAGACATGTTTACTTCTGTCCGCAATGACTGGCAATAATTGTTATCTTGGTCTCTTTTCAGGGGCTGTTGATATCAGTATTGTGTCAAAGTGTAATCCTTGTCTATCCAGTCCCTGTAAAAATAATGGGACTTGCAACAATGATCCAGTGGAGTTTTACCAATGCACTTGCCCACTTGGCTACAAGGTATGATAAGAGCTGCATGGACTTAAGTTACAGTGGCTCCTTGAGTACTGTTAATGTGATAGTGGAAATTACATTTATGGAGAACAACCTACAGTAAGCATATGCATTCGATAGTGGCTAATATGGAACATGTTCTCCCCTAGGAAGAATGCAGGAATGTTCTAAGGGATACTTCCTAGGCACCCTGCTTTATCTCTGAATGACCAGCCAGGGAAAAATACTACTCTAATATGCACAGTGCAAATACATTTTAAATATGTTTCATGGTCTTTGATTCACTCTGTAGGTTAATGTAATGCAAAAGTACTGATGCTTCCATACGTGCCTAATTCTGTTGACAGAGATTGATGGGTGGAATAGATCCATATTGTAAAGCTGGTTAGGGTAGTGGAAAGAACAAGATGCAAGCACAAGAACAATTAATACAAAAGACTTGGGAGAAACTGAATAAGCTCACACACACACTATCTGACATTTTGAAACAGATTTTTGAACAAAAGTGACATTTTACAAGTTCAAATGTGAACCATATGAAAGGAGCACTTTGTACCAAGCTGTGCTCTACCAGAGTGTCATGCTAATTCAGTAACAATACCTTGCTTCCTTTTCACTAGCCATCAGCAAATGCGGTTATCCATCTGGAAGCTATTTCCTTTACCTTGATAAATTGTCCTAAATCTGCCCTCTCAGTATTTGTTGTTCCTTGTTTGATGTGGATGTGAAGAAAATCTTATATCAAAGAATGAATTGCTACATCACTGGGGTGGCAGGACCCTAATAACTGGGCAAGAGACTTGAAATGATTTTTTTTTTTATTATCTTTATTTTACTAAAAAAACAAAACAAAAAACAAATATATAAGTAAAACATTCATTATGTCTTGTCATTACATAAATTCCATCATCACAATAAATCTTACATACATTTAAAAAAAAGAAAAATTACAAATATAAACGTAATCTAATTAAATCAATACACAATTTAATACTATCTTTTATTAATACTAACACTTACTTTATTTTTTATACCTACTTACCCTCCTTCCCTTATTCCTCTTCAAACTTTGAGGATAGTTATACAATACTTGTCCTTGACCAACATTTACTACACTATTCACTGAATAATACCACTACCTTTCATGTAATTTCAAAGTTTATGTTCTAATTTCCACTTCTGAATCTCCAATTCTACAAATTTCTTAATTATTCCTTCCCCATTGGGCTTCCCAAGGGGGTTTTACTAAATTCCATTCTTCGGTAATCAACGCTATCGATCTATCATTTATTAATGATGTGAGTTCGTCCAATTCCCATAAATCGTACAATTTCCATAGCCAATCCTCTACGGTAGGTATTTCCTTCGACTTCTATAATTTTGCAAAAACTAGTCTTGCAGCTGTTACCATATAAATCATCATTTTTCTCAGTGAGTTCTTTTTACAGTATCTATCATCCAACATATTCAATAAATATATTTCCGGACTTCTAGGAAATTTAATTTGTAGTGCATTAACAATACATTCATGTATCTTTCTCCAAAATTCCTTAGCTTTATCACATAACCACCATAAATGATAAAACGTCCCTTTCTTTGAACATTTCCAACACGTATCTTTTATGTTCTTACTTATTTTAGAAATTCGTACCGGTGTATAATACCAATGATAGAAGAGCTTGTAATAATTTTCTTTTAAGTTAATACAATATTTCTTCACATCCCTCCATGAATCTTCCCATTTCTGTAACGGGATCGAATGTTCCAGATTCTTTGCCCATCCTATCATATTCTCTTTAATTGTTTCATCTTCCAAATGCCAATTTAATAACAGTTTATATATTCTACCTAACAAATGGTCTAAACCCGGTTTTAACAATTTATCAAATTCCTTCTCCCTTGTTTCAATTCCCTGTGTCTTCTTATCCATTTTAAATCTTTCCTCTAGTTGCCTTTGCAGTAACCAATGAGAAATAATACCCAGCCTAGCCAATTCCTCTTTATTTTTCCAAATTACATTTTCTCCTTGTATTTTTAATAAGTCTCTGTAAATTATCCATTTATTTAATTGGGGCTTCTCTCTTCTGTAAAATGTCTCATGTGTTGAAACCCGCAGTGGTATTTTCCCCATATAATTTACTTTTATACTGTAACCAAACCTTCAACAATGTTCTCCTTGTAACATGATTATTAAATTCCTTGTTTACCTTTACTTTATCATACCATAAATAGGCATGCCAACCGAAATAGAGATCCGCCCCTTCTAAATTCATTAATCTCCTATTTTCTAATTTAATCCAATCTGTTGTCCAGCAGAGGCAACTAGCGTGGAAATACAGTTTTAAATCTGGTAGTCCTAATCCCCCTCTTTCTTGTACATCTTTTAACACCTTCCATTTTATTCTGGGTTTTTTGCCATTCCAGACAAACTTCGATAAATCTTTTTTCCATTGATTAAAGGGTACATCATTTACGATAATCGGTAAATTTTGAAACAAAAATATCATTTTTGGTAAAATGTTCATTTTCATTGTTGCAATCCTTCCCGTTAAAGATAAATCCAATTTTGACCATTTCTTTAAATCCTCCTTTATCTCCCCCCAAATTCTCTTATAGTTATTATCAAACAACTCCGTACTTTTACCAGTAATATTAATACCCAGATACCGTACTTTCTTTGATATTTTAAGATTAGTTAAACCTTCAATTTCCATCTCTTCTTTTTAGAAATATTCTTAATTAACAATGTTGTCTTTTCCATGTTTACCTTAAAACCTGAGAGTCTCCCATGTTCCTCAAAAACCTTGATCAGTCTTAACACACTCATGATTGGGTCATCCAACATAACTACAAGGTCATCCGCAAATGCCCTTAACTTATACATTTGACTTCCAATCTTTATTCCTTTTATTTCCGAATCTTGCCTAATCTTATTATTTAATATTTCTAATACCATTATAAAAATTAAGGGGGATAATGGACAACCTTGTCTTGTACCCTTCCTAATTCCAAATTTCTCTGACATTTCCCCATTTATAACCAATTTTGCTGTCTGATTATTATATATCCTTTTAACCCAGTCGATAAATCTTTTCCCCATATCCATCTTTTCTAGTACCTCAATTATAAATTTCCATTTCATGTTGTCAAAAGCCTTTTCAGCATCTACAAAAACCAATCCTAATTTCTTTTCATTATGTTTGTGGTAATGTTCAATTATGTCCAATATTATTCTTACATTGTCTTTTATTGTTCTTCCAGGCAAAAATCCACTTTGATCCTCATGAATCCAAATTTTTAAAATCTTCTTTAATCTCTCTGCCAGGATAGATGTAAATATCTTATAGCCTATGTTTAATAAGGATATTGGCCTGTAATTCTTTACCTCTGTTTTTTCTTTTCCTTCTTTTGGAATTAAAGTAATTAATGCTTCTCCCCATGAATCTGGTTTATCTTCAAATTCCATTTCATTAAAAAGTTTACAAAGGGGTTCAATCAAATGGTCTTGAAATTCCTTGTAGTATCTTGCTGTATAACCGTCCGGCCCAGGTGCTTTTCCTATCTTTAATTTCTGGATTGCCGTTCTTATTTCTGTCTCTGAAATGGGTTTATTCAATTCTATTTTTTGATCTTCTTGAATTGGAGCTATTCCAACTCCATCTAAATATTTCTTCACTTGCTGAATGTATTCTTCTGTATCATCTGAATCATCAAACAAATCTTTATAATATTCTTGAAACATATATTTAATTTTCTTTTGTTCTCTAAATATCTTATCTCCTTTTCTAATCTCAGTAATTAGTCTCTTCTCTTTTTCTTCTTCAATCTATATGCCAACCATTTTCCAATTTTATTTGCATGCTCAAAAAATCTCTGTCTAGTATACTTAATCTTCTTTTCAATCTCCAATCTATCTTCCTTAGCTAATTGTTTCTGTAAAATTTTGATTTCTCTCAATAATTTCGTATTATTTGGATCTTTCTTCAAATCTTCCTCTTTTACTTTAATTTCTACCATTATATTTTGAACTTTCTGTTTCTTCATCTTTTTCTTATAAGCTTCCTGTTTCAAAAAAATACCTCTTACTACTGCCTTTCCTGCATCCCATACAATCTTATTTGATGTACCTTTTCCCATATTTTCTTTAAAAAAGAAGTCCATCTCTTGTTTTACCTTTTCTACGACTTTTTCATCCCGCAGAAGCTTGTCTTTCAAAGTCCATTTATACTCTCCCTTTCTCTCTTTCAACATCATCATAATAGGACAGTGATCTGATAATGTCCTTGGTAAGATCTCCATTTTCTTTATATTTTTACATAACGTCTTCGAAACCAAGAACATATCAATCCTCGACCATGTTTTGTGTACTTCTGAAAAATGCGTATACTCTTAAGATTTCCATATAAGTATCTCCACACGTCTGTCGCTGAAGTTACATCCATAAATTCTTCAAAAGTCTTTGGTAGTTTTCTTTTGGTGTTTTCCCTTTCTTTTTCAATGTTCTATCTATTTCTGGACTAATCACCCCATTCCAATCTCCACATAATATTATATCTTGATAATCATAGTCCAATATATCTTTCGTAAGTTTTTCATAAAAAGCCGATTTGTTCTCAAGTGGGCCATAAACTCCCACTATCAAAATCTTGTTGCCAATTACTTCCACTTCTACTCCAATCACCATCCCTCTATTGTCTCTGAATATTTCCTTTGCATTATATTTTTTATTTACGAATATTGTCACACCTTTTTTCTTTTTCTTAATTGTCGTAGAAAAATCCTGTCCCAATCTCAAATTCTTCACATATTTTAAGTCCTTATCCCTTATATGAGTGGACTTGAAATGATTTAATTGATCACACAGCAGTGATTTTTTTTAAAAATCTAGAATGTTTAATAATTCAGAATAATAGAAGCTGCAAGTCCTCAGACATGTATCTTTTGTCTCAGGTTAAAGTAGTCATTGATAAGACTGATGTTGGAGTGCTGAAGTTATTCAGCAGGATCTAGTGGTCAAAAGACTGTGAGATAATGGTTCCACTTATAGCTAAACAATGGGTGACTTAGGCCATTTCCACATGGGCATATTGCCCACGCTAGAGCAACCTCCCCAGGAGGTCTTCTTCACCGAGGTCTGCGCTAGAGCAGTTAAGAAAAGTGAGGTTCTAAACCTCAAACTGTTCTAGCGCAGACCCGGGGGTGGCGCTGTGAGTTTTATAAAAACCACCCTCAAAAGTGGTTTTTATAAAACTTACCCGCGCTGCCCCGTAGCAGCCCCCAGTCAAGAACTGCAGGGATACGGCAGCGCGCCCCTGCAGATCTGCCTGGGGGCGGGCTTCCAGCTGGCGCACCGTCCTAATTGGTGGAGCGCCGCCGGAAGCCGCCGGCCGCCATTTTGGGTGCCGCCAGGAGCCGCGGAGCGCCGCCGAAATTCGGCGGCGTTTGGAACGGTGGATCCGCGCTCTTCAGAGGGACAGAGCAACCCGCTCTCGGGTAAGCTCCGCCCCTGCGTGCGCAGCCCCATTTCAGCCCCCCCCAGTGAGGAAAGGGCCTTAGTCAGTATGTGACTTGGATGTTTCCCTGCTCCTTGATGAGCACATTAGTGCTTAACCATACATTAAAGTGAAGGGGAAGAAGGAAGGAATAGAATTAGAAGAAATAGAAGACCAATATCAATCTACATCAGAACTGGCAGTAAAGATAGCACATCTTCACTGTAAAAGTCTTCTGCTACATAAAAAATGTGTGTGTGTGTGTGTGTGTGTGTGTGTGTAAAACTTTGTTTAGACATACTGGAATTCAGATGTGCCAAGTGCAATTCTTCCACTAAAACATATGTGAATAGACCCTTAGTGGTCATATTATGTATTTTAAATGGGGGTATAAATAGAGATGATGGTGATAATGATGATGATCAGTATCATCACCATCATAATCTCTCAGGGATGTTTTGAAGAGAGACAAGGAAAAAGGCTGGAAACCTGAAGTTGCCTTTTGCCGGACCATATCGTTAGTCCACCCAGCCCAGTATTAATTTTTCTGACTCATTCCTAAAGGCCTCAGAGAGAGGTCTTCCCCAGTCCTGCTACCCATGCCTTATAGTTACTCTTTATGTAGTGATTGGGTTTTCTGTGCTACCCAAATCCATTATTTGAACACCAGTTCCTCTACTAACTTGATTTTTAGGAATGACCTCTGAAGTGGTATAAGAAGGAGGTGTTGTTGGTTGTAGGACTCACAAATATATTTTTCATTTTAAGCATTCCTGTGTTAACCCTCTTTATTTGTGTGAAAAATGTTTATATGCTTTGGAAACAAGATAAAAGCCACTGTTACTGAAGAATTGAACAATGGATCATTATTGTGGTGGCCCAGCTGGAAATCAGATGTATTTGAATCGTGTTACCCAAAGGCATGTGGTGACTCTAGATACAGTGGAATGGTAGAATGCTGAATGTGCCAGTGTTTCCTGCCAGGATTAGCAATGAATCTATCATGCATCGAATGGCAATTATAAGATCCTCAACTATGGCTTATTAAAGTGATTTACAGATTATAGCTTCAAAGCCTAATCAGTGATGATTCAATATGCAAATAGATGACTTTATCCTTTTTTTACACAACCGTCTTTGAAATAACATCATAAGATTTCATATCACCCAACAGCTAGTTAGCTAGATATATTGATAGACAGAGACAGACATATATTCCTCTTATAGTGGGATGATATATTCCTCTTACGTTCACACCATTGTAATCCAGCCCTGCACATGTTTTATTTCGAAATAGGTCATGCTAAATTCAAAGGGGCTCTATTTCCAAGTAAGGGTTGTATGATTGGAGCTGTAGGATTTCTCTCTCTTTAACAAAATATAATTGTATTCTGTAATTGGAAATGTCCTGGAGCAGGGAGAAAGAGTTCTGTCCTCTCCTAACCTATATAAACTCAGCGCTGGTGATATATGGAATATTTGATCCCACAAATCTATGCATGGTGAGCACATTTTTTTTACAAGTGCATCTTAAATAGGGGAAGTTGAATATATAACTATTTGAAAACTTCGTTTATAAAGCACATTCGGAAAGTATTGGTTTCTAAAATGAAGCAAAAGTCATTCTTTACCAAACCTGTCATGCCCATCTATTAAATTTTGTCAACTCCTTTGGTTATTTACTTATTTAAAAAGGCTGTGTACTTTCTTTGCAAATAAAATCCTTCTCAAGGCAGTTTACAGAATAAAAACAAGACCCTGTTTCCATATGTGTATCATTTCAAATAAATAGAATGATGCACAATCAAATCATTCTTTGATTCATTTCAAATAAAATTAACGTTTCATTAGCAGTTAGAACCGTAATATGTAAAATGTATAATATGGATCAGAATAAATTAAAAACAGAATAAAACATCAAGTTTTAAAAACTGCTTTTTAAAAAGAATCAAGGACAGAGCCAGGTGTCCCTCTTTAAGAATAGGGCAGCCACACGAAAGACTCTGTGCAGTTGTGTTCACCAACCTCTTAGATCTTACCAGCAGATACATGAACAGGGTAAAACCTGGATAGGACTTCAAACAGATGCAGTCTGGCCTTCAAATTGTTGTGTCTCCCTCTGAAAAGGAAGAATTGTAAGAGCATTTGGGGAATGGCCTTGCACAGAGGCAGACCAAAAATATATGCAGCTCAGTTGGAACTACCCTAGCTGCCCTCCCTCAGCTTCTTTAGATGAGACAAATTAAATAAAGATACTTCAGAGCTAGAAGTAGCATCCTACACTGTTCATGGAATCTATACCCTTGCCAGCTCAGAGACTCAGCCTTGATTTCTTTGATGTTTGGAAACAAATCTTGCCTATTCTTCAGTGCATCCCTCTGCCTGATTTGTTGTTCTGGCTTCTGACTGACTTCTCTGCTTCTTGGCCTTGGACAGTTAACAAACCAAAAAGGCTACAGCTTATCACTCTAGAAAGTAATTTATGGCATAAAGCTATAAACACAAGCCATTCAAAACTTTAAAGATAATCAACAGCACATTAAATTAGACCTGGAAGTACACTGGCAAACATAGTGACTATATGATCTGATTATGTAGCTTCCAAAAGTAACTAGGTAGGGATGCACTTCAATGGGACTAACACATTGCCTTAGATGATGCAATTGTTATGGGGAAGTGGGAGCTTTGCACAAATGAACCTGCACCAGGCCCAGATAATAAGGCCACTTACATTGGAAAACAAAAATAAACATGATTCCAGGTTAGTGAGCCTCCAAACGATGAGCCTCCAAGCCTTGCTCCCTACTCTGCTTTCATTCTCCCAAGGTGTACTCCAGCTCCATACCCTTCCCCAGATGGTTTAAAGCACATAGAAAACATATTCACGAAGAAGAACCTCAGCAAACTGTCACTCTTGACAGACACAGTTCCCAAAACACACACTGACACATTCCAGGACCTCATATTCCATCATTTCCTGTAGCTGTCTAACAAAGACTTCAAAATGTTATCTTCAGCAAGAGAAAAGGAAAGATTTCTCAAACCATAGCTGCCTTATGTCTTCAGCACGCTGATGCTGACATGTAAAAGTGAGGTGATGTGTGTTTGGCACTTTGAGTTCTAGCCAGTAGTATATATATTAAAAGTGTAAAATGTATGAGAAGTATTGTTAGGTAGTATAGTTGCTTAAGTTCAAAGGTAGCATTCGGAAATATTAAGTGGCCTTTTTAATGGGGTTAGAAATACTGCTGTCCATATATTGTTATGTTCCTAGAACTGAGGAACAAGAGGAACCTGTGCCTGTATCCCTTCAAGGAAATGCTCTACAGATAAGTACTGAGTCATATGTACATGCTCCTTGGTTGGCTTTGTGGTCATTTTCTCCTTCAAATGATAAGTACCCTTGCTTCAAGTAGGAAGCCCAGAATCTAAGTAGTGCCCACATTTACCAGCAAGATGGTAACCCTGCTGCTATTATCTGTCTCAGACCTTTTCCTGTCTCCCAGGTGGTGAACAATTGATATAGTAAAGGAGACTAACCTTTATAAATAAAAGGTGGATGGCCTCTCTAAAGAAAGAAGGCTTACAGAAACCTTTATAACAGGATTATATTACACTTATTTAGTTTACAACCAACTAAATTTAGCTGTATCAAAAGCTGCAGGAAATGTCTTCATCATTATTATACTGCTCATATATGTTCTTTATCCTGGAAAATATTTATATTGGCATATATTTCAATCAACTTTAAACTCTTCATAAACTCATTGTAACTCAATAACTATGAACATAATTTTGAACAGAACAGAAAAGTTTTCATGCTTTGAAAGATTTCCCACTTTCAAAGACAGAGAACTAATCAAGATATATATTTCATTGTTTCTTTCATATAACAAATGCCCTGCAGGTTTCTTGGGCATGTGTTGTTGTTGTTGTTGTTGTTGTTGTTGTTTCTGTTGTTATTGTTTTGTGCCTTCAAGTCATTTCAGCCTTAAGGCAAACCTATCACAGGGTTTTATTGGCAAGATTTGTTCAGTGGAGATTAGCCATGGCCTTCCTCTGATGCTGAGTGTGACTTGCCCAAGGTCACTCAATTAGTTTTGATGACCTAGCAAGGAATCAAACCTGGTCTCCTGGAGTCCTTGCCCAACAATAAATCCAGTATGCTACACCACACTGTCTCTCTTGTATGCTCTCTTGAGTATACACTGCTTGAAAATACAAAGATAGTAACAAAGCAGCCCCACCATTCATTTATAAATAATGAGGTGTGAGGAGATATGGAACAACCAACACAACCTTTCCATACCTAAATCACTGTGGCCAGATCAGGATGTACGGGAGAGCAGCTTTTACTTCATCTTTCCTACTATTAGTTAATGGGAGGGCATTGCCTAAGACCGCCTCAGATCTGGCGTTTTTTTTTAAAGTTGTGACAAGAAGATGAAGAAGATTTGGATGTGGCATTTTTACCTACTTCCACCATGCCCTGTTTTGTTTTTTCAATCTGTTGGTTGATAGATTGTTGATAGGGCATACCAAACAGAACATATCCTTTGACATACTAAAGCATTTCCAGCAGCATAGTTGTTTTGCCAAGATACCTCTGTTTCCATTTGTGAAGCATCACTTACACTACTTCCTGAAGTCCTGCAACTGCCTTCTAAGTGAAACTAGGAGTACTCTGCTAAGGTATTCTGAAACACCTTATTTAACTAGACTGTTGTTACTGGAAATACTTCTTCACTGATGAAGTCCATGCACTTCAGAAGAAAGTAACTGGCAGTTGTCTGTTTAAGAGGATAAGAAAAAAACAATACTTTTCTCCATGCTACCAAAGCTCTGTAGGTCCAGAACACTCTTTTCCTCTATAGTCAGGTATACATCACTAGGAAGTTGACAGATGCTGTGACTGAAGTCAGTAGTACCTCTTCATTTTAAATAAGCATGCTTACTTATAGTGTTTCTTTGCATACTGCTTTGTTGAGAAATGTGTGTCTATGTGTTTACATATGTTCATTTCTTACATTCATCTGTTATTCTTGTTACATAATATTGTATAAATGTGTTAGTGCACAGGAAGTATATATTCATAAAAAAGGTAATTAAATGACTACTCTGTGTCTGGCGGTTCCAAAAAACTAAGAACTTGTCTATTTTTGCTTCTCTTTTCAAAATACTATTTTGGAGTGGAGGAGGGGGTTGGAGTCATAAAACAGGAACTGATGATTCAGTTCAGAAGGGTGTATCCTTTGTGTCTACCAGAGAAAATGCAGGTAAAGGGAGACAAGAGTGAGTAAGCTTCTGCATGGAAAGTTAAACAAGTATTAATCATTTTTATTAACTTTTTCTTGATAGGGTCGAGACTGTAGCACACCTATTAATGCTTGTATTCAGAATCCATGCCAGAATGAGGGGACTTGCCATCTCACTGACACGAATCAAGATGGATTCAGGTAATTGAAAAGCAAATTGCATTTAAAAGCAACATAATGGATAAAGCAACTTTGTTTACATTGTTGTGAAACAGAAAAAGCTATCATGCTGACATTTCCCCATAACTGAAAATCACTCAGCCAGATATATTAAATTAGAGCATAGTCCAGGCAAAGCCAAACATTTAATCCCATTGATTTGACTGTAAGAGCTAAAGCACATACTTAAATCCATCTCCCATTTAAAACAATAGAGCTTAAAAGTACTTAATGTGGGCTGCACCATGGCCTTAATTTGGTTTCATTGTGATAAATTGAGACAGACAACCATATTTTCCTCTTAATATGTTGTAAAGACTGTCCCATTATAATGCTTCAGATCAATAATCGTAAACCAACCTTGAGGTATTTCAAACCCAATTCTTACACTTCTCCCTCCTGCACAGTATAGTGTGTTTCCCTGTAAGGAGTTGCAAGACATTTTGTTTCCATGGTAGTCACATAGTTAAATATATCTCATTATCGGCTGCCATGCTAGATGCCATTATGGAAGGCACTTGAAATGGAGATGCCAATGAAGTTAGTTTATCTTAGAGGCCTATATGAGTTGTGCAGGTACGTAAAGTTTGCCCCAAAGAAATGGTGTTGGGAGCCCTAGATTCTTTTCTAGCTTGGAGCAGAACTTAATCCAGAGAAATATTCCTGGTTCTCCAGAGGTTCTCCCACTCCAGCTACTCTTTCCTTTAAACTGTGCTCAACAACAAAGCTAGAGTAGCAGCAGTGGTTCTATTGCTTTGAAATGAAACAAAGTAGAGGAGGGTCCTTCTTCTCTCTGCTGCCCGGAGCACTGCAGGGCAAAATGACCCCAGTGTCCTAAGGCAAATGAATTTTTTCCTGAAGAGCTGCAGCAATATTGGAAGTAGAACTTGAAAGGGAGGGGACTGAGGTGAATGAGTGTGGGTTTGCAACAGGGAAAGTCCACTGGAGGACTGGGTATGGCTTGACTTGGAAATAAGCCAAACCATTTCCCAACTTCTCTGGAAATGACTCCACTCATTTCCATTCCGTCCAGTATTGGTCTTTATGGACTTGGCTGAAAAAAAACATAGATTTTCAACTAACCACCAATAAACTTTTCTGGATTATATCCAATTGAGAGAGAAACATGTGAAGGACTGAAGAAAGTATGAATAGATGGCAGGTCTTAAGGGCAGAAGTTGAAAGAATGAAAAGGGAGCTTAACTGTTTTTTTCTCTCATGTATGTTAAAAATCACTGATGGCATGATTTTGTACAGAAAAATGACTTGCTGGGAGAAGGTAAAACAGTTTCTCTGCATTCCTCACCCTATCTCAATAGTGGATGAAGTGCAGCCCCTTCCATTCTTAATCATTGGCTATATTCATTAGGACTGCTAGGAACTGCAGTCTAGCAACATCTGCAGGGCTTTTCACAGTTTTGCTAGTCCTGCCCTACCATCATGCCCCCCCCCCATCAAACTGGCAGCATCCCATGGCTTCTTTTCTATTGCTTAAGCTTGGAGGCATCTCCATAGCATCTAGTTTGGTTCTGGAGTCAGCAGTTGGAAAACAGAGCAACTATTGTGCTGACATACTAGGTCATCTCCCCCACCCCACCAGCCTCCCCCTAGTTCAAATATAGCTCCTGCTGGCAAATAGGGGAATTGCATTCCTTCATCCCTTATGCCTCAGGATGAGAGGCTACGTGTATGAAATATGATAAGGAGAAGCCCCCCTTGGACTATTTTGTTGTGTGGTCTGTGAAAGAAATTATATCTTCTATACATTCTCCCCTCCTACCAGAGAAGCATATTAATACACGAGCTCAGCTGCCAAACTTGTCAAATCTTTACTCTTGTAAAGGGAAATTCAAGCCAAAGCGTTCCTCCATATGAAATGCCAAGTGATTTAACTCCCGTGTTCCTACAGTCACAGACAAGAAAAATTATCTTATAAGTAATGGTGAGGTGGTGACATAAGCCAGGAAATTCACCCCGTTATGACTGAAACTCCATCCTCACACCCTTCCTTCTCCTGCTGTGCCTAGGTAGCATAAGGGGCCCAAACAGCAGGTGATTCCGCTTCTCATATTTACTGTTGTAACATACTGCCACAACAGTGTCAGCAGAGGGCATGGGATCAGATGGAATTCTTAAAACAAAACCTCTTTCAGGCAGTTCACTGTAAACAATTTAATCCAAGGTTGTGTTTTCTCTTCAGACAGTTGCCTTTTCCCTCCCCTTTTGGTAGGAAAAAATGTTGTTTTTTCTCCATTAATCAAGAGGGGAAAAAACTAACTTGGATATATCCATTCCTGTTTGCATTTTCTCCTGGTTTTGATACTGTTCTTGTTCTTTGTGGCTGTTGCATGCTGTCAAGACAGTTTTGACTTGTAACAACCCAATGAATGACAGACTTCCAAGAAATCTTGTTATTGATAGCTATGCTTAGGTCTTGCAAGCCCAGGGCTGTGACTTCCTTGGTTGAGTCAGTCTATCTGTAATGCAATCTTCCTTTTTCCCTACTCCCTTCCACTTTACCTAGTGTTGTAATATTTCCCAGTGAGTCATGCTGTCTCTTGATATGTCCAAATTACAATTATAATACTACATACTTTATTTGACGTATATTTTGGCATATATTTTTCTGTGACATAGCTGTAGAGCATCCCAGCCTAGAGATGCAGAGGAATAAAATTTAAAAATAATAAATAGTATAAATGGAAGCATATTTCTAATGTCTATCTGTGTTCACACATTTGTGTCAAAGATTTCCCAGGAAAAAATAGTGGTGGGAAAAATATTAGCCTTCTGGCATTCTTTATTTCCTACTAGTGGTCTGTAGTGGTATTGATTAGGAAACAAATCCCACTGACTGCTCTTCATCATTGTCAAAACAATGCTCATAACAGCATTCAATAAAATCAAGATCAAGCTAAACATTCTGTGTTTGTGTATATCAGAGATAAAGGCACGTATTCAACAAATCCACTGAAATAAATAGGATTCACCAATTGACCGAATCATGCCTGTTGTGATAAAGCCGACATAGCTTCTGTGCTAACTGGGTATGCATTTGTCCACAGTACATTTTGCCTTATCTCCCCAATCACACAAATCTCACTTAAGAATGTTTTTAAAAAATAAAATCTAAGCCGATAGGTTTTGCAGTGTTGGTGTTCCATAGTTGACAGATGAATTCAGTATTTATGGGCTATTGAGTTTGCTCAGTTGACATACAGGTGTGCGGTTTTTTTCCTTTTTCTAGCTAAAGGGCTCTAAAACAATTACCAGGGGGATCTGTTTTGAACACAACAGCAGATTTGTAAATTACAGTACATCTGGCCAACATTCATCTCATCCAAATACTAAATCACTTGATCAGAGCATACAGTTTTAGTCTAGTACTTTCAACATAGCAAATCTTAGAATATTCTACAAAAAAAAAGTGTCTCTAAAAAGAATGCCATCACATTCTGTACACATGGATGACTGTAACTTGTTAGGACTAACAGTACTACCTGTAACATGTTACTATTTACAATAACAAGGAATCAACACTGTATTGTTGTTGTTTTCAAAAAAAAAAAGTACTAAGGGGAATTTTAACTTGCTATCCCTAGAACATTGCTTCAGGGAATTTTTGTTAAATATATTTTATATTTTTGTTAAATATATTTTTTAAAAATTGTATTTTATTTTATTTTTGTTAAATATATTTTAACAAAATATATTATTTTTATTTTTATTTTTGTTAAATATATTTTTTTAAAAAACTAAAAATTAACAAGGCTTCAAATAGTGAGAAACTTTAGCAAGTTATTTTATTTCAAGTGGTAGCTAACAAGTAACACGTTACTTTTAAAAATAATATTTCAAGTTCTGTTACAATCATACCAAAAGAAAGACGACGGACTGCACCGTTTCAAATACCCCGTGCGGAAATGGCCATGGTTTTTCAAATAGTCTGGTTTTTCAAATAGTCTGGTTTTTCAAACAAATAATAAAGAGCTGTAGAGTATGGTGCAATGAAGCTTTTTTGCAGCATAAGGTTATGCAGGCAACTGTTTGCTGCATTAGATGAACTCAGTGTTTTAAGGCCTTATACACTTGATTCATCTTTTTACCATGGTAACTTTGCATGATCAGAGATAATTGCTTCTAACTGCACCCTACCCATCTTCTCCAGATGTTGTATTGAAGCCCTTTCAAAATTTTTGGGATCTAAGAATGGTTCGAATGTGCAAATTTGCGGAAAAATTACACTGAAATTGAGGCTGATATGCATATGCGATTTTCCTGCACACTCTTCAATGTTGCCATATGAAATATAAGCTTACTTGCCTCTTTCTCTTTAGTAACTATGTTCTCCTCAACCATTGACCATTTCCACACTAGACTGTTATAGTGTTATTATTACACTTTCAACATCCTATGGAATCCTGGGGTTTGCAGGATTCCATAGGATGTTGAGAGTGGAATAATAGCACTCTAACAGTCTGGTGTGGAAATGGCCAATGTATCAAGGCTTCAGGAAGGATAAGGGTGATATGCCTTCACCTAGGCCCTCTGGCATACTTGCTATGTTGTTTGGAGAGAACATAGTTACTTTTTTGCATTTTGTGAAGTCCATTGATCTTACTGGAAACACTTATCATAATGGGCATACTTTTCACAGTAGTCCTCCATTGCGTTCTTTGGCAAGCTGGTTCTCTGAATGAGCAACAGTGTTTTTAGTGATCATATGACCACTATACATACTAACCATTTACAGTTGGAAATTTGTTGCCCTACAGATCTTGTTGAATTGCATCTGCCTTGTCAGCAGAGCTAGTGGTGAAGAATGCTGGAAGTTGCAGTCCAACAACATCTGGAGAGCTATGTAAAGTCTCAGGCCTCATTTACACACAACTCTGTCTACTCTTCTCACTCTCCATCCCTCAAAGATGCACAGTTTCTGACAGTTAAAGTGCTTTAGAACTATTGTTAGCAGGTTGCACTAGATGAAGCACAGTGGCCTCAGTCTGGATTGAGGTCCCGTTGTGGGGTTATGAGGCATTAAATACAACAACAACAATGCACACACACATTGCAATCCTGATTGAAGCAACACCTTGATTTTTATTTCTGAAAAGGTCTCTTGCTGAAACAAATAAAAATTGTAGATCACAGTAGAGAGGAAATAATTAATGATCTTCTACTTTTTCATGCAAGGGTCCCAGTCTGGTTCAAGTATCATCTGCTTATTTTAGAACAGGGTAGAAAATAAGACAAAGTTGTTAAGTATATCTTTATAGCAGAGTCTAATTGAATCCTTTAACTTATAAATAGTAACTAGTAAAGCTAGAAGAAAGCTAGAACACTTTTTTTAGTAACTACAAGCGCTCCGGTTCTAGGGTTTAGTCTGATTTCCAGTCCTGATTGATGGTTTACTCTTAATGGTATACCTGTTCCCGTTAGAATGTGGCACGCAGAAACAGCAAAGAAAACAACCAGTACTGACTCCTCATTTTTCTTTTCTTTTAGATGGAAAGAATGAATTGGTGCTCCCAAAATGAGACCTTGTGTGCCAAGTTGCAGCCTAGAGCACATTTTTATGGCTGAGTTATAAACCCCTGAAAAATGGGGTTTTGTAATGGAAACAGGAGACATGATGAATGGATCACTTTATTTAATTAGAGTTCTTTTATCCTTCCCCCTCCTACTTTTCTTGGCTACAAAAGATGCTGTGCCAGCTATTCTTACCTTCTCTTATCTGCCTCTTATGATCCTATGCATCTCCACAGGGTCAGAAAGAGGAGGTTTTTTATGGGTTCTAATGAGGTAGGAGACAGGCAAAGAAAATATTTCATATTGATTTAGTGAGCTTTAAATAGAATTGATTCAAGCAGTTTGTTTTCAGTCATCCGTTCTAAAGATATATTCCTATCCCTTCCAGCTACCATGGCCTATGAGAAGTCAGTGTAGGCTAAGCGGCATAAGGGTTTCTTCCACGCAATCAGTTAATGTCGCTTTATGATACTTTTGGATTTTTTAACATAAGAACAGTAGGGCTAATTTAGCACGTAGTTTTCTAGGATCTCTGCAACTGTGTTGACCTGCTTAACTTTTATGCATCTTTTTGACCTCACACCTTAACCAAGAATTGATTTGTGATTGTCATAGAATCATAGAATCATAGAGTTGGAAGAGACCTCAAAGGGCCATCCAGTCCAACCCCCTGCCATGCAAGAACACACATCAAAGCACTCCCGACAGATGGCCCTCCAGCCTCTGCTTAAAAACCTCCAAGGAAGGAGACTCCACCACACTCCCAGGCAGCCAATTCCACTGCCGGACAGCTCTGACTGTCAGGAAGTTCTTCCTGAGGTTCAGGTGGAATCTCCTTTCCTGCAGCTTGAATCCATTGTTCCTTGTCCTAGTCTCTGGAGCAGCAGAAAACAAGCCCGCTCCCTCCGCAACATGACATCCCTTCAAATATTTAAATATGGCTATCATGTCCCCTCTTAACCTTCTCTTCTGCAGACTAAACATACACAGTTCCCTAAGCCATTCTTCATAGGGCATGGCTTCTAGACCCTTCACCATTTTGGTCACCCTCCTCTGGACACGTTCCAGTTTGTTGATATCCTTCTTGAAATGAAGTGCTCAGAACTGAACACAGTATTCCAGATGAGGTCTAGCAAAAGCAGAATAGAGTGGTACTGTTACTTCCCTCGATCTAGACACCATACTCCTATTCATGCAACCAAGAATCGTGTTGGCTTTCCTGGCTGCTGCATCACACTGCTGACTCATGTTCAGCTTGTGATCTACCAAAACTCCTAGATCCCTTTCACACGTACTGCTGTCCAGCCACGCATCCCCCATCCTATGTTTGTGCATTCCATTTTTTCTGCCTAAGTTTAGGACCTTACATTTCTCTCTGTTGAAACTGCACAATTATATACAGTCTGTTGATCCATTAATGTTAACTTCTACAAACCTGAAACCCCCACGAGCCTCTTCTTTGTATTCTTTGTTTGTGCTTTTATTCACTTGTTGTGGAGTTTTTCTTCTCTCTCAGTCTTGGGTCTGTTTAAATTTTTTCTCCAAAATACCACCCTTCACATCTATAGTGATGATGTTTTCAAAAATAATAAGTAGAAATAGGAAGGGAGAGAATTAAAGCCAATAATCACAACCATATTGCTCAACGTGATTGCTGTTACTCCAGCATACTCACTGCATTCTAAAGACTTAGAAACACAATTGAACTAATGTGGTTTTTGAATCCCTATTTGCTGCATACTCCTGTTTGTTTTTGTGGCAGAGAAAATTGGTTGAAGCCACTTCTCCTGAATTTACAGTGTGTGTCTTTGTTGTCCTTAAGTGCTATGGCAGTTGAGAAAATCTGATATGCAAACAATACAAAAGAAAAAAAAGCATAAAACATGAGATCTTGGAGATCATTCTACATAGAGGACTAAAAAGACTTTATATCAAATTAGCCAGTTCCACATTTTATAGTTGTGTCTGAAGACCAATTTTCATAACCCTTTTACTTGCTCAGTTCTTGGACCAGTTCTAAAAACCAAGAAGACTGAAATGTACAGGTTTCTAGAGTGTATGAGTTCAAGCTCAATTGAGGGCCTTCAGGTTTGAAAGATTTTGATAGGGGAGGGTCAGGAGAAACCTAGACATATAAAAATAGCTTATGAAGAAGAAAATAGGTCAAATTGTTCAACTTGATGCTAGTTTTCATAACATGGCTAAGGGAGGGACAGGGACAGGATTCCATGATATATTAGAAGTTCAAACCATCCATCCATCCATTTACCCCCTCACACTGCTGTATAAAACTCTGGGATTCAGAAAAGACTTTACCATATTGTTGCTGTATAGGCTTGACATATCAAAGTCTTTCCCTGCTGCTGTTTGTACAAAGTGGCCCTTATATAAGGCAGTCAGTAAAAATACCCAGAGGTCTGTCCATTGCTAAGAGTGTCAAGAATGAGACTAAGATGCTCAAAGGTGATCCACCATTTATGTTAGTTCAGGTTTTCATCTGGCCATTGATCTGTGAAACCTGTTCCTTGAATAGCACATAGTCTGCAGGACTGGAAGAAAATGAGGAGATCTTGGGATGTTGCTTTGTGACTTCATTAAAAGATACTCCCAATGGTGTTCCTGGTACAGTTTCTGAGCATTTCTACAAAATTTCTGGGCAGTTCTACAAAATGAGATGTTGAATGAATTTCTATAAACTTTTTAACACTAGAAATACAGTTAGTGTGTTAAATGTTCGCAGCAAACCTACGCCAACTAAGTCTGAGGCATAAGAGTCAAGATATGTCAGATAAATACTTTGCTATTTACTGAATCTGAAATCTGCACTAATGTTTTCATTCACCACATGATCTGCACAATATGAAATGTAAATTAATTTTTTTTCCTTTATTCCTCACGTTAAAAGCTGTTCTTGCCCTGTCGGATTTGAGGGTAAGAAATGCGAAGTGAATCCAGATGACTGTGAAGATAATGATTGTGAGAACAACTCAACTTGTTTGGATGGTATAAATAATTATGCCTGCCTCTGCCTTCCTAATTATACAGGTAATCAAAGCTTTATTATAAATATTGTCAGGAAGTGTGGGGTGAGGCCTGCTTCCCAGACTCATACATTACATGGTTAAACCACAAAATGTAATGATGGACACATTTTGTTCAAATTCATAGGGATATGGTCTATAAGTTGCTACCCCTCATGATGGGGATATATTTCCTCCAATATTAGAGGTGGTTTTCTACTGTCTATCCTTTGATTGAGGACACAAATGGGAGGGTATTAATGATCTTCTGTTGGCAACTGCTCATTGACCTGTTTGGGGTCATAATGCTAGAAGAGATAGGTCTTTGGTCTGATCTGGTATGAGTTCCCATTTTAGGCATAAAGACAACAGATTTTGTATGATGTCTGGATAACAGAGTAAAAAGAGAGTACACAATTGCTGAGAGTGTCAAATGAAGCCATTTTTTAAAAATTAGGTAGATATGTTTGACTGTTGCTGCAGAGGAGGTGGAAGGGCCTAGGAATGTCATCATTGAACTGAATCTTTCTCTGTGAAAGAGAATTCAGTGGAGATGGGCAAAATGGTGCCAGTAGAGTTGTATTTTGTCCTCTCCATTCCTCCTACTTTGCCAGCTGTTTTATTTGAATTGCAAGGACAGGTGGCAGAGCTGCATGGATAGAAGGAATAAGAACCAACATACTCCTCAGCATGCCACAGCCAGCTCTAACAAAATCCATATAGCCGTAGGTGCCCATCAACAATGCACTTTGCCCTTCCTCATCTCCTATGAAGTCTTAAGAATCCAACTAGTCTGCTAATAGCATTTGCCTTGAATGTTCTTGATCTGAACTTGGATGTTGTAAGGGGCAGGGAAGAAACATCTTTTATCTTGAAATAATATGGGAGCAGAATATGGCATGGAATGAACTGTGAATCCTAACAAATGGGAATGGAGGTTGTTTTTAAATAGATGGTGAATTTGGGCTCACAAGAGCACAGTGCTAACTGTCCTGAGATTTTCTACTACCCCGTCTCTATTGCCAGTGAGTGTAGGTAGACTACTCAACTACATCTTAGCAAGTTGATCCTATCCCAGAAAGTGCCCCTTTCATACCAACCACAGCAACGACATTTCTCCTACCTTTTTGCACTGTACATGCAAGAGATCCAGCATGGGATAGTTGTTTGAGCATTGAACTATGATCCTGGAAACTAGGGTTCGATTCCCCACTTGGCCATGGAGACCCATCAGGTGGCCTTGGGCTCATCACACATTCTCAGCCCCAGAAAACCCCATGATAGTTTTGCCTTAGGGTTGCCATAAGCTGGACATGACTGAAGGCGCACAACAACAACAACAATGCATACAACAGCTACTTTTCTAGCACAACACAAATAGAGTTCCTATGAACACAACATGTCTTTCTGTATATATATAAAAAACATTTTATAACATCATATGCTCTGAGCCAATGACAGAAGCTGCCATAAAATGTATTATTGTGAAAGTATTGTATGTTTTTTCTCTTATAGAACTTTTCTTCCCAAGATGTTATTTAAAGTATAAATTGTATTATTTTATTTGGCTTATTCTTTATGCTTCTCTTAAACTCATTACTGGAACTTCAACAAAAGTTTGAAAGGGGTTATGAATAGAAAGAAAAAGGAGTTAATGTAAAGGGAAAATATTGTAGGCTCAGATCTCATAATTAAAATCTTGCTTAAGAGTCTGCTCATAGCAGCGTCTTCCTACATTCTAGATGTTTGGAGAGACAGAACAATGGAAGTATTTGGAAATGATGAAAAGCACTTGGTGAATGTTTAGGATTACTCCCACATTTTTTAACCCCTAGCAAAAAACTAAAATGGGAAAGATGAGAGGATAGACAAAGGAGACTAGAAATTCCTGCTACATATGTGATTTTGTTCAGAACTGCCCCTCCTCTCAAAAAAAAAGCATATACACACACCAGATTTGAACATTATGAAATTAGAGTTTGGAAGCTTCTCTTTCCACTTTTAAACAAACAGTTCCCCATTACATCCAAATTTGGGACTTGTTTGTTGAATGTGTGGTTTTCTAGAGCTAGTCAAGATTGCACCTGACATAATTATTTACACTCCCTGAATTTGGACACCACAGGAAACTGTGGCTTGTTTAAAGGCTGAATTAAAACCTATTGCCATCCAAGAAGAAGGGAAAGGGAGGTCCATTGCCTATATCAAGATGCATGAGACTTTTAAAAACAATTCTGTGAAGAGGTCTTGGAGGAAGAAAAGCAAATAAATGGATTGTTGTCTGGGAAGGAAAAGAACTAGTAGCTATCTGATTATAGTTTTCCAGCAATCTGCTTAATTCCTGAATGGAGAATTGTAGGATTTTTATTCTGCAGTCACTTATGCACCCATCTGTTAATCAGCTTCATTATTATACTTATATGTTGAGTAAAAACACTCATCATTCATTGAATGAATAAAAATTGTTCATCCTTAAAGATTCTATGCTGTGATTCACTGAATTACCGGGAGTTAGTTGCTTGTTGCTATGTCCCAGTGTTCCTCTGTTGTAGAATGGAAACATTGTCTGCTGAATGGTATAAATGTGGTATAGTACATATATTCATGTTATATTTGTCTGACCTTCTGTGTAGTGTCCATATTTTTTTCCCATTTGGAACTGTCTGTCTGTGGTATATTTGAGCCTGGATTATATTGACATCACCACTGTTTATTAAGCTGCACCACTAGGCTGCTAGACTCTACCCATATCCTCATCCATTTGATCACAGGAGTCTCTGTTTCAGTTCCTGAAGTGATGGGTGGTATATCAATCTGCACATATTCAGATGCAACTTCCTTTATTAATCCCAGCATCTAAACCACTTTAGTTTATAGGAAGCTGTTCATTGCCATTGCTATTTTAAAACTTCAGTTTAAATCCAGTGTAAAACCATGACATCTTCATCAGATGTGATTGGGTAAAGAAATGTATACTTTTGCACCCTGATCATGATAAGCCTATTTGAGTTCACTGCCTTTGAAGCCTGCCTTGAAGTGTACTCGTAGAGGATAGCTGGCTATTACACTAAACACTGTGGTGTAAATACACCCATTCACAGTTCCAGACAACCTTTTCCCAGGATGTTTTCAATTCCCATAAATGCTTCCTCTTGCACACTTTCCATTCCTTCCCAACAACAAATGTTCAAGATTTCATAGGGCCAGACGTTGTTCAGACTTTAACTCTATGTTTGCAAGGGTGCTGTCCCTTGCAAATATTCCCCTGCCCTCTCACCAAAAAAAAAGTTTAGGCTGCACTGTTGGTCCCTCTGTGAATCTTGCTGCTCACCCAAGCATCTTGCTAGCACTCCCTTGGATATGAGTTGTGCCACTTTAGCTATGGGTGCCAGTACTTATGCGCCAAATATGGCTAACAGAGAAAACAATGGATATATTAAACCTCCAGATTCAGAGGTAATATGTAACTTTCTGGACGTTTGCCTCAAGCACCAGAGGAGGAAGGTAATGCTTTCATGTTGCTCTTGTAGACTTTCTAAAGACATCTTGTTGGCCACTGTGGGAAACAGGAGACTGGACTTATTACAGCTCTAGTCTGATCTGGTCTCATGTTTGTAAGTTTGTAATTCTCAACATAATGTGATATACTTTTGCCCCTAATTTAAGAGAACAAAAAGTGCCTCTGTTGCCATTTGCAGCTATATTGGTAAAGTGATTCCCCCTTAAGAGTACAGAAAAACTGCCCATGTCAATTATCTCGGCAAGGAACTGTCCAATTATTGTTTCTACATATTTACATTGACTTTTTATTCTTATTGCAGGGAGGCTAGCTCTGTTTTAATATTTAAAACATATAGAAATATATAGCAACATTTACACTTTGAGCTCAGCTTCAGTGTTGCTTAGCAAACAGTGTGTTTTAAGTGTCTTTCTCTGATTCACTCAGTGCATCAGTAGCCCATTTGAAGAATTCTACTTAGTATTGGATCTTTTCCCCTTCCTTCCTGCCCTGTCCCTGCCCTCTCCACAGTTTTATGAGTAGGAACAGTATTAACCTAAGGATCTAAGAATACAAGGCACCAAATCATAACTTCTTATAGTCATAGTAGAGTGGTAAGAAAATACCTATGTTCTTTGAAACCATGAAAATGTGAACTGGTCTTGTTACTCTCTGAGCTTCAGACACTTAGCAAAAGGCTTCTTGTAAGATGGAGTGTATTACATATCATGGGATTTAATAAGTATCAAGTTTGAGTGGCTTGGTAAGTAAAATTTCCCAAACTCTTAAAATGTTGTTTGGGGCTCTTTGGGGACATTTGTGTAAATGGTTGGCTGGGAAAAGAAACCCTTAAACCTGACTGAAAACTAATTGTTGCTTTTAACCATCTTTCTGCCAGAAACCTTAAAAATGCTTCAACTAAGCTCCCAATGAGAATTTTGTTATTTTCATATCTATATATTAGCTATTCATTTTACTTTAGCTTTTGCTCTCAGTAGATATGATACTAGAAAAGCAATATCCTCCTCTATCATCTCACCCTTTATGTACTATTTCAGTGCTTTGTTTATGAATTAAGGTACTGAATTACAAATGTCAACACATAAATATCAAGAATTATAACTATAGCCATGGAAAAGAATTGCTGTATAAACAAACAATTAATATTAAACAAACAATAGCATACACATAACATCCAGCACTGGGAAGATCTATTGTTGATCTTATGTTAAGAAAACATATGTGAGTTAAGAAAATAGAGAGAATTGCATGAGCAGATTTCTAAATAGTCTTTTTTTTTTTACAGTCATCTAAAATAACTGTACAAAGTTGGATGGTTCTTTTAATGAAATTGTTTAGAGAATTTCCAGTTGTGTGAAAGGCTTTTATGAAAGTGATCTATTCTTTCAAATTGGGGATTTTAAATTGTTTCTAGTATTTTCTGTATAACTAAATAAAAAGCAGTTATCATCATGTAATGTACCAGTTCCAAATAGTCTTTCCTTGTTGTATCCTGACTGATTACAAATCTAAATGTATTTTATAATGTACGATTCCCTCCGTTAGGAGAAAAGCTCACTTTTTCTTTGGACTGCAACTCCTAGAATCCTCTAGGCAGCATGCCGTACGGGATAGGGGATTTTAAGAGTTCTATTCAAAACAGGCAACTTCTACCAAGTTCTAAATAGGAGACATGACTATCCTCTTCCACCCCAGAAATCACAGGAGCTCAACTTGTCTGGAAAATCCAACATATTTTTTAAGTAAGCACTTGTCAGATTAGTATTCTTTACTTTTCTTGTCTTCTTAGTGGTTGTCTTTAATTCTGCTCAGTATCACTGTAGTGATTTTATTGTTTCTGATTTCATCCCAAACCACCTTGTAGGATGGCTCCAAAAAGGCCAAAACAGAAATTTTCTCATGATTTTCAAAAGTATCAACCTTCTCCAAAACGTTAGTGATCTAATAATTTTCCTTCCCACTGTGGCAAGAAAGCAAGAGAGTGCAGTTGTTGGAGTGTGGTTTGGAAAAATACATACCATTACCCTTCTTAGATGAAATACCACTCTTACAAAAGTCTCAGCTAGAATTGTTGAGCTGCCTACTTCCTGAGTATATATTTATTAGAGGAATTCTAATATAGCATGAAAGCAGATTGCCAGTTTTGAGGTTGAGTGATATCCTTATTTATTGCATGAGACCCGGTCAGAAAACCTTCTGATCATTGGGGAGACTGTAGATCAGTGGCAGATGTTACACTGCGAAGAGTCTAAGTTCAGACCCTAGTAACTCCAGTTTTGTTTTTTGTTTTGTTTTTTAATCAGGTATAGTCAACTGTGGAAAACCTTTCCAAGAACTGCTGCCAGTCAGACTGAGACTGACTGATAGTCTGGCTTGGTGTACTCCAGATTCATTTGTTTGGTCAACTTCCCACTGCATGAACACCATGTGGGATGGGGTTTCTCCATCTCCACAATCTTACTGGAAATAATTTTACAAAGGGACTAGACTGAGATCTTAGTATTGATAGTAGTTTTCACTGAATCATTTTCCATCTCTGCCCAATGTAGCTGGAATCTAAACTTCTCAACATAAAAAGTCATGCTGTGTGGAAAATTTTCAGGCATTGTCTGCCTAGTTCCATTACAAAGCTCACTTGTAAAACATCTGGGATTGGTTTACCTGCTTGAATGTTTGCATTCAAGAGCAGGACTTAGAAACAAACGGATATTTAGCTATGTAGATCATCCTTCGATAATCTTAGAAAAGCAGAATTTTATTATTGTCTTGTGACTAATATCCAACTTAGATCTCTTTCGCTTATGAACTCTCAGAAGAGGTTTGGATGCATCCTGCCATGCAACAACTAAAATTTTCCAAAGGAGAGTAGGCAGCTTGATTGTGGAGGCTTCTTGGAACTGAGAGGAAAGGCTAATTTTATATAGCAGAGACATAACAGAAAAAGTAAAAGTATAGTCTTGTGAAATATGAGACCTATATTGTCTCAAAGCAGTTCTGTAGGTTAATTTTCCACATTCTAGAGAGGACTCCCTCTCACAGCTAATAATTGGCCTGCAGCTGAACAAAAATAGGGTCAAGTACTGTTTCTAGCTTGTTTAAAGTATTGGAGCTGAACAATTTAACCACCAATAATATCTGAAGTGGTGCCAGCTGGTGTGGTGGAGATGTGTTTCAGTTCCCAGGAAATTATGTGCTCATCACAGGGATCAAGGGTGACTGTCTCTCATGCTTAGAATTTAAGAACAGTTGCTGTTTACAGAGCTTTTCTTTCTGGAATATATTGCATTTGATAGGCAGATGCTGAAATTGCAGTAAAAATTTCAGTCAAAAAATGTCTTTAAGAATGCTCAAGAGTTCATCCTTAGTTACTATATATAAAAGAAATAAAAATGCCAAGAAGTGTCATTGACATAAAGCATTTCTGTTATTTACAGCCCAATTCTACATATATCTAGTCAAAATAAAGTCCCATTCAGTGAGAGTTGACCGCCCATAATTAGCTTTAGGATTATAGCATTAATCTTTTAAACCTTTAACAATGGCCCTTTCCTCACGGGGTAGGTAGAGCAGCGTGGTGCGGCCTCTGACGGAGGTCATCCGCACCTTGGGAGCGGACTGGGTTGGACTGCTTGTCGCAGTCCCGCACCTCAGTCCGCTCCAGAGCGACCCAAAGTGGTCGCACAGCGTGCTTTTTAAAAACTTGTTTTTACAGGTTTTTCAAAAGCACGGAGTGCGCCACTCCGTGCCACTCCGTTCCCGTGCTCTGGTGCAGATTTGCAGGCGCGCACCAGTGCGTGCCTACAGATCTGCCGGGGGCGGGCTTCTGGCTGGGGTGCTTCTCCGGTTGGTGGGGAGCCTCCACCAACCGGAAGCCGCCATTTTGGACACTGGAGCAGTGCGGTGCGACGAGCTCGCACTGCTCCTCGTCAGGACGGACCGAAATGGACCCACCAAAAAGCCGGTGAGTAGCAGCAGGGAGCGTTTCCCTCGCCACGTGCAGAAAGGGCCAGTGTTACTTTTAGCACATTTCTTCCAAGCTTGGATGCAACAGAGCTCTGATTAAATTATTATTAATTTTTTATTTCTTTGTGACCTTATCTGATTACTGAAATAACTTCGAAAAGATTATGTGCATATTGTTCAAGCTGAGTACCCATTAACTGGGTAAAAATACATATAAAGTTAAAAGGAATACAAAATCTAAACTTCTTAATATTAGATGTCTACAGTAAAAAGTATTGTTGATGGCATAGATTAATTTTGTGTAATCACAGTATACACACACATACTTAACCTACTTTCAAGAATAATTTCAGAGTGTTGATGGGGAGCAAGTAGAGAATATCCCAGAAACTTCTCGACAAAGTAGAGAATATCCCAGAAACTTCTCGACAAAGCGGTTTCTTGATCTCATGGATATATCTGTCAATGTTAATGTTACTTCCAAGTTCTAATCTCTAATTTTGATATCATGGCAGCATCTTCTACTACTCCATCAGAGCTTGGAGGTAACACATTAAAACTAACATTTGGTTAATTGTTGCTTCTTTGTAATGAAGGCCAGTGTCAGTACTTTTAAATAGCTTAATGAAAAGTAAGAAGACTTATATTTTTCTGGAGGGGGTGTCTTTGTTTTGTTTTGTGTTTTGGCACAATGAGTAAGGGTTAGTCATTATTGCCAAAACTTTACTTTTGACGAGATGGGGTGGGGAGTTTGGCTGTTTTTAGTTGTTGTTGTTAAAAATATAAAAGAGAAGTAACAACACATTTTGAACATCTTGCTTGTAAAAATTAATAGCTAATGAGTAACAAATTGCATTTGTTTGTTTATTTCTTTTGATGAAAGCATTTTTATTGCCTCTCATCTCAGTAGGGCTTCCAAGGTGATGCACAACGGACACAGATAAATGAGAAGTTCAAAGCTCTGTACTTCATATGTATTCAGTGTAAAAGTGCTGCCACTTGTATTTTTGTTTTTTTTTTCCAAAGGTCCTGTTAAATGCATGACTGTGTTGATTGCTGTTACTGGCTGTTTTTCCTTTCTGTAGCCAGTTTCAAATATTATCTCTATAACAGTTCATCCTTTCCCCATACCTTTTGTGGACAGGGTATTGTCTTCTGTGTGTGTGTGTGTATTTACTAGCTTTTGGATTCTGCAAAGGCTGCCCGCCACAAAAACCCCAATAATCCGGGTGTAGTTCTCCCACCACCATCTTTTGTTGAGGGATTGAAGGTTCCTTGCCATATGCCTGTCAATCTATATCTAGCTGGAATTCCTTATAGTTTACTTTTTGTGTCACCTGATCTCCCAAGATTGTAAACAACAGTGTTGTCCAGTAGGCAGATTAACATCAACCATCAATTAAGATTCTCTTAAGCTTTGTATTTCAGGATATTTTTAGAATAGGAAAATAAAGCCATTTCTGCATTATACTATTATAGTGCTATTATTCCACTTTCAGCATCCTGTGGAGTTCTGGGGTTTGTAGTTTACTGAGGCCAAAGAGCTCTCTGACTGAGAATTCTAAGTGTCCCTCCCTAAACTGCAAACCCCAGGATTCCACAGAATGTTGAAAGTAGAATGATAGCACTATAACAATGTAGTGTGGAAATGACCTATGAACCTTTATACTCCTTCTAGCATCTAATGAGAGTAAATCAATCAACTTATGCATTTACACACTCCTTGGTGGGCTGTTACATTCCACAGACATTACATAGTCCAGGCATATGCTTATATGGACCTTACATGTCAAGGCATCTTCTTATATAGGCTTACCTTGTCTGGCCACAGGGCTTCTACAGACATTTCGTATCTTGCACATCATTGCCTGATCTAGGCCTGTATCTCTTATCATAAACATAATTTGTTATAACTATAACCAGTTATCCAGAGAGGAGTGGTTCTCTCTGTTGACTAGCAATACCCTATGGACCTAGCCTAGAAAAAAAGCCAACCTTACAAAACAATCTCATAGACTTCTTGCTTTCTCACTGGATTTGTATGAGTTCTATAACCATGGCTGGTACATCCATAATTGATAATTAGTCAACAAATAGATTGGCGCTGCTGTATCTCAGAAAAAGCCTGGAATTAGAAACCATCCTTCTGTTGATTAGTTATTTGTCATAAAGCATAATTAACACCTCATTATGGGGATGAATTGCACCTGATGGAATCTCTCTTTTTTTCCTTTTCTTTTCTTTTTTTTTTTTTTGTACAAGACACTGGGTTTCTGAATTTGTTTATAATATTTCATCTCTTGTTTGGAGTTAAGGGGCACTATGTCTAGTCAGCTGTGGTACCCAGTTTTTCTAAAAAGAAATAATGCTCTTAACCCTATACGTTTACTATCCATTACCTACTTTGCAATAATTTGTAACTAAGACATCTTTCTTTCATTAGCTGACCTACCGGGCCTGAAATTGGCAAAGCACAATGGTTAGCCTATTTTACACACACGCACACACAGCCATAAAGCAGAAAATATTTTCCAGGCCTTTTATCTTTTTCACATTAATATTAGTAACAAATGTAAGGAATTACTTAAATAGGATTTCAGTCAATGAAAATACAGAACACATGGTATTTGGCTGTTCCTTAGTCAGTTGGTTGTTAGGACAGTATGAAAACAGCAATTAAAAAAAGAAGTGATACACCCAATATTTTTCCCTTCCATTGACCAAGGAAAATATTGTTCTGATTCTGATTTTGAAATACTGAATGTTCAATGAAATAAATTATGTTTAGTCTGATGCAGAAATTTAAGTGTGGTAAACTGTAAAAAAAATTAAATTAAATGACTCCAGCTGTATAAGAGTTGTTTCTTTACTGTAGTTTTGTCATTGCTGCTTTAGTTTTGGAGTCATGATGAATCAATGTTAACGTATGTCCCTGACCATTAATCTTTTGTGGGTGAAAACATCTTGGCACCTCATACATAAATTAAAATAGGGAGGTATGTGTACCGGTCGGTTGGTAACTATTTGCTTGTGCTCCATATGTGCTAAATAAATACCAATAGCCTGGAAACTTGGGGCCTCGGGCTGTTTGGTTTCCCCATTCCCAGTTTATATTGACCAAGGTACTCCTTGCCTACAAAATAATTTCAAAGAGCATGTATGTGTAACTTAATTAAATATAATAATGGCAGAAATGAGTATTAGAATCACATTGCTGCAGGGAGGAGTGATTTAAACATAGGCAAGTGGGTGCTATCAGTTTCTCCCTCTTGTGTCTTTTCTTCCCCCCCCCCACATTTCACATTTGCCTTTCCCTGGCTGTTGTTTCTCTTCTAGTGGGCCTCTGTAGAAATAACCTGGGTTGGGCTGAAGTATGGGTGCACTTTAAACTCCATGTACTTAGCCCTATGAATTGAAAGTTTTTGTGCAAATCAGATCCTGCAGTATGGATGTGAACAATGAAGACTTAAGTGAGGATTCTTCTATTTAAGCATCATGCATACAAACAAAGTTTTGTCTCCTGGAAGCTCCGTTATTGTGTGGCTTTTCTGATTTCATTCAACATAACCGCTGTTTATGCTGTCGGCCTAACATCATTCCTGTTACTAAATTGATTTCAAAGTTCTTTTATGTGACATTAAGGACAAATGCTCAAGTTTTGCCAAATTTACTGTTTTATTTAGGAATGGTTTAATTTGCTGTCTGTATGCCTGAGGTCATTCTTTGCTTTTCTGAATGTTCTACAACTGCAATAAGTAATTCCAGTTGTTTGTCTAGTTACAGTGTAGATTGGGTATTTGCTTCCACACTAGCTATTAAGTCTGGAATAGAAACCATTTGTTCTCAGTTTTTGCTTGAAATGCAGATGACATGACCAAGCAATATTCCATCTTTGTATTTGCCTCCCTCTTTTTTCTTTAGACCCAGCTTGTAGCAGGGTAATTTTTATCAGGGTAATGTGAGGTATGCACCTCAGAGCATGTGCAGAGTGCCCAACTGCAACCAGTTGCTCCAGACAAGGAAAAAGTCTTGCAGACTCAAAGCAATAAGGCTTAGTACTGTTTGTTCAACAGAGCACGTTAAGATGAACATTAGGGCTTCTGGCAGCAAGCCTAGAAGCAAAAAACATTCAGGCACGAAAACTAACAGAACGGAAGGCATACAGCATGGCCAGAGACAGTACAAAAATAGCCTACAGCAGCATGATGAAAGGCAAATGACCTAAGGGAAATGACATTGTCACATCTAAGCCTTTTTAAGGGCTTAACCACACCCCCGTCCATATGAGGTGATTCAAGTGCGCTCATAGCATGCAACCTCCTCATGTTGGGCGCTCTCTGATGAGGTAAGACCTTTTGAGGCAGGCTGGCCAAAATATTCCAGCTGCGCTTCAAGGTCACATCACCTCATCTCTCCATCCACGTAGAAAAAACTTTCCTGATCACATTGCACTCCGACTCTGAATGCCCTGACAATTGTGTCTGATCTTAAATTGTAATTATAGTAAGAGTTTTATCCAGCCTGGACTGGCAAAGTATTATTGAAGCTTTTAAGGGCTACTGCCTCCTTCATTATTAGTTTCCTATTTGACATTTATTTATTTTAAAACATATTACCTGTTTCCTGTTTGTTGTTTAGGGAAGTTCTGAATTGCTTTTTAAATAATCATTTCCAGTTCTTTTTGTGAAACTGTGCTACTGAAAAATTAGATGAAACATCACCTCAATAACAAAAGAGACATAGGCCACTTACACCCTCCACTGTTATGGTGCTATGATTCCGCTTTCAACATCCTGTGGAATTCTAGGGTTTGCAGTTTACTGAGGCCGGAGAGCTCTCTGGCTAAGAATTCTAAAGGCCCGTCCCTAAACTGCAAACCCCAGGATTCCATAGGAGGTTGAAAGTGGAATAATAGCACTATAATTTCTGCAGTGTACTGCAGAAATGGCCATAGCGTGGAAGCAACTTTGGAGTGTTACTACCGTAGAAATCAAAGTCAGGATAAGTGGCAGTTCACTTCATATATTTTCTAAATTGAAAGATTTAAATTGTTGAAATGTTACTATTTCAGAAGTGTTAACCCAAGTCAAAGTAGGAATCTCAGTTATCTGTAAAATAACAACCCAGGCCCTTTCCGCATCTTACCTTTTTTTGGTGCTGGGGTGTGGGGATTGCACGAGCAGCCTCCAGTGAGAGGCTCTCAAGTCCCTGCTGCTTCAGCTCTGCACGAGCCGCCTGCTCCCGAGCAGGTAGCTTGAGACCCCCGCCTCTTCCTTCTGCAGCGCAGCCTGGGAGTTTCCCAGGCTGCGCTGGGGCAGGAAGCGCAACTGCTGCAGCTCCGGAGGCTCCGCACACACAGCAAGTGCACACGGGGCCCTGGGGCAATGGACAGTTGCGCGCCATTTTTGGCTGAAAGCCGAAAATGAAAACGTGCACGAGCAGCACCTGCCAGACCCTGGAGTGTCGCGTGATTGTGAGTGCATCGTGCAGATCGCTCCTCACAATTGTGCAATGCTCCAGGCGCCCTTTCACATGACAAATACTCTGCGAAAACATGTCTACTCAGATGTGAGTCCTAGTGGATTCAAAGCTGTTTATTCCTACGTAAATGGGAATAGGATTACAGTTTAAATTATATAGTAGGAGGTGGGAATATGACAGTTTTATATCAAATAAAGCTGTTACAAAACTTCCAAGGCAAGATTTGCATAGCACAAAGATTGGATTATAACCCTATCGGCAAGGAATTGCTTTTGAAAAATTTATTACACAGTGCCAGAAATTGTGATTGTCTTTTAAATAAACTATTATCATAGCAAAGATTGTTTTTTCAAAAAAATAGTGGGCCTCATGCTTATGTTAATACAAAAAATGAAATGAAACAAGGAAATATGATCTAATTGAGGAGTAACGGGGAGGGGGACAAGAATTAAGCTTCATACTCAGAAACCATAGAGTTCAGAATTGTATTTTTCCGCTCCTGGGGATGAGTACATTGGAGAATGTGTGATAAGCAACTAAATTATTGTGGAAATGATAGGTGTTAAGGAATACTGCTTATTTCCTAATGATCCTTCCAGTTTGGGATGAAAAAGAATCTAGATGACAATTTGCTGCTTTTGGATAGAGATGGGACAGCACTGAGCAAGCATGTAAGATCGGAGGAGGGGAGTATAATTTTTTAAAAAAATTGTTTAGAAATTTGATTTAGGCTTCACAAAATTGAGAGCTGTCTCCAAAATTCCTATTTCTTCAGATACATTAGTGAGTTATTCTTGGCTGTCATCCTATGGCCATTTATTTCAAAGTAAGCTGCACTGAATTCAGTGAAACTTATTTCTGAGTATTACCAAGTCTGAATCTTATTTCTGAGTGACAGTAATTTTAATTATATGTACAGGGGAAAATCATACAACTTTATGGAGGAATTCAATAGCACACCCACTGAATACTTTTTTTGTGACTTAATCAATTTGTTAGCTGCAACTTTGAATTAATACAACTTATATAAGTGTTAACTTACCAAAGTCCAATTGATTCAAAGGTTTAGTTTAATTAGGACTAACATGTGCATTTAGGCCTCAGTTTCTCAATTTCTCAATTTCTATGGAGTAAAATTGATATAATATAACTACATATTCTAAGTACAATTGATATAATATTTGTCAGTACTGTGCTCCCTCTTCTGGTGCAACCTCAACTTATACAAATCTGAGGTCACGCAAAGTCTTGTGTCTATTATCATCAGGCATGCACCCACGCTGCCACGGTGCGTGCACATTTCATCCATTGAAGATAATTTGCTTTTTTGTTGTTGTTGTTGTTGTTGTTGTTGTTGTTTTATGCAGGGTTCCTGGAACGGAATCCCCACATATACAGAGGTCGCACTGTATGTACCTTTAAAAGTTCAGCCCTACATATAAGTACAGTGTGTTGAATTCAAGGAAGCTTTATACTAGTTCACTCTTCCTGCAAATGCAAGTTCTTAGTTTGGGCATATTCCTGAACTCTGTGCCTGGAAGCTCAGGTTTCAGCAACAACCAGGAGTACATTTTTGTGGTTAATGCTTGTGTGCCAGCTGTGCCCATTCCTTGAGAGGTCAGATGTAGCCACAGTGACACATGCCTTAATTACATCCTCTTTGGATGTAATTACATATGGTCTGTGCGGGTCTGCCTGTGGAGAGTGGAAACATCTGCTGGTCGAAAGAGCCAGATTGTTAACTGGGGTAGTTACAGGGCTATAAGAATTCCCTTGTTGTGGCAGTTTCATTGGCTGACACTCTGTTTCAGGGACTAATACAAGGGGCTAGTTATGACCCACAAGGCCCTATGTGGGTCAGGTCCAAGTTCTCTGAAGGACTGTGCTCCCTTTATCAGCCTGCCCATGTTTGAGAAGGGGATGCCTCACAGGTACATCCGGTGGAAAGGTGGGAGAAGGACATCCAGAACCTAATTTGAGGCTCTGGAAGTCCATTCCTCCAGAGGTTAGACTGGCACCCTTCCTGTTACCCTTTTGTGGGCAGATTGTTTTGGCAGTCCTTTTAGGGTAAACCAATAAAGTCATGAAACTTACGTATGTGTTGATTTCCCAGTTTTCCTTTGATTCATTGGCTTTACTCAATGTAGGACTCAGTTTAGGGTTTCAGTATATTTCAGGGACATTGTTGTACGAAGCTGACAAGTTTTGGCTAAGTGTCCCTATCTTCTTACAGCAGTAATTGCTCTGAAAAGAGCCTCACATCCCTAGTCTAAAAACTTGACACTAGTATTTGTATCCAGTGGCATTGCCAATATGACTTTGTGTTGTATTGTTTTAAGAACAACAACTGCTGCTACTGCTGCTGCTGCTACTACTACTACTACTATCAGAAAACAAGGTGCTGCACAAAAGGTAATATGCACTTCTCCTGGCTTAGCCATTTAAAAAAAAAATGCCCTCTGGTGTTGCATTAGCTACAGAACTGAACAGGTGTCAGGTGGATTTATAACTGTTCCAGTGCTATCTCAAACTGATTTTCTCTCTTTCTTTAGCAAATCCTAGGTTGATACATGATAAGCCTAGCGCTTGGGGGTGTCTTTGGGGAAATGGCAGCAGGCTATGCGCTAAACTAAGAGTGGTTGAGTGTTGCATTGCAACCACACACTACTTTATGCTTTTTGAATCCTCATTTGGCCAGTTCACACAACATGACTTAACTCTGTGTCCTCCTATCACCCTCCAAGCAAGGTGAATGAAATAAATTATTTCTAGTAAGAAAACAGCATATGGTTCTGACTTTCTTCAATTCTGTTGGGCATTGTTTACAACTGATACCTCAGTTTCTGATGTCAGTCTTTATGGGAAAAACACTGGCAATGTTGCATAAAGTTATGGCTTGACTTTGTCACTAGTAATTCCTCAGTGAGGTTTTCTTTCCATTAAGCTGAGTATTTAGAAGAAAAAGAAATTCACTCTAATCTAATAGCATATTTTACAGCTTTGTTTTCTCTGCTGAAAGTGTTGCTGCATGTGTGTGTGTGTGTGTGTGTGTGTGTACGTATGTGTGTGTAAGTGTACAAAATTCATGTTGGACTTGTAGGCATACCACTTGTCTGTGAAACTTTACAGTGCGGCTCAAACTGCTTAGGAGACTTTAGGGTCAGGTTTTGGTAGAAGGGTTTAATAATCTGGATATTACTTACATGAAATGGGTTCCAGGTCCTTCATGGCCAGTATCACAAATCTGAGGTAGTGAAGTGTAACCAAATAATGTAGTACTCAGAAGACAGTTGGTTTTGCACATTGTGAATCTGTTCATTATTAGAAGTTCGAAATATAAAACTAAGCGTCAGAGTGAACAGGTAATAAGTAAAACCAGGTGAATGATCTCTTGCCCTAGAGGACTGTTTTACTGAGAAGACAGCCTTTCCTTCGGGTCCAAGGGAGTCTGTGCTTTTCTAGGGGATGTTGAATAATTATATACAGTCTTAAATCTGTTCAGCATTACTGAAAGGCCTAGTTTTACAATTCTGAGTCAAGTTATAATGGTATGCTAGCAAAATAAAGCACTGCCTCTAAATGAAAGTTAATGTTTGAAATATTTATGCACCCTCACTGATGTCACTCAACATATTAATAAACGAGGCGCTAGGTCTCTTTCCTGCTGGATCCATATGGCAGAGCATCAGCTAAAGTTAAGAGCTGGGCTTAAGCAACAAATGTAAGAACAAGAGAAGAACTGTGCTATATCAGACCAAAAATGTATCTTGGCTAGCATTCTATTTCCCGCAGTGGCCAACTGAATGCCTACAGGAAGCCCACAAGCACAACCTGAGCACAGAAGCACTGTTCCACTCATTCTCCTGTTCTAATAACATTCACATGTACTGTAACACTGTAATCTTTCCTCATAGGGTGGTTGGTCCAGTCTTTCTTGGTTCCCATTTTGCATACCTTTTCCAATGATATACTACCCTTTGTGAGGTGCAGCTATCACAGTTATACACAGTATTCCTAGTGTGATTATACCATAGACCTGAATAAAATTATTATGACATCGGCAGTTTTGATTTCAACCTTGAATTTGCCTTTTTCACATCATCCTTACACTGGTTTTCATTGTGTTATCCCCCATGTGCCTTAAGTATCATTCCATGGTTAGACACTGCTGGTTCAAGCTCCATCTAGATAGATAGATAGTTGAAATTTTGTTCTTTTTTTTATTTTTAATTGCACCCATTTGTGTTACTTTAAACCATTCCCTTAATGTGGAGATATCATTTCGGAGATCTCTGCTGATCCTGTTTGTTTTAACCACCTAAATAATTTGATATCTTCTATAAATTTGGGCACTCCATTGGCTGTTCTTATGGGTTATCAAGTCAGCTTTTACTTATGCAGACCCTGTGAAAGAGAGAATGGGAAACCTCCAAGAAAGTTTATTATTAGCAGTCTTGCAAACCCTGGTCAGTGGCTTTCTTGACAGTTCTTCTACCTGTAGTGTGTTCTTCCTCTTTTTTTACTACATCCCACTTTTTCAAGCATTATTGTGTTTTCCAGTGAATCATATTGTTTCATGATATGTCCAAAGTACAGCAGCCTTCATTTAGTCATTTTGGTATCTCACTGCTCACTCCTAATTCTCAGTCACTTATGAACAAATTAAAAAACACTGGTCTGGTACAGATTATTGGGAATTTCAGTATCTGTGGAACATGTGTCACTGCTTTCTGTCCTCTTGGAAAACCCATGCTGAGATAAAAAAACATTATTGGTAGAATGTTCCAAATTCAAAGGGGTAGATGTAATAGTCCATTGGAAAAAAAGTAACAGGCTTGTGACCTTAAAGTTGAATGCTGGGATGGGCAAAATGTCCTTTCAGATGTTGTTGGGTTGCAACTTCCAGCATCTCTTTTTTCTAGGTACTGTTGGATAGGAGTGATGGAAGTTGCAGTGCATTAGCATTTGGAAAGCCACAGTTTACCAGTCTGGGTATTATAAAAAGATTCCTCTTGATTATCCATACAAGGGTGATTTTAGGCCATGATTTATTTAGGCAACACTAAATACCACAAGATTATTTGTTAAACTTTTTCACATTTGTGGGCTCTTTTCCTTTGTACTGCATGCCATACTCTTCAACATTCTTATTAGTGTCTACTTCTTAATCAGAGCTTTGTTAGAAGCCTTGGTGGCTCAGTGGTTCAATGCCGGTTCTGCAGCCACAAGGTTGTGAGTTTGATCCTGTTGGGCTCCAGGTTGACTCAGCCTTCCAGCCTTCCGCAGGTTGCTAAAATGAGTACCCAGCTTGTTGGGGGCAATTAGCTAAAATACATGTAAACCACTTAGAGAGCACTCAGCTGATAAGCGGTATAGAATACATATGCTATTGCTAGTGTCCCTCCACCCCGTGTTGGAAAGTGTTCAAGGAAAAACTACCAGTTTAACACAGAAATTTCAAAGATATAATTTGGTTCTTTCTTCAGGCGAGCTATGTGACGAAGTGATCAACCAGTGTGTACCTGAGCTGAATCCTTGCAAACATGACTCCAAATGTATCTCTCTTGACAAAGGATACAGGTGAGTAAGCACATATTAATATTTCCATGTTGGACTATGTGAAACCACACATAGCAGCAAGGTCACTTGAGAACATAAGAAGAGCCTGCTATCTCACATCCAAATGTTTATCTTGTCTAGCATTTTGTTCATACAACCAGTTGGACTCAGGTACAAGTGCACCCTACATCTCATGTTCACAACAACTAATATACAGAGGCATACTGCAACAAGTTATTATCTTGTCCTAGTAAAGAGAGAGTAGTGTTGTCATTTTTATTTTAGATACATTTCTGTGAATCTTCACATGCGGGTCTAAAGTGAAAAGAAGACACTGTTCTTATGTACAGCTCTTTCCAGACTAATCTTTAGTGCCAACTCAGTTCTTTTCCTCTCATCTTCCTTTCAGCTCTGCAGTACTGCTCATTAGCCATCTAATCCTCTCTTCCTCTAAGACAGGAATAGAAGTCATGTGGTCCTTGAGGCATTATCTGACTGCAACTTCCAACATTGTTCACCATTAGCCATGCTGAATAGGGCTGATGGGATTTGTAATCCTTCAGCTTCTGGCTGGCTGCATGATTCCTGTCTCTGATCTAAGTGGAGATAGGTGAACTGGAAAAGAGCTACGGTGCTCAAAATAGGATATAAAAAAGATAATTTTTTTCAGGATGCTAACACCCTGAAGCAAAACAACAGCAGCAGCAACCCCTATAGAGACCAACTCCTGTTGTTGCAGTTTTTCTTCCTTCCATCCCTCTGATAAAAAGAGAAAAAATCTGGTAACAATGGCAGTAGGGTCACCAGCAGCAGGATAGATAGATTGAAAAACAGAGGAGGAACACCAGAAACAGCTGTGGCTAATAGAAGTGAGAAGAAAATGAATCACTTGTTTCAGCTCCATCCTACACTATTTTCCAAATATGATCATTCAATGTTGGACTGAGTTTTTAGTCACAGACAGCTAGGAATCAGAGAGAATATGCCTGCTTCCCTTGTTTAACATTTAATTAACATTTTAAACTGTAAAGTATTTTGTGTTGCTAGGTATATTGAGGAATCAAGAGATCCTCAGGTCAGTTTGAAGAATTCTTCTAATATATCACTATTTAATATGACTATTTAGTGAGATTAATAGTCATTTAATATGAGTATTGAATACCAACAGTAATAGTAGAAAAGAACCCTTATTCCTATACAATAAGTATTTTAATATTAGGATATTGGTAGAGAGAATGGTACCCTGCACAGTGTACATTCACTGTGAACGCTTAGAGTGTTTTGGCACGCCTACTTTGCTGAACTGAATGTGGAATGGAAGAGGGTGCACCAAGTGCAACAGAATGGGATTATGGTAGGGGTTTTGTGGTTGCAAGCATAATAGTTACATATTAAAATTTTGAAATAAAACTTTTTTCCGCGTGTGAATGCAAACATGCATATGCACACACACACACACTGAGTAAGCTATTGTTTTCTCCACATGCTGAGGAGATATGTTGTAGTTGTGGCTCATCATCACAGCTTTAACAGGAACATTTGTATATGCTTAGGCTTCTACCTGTTCCCAGACAATGTAGCTAGAGTAGATGGAATATAGTCCAGGAATAGCAAGCCAAAATGAAACAACCATTTCCAAAAATGTAGTTAATAAATATATATTTGTTGTACAGCAAAGGAAGCAATGGGATGGGGATTTAATCTGGGCAAGGAATGAGGAAAAGACTAGAAGAAGAATAAAATGGTGTTCTTTTCAGATGTGAAGAATAATCACCAATTCTTTGAACTTCAACTAGAAAGATGTCACAACCTGTGGGAAAAAATCAACGCTTTTGAAAAATTGGCAATTGCCATAAGATTTTTCACCACCTATACAAAAGAGAAATGATGAGTGACAGTTTTCATTAGGGTCTCTGTAATTTGTGCAAGAAACTTCAGCATAAAATTCATTTCTTTCCTCCTTTGTTATATACTCAGTGTGCACAAAAGAAGATTATTGATCAAAAAGTTGCAAGCAACTCGTTCAGTGCTTCAGCTTTTTAAAATGCCATGAGACAGAAGCCATTGTAACTTTTAAAAGAGAGAGAGAGAGAGAGAATAATTCAAAAATGCACAGAAAAATTATCCCTGTGTTGCCCCGCAAGGCGAAAACTGTTGGGATGTTTTTTTCTTCTTGGGAAAAAGGAGATCAGTAAGGGTATATGTTGCTAATATTCCTGGCTTTGGCTTCAAAATATCTTGGCAGGGCCAAAGCAGACATAAAAATAGAAATGAGTTAAAGGTGATCTTTGGTGGAATTTAAATGAAGGCAGAGCTTATAAATAGCTTTTAACATGAAGAAATATAATGACATGCTGATGGCCTCCATAACTGATGATGCTCCAAGATCTGGAGTACTGTCCTATCACTACTTACTTGGGTATGGCTTGAGCTTGTTTTTATATTCATTCTTCTTAAAAGCAACTTTAGAACCTTTAGTTGAAGGGAAAGTAGAAAAATCATGAAGGATGTAGGCAGAAGAGTGAAGAGAAATCCAGAAGCTGTGAGTAAGTGAAATAATAGGGTGCAACGTGTCACTCAGGAAACCAAGCTTTGCAATTTCATTCTAGCATTTAGCAGGATAGGCTGGAACCCCAGCCTCCATTTCAAAAGGAAAAAAAGATGGTTGCTTAAACGCTACCATTTGAGTTCAGCAAGACAGTGCTGACAGCAGCTGAGCAGCCCTGCAAAGCATGTCATCACCACCACAGAGATGAAGGAAAGCTGGTAATTTGTTACTGTTGTGATTAGTGGTGTCTTTCAGGGAGGAATGCTTAAACACAGAGGTGACAAAATACATGCAGCAACACTAGGAAATATCAGTGACCAGGGAGCAAATTGTAGACAAAATTTTGAACTATTCATCTGCACTAACATATTTTGTGGTCACTGTAGGAGATCAGTTTTGTTCCTTTTGGCTTCAGTGTCTGTGATTATTTAGTGAAGACAGCTTTTAATACAATCCCCCTCTCTAAATTATGAAATTTATTTTCTTTGTTTTTATTTTAAAATGTTCCGTACCACTTTTCATGAAAACATCCAGTGCAGCATATACAGTCTTCCTAATTTAATGTCTATCTTCAGGAAATAAACCTGTTATTCCGATAGCCCAGTGTGTAGGTATGAGAGCAGGGTTGTAAATAAGGTTTACTATTCTGGATCATGGAATTATTATCTGACAGAATAAAGCCCTGATTTAATGTAGCCTTTCTAAGAAAAGTGGTGGTTCTATCATTACTGCGATAGCCAATACACATCATAAAAGTGATCCATGGCAGCTTTGAATAAGGACCTGTACATCGTTCCTTATTACATCACTTTATATTAGGACAACAGGGATCAATAAAGCAACAGGATTAAATGCTGCTATTTCCTCCCACTGCATCTTATGATGGATATCGTTTGCTTGCCAGTGTGCCTGAAGTATTGCTGAGCTGCTTTCCTATGCCTTTGGAAAACTTCGGGCTTGATCAGACACAAATGTCAACTTTTTTGTTCCAGCACCATTGCTTGTAGAGGTGTAATGCCACCTGGCACAAAGTGTTCTGCACAGCAGTTCTGACTCTGACTCAGTTGTTCTGGATTTCAGCCCAAGGAGAGTAGGCCTCAGAGGAATTAAAGTGTCTGAATGTATACAGCATCCATGCTGCAACGCAGGGCAAAAAACAGTGATGGAAGGAGATTGTAACAGAGTGAATGGTGAATCAACAGAGCTAAAGATTAACATTGATTGAGAATCAACCCGAAAGAAACCAAAACTAAATACACTGTGCTGCAGGCAAATGGTGAGCAAAGACAAGGGCTATAAGATAGGCTGAAAAATCAAGACTGGTTTCTAGGCATGAGGAAGGATTAAGACAGAGATGTTAATATTCCCCAGGAAATGTCCTGGTCCACTCTCACATTCTTACAATGATCTTAAAATATGTTAATGGTGTTAAAATAAGAATAATTAAAAATTATGTTAAAACCATCAATACCTTTACCCAACTGTCTCAGGACAGTAAGAAATAAGGGCTGAGTGTATGTTCCCTGGATTTGTGATCCAAAACACCTGAAACAGATGATCCTATATCCCATCTCCTTTAATTGTAATAAAAACAGCTGATTGTTGCTGTTACATAGTTTTTGGTTTTTAACAGCATGCGCCTATCTGTGTCTACTCAAATGTAACTATACAAAGTTCAGGGGAGAATGGACAGGGACACTAGGGATGGGTCTAGAGCAGTGGTTCTCAACCTGTGGGTCCCCAGATGTTTGTGGACTTCAGCTCCCAGAAGCCCCAGCCACTATGGTCAATGCTCAGGGCTTCTGGGAGCTGAAGTCCATGAACATCTGGGGACCCACAGGTTGAGAACCACTGGTCTAGAGCTTCCCCAGCCTCATCCTCACATTTAGTTCTCACACTTTCAGACTTATGCCTGAACAGGACTGAGATGGCTTAAGAGTCCTTGTACTACACTGTACTCCTGTCAGGCCCAGGTAACATATAACTTCTGAATTATTTCTATACCCAGAAATTTGTCCTGTCTTGTCGTATCTTGTCTTGTCTGTCCTCCCTCCCTCGCTCCTTCCTTCCTTTCTTCTGCCTCCCTCCCTCATCACTCAGGCTCCTGTGGTCCTGTGGTCCTCATCACTCTGCCTCCTGTGGTCATTCCACATAGGCTCTGAATACAGTGACGTGAATATCTCTGCTATGTATTACATCATGCTCTTGATTCACCTCTCTCTATCAATCTTTCGATATTAGTCTTTCTGGGAAAGGAAGGAGCAGTCTGGAGATGTTAAAGGGCTAGCATTAGAATTAAATAAACTGCTGACATGCACAGTTCAGAGGTATCTCCAAAATCTGTAACATGTGCTAAACTATGGAAGTAATAGATGTTTGCCTTTTGTTCTGCTTTAAATGATATGTTCATTAGTTTCTAGCTGTAGACTAACATCCAACTGGGAGGTTTGACATGCAGTTTATAAACTGAAAGACATTCAAGCTAGTCCAAAATATAGTGTCTAAGATCTTGAGAGACTGCCCAGTTTTTCAGAAAGATCTGCCCACCCTACCCCCCACCCCTGGCCTGAGACCTTGAATGCCAAGTTTCGGCCAAAAGCACATTTTTTATGGTTGAGTAATAACCCTCAGAAAATGGGGTTTAGAATGGAAATGCTGACACAACTTTAATACAATCAACTTAACATCTGCAGTATAGAAGTGTAACAGCCTATGGTTGCTGTTATTTGGATTCCTCCAATCCATTTTCTATAAATAAGTTATTGTCTAAATTCAAAAGAAGTATTACCCCATAATTTTATCTTCATATGAAGAACTGAGGAAGAAATTATCTTATTGTTCCCTTTATTGTTTGGCAGAAGAAATGCTTTGATAACATTATTCAGTTGTCATCAGAGATAGGTACATTTGCAACGCCCCTTTGGTTTGGGGTATATATTGCTATCATCCTCTATCAGTAATGATCTTTTCTTCTTTTTAACCGGATGCTGGTTTGTGCTTATGAGGTCACTGATTCTCTCTTACAGATGTGAATGCTTACCTGGCTACAGTGGAAAACACTGCGAAACTGATGATGATGACTGCTTTGGACATAAATGTCGCCATGGGGCTTTGTGTGTAGATGCTGTCAATGGATACACTTGCATTTGCCCTTCAGGATTCAGGTAATGAAAGTGAAATGTTCTTCTTTAGACAAGTTATGATCTTGGGAGCTGGAATGTGCTGCTTCAAATTCATGGAACCATAGTTCACCAGCTCTTTTGATAACAACTGATGATCCACTATCAATTGACAATACCATTTTAGGCAAACATACTTTTGCTGAGAGCCAGCAAATACTTATGCATAACCTTGCGCATTATATATTTTTTTCATTTATATTGATCTTTATTTACAGTTTCAAGGGTCTGGTTGCATACATGCAGGGTGGTATGATGGCTACGTGGATCTTTCCACTATAAGTTATGTTGTTTGTGCATTTTCTTTTTTGGTCTGTTTTTAAATTGTTAGTCCTGGAGTAGAGACTTCTCATTCTTTATAGAATGTCATGTACCTTGAAGGTTTATATAAACAAATCATATTTTGAAAGTGGTGCATTCAGCTCAAGACAGATAAAACATTTCAAAAATGGAAGGTTGAAATTTGTGTTCAGTGTTGTGAAAAAAATTACTTACAGTACATATTGACAGATCTACAAACAGATGATTTTTTTCCTACTCAGTTTCTTTTTGGCTTCATTTTCCAAAAGTCAGTAATGAATCCCACACTGGCCCAGGTCAGAGACAACAGAGCACAGAGCTTGGAAATATTTAGTTCCAAAGAATGGGTTACCTACAATTAATTCCCTTTCAAAATATCTAGGATGTAATGAAGATACATTACCGTTACAGTGGCTCCTCCCTTACTGCAACCTCCATATGCACAAATGTGAGGTTTCACAAAGCACTGCATCTCATTATAGTCAATGGATGAATTGTGCACGTGACTACACTGCTGTAGGGCCACACACATCACATCTATTGACTATAAAGGGACACGATGCTTCATGTTTTTTGTTTTATACAGGGATTCCTGCAATGGGGCACACAGTATACAGCAATAAAGAGCAACTTCAATCATTTTACAGCATTAACAATAACTTGTTTTTTCCCCAACTACTTTTATAGTCAGAGGACATACGTTGATTCAGTGCGTAGGTGTGCCTTGTACCACAGGCTGGCCACTTGTAGTATAGATTGATGTTGAACAATCAGTCAGCAGAGTTATTTTAAATTTTATAATAATGATGACTAACTACTTATGTGGACTGTAACTGACTGATTGCTTTTTAAAAGTAACTTTCCAGCCTATATCCAGAACCATTCTTAAGTAACCATAGTCACTTTTTTTAAGACATTATTTGTCTTTGATTTCCTCTTCGTACTTCCTCCATGTTCTAGGCAGATAGTCTGCCCCTTCCCTCAGTAACTTGCAAGTTTGTTTTTATCTGTTTTGAAATTTTTCCAAACCCTACTACACTTTTAAAAACTTTAAGAAGCACTGCAACCAGCTGAGGCAGTGTCACAATTGTCGTAGGCTACTGACCAATGCTGTGTGTTGGCTCTTGGGGTGTGAAGAGGACATCTGGATTTTCCCTGTTCTAAGCCTAGGAGAAGACAGTATGGCTGTCCACATTAGGGTGAATGTACATCCACAGCATGCTCATCACTTATGTATGTCTGTGTCAGGACCCTGGAACTCCAGGACACGAGCTCTGAGTCTGAGCCAGAGTCCCTGGAGCCTGCTGCACCAGCACAGCCCACCCCCGAGGCTGCCCCAGGCACAGAGCCCTTGGCCCCAGTAGTCCCAACAGCAGAGCCAGGGGCTGCCCCAGCCCCAGCCCAGCCAGAGGAGTCGGATGGTGAGTTTCAAGAGCAGGTGCCTACTTACCAGCAGCATCGGGAGCAAAAGAGTGCTCTCAGGAGGTCAGAACATTTAAATAGAAAACGCCAGGCAATCAGGGCCCAGCTGCAATAACACCTGGAGGAGTGATCTGCCTATAAAAGCAATCACTCAGCCTTGGGTCTTTTGTCAGCTCACAACTGACCATTCTGGGCGAAGTGCTTGTTGTGGATCTCAGCTTGGCCTCTTGAAACGCTGCCCGACCTGCTGGAACGTCGCCACCTCTTGATCCTGGACCAGCTCTGGTAACTTTGTTTGTTCGAACAGACTTTGACTGTGTGCTCGCCTGGCTGTGACGTAACAGCCAGGGAGTCTCTCTGCTGCCGGTATTTACTGCTATTTTTCCTGTTCTGTTCTGCTGAAGTAAAGCCCTTTAATTTATTCCCTGCCTTATCTGCAAGAGACCTGTAGCCGGCTCCCTTGGCTGCTTGCCAGGCCTTGGCGTTGACAGTCTGGATGCAACCTTATTTTTACACCAATAAACATACATCCATGCCTACTACACTGCAAACCTTGTATCTGTCTCCACTTAAAAAGGCATTCGTAAGGAATGTAAAGTAATGGCAGGCACAGAGGCTGATTCAGAAAGTTCAAGTTATGTGTTATGTTTTCTAGAACTTCTACTCTCCATCCCATCACCCTACCCTAAATGCTGAGATTCTGATTGTCATAATAGAGCTTTGCTTTCAGTGTGTAGGATCTCTGTGGCTTGGCCTGACAATTTGAAGTCTAATTCTGACAGCTGCCAATGGACCCACTCTCCTGAAAATCTTGCTGTATGTCAGAGATAAGGGCACTTCACCAAATGGATTCATTAATCATTGCCTGGGGAGTGAGATATTGCTTCCTTCCAGACATTGTGTTTGTGTGTGTGTGTGTGTGTGTGTGTGTGTGTGTGTTTGAGTGCACTGCAGACTCAGCAAGAGAGCAATAGCAACCCCCTTCCCAAAAATGAACACTAATAAAATAGAAATGTGGAAGCACTTGTGAACTCTTTTCTTGACTATTGAACCCACACCAAATTTCTGTTTTCCTTGTTCCTTTTCTTTTGTTCCCACCACATATTTCTGTTCTCTTACTCTGCTTCTCGCATTCTGAAAAATAGGTATTGATCCTTAAAGTGATACAAGGCCGTGGACTCAAAAGCTCCGTGCTTATAAAATATAACTATTTTGGTCTAGAAATGTCCCTTGCTTAAAAGTGACATACCACCAAGCAAAGAGAGGCTTTTAGGAGCCAAACACACACACAAATGGACGTAGGTACAGACACATATTACAAAGGAACTTTGGCATGCTGAATGTTTGTTTTCAGAATGTGTATCCTGGTGGTGCAAGCTCTTGCTTATTTTTTTCATGAAAATGAAAAATTTAAAAAGTTGTCTCTCCTTTGGGAGAGAGACTCTGCAAGCGAGGTGTTGTATATTGTGGGAGTTTTTTTAACAGAAGACATTTTTGTGCATCCCCTTTTTTCCTGTTGTTTTTGGTATTTTTTCAGGAATGAAGAATCTCACAGGCATTGACAGTGTTTTTTGTTTGTGCGCTTGTTTGTTTTGCTTTTTTTTTATACTTTATTTTTACATATACAGATATATAATAAAACCATAACATACACATTATTCTATCAAACGTATATTACAAATATCATTTTTATATCTATTTACATTCCCATGGAAATGTATTTTAAGTAATTTATACTACTTTACTATCATTGTTATCCAGATATCTTCAAACATTTCCTGACTTCCACGTCTACTCAATCGGAATTAATTATTGACTAAAATATCTTCTTGAAGCTCCCTAAATACCTAAAACAAATATCCAAAAAGTTAAACTTAATAGTCTCAATTTCTAACAACGTTTTGACTTCACCTTTCTATCTAGTCTTCTCTCCTTTATACATTTACCATATATACGACTTCATACAGTACCCATTACTTCCTCTATTCTTTAACTAGCTTTCAGTCTAAATGAATAACATTTTTATACTAATTCCTTCATGCCCAATACCCTTTTTCCAACATGTATTGTTCCACTTGTTGCCACCCGTTTCCCATTGTACCAGTTATACCACTCACTTTTCCTTTTAAATATAATGAGAAAGTGTCAAATTGTTTTAACTCAGCTACTTTCTGGGCCCAATTTGATATTTCAGGGACATTCTCTAATTTCCATGTTCTAGCAAACACAAGTCTTGCAGCCGTCACTAAATAAAGTATAATTCTCTTATATTTTGATTGAAAATTCTTATTAAACATAAATGTCATGTTTAACATATACAATTCAGGCATCATAGGAAAAGTGATATTAAAAATTTCCTTTATCGCCTCGTGTATTTTAACCCAGTACTTTTTAGTCTTGGAACACGTCCACCAGGCATGGAAAAACGTACCAGTGTTCTCTTTACACTTCCAGCATTTGCTATTTCCAGTATTATATATTTTACATATCCTTTCTGGCGTTAAATAGCACCGATACATCATCTTTATAAAGTTTTCTTTTAAATCTTGAGAGCTAGTAAATTTCAATGTATCCTTCCACGCTAATTCCCAGTTTTCTAAAGAAATTTCATGCTGAAAATTTTTAGCCCATGCAATCATAACATCTTTTACTTTTTCATCTTCCATATTTCTGGCCAAAAAATATTTATAAAAAAGCGAGATCTTCTGTCTGGTTTTCAAGAATATAATGGACTCTAAATCATTATAAGATTTTTGAGCAGAAATTCCTGTTTCTTGCAAGTCTTTTAAAAATCTCTCTTTTAATTGCAAGTATGGAAACCAGTTTAATTTGTACCCCGCTTCTTCCAACTCCTCCCGTGACCGTAAATGGCTCGCTCCAAACCTGTCAATCCGTACAAGATCCTTATATATAAGCCACTCTTGTTCTTTATCTGTCCAATCCGCGTAAAATGCTTCCTGGGGAGATATCCATAAGGGTATTTTTGTGTATGTGTGCTTTTTTATGTTTTTCCAAATTCTAATTAAAGATCTACGTACATAATGATTATTAAAATCCTTATCAATCTTCTCTTTCCCATACCACAAATACGCATGAAAACCAAATTGCATATTCGTCCCTTCAATTGTCAGTGTTCTTCTATCCTTCAACTTAATCCAGTCACATATCCACATCATGGCATTCGCATAATAATATAATCTTAAATCCGGTAAACCACAACCGCCTTGTTGAGGTAATTCAGTCATCAATTTCCTTTTAATTCGTGGTTTCTTATTTGCCCATATAAATTTAGATATTTCCTTTTCCCAAACTTTAAAAGGTTTCTCATTTGTAATAATAGGAAGGTTTTGAAATAAAAAATTAAATTTAGGGAGAACATTCATTTTTATAGCTCCGATTCTTCCTAGTAATGACAAATTAAGGTTCTTCCATCTTTTTAAGTCCATCTCAATCTCCTTCCAAATTTTTTTGTAATTGTTGTCAAATAAATCTTTATTAGATTCAGTGAACCAAAACCCTAAATACTTCACTTTCTTCTCAATTTTGCAGCCAGATATCTTTGTGATTTCTTCTTTCTCCTTTTGTCTCAAATTTTTAGTCATAATATAAGTTTTGTTTCTATTTATTTTGAATCCAGTGGCTTTTCCAAATTTATTTATTTCTGCCATTAATTCTTTGATGCTTGCAATAGGTTCTTCCATGAAAAAAATCAAATCATCAGCAAAAGCTCGCAATTTATATTCTTGATCTTTAATCTTTATCCCTTTAATGGCCAAATTAGATCTTATACTTGTATTTAATATTTCCAGCGTTGCTATAAACAACAAAGGGGAAATTGGACATCCTTGTCTTACACCCTTTTCAATTTGTATTTCTTGTGTTAGCTCTCCATTTACAACTAATTTTGCTCTTTGTATTTTATAAATAGCCTCAATCCATTCAATGAAATTGTTACCACATCCCGCTCTTTTCAATACTTCCAACATAAATGACCAGCTGACCTTATCAAACGCTTTTTCAGCATCCAAGAACATTATCGCCAATTTTCTTTCATTTCTTTTCTCAAAATATTCTACTGCATTAAGCAGAATTCTAGTATTATTCGTAAGTTGTCTATTAGGTAAAAAACCATTTTGATCTTTGTGAATTATTTGATTTAAAACTTTTCTAAATCTTTCTGAAAGTATCATCGTAAATATTTTATAATCTGTGTTAAGCAAGGAAATTGGCCTATAATTTTCTGGTAAGGTCAATCTTTCCCTTCTTTTGGAATTAATACAATATTTGCATCTTTCCAAGAATCTGGTATTCCATTCTGTTTTATTTCATTTAAAGTTTCCGTTAATGGTACCACGATATCCTCTTCAAAAATTTTATAAAAAGAAGCTGAAAAACCGTCTGGTCCTGGAGCTTTGGAGATTTTCAAACTCTTAATGGCATCCGAAACTTCCTCTTTAGTAATTATTGCATTCAAAAACTCCTTTTGTTCGTCAGATACTGACCATACTTTATGTTCATCTAAATACTTCCTTATTTCATCCTTCTCTTCCTCTAATGTCTTCTCTTTTTTGTAAAGCTGAGCATAATAGTTTTGAAAAATTTTCTTAATTTGTTCTTGATCCGTAATTTCCCTTTGTCCCATTTTTAATTTAAAAATTCTTCTCCTCTCTCTTTCCTTTCGTAATCTATATGATAGCCATTTCCCTGGCTTATTTGAATGTTCAAATTGGTTTAGACGGCAGTATTTCATTTTTCTCTCTATCTCTGTCATATTTCTGGCAGCTATCTGATCTTGAATGGATCTTATTTCCAGTTTCAATTTTTGATTTGAACTATTATCTTGAAAATCTTTCTCTTTTGCTTTTAACAAATCCAAAAGTATTATCAATTCTTGATTTGCTTTCTTTTTTTATATGTTCCCATTTTTATCAAATGGCCTCTCATGACTGCCTTAAAAGCATCCCATACCGTCTTCATATCAATATTGTTTTTCATATTTTCCTTAAAATAGTTTTGTAACTCTTTTTTCATATCATTCACCAGTAATTTATCTTTCAAGAGATTTTCATTGAGTTTCCAATTATATTGTTTAGATGACCGCAATTTTAATGTAAGTAAAATTGGATTATGATCAGATGTTATCTTTGGGAGTATTTCCATATCATGTAAATAAGTATGTAATGTTCTTGATACCAGAAAGAGATCAATTCTTGACATTGTATTATGACTATCTGAATAAAATGTATATCCTTTTTCTGCTCCATGTTTAAATGTCCATACATCCAACAATGACAATTGGTCCATTATCTGAAAAACAATTTGAGGAAGTCTACCTTGATTTTTCTTTAATTTCTTACATTCTGATCTATCCTCTTGTGAATTAAACACACCATTAAAGTCACCCAAAATAATTATATTGTCAAAAGACATGTCATTTACACAATCTACAATTCTCTTCTTGAGTTTAGAGTAAAATCTAGCTTTCTGATCGATTGGTGCATATACTCCTACTATCAATGCTTTAAGTTCCCTCATATAAACTTCCAACATCAAATAATGTCCATCTTGATCAGAGCAAATCTCTTTCGCCACATAGTCATTTTTAACATATATCACCAAACCTCATTTTTTCTTTACATGAGAGGAAACAAAACATTGTCCTAATTTCGGGTTTCTTAAATATTTAATATCTTTCTGAGCAATCCAAGTTTCTTGCAAAGAAATGATATCATAATTAGTCTTTTCTAAGTAGTGAAAAATGTTTCTACGTTTGTATTGTGAATTTATACCTTTTGTATTCCAAGAAAATATTTTAACTTCATTCGTGTCATCCTTACATTAATTTTAAATTTGCTATTTTCCACCTCTAATTTTCTTCGGTATACTCTAATTCACCCGCGTATTGTATCTCTTCCTCTAATTTGTTCCTTTCCCGCTCTAGTCCTTCTATGTCCTCTGTCGATTCCACTTCCCCTGTATCCGAGTCCTTCTCTCGAGCCTCTGTGTCATCTTCTTGTTCATTCCTCTCTGGTACCATTTCACTGTCCCTTCCCATTCTTGTTAATTTTGAATTCTCAATTTCTTTCTTCAACTTTTCATATACTTCTCTTGCTTTTTCTATTGTGTTGATTCTGTATCTTTTCTGTTTATACGTGAATAAAACCCCTTCCGTTCTGTTCCATGTATAATTTATTTTCTGCTTAATAAGTAACTGGGTAATAAATTTATAATCTTGACGCTTTCTCAATACTTGTGCCGGAATATCTTTGTATACTCTTATCTCTTGGGAATCAATAAACAACTTTTCTTGATAACTTCTTTGTAATATAATCTCTTTCATCCTCATATTCGTAAAAATAATCACAATATCTCGCGGAAGATTTCTTTCTCTTGCTATCCGTGAATTTATTCTAAATATTCTTTCAATACTCGCATGAATCCTTTCTTCAGTCAATTGGGTATATTCAATCAAGGCATGAACTATTCTGTCATAAACATTCTCCCGTTCTTGTTCTGTAACGCCTCTCAGCTTCAAACACCGTTCTCTATACCATAATTCAAATTTATTCATTGTCATCTCGTCTTGGTCCTGTCTCTCCTTCAAACGTTGCGTCTGTGTCTCTATTTGTCTAGACTTTTCTTGTAAAATTGTTACCTCAGATTTCATTGCCGCCATTTCTTTCGTAATTACGTCCATCTTTTTACTTAGCCCTTCTATTTCTTTCTTTATTTCTGCTTTGATTTCAGCTCGGCTTTCTTTTATATCCTGCCTTATTTCTTTTCTCAATTCTTGCCTGGATTTACGTAATTCTTCTAAAATCAAGTTTGTATCCATGGAAGTAGTTGCAGATGTTAAATCCATTGATGATCTTCTTGTTTGTTGAAGTGTGGTAGAAATAGTTGTTTGTCTTGTTTGGGGTTGTTTGTTTTGCTTTTTTAATGAGTTTTTTCCATGTGTCAAGACACACTTTCTTATCGATTATAAAATTTGGAAATGTTCCTCATGTACCTAGTGCATCCTGCCATTGAGGCAAATATCAAGGCAGCTTAATCAGAATCAAAATTGTCCATAGCCATCCATCCATGGCTGACAATGGAAAGGGAAAATGAGAGACCATCTCCATGTAAATCAGGAACAAAAGGAACAAAATAGTTGAATTCATATTTAATCTATAGAATAGATATAGAACACAGACACACTATTAAAAATGCAAAACACTGCATTGAGAATAAGTTTATGCACATATACACATGCCTTATGCAAATATTTACTGGGGACACCTAAGTTCAAATACCCCATCAGTCATAATGCTTCTGGAGAAGCAACCTTGGAGAAGCCACCATCTTTCAGTTACCTTAGTTTAGAGGATGATTATTTTGAGGACAACATGAGATGACCTTGATTATTCTGCATCTTTAGGGAAAGGGTAAGGTGTATATTATAAGTAGTATGTGAGCCATAGCACTCAGGAAGAATCATATTGTCTTCCGTAGACTCTGAAGAATCAATGAGGGCTAAATTGTTTTGTGATACATTTTTATTCTTTAAGCTCTGCAGTTTCAAATATAAATTGAAATTCTGCTAGCAAAACACTTCTATTTAATATGTTTTACAGAATTGTGACCTTCTATATTTTTCTGCCAGGTATTGTGTGTGTGTGTGTGTGTGTGTTAAGAGAGCAATTGCAAACAGTGTGAGCACCACAGAGTAGAGTTCTGTGATGTGTGTTCATGTAAAATCAATTCCAGTTCATTTACAAAAGAGTATAGTGGTTCATGCCTTGGGCACTAACTGTGTAGTTATTTGAAAGTCTAAATGCCAATGAAAGAGAGGGGCTGCTTGTGGTTGCCTGTGGGAATTGGAAGTTAGGACAGTTGTAATAAACTGAAGCTAGTGAATTTAAACTTAGCCATAGTCCAAGTTATCTGGCAAGAAGTTCTACCCAGCTTCAGTAGGCTTGTGGACAGTGCACACATCTACTGGAAAAGCAGTGTGCAGATAGAAAAAAAATAAGTTCCAGAATGTCCTTTGCAGATACAAAATTTAAGTAAGTGTCAGCCCTTGTTATCCAGAGGAGTAATTAGACGTTGTCTTGTTTACTGATGACTAGAGTGGCCAAAGTGAAAACTGGAGATGGTTCCTATGGCTTTAATGATTATGTATAAGAGGGAGTTTCAGCAGATGTTGCTTGTTATCTGGTTCTCTGACAAGCAGCACCTGCTGAAATTCCCTTTTTTACACAACCATTAAAGCTACAGGAGTCCTCTCCAGTATTCAGTCTAGCAACCCTATGGCGACAGGTGACAATTGCTTTTAAACACTTGGAACACTTCAGTGAATTTCCTTAAGCCTCACTGGAAAAGCTGTTGGTGGAACTTCATGTCTGGAAAAGGCAACCATGTAGCAGCTATAATTTCCTATAATTTAGAAACTGAGCACCATGATGCTGTCAAAAATAATTTCTCTTGTCCTTAGGGAGTTAGGAAAAGCAGACATCAAGTACTGTTGGAGCACTGGTAGAACTATGACCCAAACTAATGTCAGTAGTTCATTGCATTAACCTGTAGAATTTTTTTCCTAAGGCATACAGAATCAGCTGGAAAACTGATAACAATCAAGATTGCAGCAGACATAGAAGGGAATTCAACCCTTTCTTTTCTGTCTATAATACTGAGGAAAATTATTTCCCCTCATGCGAATGCTCCTATCTTCCTTGTTTCTTCAAAACTGAGCGACAGAAGGCGAAAGAAATAACCACACATCTTCACAGTACAACTATGCCCAATATTCCTTCTGATCTGGAAACTCTCATTGTGAAATGCTACTGTAATCTTATTTCCCAGGCTTAAAGTACAATGGAGGGAAAAGAAGGGAAATACTAGATTGTAAGAACTTACGTGCAATGATACTGTTGTCTTTTTTGCTTAACTCACTGTTTAGTTGCTCTGGATTTATGCTTCGTAGAACAGTAGCAAACACAGTTTTTATCACCACTTATTGATAGCTCTTGTGTAGGTAAATCTATGGTGGTTTACTAGTCTTGGTACTTTTCTAATAATTTATACAATCTCCCTCACTCCCAAATATTGACTTTTGTGTTATTTCATTTCATTTTATTTTATTGGTATGAACTCCCTGTAGAATTCATGAACCCTTTGTGAGTAGAGCCTTTCTTCCCTTTAGCAATTCACCTGTTTCTTTGATAGATGTTACTCTGGAGAGGAAATATGTATTACAACTCCTGAGCTTTGTATAATGCATGCTGTTTTATTCCTTTGTTATGTGGCTATTCTCCTGCTGTGATATTCTACAGCAAGGAATCTCAGCAGCAATCATTTAAGTAAACAGGCATCATAGCAAACTGTAGAGTCTAAACCTGCAGCCACAAGCATTTCGTTCAAGTTGGAACCAGATGTCCAAGTCAGATTCCTCTTGTTGGGTGTACAGAAAGTGTCCCTGAGAAATGCTTGTGGCATAGGTCAACTGAATAGCTGCATCAGTGAAGCCACCATTCAGATGGGTTGAGATTGTATGTCACCAGTGTCTTCATATTGTCATTGGAAATCCTTCAGAAAGATGAGGGCCTTTTGAGTTGACCTGCTAAAGACTGGGTGGTTGGAGACATTTATTAGTATGAGCATTTATATTCTGCTTTTTTTGTTTGAAAATGAAGAAACAAACATTCACCATTATACTAAAATGAAATAAAATGCCTGTCCTGATTGACAATCAATTATATTTCCAGGCAGAATGGGCCTGATAAGTATTTAATTACTAGAGCTTGGACATATTCAGTTAATTAACTCATTATTAGCTTGTTTGGTTTTGCTAGCTTAGTCGTCTTTCTCGTTGAGTTACTTCATTTTAAATAACTTAGATTTGTGGAAGTGGGTGACTCATCTCCTGGCAGATTCAGTAACGCAGGAATGATTAAGAAGATAGTGTTGGAGCTTGGAGATGTAGATAGCTAATTTGTACTCTCCTATTCCTTTGTCTTTCCTTCTTTTTGTTTTAACTCTACTGAAAGGTAAATCTAGTTGAATTAAATGCCTTGCCACTGGGTTTTGAAGGTCATGTTCCTTGATAGGGTATGAGGAGGCACATGGCTAGGTTCTTTTACTTTTAATGGCTGTGTAGAAAATGAAACTTCATCAGGGTCTGCTTGTCATGCTACCAATTAACATGCAACTCCTGCTGAAATTCCTTCAGAAATCCCTTCTTCTACAAATTCCCTTGCCACTTTTCATCTGACAGCCCTAGGAAGATGAGAACATGTTATTCAAATGTGCATAAATAAATAAATAAATCTTCATATACTTACAGGGAACAAAACATTCTCCACTCGCTAACTGTTCTTTGTAGTGGTTGATTGCTGCACAGTGTCCAGTTATATAGCTGAAATTAACATGCGATTCCTTACTAGCTTTTAACACAGGAATGGGAATCGTGGCCCTTCAGATGTGGTTGGACTACCTCCTATAGCACTAGCCAGCATAATAAATGGTGAAGAATGCTGACCTCCCACCTTCCATGCTATTCATAACTGGAGGAAAGATCTGATTTGTACTAATGGGGAATCAAGAACATTGGGAAAGTCACTTCTTTAACATCATTCCATGTTGACATTAATAAACACCAAATTCAAATATGTCACTGAAGATGGGAGGAGACAGCAAAAAGCAGAGAGGTCCATCTCAGTGAGAGAACTTAATTTAACAGTTTGTAAAATGAGGTTCCATCATTCAGGGCAACCTTTCCCGTCCCAGCCATTTCTAGGCACCTTGAAATCCCATCATATCCATGCACTAATTATATTATGGGCATTGTAGTCCATCAGGAGATTCCAGGTTAGGAGAAGGTGACTTAAAAATCAGGAAAGGACCACTTTTAGATTATATCAAAAACGGAATGAAAACCGAAAGTCAAGAGTGACAACCTCCATGCTGTTTTCTGTAAATCCCGCGGTCTTGGTGCACATGAATACTTTATATAACTAATCAAGACCTAATTAAGCAGATTTTATTATTAGAGTTGTGGTGATGAAGTCCTTCCCTAATTTAATGTTTAAAATCATTGAATTAATTTTCTAATGTAATTTTTCCAACCCTTTTCATTATTGTATTTTGTGGGGGGGCTTACAATACAATGTATATATGAGATTTACACGTAGGGATTAAATACAGGAATGTAAAACCAAGTAGAATAGATTGATTAAACCTTTACTTATTCTTCCTGCTATAAAATTATGATAAATAGATTTATGTATTAATTAACTTGAAATCTGTGTCATCAAGACATCTGTTAAAATGCTGGCTAGCTGAAAGTGACAAAGTCTAGAAGCACAACCTTGTTGGCCACTAAAATCCAAACCTGGGGAAAAGAATCTTCTTGCTTTTTGGTTATCTGTTAGGCTAGTGGCCACTGCCACATCTTTCGGTGATAGCCCAGAGAGCTGGAATTAGCTTCTCAGTACTGTATCCATGAGATGCAGGAGCCTCCTGTTTTAAACAGGCTGATTAAGCCTTTCTTTTTAGGCAGGCTTGTTGATGTCATTTTTTTCTGTCTGCATGTAATTTCATTTTTAGTGTAAAACCCACATTGTTTGTTTTTCCCCTTGAGAAATCCAACAGAATTGAAAAGATGGACAAAAAGTAAGAAAGAAATGAAAAGAAAAATAACTAAATAAAAGTAGAACAGAAATGAGCAGGAAGAGGCTGCAGTTAGCAGACGTTGACCCGTGTTGTGGATCTCTGTTAAGAGCACTTACAGTGGGCAAACATACAGTGTAGGTCTATGTAGCACTAACAAACTGCTGCGGTGTGGAAGAAATGCAGAGGAATACTTTTAGAAAAGTGTTGAAATGCATTTTATTCCAGAGGAGACGATGGTTGAATGCAAAGCGTAGAGACTGTTGAATGACAGTAATGCATTTTGACTTTATGCCATGTTTGCTTGTTGATGAGAGAGTGGTAGGTTATTCTTCTAGAACATTAATGCTGATGAAAATTCATATCATCAGTCTCACAGTTTTGTCCAGCCTGTCTCTACTTCCATTCCCTGTCACTGTAGGCAGGATTAAATTATGATAAGAAATTGAAGGATCATATGTATGTGGTGCTTCTTTCAGTTGCTTTATGTTTTAAATGTTCACCTGGAGATTTCACTCATAAAGCCATGGGGAGCTGTTTTCTACTGCTCAATACTGAGAGCATCAGCTCTCAGACTTTCAGGCAAGAGTCCTTCCCCTTGATGCACTACCTGGGGTCTGAACCTGGCTCTTCCTGGATGCAAAGCGTCTGTTTCACCACAGAGGGCCTTTCCGCCCTACATTGTTATAGTGCTGTTATTCCAATTTGATCATTCCATGGAATCCTGAGGTTTGCAGTGTAGGGAGGTGCATTTAGAGTTCTCAGCCAGAGAGCCAACAAGTCAAAATTCTATTTAACCTACGAACAGGACTGTGAAGGAGCTCTCTCTCCCCTTCCCCACCTCCTTTGTTCTAAATTACATTTTTCCCCTTATTTTTGCATCTGCCCCCTTTGGGGCAGATCTATAAGTTTACATTAGCATTTTGGTATGGTTCATAGTCTCAGTCTAGTCATAGGCAATCATTAGTTCATATAAGCTGCAATCCTGTGAACACTTACCTACGAGTAAGCACCAGTGAATACACATGGGCTTATATCTGAACCAACATGTTACAGTTATCTACATTCCACTTTTAATTCCCCATATTTTAGAGTGTTGTATGGTTCAGAGAGGCTCCCATATCTGTGGGAGATACATTCTTAAACTTATCTTGGATAGAAAATGATGTAGATAATACCATTTTTTAAATGAAATGAATAATGAAGGTATCCAGATGAGAATGCAGCTTGGAGAGGAGACTCTGAGATATGTCAGAACTTGACTGAACTTGAAATAACTTTAGAACCTAAGAGAAGGAAATCTTTGTAGCCATTACTTGCTGCCCAAAACCAGTGCACAACTGATAATAACATAAAAATGAACAACAATGTATGGTGCAAAAAGAGATGGGAAGAAAATGTTTTCATCTGTAGAGGGTTAATAGTAACCTAACACTAGCATCTCAGTGCTGTAGTGTTAGGTTAGTACTGACCTTCTGAAGATAAGTCAGAGGATGGATCATCATCAGAACAAGGATCATCAGAAAGCAATCCTGGATTATAGCATCAGCACAATGTCAATAGTTGGATCTTGATCTCAGGAGCAGGTAATGTTGGTGTCGATGTTTGGGAATCCTCTGAAGATTCTCTGAAAACATTGTAAAATTGGAAGTTGTTCCCTCTTTCTTTTCAACTCATCAAAGTGTTGCTTCAGAGATTGTAATCCTTCAGTGATCAGATGGGTAACTTTAATACTGCATTCCATTCAAAGATCAGAGTCCATAATTTTGTCATTTAATGTCTATGCAATTTGAAAGACTTTGGCTATTTTCTCTACTTTCTGGTTCTGCTTCCATTTCTTCTTCTTCCTCTTCCTATGAAGATGTCTTAACAAGTTCATTCAATTCCTCATTGGTTAACACTTCTTCATGGCCATCAGTTAGTTTCTCAAATAAGGTCCTCCTCCATCAAGTAGGTCAGCAAATCTTTCTCCACCAGGTTGCTTTGTTGCCTGAATGATTCTCCTGACTTCTCCATCAGTCTCCAAGAGGGCACAAAAATCATCCACAACCTCACTTTACAAGTTTTTCTAGCAGGCATTTACAGTTTCTGGATTTAATTCATCCACTGCAGCTTCAATGGAGTTTATCGTATAAGCAATAATGAAGGATTTCCAGAACTGCATTATGTCTACATTAGGGTCTGCAACAACTGCTTCTAGAATGTAATCAAATACCAGATGGGTGTACATAGCCGTGACAAAAACCCTAATGTGGACATAATGCAGCCCTGATCAAGAGGCTGAATCAGTAAGCTTATATTGGGAGGTAAGAAAACAGCATTGACAGTTTCATTTTCATAACACGCAAATTCACGATAGCCCGGTGCCTTGTCTACTGTTAATAGGACTTCAAATTCCAAACCTTCCTGCTGCAATTGTTTTCTTTTTTATATTTTTGAGATGAAGCATTGGTAAACAAGATGGCTATCACCCATGCTTTCTTATTGTGCTGCCGAAACATGGACAGATAAAATTTCTTTTTGTTTCTAAGAGCACTTGGGTTCTTCAGTTTGTACTCTACACCTGGCTTTATCATATGCCATGCAGAATTGCCACATAGGAGCAGAGTCCTTCCATGCTTTATGTCCTGGTGCCATCTACACATTACAACTGTAGGTTCTAGTGAGTATTTTTTCCAAAGAAAAGCCTTATTTCATTGCAGTTGAACATCTGCTTTGGATGGTAGCCTGTCCCCTCAATCATCTTCTTAAACTGTTCTGGAAATGCGTTAGTAGCTGCTTGATTGGCAGGCACATCTGCTTCGCTCAGTTTTATGTTTTTAAGTCCAAACCTTTTCCTAAATCTGTGCAACCAAAGGACTTGGTAGCACTTGTATGACAGGGTGCCCTGCTGAGGTCTTTGTGTAGCCTCAAGGCTTTGTGGCACAACACACTGATGTTAATGGGAATTCATTTTCTGTTTGTGTCTTCCAGCCACAAATTTAATGCCTTATCCATTTTCATTAACTATTTACCACACACTGTAGAGGAAACTTTTGCAGTTTGAGATGCAACAGCAAAACTAGCACGCATGGATTTCTTTGTTCTTCTTCTGAATTTCATGGATGGAACCGCAGTGCACGTTTTGTTTCTTTATTAAGTCAAGAACTTTCAGCTTCTCACTTAAAGGAAGCCCTATAGAGGTTCTCTTAGGCTTCTCAGGAAAATGAAAAGAAGGAAATACAGGAGTGACAAACTTCCCTCGGTCTTGGATTAGCCTCACTGCCTGCTTAATATGCCAGGCTAGCCATATTTGAAAAGTAGGTGAGCGCAGCAGGCTTAATAGTCATGCAGTTTTGATGTACTGTTAACTATGTTAAGAGTAGAAAAGCCTCTTGTAGAAAGGCCACAGTAGCTCTTTACCCATTTGCTCCCTGGTGACTGTGTGCTTTTCAGGGAAGTGGCTGTCCTTGGCCTATCTAGGGACTGCCTGGAAAAAATTCAGACAAATGATAATGCTTGGAAGCTCAACAGGGAAAAAACAAAACAATGTCAATGTTACTCCAAAGTCTAATCTACAATCACTCAGTTGTGTGTTATGGATTCATGCTGTTCCACAGAATGTGTAATTTTCTTACATGTTTCTCACTTTTATTTGGGAACAACCACAAGCATACTCACTTGCAATGAACATCTATGTGTATCCCACTACTAGTAACAAAAGTTGCCTTGTACACACAGACGCCATTTCCGCACTACGGTGTTAAACTGCTGCTATTCCACTTTCAACGCCCTGTGGAATTCTGGGGTTTGTAGTTTGTAGGCTGAGAATTCAAAGTGCCCTTCCCTAAACTACAAACCCCAGAATTCCATAGGAGGTTGATAGTGGAATAGCAGCACTTTAACACTGTAGTGCAGAAATGGTATAAGACTTCAAAGCCAATTGCTGTGCTAAAGAGAACATTTACTTTGTTGATTTAAACATTAATGGGGGTGGGATCAGACTCTAGTGTGAGCAGAACGGGGACTCCAGGTCTTTGCGTCCACCTCCCATGCTATTCATAACTGGAGGAAAGATCTGATTTGTGCTAATGGAGATTTTCCTCCACAATCCAGTTTTAATTCCGGGTCCTTTGGGGTTGCTATTTTATTAAATCAGTGCTGCCAGAGCAGACTGCATGACAAGTATCACATTTTCCCCAACAGTAAGAGATGAATTCCACTGAGATTATTGCTTTTGAGAAGTTGATTCAAATTTGTTGCTACTGGGATTTTTTGTATTCAAATGTCACATGAATATCTACTCTAATTGAATATTTCGCAATCAGATACTTCAAGTGTGTACTTTGATTGAAAAATCTATGACTTGAAAGGATGGGTGTTCATCCTGAAATGGACATGTATCCAGAAGTGATGGTTTTCTAGTGAGGGAGGTGGGCTCAGTGATGACAGAAGTGATTAATATGCCATGTTCTCATGCAGTTTTATGAAGATCTCACATAAGAGTTCATGTTGTGGGCTGTCCCTAAGATTTTCCTGGGATGAGTCTCTGTATGTGGAGTTATCAAAGGAGTTTCTTCAACTTGTTGAGTGATACCATTATGATGTATGGTTTTTTTCCTACATGTATAGGCTCATGGCATTCCTTCTAAGAAATTATAGAATATCTGTAAATTTTACTTTGTATTTGACCTAGTAGTTATCACCCTATGTACGCATCTTGAAGCAGCCTAGGGGTGCCAGCAGTTAGATTTGAATCTCATATCATTAAAATGCTTACTTAATGCTGGTAGATTCAGAATAACATTTTCTCTTTTCTATCTTTAAAGTGGACTCTTCTGTGAAAATCCTCCACCGATGGTTCTGCTCCAGACCAGCCCATGTGACTACTATGAATGCCAAAATGGAGCACAGTGCATTGTAGTACACCAGGAACCAGTCTGTCGCTGCCTGGCTGGCTTTGCTGGCCAGAAGTGTGAGAAACTCATTACTGTCAATTTTGTTGGGAAGGATTCCTACGTGGAGCTGCCACCAGCCAAAATCCGCCCTCAAGCAAACATCTCCCTTCAAGTAAGTCATCCAGATACGGTTACAAGCCTCCAGTCAAGTCCATACAAATGCAAATGTCTGTGGTCTTCTAACCCATACAATCTGCCAAAAGTTATTGCAAGATCTCAGGCAGAAGCCAGAGTGCACACATTACATTCTCCTCCAGACTGCCAGCAGTCTGCCTGTGGTGAGCAATCCCCATTCCAGCCATCCCCAAAAGGAGCACCTGACCTCTTTAGCAGCTAATTAAATTAATCTTCTTTCTTTCATGGGCTCTTGATGCTATTTACACGTCTCTCAGTGGGAGAGATCCAAGACTCTTCCCTTCACACACTATTCTGAACACAAAAAAGGCAGAGAAACAATTTGGGTTTGTTTCCTTTTCTTTTTTAACACCTCTTGCCCTCTCATTTTCTGTAATTCTGCCTCCATGTAGAAGCAAAATGTGTCATTTATGCTATGAGCTCAGGCACAGTCAGTTGCAGAGGCCACACGGCGGACTTGATTTTAAAAACAAGTTCATTACAAAAGTGTATTTTGGATATTAACATGAAAGCCAGACTTGTTTACTACATGGATTTCACACAGATGGTGTTCCTAAAGCTTATTTTGCACTTAAAATGTTGCTTCTCCATCTGGTTGTTAATTATCACTCATGAGAAAAATGAATTTTAACTAAGCATCTCTTGAACAGGGTTAAAGGATGGTTCTTAATGAAAAGAACTTACAAATAAATAAAAGTCCTTTTCAGCTTACCAAATGTTGTTGTGGTGGACTTTTAAGTCATCTCTGACTTATGCCAACCCTAAGGTGAAGCTATCACGGGGTTTTCTTCGCAAGATTTGTTCAGAGTGGTTTGCCTTTGCTTTCCTCTGAGGCTGAGAGATTGTGACTTTTCCAAGGTTACCCAGTAGTTTTCCATGGCTGAGTAGGGATTCAGTCTCTTGTCTCCAGAATTGCAGTCCAGTGCTCAGACCACTATACCAAGTTGGCCCGCACATACACATAGATGTATTTCATTTGAATTGTAATTTTTATTGTGCATATTGAGCTTTTAAATGTTAACATTTGTCATGCATGTAAAAAAATCACTCTGTTCACATATTGACTGCAGAAATAATAGGAGCCAATAGTTGCTCTTGGAAGCATCTTCAAGATTCACAGTCTGGGTTCTTTAAGAGAAGGAGGTGTGATGTAATTAGTTGAGAGATTGAAGGAGTTATTGCGCATGTAGCTTTAGGAATGGTAACTATAATGCAGATTCTTGTAAATGTGTGTGTGTAACCTGACTAATCCGTTCAATTTCCTCTGCCGTCTCAAAGGTAGTAGTGAACAGGCCTTCCCCAGGTCTCATTCCTTTGTATCAGAGCTATTTTGAGTAATCATGAAATACTTCCCCAATAAGGTAGGAGCAATGTTAGTGCCAGAGTTTTGAAATGTTACTTTGGGGGACTACATCTCCCAGAATTATCTCTCAATATGGCTTTTAAGCAAGAAGGATGAGTTTAAGTTATAAAACTAGCTGACTCCAGATTTCCAGGTTAGCCCTAAGAAGAAAAACAGCAGTTCTGCTGGACATTTCAAGTGTTCCCTGTGTTCACAAGCTTCTTTCTTTGAAACTGACATGGAGGATGTTCATGATGACCAAGTGACTCCCCACTTAGATTTCCCCCCATTGTTATGGAAAATTGTGCGCACTCAGTTTAACTACAAGTAAGCATGCTAGCCAACTCCATATGCACATATAGAATATGGGCATTAACTGTGATCTGGTTCCTAATGCCCATTGCATGCAAAGATATGCCTGTTGGGTGGTTGCTGAGTGCCACGTGTAAACTAGACATGCTTCTGCAAATGAGCCATTTTCCTCACTGAGAAGATGAGTGCAGTGACATTGCTTCATTATCTACCCTTTTTAAAAAAACTATATATGAAATAATAGTCTAATTGTACAGGCACAGAAATATATTATGCATGGTCTTTCTGCATTTCTGTCGCCATTCATCTTCTTCACTTTGACATTCACAGGTAGCAACGGATAAAGACAATGGCATCTTATTATACAAAGGGGACAATGATCCTCTGGCCTTAGAGTTGTACCAAGGTCATGTGAGGCTTATCTATGACACTTTGAATTCTCCACCCACAACTATCTACAGGTGAGTCTGTCATTGAAAGCAACAAAAAGACAAGCTTTTCTTTAGAGCCAGCTTATTTCTTTGTACGTATGTATTTATTACTTTTGATTTAGATAACAATTTATAACCAATTTACTGATGTTTAATTTTTCCCCATGAATATTCATTTTTAAAATAACTCAATATTTTTGGAGATCTTTGTTCCATTACTCCACCAAAGTTCTGTTCTGGCTTTAGTTATGTCTCATGTGTGCTCATTGATCACTACCACTTCCACAGAATGGCCCAGATGAGAACCATTGTTCTCAATGAAATTAATACTGGTTCAGAAGGCATCTCAAATTGGATAAAATGGTATTATCTAGCCTCAGTGTATATAATGCAGAGCTGTTTGCCCTTTTGGTGAAAAAGAAAGAAAGAAACTGAAATCATGTATATAATAATCAGCATTTTCCATAAAGCCAACAGTGCTTCTGCTAGAGAGCAAGTACACCACAAAATGATGTTTACAGAACCAATAGCAATAGATAACTTGTAAAAATAAAACCATATCCACACTGAATGGATTAGGAGAAAAAAACAGATGACCATTAGTCACTTTGACCTGGTTGCATTTTCTATTTACAAAGTTAATGATGTACAAACCTTGAGGAGACGCATTTTACATATCACCAATGTTTATCACAAGCACACTGATATTTCCCATTACAAATATATGAAGCTTGAATGACATATGCCTATTCTTAAGCTCCCATGACACCTGCATCATTAAGAGAAGCCCAGTTGGCAATTTTACTGCCATGTTTTGCATAATTAAATGCCTACATTTATCTTTGGATCTATTAGTTTATAGACTTTCTAAGGAATTCAGTGCACCTCTTTGTGCTTCAGCCTGGTAGAGACAGGTTGGAAATTTTAAGTAGTGTAGTGGTGCCTTGCATTTTCAGAGGGATAACCAGACCTCGCTGCCTTTCTTTCATTCCTTTTGTCCCCACTTTGCTCATTGCCTTTGGCAATCTGGCTTGCTTTTACAGTCTACACAGACCACTCCTTTATATCTCCTCAGAGCACCCTCTAGACTCCAACAGCCACACTTTCCTTCTCCTGCTTCCCTTTTTGAATCTTTGCTTGATGAAAAAGTCTGAATGAAAAAAAAAGTGCAATGAATTTTGTGCCTCTTTGATTGGCCTAACACAATATTACCACAATATGAACTTTGAATTTGTCTTACTATCAACATGAGCACCCTTGCATGTGTATACCTTTTCTTGGGGTAGGGGAAAAAAAGAAGAGACATGATTAATGAAAGACTAGGTGGACACAGAAGGGTGGCAAAGCAACAGTTGGTGAATGAGGCAGGTTTCTTGCACAATAAAAGATTCATCTGTAAGCATCCAAAGCATGGAGAGACTATGAAAGTGAACAAGCTCCCTCTACTAAGTGAAAGGACATTTTTATTAGCTTCTACTTCTTTTTGTGCAGCATCCTGTTTCTAGTTGCGATCATTTCTGATGCTCCAGAGGAACCTAAGATAGTATCTTCTTTCTAACAGTAATCCTATCATCCTGCAAAATAAACTTAAAGGGCCATTTTTATGTATGGAGAAGCAGGAAACTGCTTCCAGAGTCTCAGTTCTTCATGTGAATTTTTTTTAGTGCTCCGGAAACAAAGCAGGATGGGTAATTAGCTCAGTTTGGAGCTGCCGTCTGTTCTTTTTAGGGGGCTGAGTCATATGCAGCAAAGTGAAAGCAAACCCAGTCGACTGCTTTCTATGCTGGCAGTGTACTGACTAATTAGGCAGTACATTGGCTTCAGCCAGCTCTTTACTGGAACAGAAAGGGCAATCATTAGGTCTCAGTTAGCCTGTCTGTCCTCCATAAGGGTTTTTGTTGGTTACTTTCACCAGTGATTATAGCCTGGTGAGATAGCCATGAAAACAGACTCTTTTATTTTGCAGCTAATCCTAATTGATTCCATGTTATGGTAAAGGCAGAGTTGTTGCAGCAGTTTTATGCCACTAATTAGAACATAGGGGAAGGCTCATTAGTTGCAGACAACACATGAGGTGACAGATCAGAGCGGGTGTCTGTTCCCTATTGTTGACAGCAGAATGCTGTAGCGACAAGGGGTGGTTTCTGATATCACGGCATTTTATGGATCCTCTCCTTCCTGGCAAAGTTACCCATGGTGGTAAGCATCAGTGTTCTCATTATTTCTGTGCCCTTCATATTGATCAAGGAGGAGGTCTCCATTCAGAATGACACCTCATTACCATAAGATTAATGGGCTGCTCGCTGACACCGTTTTGTACTGTGTGATCAGTTGAGATGGTGAGAGCTGCTGCTTAATGTGATGCCCTTTCCGAAATGTCACTCTAATCTTTTATTAGTTTAAGGAGTATAGCGGAATGGGGATTAGCATCAACCTCCATAAGAAAAGACTGGGTCAAGGGAGAAAAACTGCACCTAAAGAATGTAAAAAAAGATGGTGAAGGGCTTCAAGTAGGTGAGATGTTTCCCCTTTAGTGAGTAAGTTTCAGAATGGGGGGGGAAATCAAATTCCCCTTTCTTTTCCCATTCTTTAATTGGTCACATTACTACTTTAAAAAGCTCTTGCTGTACATTGTGATTCAGTTGCTGGGACACAAAGAAATTCAGAATAAATCCAGTGGCTGCTGATGCCTCCCAGAAATCAGAGGGATGCAAGAGAAATTCTGCTGTGCCAGCTATGAATCATAGAAATGTAGAGTTGGAAGAGACCACAAAGGCCATCCAATCCAACCCCCTGCCATGCAGGAAAACTCTCAAAGCACTCCCGACAAGTGGCCATCCAGCCTCCGCTTTAAAACCTCCAAAGAAGGAGACTCCACCACACACTGTGGCAGCACATTCCACTGTCGGACAGCCCTGACTGTCAGGAAATTCCTCCTGAGGTTCAGGCGGAATCTCCCCTCCTGCAGCTTGCATCCATTGCTCCTTGTCCTGGTCTCAAGAGCAGGAGAAAACAAGCCCACTCCCTCCTTGACATGACACCTCTTCAAATATTTAAACATGGCTATCATGTCCCCTCTCAACCTTCTCTTATGCAGACTAAACATACCCAGCTCTCTAAGTCTGTCCTCATAGGGCATGGCTTCCAGGCCCCTCACCATTTTGGTTGCCCTCCTCTGGACCTGCTCCAGCTTATCCATATCCTTCTTGAATTGGGGTGCCCAGAACTGGACACAGTATTAAAGATGGGGTCTAACCAATGCAGAATAAAGTGGTACCAATACCTCCCTCGATCTAGACACCATACTCCTATTGAAGTAGTACAAGAAGTTCTATTTTTGCCAAGTCTGCCACCAGCATTAAAGGGAGGCTGGCATGTCAGGAGTACAAACTACCCAGTGTGTTGCCCATCAGGGTTCATGCTTCTTGCTATCAAGCACTGCCACCGATACCACAGAATCAGGCCAGATGGCAGTACCACAGACGGAAAGCAGGAAATCAACATATAGAACAGGTATCTAAAGAAAATAAGCCGAGTCATAGAATATAACTAATAAATGATAGAATCATAGAAACGTAGAGTTGGAAGAGACCACACGGGCCATCCAGTCCAACCCCCTGCCATGCAGGAACACCCTCAAAGCACTCCCGACAGATGGCCATCTAGCCTCTGCTTAAAAACCTCCAAGGAAGGAGACTCCACTACACTCCGAGGCAGCATATTCCACTGCCGGACAGCCCTGATCGTCACGAAGTTCTTCCTGAGGTTCAGGTGGAATCTCCCTTCCTGCAGCTTGAATCCATTGCTACTTGTCCTGGTCTCTGGAGCAGCAGAAAACAAGCCCTCTCCTTCCTCTACATGGCATCCCTTCAAATATTTAAACATGGCTATCATGTCCCCTCTTAACCTTCTCTTCTGCAGACTAAACATACCCAGCTCTCTAAGTCTATCCTCATAGGGCATGGCTTCCAGGCCTCTCACCATTTTGGTCGCCCTTCTCTGGACTTGCTCCAGCTTGACCATGTCCTTCTTGAATTGGGGTGCCCAGAACTGGACACAGTATTCACAATGAGGTCTAACCAAAGCAGAGTAGAGTGGTACCAGTACCTCCCTTGATCTAGACATCATACTTCTATTGATGCAGCCGAGAATTGTATTGGCTTTCTTGGCTGCCACATCACACTGCTGACTCATGTTCAGCTTGTGGTCTATGAAGACTCCTAGATCCCTTTCGCACGTACTGCTATCCAGCCACGTGTCCCCCATCCTATATTTCTTTATTCCATTTTTTCTACTTAAGTGTAGGACCTTACACTTCTCTCTGTTGAATTTCATTTTGTTAGCCTTGGCCCAGCTCTCCAATCTATCCAGGCCATTTTGAATTTTGATCCTGTCCTCCGGCGAATTAGCCACCCCTCCCAATTTGGTGTCATCTGCAAATTTGATGAGCATGCCCTCTATTCCTACATCCAAGTCATTGATAAAAATATTGAACAGCACTGGGCCCAGGACAGAACCCTGTGGCACCCCGCTAGTCACTTCTCTCCAGGATGAGAAGCAGCCATTCGTGATCACCCTTTGGGTTCGGTCAGTTAACCAATTACAAATCCAACTAACAGTAGCCCTGTCCAGCCCGCATTTTACTAGCTTCTTTGCAAGAATGTCATGGGGAACTTTGTCAAAGGTCTTACTGAAATCGAGATATGCTACATCCACAGCATTCCCTTCATCTATCAAGCTAGTAACTCTATCATAAAAAGAGATAAGATTAGTCTGGCATGACTTATTTTTGAGAAATCCGTGTTGACTTCTTGTAATTACCGCGTTGCTTTCTAAGTGATTAGAAACTGACTGCTTAATGATCTGCTCCAGGATCTTTCCGGGTACTGATGTCAGGCTGACTGGGCGATAATTGTTTGGGTCCTCTTGCTACCCTGCTTTCTAAGGGGCTCCCTTAAAGGATTCCCAAAATCTGTTAAAATTGTGGGGAAAATTAGCTCAGAGCACTGTTTTAGCTATGCGAGAGGCAGGGTAACGTTGCAGGACCTTTGTAACCCAGATTTTACAGAGTCATACCATGCCAAAAAAAAAAACCAGGCAGGTTGTTCAGTTTAAAGATTTTATTAAACCCTCAGTAATTAAAGCAAACAACAACCAAACCCCCTCACACACTCATTCAAGAGCTAAAGAAAAAGAAAGTAAGGAAAATTGATAGGGATTTTGTTTTGGGGTGTTCAGAGGCAATACTTTACCTTGATTTAATGCCCAAGGGAGCCAATGTTGAAAAACTGGAGATTCAAAGCGATGAAACTCAAAAAGTGGGGGAAGGGGGGGGTTGAGGCAAAACAAACTGACAGGGATTCAGGAGGAAAATGTGAATGAACCCACGAACAGAGAAAAACATGGGGGTTTTATAGGAAAAATATACCTGGAGGGCTAGTTCTCTCCCTGGGAGAACAATAGTACAGGAGGCTAGATTAAAAAGCCTTTAATGACCAACATCTCCGGCTAAATGTTTTTCTCAGTCCTTTGTGAATGACACTGATCAAATGGACAAAAGCCCAGGTATAGTGAGATTGCCCACATTCAGCAGGCTGATTGTGATTCTATTGAGCTGCCATATCAGTGCAAAAGGGCCCTTTTGTCTGTTTTATGGTCCTCATGTCTTCCAGGAATTCCTGGCCCATGTGGCAGATTCAGTCTGAGTCACCTTTTTGGCTTGGCTAAAGTTTTAACTTCCTGCCAGCGTGCACTTTCAGTGACCCTGTTAGACACATGGAATGATTTCTGATATTAGCCATGTGGAGATATCAATTTGATGTGATAAATTAATAAATTGTAGACCCTGGGAGAGAGCTGCTGGGTGTACTTACACTCTTTTTTCCCCTTCTTGAAGATGGGGACAACATTGCTCTCTTCCAGTCTACTGGAACTTCTCCTGTCCTCCAAGATTTCTCAAAGATTATAGCAAGCGGTTCTGAAATGACCTCTACCAGCTCTTTTAATATCCTAGGATGCAGTTCATCTGGCCCTGGAGACTTGAATGCATCCAGCGTGGCCAGGTATTCCTGTACCACCTCTCTACCTATTATGTGCCTCATTTCCCCTGCTTCCTCACCTGCTCCCCAACCGCCAGGTTGAGTGCTTGTATCCTTCTGGGAAAAAACTGAGGCAAAGAAGGTGTTAAGTAGTTCTGCCTCTTCTCTTCCCTCTGTTAGTAATTCGCCATCTTCTCTACACAGTGACCCTATTGTCTCCTTCTTTTTCCTTTTGCTGTGGACGTATTTAAAAAAGCCCTTTTTATTGTTTTTAATGTCTCTGGCCAGCCTAAGTTCGTTCTGTGCTTTAGCCTTTCTGACCTCCTCTCTACATCTCCTGGCTACTTGCTTAAATTCTTCTTTGGTGGTTTCCCCCTTCTTCCATTTCCTGTACATGTTTCTCTTAACATTTAGCTCAGCTGAGAGTTCTTTATGAAATATGCAATCAAAGAATTAACCATTTTAAAGATTTTCTAGAAAACATTTACTCATTTATGAGTGGGGAACATTATGTCAGAAACCTGGGAGATGTGACAGCAAACACTATGTTCTCCTTCTTTCTCTCTCTCTCTCTTTAAAAAAAAGCCTCTCTTGAAACCACACACCTCTCCTTTATCTCTCTGAATATTAGATGCTAGGAAACCGAGCTGCACTCATGCCATGCTTGTGAGCTTCACAAATTAAGTTGTCTCCAGTTAGTCCCTAGCCTTCTGATTTCCTCCATGCCCAAGACTCCTCATTCCACCAGGAAAAAAAAATCCCAATTAGCTTTCTTCTCTACCCAGAGCAGCTGATATTTTTTAAAGATGAAGGACGCAAAAGGGCCCAAAAAAAAAAAAAAAAAAAGGCAGGGGGAGGGGCAAAAAAACATTGATTTTCCTTCAGTCAATGACTGTCACTCTTCTACTTCAATGAAAAACAAGCATTGATTTGGCACTTGGGACTTCCTTGTGGGAGACACAGGTAGAGATAGAGAAGAATGCTATGAGTTCCACTTGTGTTCCATACAAATTGGCTTCAGCTGTGGTTGAAACTTGGATATGGGCCAAAGTTTTCTGAACCTGTCTGGTGGTGTCGATTTAAAAGTAAGAGGTCCCATTTTCAAGGCCTCAGGTGTTGGCAAGCCCTGAGATCTATATGACACACCCACTGAGTCCTTTTGGGCTATAAAGAGTATGTGCACATTTTCTTGTTCTCAGCACACATTCTGACAAACTATCAACACCACAAGATTCTTCATCCTTATGCAAGAAATAAAATGCCATTATTTCCCTCCTGAATATAGCAATAGCCAAACTGACTTCACACAAATGGAAAGAAAATATCCCAAAAATAGCACAGTAGAGAAGGGGACAGAGACATGCTTCCATTTCCCGCCCCTGCTGCTTCATCTTTAGCTGACCTTGCTTCCTCTGTGCTGATCAGCCCTTGGTCCATCTTTTACCTCTCTCTGATCTTGATTCTCCCCGCTGCCTGTCTTGCCATACTGTCCTTCCCAATCCGGCTTGCCTCCCTCCTGCTTTCTCCTTTCTCCCACTCTCCAGCCTTCCCCTTACTCACATAGCATTTGCACAACCTCTTTATTTCACCTTTATATTACAGAGCTAATGATTACTTGCTTAATATTGTGGGCAGCATCTGAGTAGGACTTTAAAAATTGTGGGGTTGGCCTTTTGCTTTGCCGTTGGCTTACATTTGGATTGGCACTGTCAAATTCTTGAAATTTCAAATTAACAGTTTTTAAGGATGTGTGCGTATGTACAAGTTTCCTAAACAAACATCGGCAACTCATTATTTTTATTATTACTGCCACCATCATCAGTTTCACAGTCTGCTGACAGAAGTTACAAATCAACAACAATTTGGATTCTGTCCAAGTATCTAGGCATCAGTAAGGTATCAGATTATGAGATCCTTTGTGTAGAAAAAAGCAGGATATATAAGTAAATGAATAAAATTATGCATTCCAAGTAGTGTCATCTTGTGTAACTGTGCCACTGTAATTTAATTCAGATGTTTTAGAATTGCTCTGAGAGCACCAATCAGTACTGGAACACTGTTGTTTTCTTTTCCAAGTTATTTTATTAATGACTAATTGATAAAATGATACTGAAAGCCTATAAAAGATGAAAGACAAATTTACACATACCATGGATTTTCTTCAAAAAAACACATTTGAATATTTGCCACACATATTGAAAAAAGGCCTTGAAATTTAAAGAATCAGCAAAAACATCAGAAAATTCCTTTCAGCTCTTAATGAAATCATAGAACACCATGTTAACTGTATATGGAGAAGAACTTGAAAGAGTTAATACTGGCCGTGGAATTTTTCATGGTGATTCTTTATCTCCCTTATTGTTTGTCATTTCAATAATACCATTTTCAGTAATATTAATGGAAACAAATTAGGAATATGAAATATCAAAGCAAGCTGGAAAATAGACCACTTATTCTGTATGGACGATTTAAAACTACATGGGAAGTTGCCATCAGAAACTGAAACCTTGTAAGAGTATTTAATCAAGACATCTCAATGGAATTTGGAATTGATAAATGTGCTAGTGTACAAATAAGTAGGAGTGAAATTGTTGAATCAGAAGGAGTAAAGTTACTTGATGGAAATTTCATTAAAAGCCTCAACCGTGACAAAAGCTATAAGTATTTTGGAATATTTCAAGTGGAGGTTACGAAGCAAAAATAAGTGAAAGAAATCACTAGTACCAAGTATACAAAAAGAGTACACAAAGTCCTAAAAATAAAAATTAATAGTAGAAACATGATTCAAGCCACAGACTCTTAGGCCATACTGGTTATTCGATGTTGGTCTGAAATTGTTGATAAATTAAAGAAGGCCCCATGTGAAAAAGGCTGTTTTTAATCCAATAAAGATTTTACAGAGACAGCTGTCAGTGATGACTGTGAGCAAGACTGATAAAAAGATGTGTTACTCAAAGCAAAAGAACTTTGAATTTGCTAATAAGCCAGGGAGATGGCTGTCTTATAAGTTGAGAAAAGTAGGAAAGAGAAAATTGCAGTGGGCCCTCCACTTTTGCGGGTTTGGTACTTGTGGTTATTTTATTTTATTTATTTGTCTTTAAAAAAATCTTACTCTGTTTGCCCCTGCCACAGGAAAACATATGTTCTCCCTAGGAATCTCTATGTTCTCCAGCACTTTTCTATACTCTACTTCCAGGGGAAGTCATGCAGGAGGCCCTAGAGATTCCTAGAGAGAACACTTCTCTAAGCATTGCTAAGTCCTCTAGCAACACTCTGTGGTCCACTTCTGCCAGAAGCTGGCCATAGTATAACAGTGGAGGACACAGGGATTCCTAGAGATGTGTTCTCAGGTTGAAAAACAGGATTCATGAGATTTTTACTTTTAATCACATTTTCCCCACTTTTTCAAGGGTCCTGCATCCCTAACCCTTGCTAAAGTGAAGGGTGCTTTTGGTACTAGTACGAACAAATATTTGAAAGATCTAAAATGAACAAAAATTTGTATGATTTTGAAGTGAATAAATCTGGATTTGAGATGCAGTTACATACAGACAAGGAACTTTCGGTTGGTAAGATGTATACACTTCTTTTAAAAACTGAGATGGAAGAGGAACAGATCAAGGATTATGTGATAAAAATGGGATCAGAATTTTGGATACAACATACAGATGGAACAATGAGAAAAAAATGTGGTCAAAGGGAATGAAATTTACACTGAGTTATGATCTTAAGGAGAATTTTTATAAGACAATTACTGTTGGTATTTAATACCAGAAAAATTGGACAAAATGCATAAAGGGGCGCCTAACATATGTTGGAAATGTGAGCAACAGTGGGAATTTTTTACTAAATGTGGTAGACTTGCAAGAAGGCTAAGAAATATTGGATTCCAAGGTATTCAATTGAAACCCGAGCTGTTTATATTGAGACTGATAGATGACCAAACAGAGAAGCAGTATGGAAGATTAGTTTATTATATGACCATGGCAGCAAGATTCTTGTATGCAGAGAAGTGGAAAAATATTGAAATGCCAACAAATGAGGACTGGATATTGAAATTAAATGACTTTGCTGAAATTGATAAATTTACTACTTTAATTAAAGAAAAATCATTGGTGATATTCTTGAACAATTGGGAACCCTTAACCTTAACTGTGGAAAAATGAGAATCATATGTTAACTGTAGGTTTTGATAACTAATGGTTTGGTTAAGCAGAAGAAGTGTAAGCGTAACACTTTTACTGGAGAAGTTATTTTTCATAGTAGGATGTACAACCACAGTTAAGAAAGTTGGAAGTCAAGGTAAAATTTGTTCTTTTGTTTTTCTTTGTCCTGTGTTCTTTTCTCTCTGGTGTGTGTGTATGTGTGTGTTTTCTTTTTTCCATTAGTATTTTTTCTGTCTTTTCATGTATATACTTAAAAGTTTTCAAAAAAAAAAAAAGCTCAGAATGGAAAAGTGAGAAGGGGAACATCTAGAAATGACTCCATAACAAGACATTGAAAAAAACAAACTAAAGGACTTATTTGCTCCTCAGGAACTGGCACTTCAAATAAATGGCATCAAGGCAAATACTGAAAAAAATAGCTATGGATAATAGATGTCTTTGTAAAGGAAAAAGATGAAACTGTTAACCACTTTATCAGTTCATGCAGCAAGATCATGTACACTGAATGTAAAGAACATCATTATAAAGTGGCTGTAGTAATTCACTGGAATCTATGCAAAAAATATGATGGTGCAATATAAGCTTTAAAAAGGTACTCAAAATAGTGGCATAAAAATCCCGTGGGATTTTAAGGTTCAAACAGTTAAGGCATAATATGCCAGACTTGACTCTAGTTGAGAAAAAGAAAGTGTTGATGACAATGACGATGACAATTATGATAATTTTCACAGCATTGCAAATTAATTGCAGTTGATGTGGGATTACTGATTTGTGATTATCTGAGGTGAAGAAGCAATGAATGTAAATGTTTTATTTGAGGTGTGTGAAAAATTAATTGGTTGATTTTGCTTTCTGAAAAATTTAAATGAATTCTGATAATTGTTTCTAAATGTTCATTATAGATTAATTGATCAATCAGTTGATTGATAGATAGAACCTACTATATATAAATTTGCAGATTGGTGTTCTACGGCCCTGGGCCCTGAGTCTTTTAAGTTTCTAGCAACAGAATAAAAACTTCTTCATAGAACTTTCCCTCCCAGTGGTTTTAGAAGAGTTTCCAAGAAGACTGCCCCAGATACAGATTCCGTTTGGAAAGTTTACTTTAAAAAATGGAAAAACAGAAAGATGTTATTCTTCTGGCATTTTCACTCCAGTTACTGCCAATTCTATTGTGGCATACAAACAGTCTGCCCTACACTTTGATCTCACCATGAGATCATTGCATGTACTCCAACTGCCTTACATGACTTGCAGTTAGGACCAAGGCTTTAATTAAACTACCTGGCATTGACACTTCAGATCTCATATTAGGGTCCCCAAGCTAGTGCACCTCACTATTTTCCATGAATTACAGGTGTTTCTTTCTGCTATATGTTCCAGTTGGCAAAGGGAATATATTCAGATATTTCCAAAGTGCTTTTCCTTCACCATAGAGAGGATCTGACATTGTGAGAGTGAGAGTGTTGAGACCACAGTCATCTTTCTCTCACATGTAATTCAAAGAAAATATTAAGAGGAAGGATGAAAGTTTTATTTACGGATGGTGGTTATGGTGATGGTGATGATAGCACAAGTCACAGCCCCAGTCCACTCACATCTCTCTAAAAGTATAAAAAAGCAATAAGGGACAGCCAGAATTCATGACATGCAGGGTTGACAAAGGGGGCATAAATATTAAGAAGCTCCTGTTCATCCTAAAATAACCAAGTTTGCTAGGCCATTGTGGGGAAAGAGGATATTGGACAAGATAGGTCTTTAGTTTGATGCAGCTTGGATCACCTTCTTATATTTGTATTCTTTGCACTGTTTTATGACCAAAGTTCCCATGGAGCTTGCAGTCTGACCTGTGTGATTCCTCTGATCTAATAATATACGGTGATATACAATGAGAAAGAAATGATAGTATGTGATGCACTCTGGCTTTTAAATGGGAAGCAGTTACCTTGTAAGGTGTCTGAAATGGAAAGAACTGTCTCAGGATCAACCTTATTTATTCTTGTTCAGAAACTATGTGGAATATTTGAAACTATCTGAGACCCTTTTGGTATTTGCTTCAGCCATATGCCTTGGAGGAGAAAGGTCAAAGTTTGCATTAATGTTTTCCTGGGCACTCCACATAATGTCAGGGAGAAGTCAGTAAATATCTTTTGCAGAGATTATAAAGTATATTGCCATTTATCACTAACTCTGAAAGAAAGGAAATTAACTCAAGAAAAGCCTTCCATCAGATCAGGACTGTTTTATCAGGAAGATCTTGCTATGGCTAGAGGATAGTTGATGGAAACTTGAACAATGAAAACGTTAGAGCATGTAGCTATTTTATTACCACTATTTCCAAAAGACACGGCCCATGTTGACATTTTTCTAGTTTATATATGAAGCTTTTGGGGGCTTTTATTCCTACATTTTAAATCACTGTTAAATATTTGTGTTTGGAGACTATATTTTTCGTTTTAGGACTCTATTTATTGATTTTTTGCTTTGTAAGAATTTAAGTTAGGATAACAGTTGTGATTATATTTGACATTTGCAGGACCAAAATTTTTATTGATACTTTTTTCCAATGGATATTCTTGTTCTGTGCCATTATTGGAATGCTAAACATTTTAAAATGGGACTTTGGAGCCCAGATCTTCTAGCAAAATATCCACTGTCAATCTAAAGGAATGCATTTCAGCCAACTAATGGCTCCATTTGCCATTCCCTTGATAATTTACTTGTGTGTTGTTTTAAAAAGTTTTGGCTTTAGTTTTAAATATTCAGATACTGCATTTTCCACAGTACTTCAAATTAGAACAGAATGATTTACTGTTAAAGCAAGTTTGGAACTAATCTGATGGTTCCCATGCAACTAATTTACATATTATATAAAGGAAAGTATCACATGGAAAGTATCACATGGAAAAAGTTTGCTTGTGTTCCAATACAGGTCCTGCACCATTCATAAGAAATGGATATGGCTTTTCCCAGTTTACATATATAGCTCATGTAGCTTTATTTCTGAATGTCACATTCTTTTTAAGTTATTTATTTATAACACTTCTATCTTATTTTCAGTCATGTTCTCAAAGCTGTTTAAGTATAGAGTAGAATTTAAAGAAAAGGGTGTAAATGATAGCAATAAATAAAATAGAGTCTGCAGTAGAGAAAAAAGCCAAACAAAAATAATGTAAAACAATCTCCAGTACCATTAAAATCCACTTAATACGTGAGGGAATGGGATAGCTTTTACTTTTTGCCCAAAAGATAATAAAGATTGCACAAGATTGCACACTCTCTGCCATTTGAGGACCACTACTGAGAAGGTCCTCCACTGAGTAGCAACACAGCTTGAAAAACTAATGTTTTTTAAAACCTAATGTTTTTTAAATAAATAAATAAATAAATTTCCCAGAATCCCTCAACAGTCCTGCATGCTGTTGGGTTCTGGAAATTTTAGCCCAAAAGCTAAATTTTCCAAGGAAGTCCTCCGAAGCAGGTATTACTTGATGGGCAAGTCCATGCAGAACAAGGCAGTGATTTGACTAATTTGCCTCAAGGCCTATGGGACTGAAAAGACCGACACCAGCATTTTGAACTCTGCTGAGAAACAAACTGAGAAGCAGTGAAGGTCTCTTTTTTTTTAACAATATATTTATTGATAATTTTCAAAAAAAACTAAAATTCTACAAACACAAAAAACATAACAAGGCAAAAGAAAAAAAAACAAGAAAAGTAGAACAAAGAAAAAAACAAAACGGTCAAAGCATGAAACTCAGAGATTAGAGAGTAAAGGAAAAGATGACTTCCATTCTTCTTTTAAATGGTATATGACACTCAAATTGATTCAGACCACTCAAAGATAATATACAGCAGTTCTCTTCTTCCCATCTTCCTATTTTGCTTTTTACAACAACAACAACAACAACAACAACAAATCTTCTTCCAAAAGGTTAACATATCTAGCCACAGTATATTGATATACAGCTCCAGTTGAAGCTGAGAGGACTGGTGCTCTCCCAGTGGAAAGTTGATGTCTCAGTCGTAACATGGCATGATGATGGCCACACATTGTCTGTGAAGAAATGAACTAGTTTCTTTGCACGCATGCTTTTTCCTGGTAATTACAGGGTGGGAGAAAGAGAAGGAGACTTTACCATAAGGAAAACAAAGATACGTTCACTTAATAGAGCACCTCACTCTGATTTGTGTTCAGGTTTGGCAAGTTAAATTGGCTGCATTGCTTTCCAAAATGCAGAGGTAGACAAGGAATGTCAATACTAATGATGTCTCTTCTAGACTCTGGTTCTGGTTCTGAGTTCCCACAATCTATCCGAGGCTGCCCACAACAGAAAAATCCCTATTATGTATATAGCCAATTCTGTGAAGTTACATGCATGTTGTCTTTTATGTTCTTCAGTTTTCTTTTATTGTCTATGTCACTCTGTTCTTATGATTTTATCTCCTACCTTGCCCATTAGTTTTGGTAGACATATTGAGTTAGACCTCATTGCATATTGAAATGACTTGGAATCGTCCTAGGGCCAAATTGTATGTTACTTTTAAGCATGTGTGTTAAACTGGACACTCTGTTAAGCAAAAGCAGCTGTGAGCACCACAGTCTGGGTTGAGATTATGGTATGCAAGGAAGTTAGGTTCAGCCCTTTTCAATCCTACTCCATTTTTCCTACTGACACATGCTGGATAAGTAAGGGTATTTGCCTTTATGTTAAATCATGCCATTCCATTTCAATACAGTATAATGAATTGTGTGAGAAAGGGCTTAAATAAATTTGCTAAAATCTCAGTGCTCTTGCCTTTAATTTTCTGGATTAATTGGCCAGGATCCAGTTGGGTCTCTGGGCTGATGAAAGAAGCCCATCAGCAGGACTTAGAGAATGATGTGGCACTTGCCAATGACATTCTCCTTCTCCTGCTCCCATTTTGTGCCACTCAAAACTGAACAAGCTGCTCTCCTTTTCTTGTCTCCTGTGTACTTGTTCTGACAATATTGAACCCATTAATATATGTTGCCACCTAAGTAATAAAAGTGGAAGCAACTTAATTTCCTGGCTATCTGGTTTCTAGCAAGACGGCAGGATATTCTTTTTCAGAGCATTCAGCTTCCAGTTTCAGCAAAACAGCTTCATTTTCTTCCTTCTATTCAAGCTGGGAATATTTTTAATTACCTTCACTACTAAGGACTGTTAGCAGAGTAACTAGAAGTGAATAAAAACATGTGCACACTTTCAAATCAAGAAAATTGATTGTTTCAGTCCTATAAAAGTGAAATTGAATAAAATCTTGTCTTGCCAATTTTATATAGGAACATTGTTTTTGCATTTTGTTTGGAAACAGAGGAATCTTAGCTGGCTGGCTATGAGTCAGACTACACATGACATTCAGCTGTAGGAATGTTTCCCTGGAAAAATCGCATTTGTGCATGAGCATGTATGTATGTGTTCGTATAAAAAACAAAAAAGCAGTTATGTGAAGCTGCAGTGTGGATCAAAAATTCAGATGTGGGGTATGCTTAGCTCTTTCTTTGCAGGCCATTTAAAAAAAAATGCCAGGGGAAGAGGACATTAGATAATTTGTTTAACTCTGAGATCAGTTGTTGCAATCATGGTGGTGGTTTGAGTCAGATAAATACTGTAGATAGATTGGAATATGCCTCATTCTAAGAAGTTTGGTTTGCTGTTATGTGGCAATGCTCTCCTAAGATTTTCTTGGCAGGTTTGTCATTGCCCTTCTCTGAGGCCAGTAGGGTTTGAGTCGCCCAAGGTCACCCAGCGAGTTCCCATGGCCGATCAGGTCTACTCACTCAAAACTGTCTCCGCGTAGATACTCATTGTCTAAGAGAAAATGTAATATTTATTTTGCTCAATGAGCCAAAAATTAGGTTCTGCTGTTCAGGACAATATTCATTCCTCCTCAAGAAGGTAGTTTGTGTTAAGTATCTTTAAGAACAAGAATACAAGAATCTTTAAGAATAACAAACAAATGCGAATGGGTCAAATGTTCTGATAACGTCACTTGCAAAATTGCAAAATGAATGTGGATAACATTTTTTTTCTAACCAATTTTGAATGGAAATAAATTCCACTGGAGGAAGCAAGAAAAATGAATAGGTCTATTTATCTACTTTGTATAATTTATTTGATTTTCAGTCTCTGCATGTAGAAACTGCAGGTGTTGTACATGATCATTGTTAAACCTGTTAAAAAGCTTGCACATTTCTGAGATCAGAGCCTTGGTCTTTTAGTATGTACCTATTTGAACGTATTTTCGAAATTATTCTATTATTGGGATCAGGGTGAATAGAGTTGTACTGATAACAAATACTTCATCAGTCATTCTGTTGCAATCCTGGATCTGCACATCTGTTCTGTTTATTGAGAAGTAGTTGAGAGTTCCAAAAATGGAATGAAGAGCCGGGTTCCATAGTATTACTTGGACCTGTATGTCTTAACTGCTGATGACAGATACTTTCCATACATTGTGTTTTTGTTTATCTGTTTTGATTTTTTATTATTATTTTTTTTGTGTACAGAGTCATTTTTTGGGGGGGGAAATGTCAAATCAAATGCAACTGAGTATCTTGAAAAGTGTTTATGCTTCATTGAGGGTTTTAAAAAGTATATATTGTGAATTCCATAAGAATGGCTTAAACAAGGCAGATTCTGCTCATTGTACATTTTAATAGTTTTACTGGCCCTGAGCCCAGTATAAAAACTTGAGCTTCTAATTGGTTGGCAAAAAGTTGCTAAGATAAGCTTTGGCTTTATGAATCCAAACACAAAGTTGGTGTTGGTCCAATTCTCATTTTAAATTCTCTCTCTTTCTCTGTCTCTCACACGCACATTTATACATTGCTATTTCTCATTTAATTTCTTATCAAAATAATCCTTGAAAGAGTGCTAGATACGTTTGCAGTCCTAGATCATTTACAGATGTTCAGATGTTATTGCATTTTCTCTTTGTCAGTTGAACAGATCAGCTTCGTCCTTCTCCATTCCTAGAAAGTTTTAATTTTGGTCGTCATTCATCCTGCCCCAAATCCATTTTTTTTTCCTATGCGAAGCTGTTCACATTCTACTTTGAGATGATTGTGTAGCTCACTGGCTAATGTGCAAGCAGAATAGTTTATTTTATTTTCTCCTGAAGTCAGACGCTTGTATTTTCATGATGCTTTGCTGCCACCTAGAAATGAAGTATTAGAATGCACCTTAATGCTGTATTCACCAGCTGTACTTCCCAAGGCTGTATACATGCCTGTCTCTTACATAGAAAACCCACAAAAGTTTCCCTTTGGGGTCTGCAAATGACAGCTTACAAGCTTCTGTTGAAGGTCCTTTGCATTTTGATGGTATGGTCACTGTAGTTAACTGATAAAGGAATGATTTCCCTGTGCTTTTTTAGGAGCACAGTATACATGCACAGCTGCAAAGAAGAAGCAGAGTTCTGTGATTAAATGCCTGACATCTCTGGCATTGTTTTGGAAGATCAGTTTGAGGACCACCTGACTGCCACTTGGGCTCTCATTTTGACAAACCTTTGCTGTGTTAGGGAATAGCCCTCTTCTCCCTTAAAGCTCAGCCAGCTTGCTCTGCTGGCCCAAACATGATGTGCTGTTCAATGTCTGTGGCTTTCTTCCCTTCATCTCTCGCCAAGCCACTGTCTCCAGCTGTCTCAGACAATTGTAGGCTCTCCTAGAGCAACAGCAAACCAGGCTCTCTAGGAAGAAATAGACACAGAAGCACTTACCTTCCTGGAAGGAAATCCTCTTTCAGAATCCAGAGTTGTCTTTCTGAGAAGACAGTCATTGCTGATTGAATAAAATGCCATTTTCAGGCTGTCCGTAGAACATTAGTACAATGTTATCTAATTATGCATTATCAACTTTCTAGCTGTAAAAATCCAGCCGGTGTGCCATTTATATGTCCCATTGGTTTAAATGGAACAGATACATATGTTTATCATGCAAGTGTTTAACAACCTCACAATTCAAAATGAGTAGGTCTTAACCATGCTTGGCTTCATTTGGATCATGCCCATAGTGATCCTCTATTTAATAAAGTCTGGATACATTTCAGATGACCAGAGTCCAATAAGCTCATATGCTAATCCAGTAGGATATGACTTTCTTTTCCCATTTGACAGGCTGACGATCCCCATGCAGTTATGACAAACTGCTTTCAAAAGTGTCCAGTCCCTCAGATTCAAAAATAGTTTTCCATGTGGAAGGCAGGAGTTTCTGTTTGAAAAGAATAATGCTATATTATTATATTATAGATTTCTCAAAAATGACTGTTTGGATTTTTGGATCCAGGCCATAGTTATAACTTAAACTTCATTCACACTGAAATTTTCCTGCTCCTGAGTCTATATTATGACAGGCTTCACACATCACTTGTGCTATTTGTATGTTACCTTAAGTCTGTAACATCAAAGGTAATTTCAGGAATCCTAAGGTCAAAACCAAGGTGTTTCTGTAGGTAACTGCACACTTCAGAATAGCTATTTCAGTTCCTTTGGAAAAAAAGCATAATAGAAGTGGCATAAATAGCATAATAGCAAAATCTGATAATTCCAAGGTAAGATGTTTCTTGATAGGCCTGGGGACAAAAACTTCTGGAAGTCCAGGAGATTTTGGCCTGCCTGCTTGCATGTTTCAACAAGAGCAATGGGCATTCACAATCCTGTTAATAGCAGCATTTAAAACTCACTCTAGAAAGGACATAGGTTGTGGAGACCTGAATGATTTATGTCTATGGGCTTCTTTCTGAAATTTAAAAAAACAAAACAAAACTGCCCAATATGGTTGTGTTATCTTCTGACTAATGACTGTGGCATGGAAATCTTCAGATAAGGAGATGAGAGGGAGACCCCTTTCTGCTTGAGATATTGATTCTATTTCAAAGTTCAGAGGTAGTTTATTTTACCTCCTCAGCTAAAAAGAAAAAAAAAGACCCAGTCACAAGAATTTGCACAGCTGGTTTACACTACCCACAGCAACCTGCTTGTTCATACAAAAGACAAATTCCTGCAAGTCAAGCTAATCCAAAACCTAGGAGCACCATATACTCTTGAGGTAGTTCTGTGTGTGAAGTCCAGCTTCCTATAAGAGCTAGCAAACCTCATCTTGCCTAACATATTCAATATCCATATATTTTTGTTAAAAAAGCAAAGAGTAGTACTTGCTTTACACTGCCATGTCAAATCTACAAAGTATGGTCCATATAACCTTTCTCTGGAATAATTTTTCTGGCTTACTCTGCAATTATCCTTCATATATACTGCTATCCTCTGCTAGTACCAATGGGTCAGGAAGTGACTCAGGCTGCCCTGGAGCATACTCACCTATTTTATAACAAATCATGATTCTTTTCAGTGCCAATGAGTCTGCTTCTAAACTAAATAGCTAATTCATAGCTATTCTGCGCAATAATTTAGAACAGGTACCATTAAGATAATTATGCTGTTCTCATGTCTTAAGGGTATGTGCTTTGTGGTCTTGGTTCCAATTCTTGTGGCTACAGGAAAGGAAAGTGTGACCACCTTTCTTCTCCAGTACCATGCCCCTATTCCATTTCCCCGACCCCACTCGTTAATTTTTTTTTTTTTTTTTTTTTGCTTTTTTGCTTTTTTGTTTAAGACTCTGGGAGATTCTGTATCAAATCTGGCTCCTCCATGAACCACCATTATTTCTGTAGAGTTTAGCAAGCAGCTACCCTTCCACACCATGGGGTATGGAAGACAACTAAGGCATTGCTCTTCCAAAGACAGCTAAAATTGGTCTAACACCATAGAACTGTCCAGCACTTTATTATAGTAATTCCCATCATAATTCCTGTAATTTCCAACATAATTCCCATTATAGTATGGTATTTCTCATCATAGTTCTGTAATCCCCATCTCCTGGCAAAAGAGAATTCTATCCCAGGCCAAAAAAAAAAAAAAGACCTTTTGTGTATTCTTTTCAGTTTGCAAATATACTTCCCTACTCCTTCTTATTGTTGTTGTTGTGTTTTCAAGACAACTCTGACTCCGCAACCTTCTCATAGGATTTTCTTGAGAAGACAAAGGAGATTTGTCATTGCCTTCCTCTAAGGCTAAGAGAGTTTGACTTGCCCAAGGTCACCCAGTGGGTTTTCATGATTGAATGGGGATTCAAACCTTGATTTCACAGAATCCTAGTCCAACACTCAAAATACTATTCCATGCTGGCTTTCAATCCCTACTCTTAGCCCTCTTTCTATATGCAGAATATTTTTAAGTAAAACCCAAGCTTTGGAAAATACAACAAGGGACAACTCTGCAAGCATGATAGAGGCAGCAACACAGGTTAAGATTCTGCTACTCATTTTTTCATGGAATTTTTTCAAGAGTAGATGAGCATCCTGAGCCTGATTCTGCACCTTCTTTCCTGAAGTAATGCAGAAAAGCACTTGAAAAGTTGGGGTTTCCCAACACCATCATCAGCTGCATCACAGGCCACTACTCTGCAAGTTTATCAGTGACATATTGTGAGCGACAACCTCTGTAACATTGTACTTTTGAAAAGCAACAAAAAGGATGGTAACATTGGACCCTATCATACTGCACTGTTATAATGCAGTGTTCCAGTTTAATTGCCATGGCAGCATTGTATGGAATCTTGAGATTTGCCATTTGTGTGTGTGTTCCGTCAGGTCACCTGTTGGCTTACAGCAACCTTATGAATTTCATAGGGCTTTCTTAGGCAAGTAATACCCAGAGGTAGTTTTGTCAGTTTTTTCCCTCTGGTATTCATTTCTTAGTGGTCTCCTAGCCAAGTACCAACCCAAGCTGAACCTGCTTAGTTTCCAAATTCAGACAGGATCTGGTGCGTTTATGGTATTTAGGCCCCAATTTGTAGTTTATGGAGGGAAATTTAGAATTCTCAGCTCTCCAATAGAGCTCTTGGGCCTCACTAAACTACAAACCCAAGAGTCCCACAGAATATTGCCTTGTTGCCATGACAGTTGAAATGGAAGATAGCACTGTAACAGTGTAGTGTGATAGTGTTTATTGTTAGATGTTACTTGGTAGGGGGGATTTGGTGGGTCCTGGGTAACATGCTAATAGCTGGTAATGCAGCAAGCTAGTTTCTAAACAGTGAGCAGCAATTAATGCTTTTCTTAAGGCAATGAGGTATAAGTAACAAATTAGTTTTAAAAGCAATATTGTAAGCTCTGCTCTTTTGCCTTGCCAATTCACACATAAATGAATGACATTCTGTTTTGACTCTGAAAGTCACCACAAACCAAGTTTTCAAAAAGACAGGAAGATGACAAAGACAACACTGAAATGCAGTCATTTGGCAGTGATGTTGTCTGGATTTTTTAGAATACCTAAGTGAGGAAATTATATCCGTTCCAGAGAAAACAGCTATTTTGAAAGCACCCAAATGCTTGCCTTGATAAACCATTGCAAAGATTAATGTCTTATGCTGCAAATCATTGCCAAGAATTTTAGATTTACATCTGTCCTCAGGCTCTTATTCCCAAAGACATTTACCAAAGAGTTATACATATTAGTGTAGCCTAACTACACATATTGACTCAGGCCTGCATTTATATTTTCTTACGGCAGCGGGCAGGGGTGAAATTGGATGAGTGCTACAGAAGCCTGCAAGTCATAGCTAAATACTTAAATAGCCCTAATTCCCTTCTCTTTTTGCTTTCTTTGTTAGTGTGGAAACAGTAAACGATGGGCAGTTTCACAGTGTGGAGCTAGTGATGCTGAACCAGACTTTCAACTTGGTTGTAGATAAAGGAGCTCCTAAGAGTCTCGGCAAACTCCAGAAACAGCCTGTAGTTGGTGAAGACACACCTCTCTACATTGGAGGTGAGTTCAGCTTTCTGTAGAGGAGCTGAGGTTCAAAGCAGGTGTGACATCATTTTTATTTCTATATCGGGATGATGAAAATCCTGCCCTCCCGATTGATGTGTAACTGTAACATCCACCAACTCTAGTCAGCACAGTCACTAGTGGCAGATGATGATGTTTGCAATCCAACAATGTCTGGATAGTCACCAGTTGCCCACCCCTTTTCTAAATGGTTAGTGTAACTGGGGGAGGGGGCAAGTTGGATTTGAGCTCAGGTTCTGAGAAAGATTATTTTAACCCATCAGTCATACAGTTTTCCCAATGGCATGTTCATCTTGCAACCCACTGGATTTTTGTGCAGTGATTGACAGCTGGCAAAAGAAAAAAACGGTGATGGGTAGGGGACACAAGGGCAGATAAATGAAAATGAGATGTCGGTGCACATGAATTGTTTTGCTTTGCTTTGCTTGAGGCTCAGGATAAGCTATGGTGCATTCTCACTATAGCTCCTATGAGGTAGGTTAGCCTGGAAGACAGGTCCTTCCCACAGCAAACTAGCGCATTCTACCACTTACCAATGTATTGAACTTTGGTCTTCTATGAACAAACTTAGCACTCTAACCTTTGTATTTTTTTTCTTTAAATTATGTATTCCTGGGAATCTGGTTCAGATAAATACTCTTGCTTTGTAGTACCATATTCACAGTTAAGCATGATTTGCTTTAGAATGAGATACAAAAATAATTGGGCTTAATAAATGATAGCACAAGAAGGGAATAACCCTGAATAGGCTATGCCTTCAGAAGTATCGCTTATTGCTGTTCTGCTTCTCATTACATTCACTCGGCAGGTCATAAAGGTTCCTAAGGATTATCGGTGGTGTTCTGTGACTTTCTTTGCAGGCATCCCTACATCCACAGGGCTCTCTTCTCTGAGGCAGGGGACAGAGAGGACACCCAGTGGTTTTCATGGGTGCATTCATGATGTCCGCATTAATAACGAGCTGCAGGATTTCAAGGATCTACCACACCAGTCAGTTGGGGTCCTTCCCGGTTGCAAGTCTTGTAACATTTGCAAGCATGGCATCTGCCGCTCTATTGAGAAGACCAGTGTGGTCTGCGAGTGCCACCCAGGCTGGACAGGCTCACTGTGTGACCAAGAAGTTAAAGATCCCTGCCTCAATAACAAGTAAGTCTCCCTCAGTGCTGAATCAGAAATAAAGCAGAGATTAGTAGAATGAGGAAGTGTGTTGCCTGTGAAACTCCTCTTCTGTCTTTCAGTACTGTTTTTGAGTCAAGATTCTAATTTGGAGTTCTATCTCATCTGTTTACTCAAAGGTACAGAGCCCTCAAACCCATTTCTGCATTCTTCAAAGCCTCCCTGAACTTCAAATTCATATTTTGTATAATTATCTGCCCGCAAACTGAGTAAAACTACACATAGACATAGTGGTTTGCCTTTTTTCCCAGTCAACATGACAGCTGATTTTTGGCCAAAAATGGTGACCAGAAGAGATGAGATATCAGCCCTGGTATGTTGGCATGCACTGGAGCAGCAGGGGGATGAAAATTGGTCTCTGCCCGCTGAGCAATAAATATAAAGTGTGATTCACAAAATTTATTACTGTTCTTTGGGATTTACTATAGTGGTACCTCACTACATAGTCAAAACAGTTTGGTGCCATCAAGACTTTCCCATTCTTTTCATTTTGATTTTACCTGCATATATTCATAGTTTTGCACCCAAACAGACAGACAGAAATGGAGAGGTACATTTCATTTTGGGAAATACTGGGTTAATCAAAACTGACCTGTGGAGTGGGAATAAAAAGTCCTTGTAAGTGCTGGGAGTTCCCTGGGAATACTTCAGGATGGGGAAAATATCATGTACGTCTCCAAAAAAAGAAAAAAGGGAGGGAGGGAGTCAGGGGATCAGGGGCTGATTTTTCAGTCCATCTGGGTGGCGCAAAGCTAACACCCCCAAAGCCTGCCATTGAGAATGAGTCATACCACTGGTCTGAATAGCCTTTTGTTTTGTTTTGTTTATGACTAACAGTAACAAGATCTCAGGCAGGCATTATCAGGCAGGAAGAGAGATGTATCTAGGGTGGGGCAAATACGGCACATGCCCTGGGCTCCAATGCTGGAAGGGGGCAAAAAAGCAGTGTCGGAAGTGGCAGAGGGCAACAGGGAGGAGACAGCCCCAGAGGTAGGGGCACAACTTCCACACTTGCTCTAAGCACCATTTATGCTAGATACCCCTCTGGGCAGGAATTATTGTCCCTCGCGATCTCAGAGACTGAACTTTGGATCTTCTGCTTGCAAAGTATGTGTTTTGCCACTCAGTAATGGTCCATCTACTGCTATCCTTGTGCATTCCTTGATTCACCCCCCCCCCTCTCTCTTTCTTACTTCTAAGATGCCTCCACGGCAAATGCATAGCCACCAATTCTGCTTACACTTGTAAGTGCATAGAAGGTTACATGGGCACATATTGCGACAGGAAGAATGAGTCCTTCAGTTCCTGCAGAGCTCTGAAATGTGGCCATGGGCAATGTAAGATCTCTGCACAAGGGGAGCCCTACTGTGACTGTGATCCAAACTACAGTGGAGAGCACTGTGACAGAGGTTGGTAGAACTGCAGTTAATCTTGTACATTCTGTACTCTGACTTGTTTGTTCACTTGCAGAGAAACCCAAGTCCTAGGAGAATTCTGCTGATTTTTTTTCATTCCACAGACTGTTTCTGTGGAAATTGTGCATTTCACATACTGAAATTAGAAAATTAAAAATGTTGCATGTCTCCATGGTGCACTTTGACTGACACCAACTGGGCTTTTCTGAAATCCTCCTGCCACCATAAGAGGTTCCCTTTGTTATCATATCTTTAAAGAGCCTCAAAAAAATAGCATTTGTCTTATCATCTCTCCAGTCAGGCTGGCAATGTGTTTCTCAGTGCAGGTAGCTACTTCTTTATTGAACCATATTAGCAATTTGCATGGCATTTTTGGTGAGGGTAAAATCTAGACATCACAGTAAGGAATATAAAAAGATGCCTTACACTAACTCAGACTGTTAGTCATTCTAATTCAGCATTCTCTGCACTGACTGGCAACAACTTTCTGAGATTTCAGACAGGGTCTTTCCCAGACCTACCTGGAGATTCAAGGGATTAATTTTAGATGGTTTTCCCTGGAAAATATACACTCTGCTAGGAAGATATGACCTCTGTCTGCCACGCATGTGTCTGACCTTTGTGCAGTGGTATGTCTACATAATTGAAGTCAGAGGGTAAATTTCTGGAAATAGAATACTGCACTGGGTCTTTTTGTCTGTATTAATTTTTTTTGGATTGAAAATTTGCTAGTATCTCTGTTGCGAAGATCAACTTTTTTTAATGTGGCAGAAAATGATGTTATTATGAGACTTTGTAGTCTGTGATCTAATTATTCAGAGCAATTTTGGAAAAGCAACACCAGAAAAGTTTCTTTAATGAATAATTTACTGCACTGAGTAAATAAACAAGAGGAACCCCAGCTTACAATACGCACCAGATTTCATACCTTACAGATAGCAACAGAGCCCTCCTACAGTCCTCCAGTCGTAGGCACTAGTCACATAAGTCCAACCATTGCTGATATACTACACACATGATTCATTGTGTGATTAATCTCATGAAATTGGGAACTGACCTCCTAATCATAGTAATGTTGGGAATACGCTTATCACTTACCCAAAAAGGGAAGACAGACTGACATGAAATGAAGCAGACAGAGGAATGTTCTGGTCCCACTATGATGGCAGCCATTTAGACCACTGTAATATTGCTGCAGTGTAGTTGAGACACCAGCAAAAAAGTAAACTGCAAGATAAAACCATCTGAAATGAGATAAAGTAGGAACATTGATAGACAATTCCCCAGCACTGGTGATAATTCTACAACCATTCACAGTTCTGAGCAATGACCTCATGGTAGTCATTCATAAAAGAGCCAGTCATGCCATAATGATGACAGAATGGCCCATGATTTGTATTCTGATCTCCTGGCGCCCTAGTCCAGTACCCAAACCACCATACTGGTTCCTTGCATGGTTTCCTACACCGTCATACATACAAAATGAAGCCACCAAAATGAAATAATCCAGGGCTTTCTACAAATGGGGTTTAATGAACACACCCTTTTAGCACCAGCATAGCCATCTGGCCAACAGCTACACTTTTGACAGGTAAACATTCTAGAATAGATGGTCTGGCTTTCTGATCATCACACCATTCCAGGTTGATGGGTACGTAGGGAGGAAATACACCTGCATTAGGTATCACAAAAATCCCCACAGAAGGGCTAAGGTCTTTCCAGGGGGACAGTGTTCACACGTAGGTACTGTAAACAATTTATTTGCCTTAGTGCCTATGTTGGAGGGAGATATTTACGCAGAAGGAAGGATGGAACCATGAGGCAACTCACAAGGCCTGAGCAGGGCAGTTGATAACTAGGGATTTTGAACTTCTCTCATTCGCAGGGTTGCCGTAGGTCTGCAAGTAACAATAAAAGAACCAACATCAGAATCTGCTTAGGGAAACATTACTGGACCACTGGACTCACCTTTTGGGTTTGTGACTAGCCACACTGATGACAGCTGCACACAGTTTAACGTACAAATACAGGCCTAAATCCTTTTGCTGAGCAGACCCACTGACTCAATGCGATATACCACTGATTGAAAGACTCTGTTGTCGTTAGGACTAACCAAGAGGATGCAATCCAGTGTGTACGAGCAACATTGGAGCTGGTGTTCCAGTGGCTTAGCTCAGACTGCGTTACATACCATCAACTCAGGTGTGATGCTATAGAGGCAGGGTAGTAAGCGAAGAAGATTCTATTTCTTTTTCCTCTTAGTGTTTTTGTCTGTTAAACTGGAGACTTATCCAGACAAGGATAAAGACATTTTCTTAATCTTCCTAGAATTAATATTACACCAAGGTTACACCGATCAGTGTTAGGACTATAGTGTGAATTTGCGTTCAGACCTTTGATCAAGCAAGTGATCTGCTTTGATGTGTTGTTATTTGTCATCACAGAGAATGTTTGCCAAGGGGAGCTCATCCGTGAATTCATTCGGAAGCAACAAGGTTCTGTCTCCTGTGTCTCCGTGGTCAAGGTGGCTCGTGTGGAATGTCAAGGCAGCTGTGGGAACAATCAGTGCTGCGTTGCCCTCCGAAGCAAAAGGCGGAAATACGGCTTCCAGTGTGTGGATGGCTCCACCTTCACAGAAGAGCTGGAGAGGCACGTTGAATGTGGCTGTGCAAAATGCTTATAAACACCTGGGCAGCCTTGTTGCCCCCTCTCTGTTTCGACTCAGATGTGCTATCAAAAACAGGACCTATTTACTTTTTAAGTGAAGAAGAGAATATTAAGTATATTGTAAAATAAGCAAAAAATAGAAGTTATTTTTATTATGAAAAGTGACTATTTTCATCTTTTATTATATAAAGTATCTGACTGTTTTGGGTATATGTATCATATAGTGAGTTATTTTTACTATGGATTTTTTTTTACAGTTGTAAAAAAAAAAGATATGGAGAAAAATTATTCCAGACCTAAACACAGGGATTAAAAACAGAGTATAGATGATAAGCTTTGCACGATGGCCAGATGTGAAGGTAATTCAAAGGGGTCTACCACAGAAATAGCAAAACAAGTCTTGAATGATTCTGGATAGATACATGTCTCAGATTTTTAGTTCTCAATTGTCTTTACTGTCCAGGAAAATTAATGTCTGCTAGTTATGCTTCTTATTATTGTGGCACTGCTTGACATCATTGCCAATAAAGCACATTGTGACACTGCCTTAGTTCAGGTCTCATGCACAGATGTTATTATGCACATATTAATGCAATAGTAAAGTAACATGTTTTGTCTGCTATGTGATTGAGTCTCACACAATTTGGGTCCTGATCAGTTAGTTTCAAAAATGGCAAATTTGAGGGAAAAGCTTTGGGATTCTACCTGCTTTCCCCCCAAAAAAGTGACAGATGGAGAGAAAACATTGTGTTAACTTTTAATCAACAACAGTTATTTGGCATATTTTTTTTCCTGCCTTTCCACTTCCACTTGCTGATCCTTCTCCCCGCGGGCTCCCATTCTGCACCTGAAAAGCATCTTGGATACGCTTCTGCAAACTAGAGAAGGACAAAAAGTAGATCTCATGTGAATGGGAACTTCCCCATTGTAACTCAACATAACCCTCTGCTTTAGACTGCAAAACAGAAATGCAAAGAATGCACTGAAACACTGCCTTACTCACAATGACAATCGGTTTTAAAATCCCCAGGATTTTACACAACCATATTTGCCTTATTCCAACGGTTCACCAGAAGGCCATTTAAATAAACAATCCACTTTCTTTTCACCTGGTGAAATGCTGAACTTGAAAGTACAACTTATAACAAATTTGAATGTTACAGAACCTACTTAGATTTAAGTCCAGCCACACATGATAGACAGAGTCTGTGCATGGTAGTTGATCCATGTGGTAGCACATAGAATGTCTTACCTTATCCACATACCACTGCCAAATATTTCTGCTGACTGCATGCAAAGTCTTCATGTTACAGCATTGGCCCACATGGCGGGTGACTATAGCTGCCACATGGAATAGTCACTATACATGAAGATTCCACTGAGGAAGGGGGTTTGTAATTTATAGACCAGGTTTCAAAATGATACTTTGGAGAGGAAAATGTCGACAGATTGAAGCATTAATCCTTAGAGGGCCGTACATCTTGCCCACCACTTTGACATTTTGTATAACCACATCTGGTTTATTCTCTCAGGTCCATTTTCTTTCACTTGTTTTACTTGGATGTTTAGTCATAGCTTCAAATTCCAAGGAGATATTGGTGAGAGAAAGTGGACTTTTCAAAAGTTCCAGAGAGAAAGAGATTTTTTTTCCCTTTCATTCTAGTCTGAGCTTAAAATCCTGGCAAATTGTCCTTTACGTGGGAGCATGCCTTCACTGTAGAATATATCTGTGCTGCTCATCAGGAACCATGGATTAATATGTTTGCCTTTAAAAACAGCCATGGGAGGGAGTCCTACTTAATGGCTAGCACAACCTCCCTGCAAAGAACAGATTGTTATCATGCTACAAGCATTTCTCCCCCCTCCTCTCCCATCAACCCTATTTCATTTTTCAGAAGTCTGAAAATACTTAAGCGTTTTTATTCTAATTATAGTCTTCTGAAAGCCACAATAGTTTGTTCAGATTTCCTTATGGATTCTCGGGATAATTTCAGGCAGTAGGGAAATGACTGATACAATAGTCGCCTTTCAGAATAAATAATACTACATGGAGTCTGCAATCAGTGTAACATAAAACAATCACTGGTTACTTTGCCAAAGCCTGATTGAAATAATACAGTTCAGGAGCTGATGGGGGAGAAAAGGCCACTGTGGAGAGTAGGGTATGTTATTTTGAGCACAATATGCAATGCTAGAAGCAGCTGGAATTTATCATGTAGAAATGTACCACAATCTGCAGAGACCAAAAGTTTGCAAAAGCAAATGCAACAACATTTTTCTTGTGTGAACAAGACTTTGGCACAGGCATCTTTTTCCTAATGATTTATTCTCTTTCATGGCAGCTGTTGTCCGAGAAGCAATTGCAGAGAATGGTAATCCAGTCAGAATAGGCAGATCATAGACATGTAATGCTACTAAAGACTGTAAACTGCCAAGAAGGAAGAGAAGAAGAAGAAGGGGAAAAAAGAAAATACTACATTGGGGTAGTAGCAGAGTAAAGAACAAAAATACAGCCTCCATATGGCTCTTTCTCTTTTAATATACCTTATTGGACATGGCCAAATGTTTTGTGAAATAATTCCAAGAATGTTTCCAAAATTACCAAGTTGAGCAAAAACTAGCCACAGTAAAATAAACCTGGCTACGTTCCTTCAATACATTCTTGGACTAAGTGGTGACTTAAAAGACACTTTATTTGTTTTCTATCATTAGACGGTTCATGCTGTGCTGTGTTTCAACTGATGAGATATGGAATCTAATTTCTCGTTTTGTTTTTGTTTTGTTTTCAAGTGCCAAAAGATCTATAAAGTTTGTTTTAAAAGTGTTAATTAGAAATCTGGACTGCCTAAATGACAGTATGTTTCAGCTATTGTAAGTGGAATGCAGTAGCTCACTTTAAAAAAAAATTAATATAAAGAAAGATGCTAACCCTATAAAAATTGTACATTGGCAATGTGGATTGGTATGAATTTTGTGTATTTTACTAGATTGTCCTATTTGTGATGTAATAAATTTAAGTAAATTGTTGGGTTACAGATTAATTGTACCTTGTCCTGTTTTACTGTGCAAGTTCCTCCCCGCCTTTGTCTGTTGGGCACATTTCCACTAGCTCCAGTTGACTCAGCACATTCCAGAAATGCTTGAAACAGATGTGATCTCCTTGGTTTGGGATTAGATACCAAATGCCTGTCATGCAGAAGATGTCTGTTGTCCCTCGTGCATCATCACAGCATGCTTCTGCCAGCTTCCAGTCTCTTGAAAGTGAGCCATGAGGGAAAGCAATACCAGCTGTATAAAGACTGGAATCAAGATGCAGGCTAAAGAACTAGATGGTTCACAGCGCTAACTTGAAATACCTCACACCAGGATTTGAGATCATGTCAGATGGTTTCAACTTTGGACACCTACCCCAATGAACACAAAGCTTTCCCTCACTAACATTATCAAAATGGTGGAGGTACCTGGCGGTTAATGGTGTTTCTCCACTCTGGGTTTTAGTCCAGACTTTAAGGGTGCTGAACCATATCCCACAATGGGTTTGACACCTCAAATAGCTCCATGTTTGATTTCTTTACTTTTCTGAAAAAATATCAAGCTGAAACACCCTTAAGGTAAAACAGATTCACTACAGAAGAGGTAGGCACTGAGCCAGCTATGGTTACCTCTCTTCATCTGTTCTTAACCAAAAAAGGAAGAGACAGATGGTTACTAAATCACCCCCTTTGCAATGAAACAATAGTTTGCAAAAGGAAATCGCGATGTCCAAGCCCCAATCTTTCCTTCTAAAGTCTGACTACCTGCTTGAAATGTTGTTACTGTTTCTTTTTAGATCTTGAAGAATGCACATGGCTATAAACAAGCATCTTTATGAACATGAAAGGAATACATGAATTATGTACAAGCAACATGGCTGCACGAAACTATTGGTGTCCCACTCACCTTTCATTTAAGGACTTTAAACACCATTCTAGACTGCCTTCTACCTGCAAATTTGTTTGTACTCAACATTTAATAGCAGTACAGATTTCAAGCTGTCAACCTATTTGTTGCTAAAGAGACCTCCAGATTCCCTGAAGTCCAGGAGGACAAAATAAGGCTTCAGGCCACTCCAAAGCTCCTACTGTTCCATCAAAAAGGGGGGGGAGTTATGCCTCTATTAAACCCCAAGCAGCTGTGATTTGTGAAGCAATGGACATCCCAGTACTGAAGGATGCTGAGAAATGGGATGCTGGAAAGCAAGACAGGCCTCGCAGGACTGTAATCAATCAACTTTATAGAGTAGCAGAAACCTTTATCCATATAAACTAGATTCTTTTCCAATTAAATTATGCAGGCAAGAATGCCCACCTCAACTGAGCCTCTGGCTCAAGTAATCAACCACAAATACACACCATCAGTGTCAAGGGAGTACACAAACAATAAAACTCATCTGATCAGTCTCTGAAGATGATATCCTGTTTTTCCCTAATACTAGTCCTAAAGGACATTCTTAATGAATTCCAGCTCACACAGAGTAATTATGAAAAACTGGAGCCTACTTATTTCAATATCCCTTGAGTAGAAAATATTGAAAGAACGTTCCAATTTAATCCTGTATTATTCCTCCATACCTGGCCTTCCTAGTTCCAAAAGATTTTAATCAAGAAATGAATAGGAATCACAACCTGACAATTATCTGGGTCAAAACATAATTGTCCAGTTGGAGCAATCTATCCGTGAAAGGTAGTTTTACTATCCATCAAAATGTTAGCTTTTTTATTCCTATTTCTCTTTTAGATGCAGCTGCTATTCCTACCCAAGAGCAAAGATGCATGGCAACTTTTTACAGTGATACTCATTTACAAGGCAGAAAGATCCAAATTGCCAGTAATCTCACTCTATGGAGACTACATCAAAGATGGGCTTTTGGTTGCTGATCTGAGGTTGTAATTTGGAGCTTTCCAAATTAAAAAAAATCTATCCACTTGAATGGATGGGCAATTCAAACTCATGGGTGTTAACATATCCAGTTTTTGAGATACACTCAGCATTATTTGGCTACTCCATTTATGTGACTCACCAACTACCTCCTGGCTAAAGTTTCAACTGCATTTTTACATAACGATTTTATATATATGATAGTCATGAACATGAGTTGTAGCTGCCTGCCCTCTGCCCACCAAACGCTGCCACATTTTCCATTTTAACTCAAGCCCAATTTACCAGTTGGAATAAGAATGCCAAAAATAAAGACTGATAGGAGAAAGGTGGATCAGGGAGATGTTGATCAAAAGTAGGTCAAGCACGCTAGGCAAGCCCATGGGCACACTGCAGAAGAACATACCACTGTATTTTTACTGCTTTTTCATCTGTCAAAGGTGTTATTATCTGCCCACATCCTTCATTTGAACACCTGTGGGATCATGACTACAAGATATGTTTTCCTTATCTTGAAATGGTTACTGAACTACTTATAACACAGCATATGGCTGAAAACAGTATGGGAAACTGGCCTCAGTATGACTTTCACTGAAACCAATGAGATGAAGTACAAATTCCCCACTAGTCATGACTATCTTCACTTACAAAGAAGCCACACTCAAAAGTTAGGACCATACTGTTGGGCAGAGTGATGCAGTCACCCCAGACGGTGAGAAGTGGGAGCAAGGGTCCCGTTTCTCTTAATTCAGCCTGCAGTCTTCAAGTGTAGTGGCACAGACAGTCCTATTGTCAATACTAAAGAAACCTCAACTGCTAATCTAGCTGGGTTTCATAGATGGACTGGAGTGCTGCTGTCTTGTTCTTGGCCTCAGGAAGCCAAGGGGTCTTGAGCCATCACTGCTCAGTGTATTTCATAGATTGCATTTTACTCTGCCAAACTGTCAGCATTTTAACAAGATTTTCACAGACATCACTAAAGGACTGCTGAGAATGTAGCTCCTGGATCAACACATGGCTTTGCATTCTCCTGTCCAACTGTTGCAGGATTTTGGGAACAAAAAGTTGGCATCCTATTCGAAACAGCTCAGTCTGTGCAGTGTAATTGGATGTTGCTGCTGTTACCAATATCTAGAGCAGAAAAATGGACACTTAACTTACAAAACCTTAATCAAAATGGTTTTGGCAGCAGCTAGGCCAGAGGCAGCAGTGCACTGGAAATCATTATTAGGGCTTTTAGGGAAAAGAATGGATAGCAGAGTGTGAAAAATGGTATTATTAGAGACACTAACACATAATCTAAGAAGGCTGGGGTTTTTAGAAAAAAGCACAATTTTGTGAATAGACACTGTCTCTAGTTGTTTGTGTCAATAAAGACTCTTCCTCATACAAACTACCAGTTGAAGAGTTGACATTGGGGGAGAAGAAGTGCTTTAAAAGTGGGCAAACTGACTCTGCCCTTCTCCAGCAGTTTCAATTATGTTTTTTTGTTCTTGTACTTTCATTCCTGTGTGAAACACTGTAAGATAATGTTCATTGTTTAAATGGATGGAAGGAGGGATGGATGGACGGACAGATGACGATAGATGAGCTACACTGGAGAAGGTCAAAGGCATATCTAGTCCACTATATCTAGTCCACTATACAGCCACATGCCTATGAGAAATGCATAAGAAGAAGAGGGATGCAATAGCAGCCATCCGCTCCAGTTAAAGCAGGTAGTCACATGAGAAGAAGTGTGGAAAGGAATGGGGGAGGGACCGGGGGGGTGTTTGCAGTTTTTCCCCTTTCACGATGGTTCTGTTTCTCAAACCCTCACAAAAGTGGAGGAGGCACTGTAGTAGCGGGAAAGGAATGATAATTCCATTTTTTAACACCAATAGGTAGACATAAGAGTGATCAAAACAAGCCATATGAGTTGAAATGTCAATCTGGATCCTGTGGGGTGGGGGGAAGTAAAGCTTGAAAGCAATCTTTATATTCCAAAATGGCACAACACTGAGACACTAGACTGATGTTTTTGCAGTCTTCTCATTTGGCATATCAGGGATATTGACACATGATGGCATTTCAAATATTACATTGGTTGCAAGGCTATCCTTGCAATGCAATCCTACGCACAATTTCTGAGAAGTTAGTTCCAGTGAGAGTTTGAATGTTACAGCCGTATGGTGTCCTTCTACTCGGAAGTCTACTCAGAAGTAAGGTCCACAGATTTAAACTGGACATAGGGCCAACTATAGGATTACAGCCTTAAGTCTTTTAAACCTTACTTAAGTTTTAAATCTGACTTCTTACACATTCATTATAGCTTTTTATTCTAGGTGCTTGTAAGTGTTGCATTGATATTCATCAGCCTGACTATGAGGACTGTTTTATAGTTCTCTGGAAAGAGAAGTGTGTGTGTGTGGGGGGGGGGGGTTACAGTAAAAATATATGCATAATTTCCTATGCCATCCACATTCTTTTGGGGAAGTTCAGGGTACTGTAAAAGAATTATGCTAAAGCAATCCAGACCCAGATGAAGTCATTGCTGAAATATTGATATTCTTAAATAATAACAGAAGGGATTTGTAAAGCCTGTGGGCAACAACATTCTGAAGTCTCATTTGCCAAATGTCTTTGAAGCTACCTCACAGGTATTGTCGTTTCCACCCCAGCCTATTTAAAAACCCAAACTTTCTTCTGTGAGAGGTAACTCTTGTCTTTCCTTTGAATCTGCAAGTATGCCTTATTCCATTGCATTTTGATTTCTGTATTCCATGGAACAGAATCTGGATTTTTTAAAAGTGTACTGATAAAGCACTCACACTCCAGCATAGTTCTGTGCGTCAATTAGATGTAACAGCAATAATTCTCAAAAATTTCCTCAAAATCTGAATCAAGGTTCTTGTCAGCCATTTGATTCAAGCACTTGAGTTATGCTCAGAAAAATCAAGTGCTTGCAAGAGAGCATGGAGACTATAGCCTTACAAACCGGTTTAAAGTAGGCTGTGCAACTCACCAGGGTCCAGCAGTTCCATGTTTGATTTCTGACTCCTCAGAGAACAGACACTGGTGAAAGCTTGTTATATTCCTTCAAAGTTCCGTCAATATAACTGTACCTAAATAATCAGATTATCTTTCTAATGTTATAATTGTATTAAAAATTACTGCTTTGATACTTGTAAAATAATTACTCCACCACTTATATTAAATGTAAAATACTCTAATAAAATCAAAGTAGCATTCTACAACAATGATTCTAACCATGTTAATCAAAACCTGCTCCTGCATGCCTCTCCACAACTTCTCTTTAAAAGATTACAATTTTCTCCCATTGATTCTTAAATTCCTTCCAGAAATCTTCTCTAATTATCACTGTCAGTTTATCCATCTCTCCCAACAACTTCATCATTCATTCATTTTGAGATGGTATTGTGAGATTTTAATACTTCTGGGCATACAATAGCCTCATCACTGTTGTCATATATTGTATAATTCTTACAAAATTCTTATTTGTCTGGTCATCCACCTGTCCCAATAAGAACAGTTCCAGTTTAAATTGAATCTTCATCTTGAAAATGTCCTCCATGAAAGGGTGTATCATCACCCAAAATATTTTTGCCTTATCACAAGTCTACCACATATGAAAAAAAAAGTCTCTTCTAAATGATTACATTTCCATCATTTAGATGAAGAGCCTTTACACAGTAAACTCTTAATTAAAAAAGCATCTGAAGATCAAGTTCACTCTTCCTAAAAATCGTTTGGACAATAACTCCGAGAATCTTCAAGTGGCCATACTGACTGGGGATTCTGAGAACTATAGTAAAAAAAAGTCATTTTCTCAAGCTTTGGTTAAGCCAGGAAGCCACAAGACTAGCTATGATTTTGTGCCTATCTTCCAAAAAGCCTTTTGTCAACTAATTTAAAAACTTTTTGAAAAAGAGCTAATTCTTCAAGCAGACATATGTTCTGCACCTAATTTGTCATGTTCTCCCTGAGGTCTTTTCAATGTGTTCATTGATCTTCATCTAATTTCCAACCCTCCTCCCGTGTTTTTCTGCTTTGATATCAAACAAGCAAGTGTTGCCATATTCTTACACGTCCCTGTTCACTTCCATGTTAGTAAAATCTCACTTTTCCTTGATCCTTGTCAGCTATACAAATTTATTTTGCTAGTGACACTAATTTCTATAAAAAATACACACTTTAATTTTTTCCCCTTCCTTTCATTTCATATATTAATTTGCTGCTTCTTTGGCACTCTGTGCTGATCATACAAGATTTCTATATCTTGGGGAATTTCGTGGTGGACCATGCTAGCATGTTATAACCTCCAAAACTCATTTTGATAAGGATGACAACTCCTACTGAACAACAGCCAGCAGTAATAATTTGTATAGTAATTTTTTCTTTACATGAAAACATCTCCTTTCCAGATCAATGACTTGAAGTATGGATATCTAAATGTTTCATATTTTGTCATAATATTTTATTGCATTTTATTGCATTTTTACCTCCTTTCAACTAACAACAACAGTATCATTTAATCCCCACAGACTTTCCACGCTTTTTGGAAGGCAGGTGTCTAAAGAGGGAATCCTAGTCTACACTGGTAGGCTGGTAGGATTTAGATGGATTGGGCTTGTCCTTCTTGTGAATGATCAAATGTTTATGTATTATGACTGGAAGGTTGAAGTCTGTCATGGGAGAACATACTTAGATGCTTCCAGCAGAAGAGATCTAATTGCAATAGAGAGGTTACAGCTCTTCCTAACATAGAATATAATGTGCAGTATTACTACAATCTATGTCTACCACAGAAGCAGCTCAAAAGCCCAAGCAATTTCTCCTGAGTGCACAAAAATTGCTTATAAATTCTCTCAATCATCCAATGTTTTTGATAAAAAAGGGATGGCAACTATTTTTACACTTTTCCATGTAGAAAATTTGACCCTCTGAGGTAGTCGTGTTGACTTCTGCAAATGCAGATAGAATTCAAGATGCATGAGATCCGCTTAACATGCATTTTTTCAAATAAATTTCATGGAATTTCACCATCTCTTTGTAACCTCAGGCTGGGAGCAACTGGTCAAAAAAGGGAAAATGTGGGGACTGGCAGAGGAAAAAGAAGACTCTTCAAATGGTAGGGAGTTTCTTTTTTCGTTGTCCAAAATTCTTGGGTGATGAAAATGACATGCCAGTTCCATACAGTCCTTTCAAAGAAGGCCCAGATGAAGGTTACACATGCAATGTTGCTACATATCACTGGGAAATAGTCTCAATAGGTGAGTACAGAAAAAAAAACCTTAAATTTTAAAGAGAGTAAGGACTTATTGTAACAAAGAAATGTACAACAGATTCTACTTCTTGCTATATTATGCACAAAAGGTGACTGATTATGTGGAGGGGTTGTGGATTCTCCTTTGTTGGAGATTTCTAAAATGAGATTAGATTATCATCTCTCAGAAATGCCTTAGCTGAAGATTCATGCACTGGCAAAGGGCTGGACTAGATGACTTTGAGATCCATCTAATGCTTACAATTTGTAGCTCAAATTGCAGCCATCAATGTCCCAAAGCCATAAAGTATTGAGAGAAACTAGCTCCAGAACACAAATTCAAACAGAAAAATAACATACTTTACATGTTCCTTTCATTCAAAGATGACTCTTAGTCACAATGCTGTAATAGGCCTTTCTTATTCAGATATTTTCTCTAGCCCCATTCTCCCACTCCAGGAGGTACTGAAGGGCATAGATGTTTCCTGGGGCAGCTGAGGGCAAGGACAGTTTACCTCCTGCTGTGATTTGGAATCTCCACACAGGACAGCTATCACAGTTCCTGAGGGCCAGTTAAGAAGGCAAATCACTTCTCACATCCACTATCATCCAGTATTTCTTAATTATGAACAATCTTACAAGCACAATACCTACTTAGAAACCTACTTTGTGTGTTATGCCTAAATAATTGTACATTCAGGCTTCCTCCACTTATCTGAGAGGTTAGGGACTGGACCATGTCAGAAAATGGAATTGATTGAAAAATGGAACCCATGTACTGTACTATAGGAAGCATGAAAGACTTATGGAGGCTCACTTTGGAGTCACCATGTATGTGCTGCTTGCAAAATCTTTCAACCTACTTAGTGCCTTTCCCACCTCAGCTTGCTTTGTAAGCAGCACACAAATGCGAGCAGTTCCAAGCTAGCCTTCACAGACAAGAACTGATGAAAGGGTGGATCCCCTGTTAAATTAATGGAACACGTCCTTACCTTGGAAGCAACAGAAGAGCAAGGTAATGGGACATCAAAAGCTGGGGGCTTCCTTTGTTACTCCTAGGAGGGGTCTACTACCATTGTTGCCTTACATGTGTGTGTATGTGCTTGATCATTTAATATATTTCTGATTGGAAATTATTGATCAAGCTCAACTACATGGGAATCTTGGTGGTCCTGTTATAAGGACAGCCCCTATTTTGGAACAGGTTTTGTAAAAATGTAAGCCTCTGAAACTTGTATGTCAAGGAAATAAGTGTGTCTTTATAAAGTAAAAAGCTGAATGTCTGTGCATAAGATGTACAAGCTCAGCATCTAGCTCTGGGCATTCAGTGACCTAACCCAAACAAAAGAGATAAGAAAAAAAGTCTGATGGAGAAAATAGCAAACATGTAACCTGTGTATAGAGGAAAGACTGAAAAGGTATACTGCATTGGTGTGATTAGCTTTCATCAAGCTGATGCAGTCGTCTGATGGTGGACATCCAGAATAGTGATGGTCAGTGACTCTCCCAGATGAGTGCCCTTGTATAGGTGGCCAGTGAGATCCCATCTCAGTTGGGTGGAAACCTCCTTGTTGTCATTAACATGGGTTAATAAAACTCATTTTCAGTTGGATAATAAAGAAAGACAGTTGTCACTCCTGATACATGGAGAGAAGAAAAGCTCCCTTTCTAGACACAAAGGTAGGCTGTTTACAATAACCTCTAAAGAGAGTTGATCAAGCAGCCTCTAACAGCTTTTATGTTGCAGATGCTGTTCTTGGCTGGTAAATGCAGCAAAATGTTCCAGTAAATTCCCTAGCCCTTACCAAGGGTGCCTGATCCCAAATGTTCACTCTAGACTATGAATTCATGTGTATTCTGAGAATATCTACCTCTAGGAATCTGAGTCTGGGCAACAGCACATCTTGAGACAGATAGATCCCAGTAACTCATGCTCACACAGAACTGTTTCACTGGATTGGTTTTGTGAAACAGAGAAGGATCAAAATTTGCACAATTATCAAATTAAGGAAGAGCAGGTATTATGGCAATTTTATAAGTGAATCAAAACAAATCACTATATAATACTGTTGCTACAGAATGAGGAAACGCAGTAACTCAAAGAAGCATTTTCATAAAGGCTGGGAAGCTCAAAAATCCCAGCTATGACTGCAAGGCCCAAAGGGATGGATTTTGGTTCCAGGTTTTGTTTTTTTTTTAAAAAAGGGATTTGGCTTCCAGATAGGTCCTGAAGCTGAGCAATTCAGGGTTAAAAGGTTGCAGTGAGGATGAGAGAGAAAGAAAGAAACTCAAAGGAGGCATTTTAAAGCTCAAGGAAGAGGAAAGTATTTTAGGCAGTTTATTTCAAGGGAGGAGCATGAAGGTACACAAACATATACCAAAAGTATAAAAAGTAACATAAATGAAGAGTAAAATAAATTATGAGACTATAAGAACTAAGCAAGCCAGCAGGGGGAGCATGGAGATCACTGGTTGCTCACAATTGTGACCCAGCCTTGTTGCGTCCTCCAGCTGGAAGGCAGTGGTTTTCCCTCGTATAACAGTTTATGTCTCCATTAAGTCCTGCTTTTCTAAAAACTCTTTAACAACTTGATTCAAGTCAAACTTGTTGACAGTACAATTGTGTTGCTCATTGCCTACATAACCTTAGGCCACACGTACAGGGCTAATAATTAAAATTAGCTTCACTCAAGTTAATTCAGCAATGTGGAAAGGATTGATTGCAATCATCATGCAAGGAACCAGGTACCGCTGGAATGTGTATAACCCTAACTCATTACAGTTACACAGCAGAAATGACATACATTGCTTGTTAAAGATTCACTGTATGTGGCAATAATCCCCAGCAAACTCAGTGGGACTTGTTTTTGAGTAGACTTGTGCAGGTTCCATAAAAACTCCTCTTTTTCACCACAGTATCAAAAAACCAGATTTTGCTCTAATTTTTGACACCATTTTCATTTTGATAACCCTAAAAATATTTCTGATCCCTGATGGATGCATGAATATGTGCCTTCAAATAGCCTGTCAGCTTTTAGCGATCTTATGAATTTCTTAGAGTTTTCTAAGGAGTAATCAGAGATGGCTTGTCATTGTCCTCCTTTGAAAGATAGCTTACAGCACCTTGGTGATCTCCTGTCCAAGTACTAACCCTGCTTAACCCCAAATCAGAAGGGATCTGGTGCCTTCAGGGTATTTAGGCCCTTAAGCTTTCAAACAGCTATGGTTAAATGTATATCCACAGCCTCTAAAATATAGCTTACCACAGCTGTTATTTCTTGGTGTTCTTTCCATGTACGTCCACAGCCCTTGCATAGGGCACAATTTTTGAAACCACAGCAGAATTTTGGAATAACAACCATATGATTATTATAGTGATATATATTATAGTGCACAGATAACCATCACATGAACACTAATGTTCACACCCACCTCATTATCCTTGTACCTAGGGCTGCAAGTTCAAGATTATTCCAGGCCCTGAGGTTTCTGGGCCAAAATCTGAGATGTAGAGACAGACCTTGGTGATGTCATTATGTGCTATGCATTAAGTGACAATCAGAATTGCTTAGAGCTTGTCATTCAAACACAAACAGAGAGAGAGAGAGAGAGAAATGAACAAACTTTTAATAAGTTGCCACAGTATTAGCTGGGCACAAGATTTGTACACAGTTCTTTTCTTTTGCCCAGAACTGAGCCCACCAAAACTGGAGAATCTGTACCCTTGTCTCCTGCCTGGAGACTCAGGGCCCAGCCCTGAGATCTAACAATTCCATCTGTTAACTGGGGAAGCTTGCTCCATATACATAGTTCCCTCCAACAATGTTGAACCTGCATAGTCAGAGATCCACAAAAGAAGGAGGTTTTCCATGCACAAAGTGACTCCATGTGGTTATTTGCCATGTATGATATGAATGTCCAGAGGGAAGGGGAATTTTATAGAAGGATATCTGTTACCCTGATTTCTGGGGCCCCTTGGGGGATGCCTTAATGTGCTCCATGTGATAGGGAACGGAAACTAGCCAGAGCAGGAGCAATAGCAATGTGAGAGGCAGGGTAACCTAGCGGGTCTTTTTACCCAGTTTTTACGGGGTCAGGCCAAGCCAAAAACCAAACAAAGATGTCCAATAAAATGATTTTATTGAATGAAAGTCTCACGCACCAACGCAATCACACACACACTCACTCAAGACCTATTAAGAAGCAAAAGAGAGGAAACTGGATAGGGGAACTGTTGAAGCAATTATAGCTGGGGTAATAGTGTACCTTTTCCTGAAGTCCTTGGTCCGGGAAAAACAGCGAAGAAGTAGAGCTCAGCACAAAGAGGGCTGAGGGGATTACTCGACTGATGCAGAAATGGTCTGCTGGTATGACCAGGAGTGATCCAAAGAAACTCTCAAAAACTGGGACTATTTGTAGGGGAAAAGGTACCTGGAGGGCTAATCCTTTCCTGGGGAGAACAATGGATGTTACAATGGAAAAGAAGCTCTACGATGGCAACCCCTTTTGTATGATGTGATCACAAGGTGTTGCCAAAGTTTCAGGACCTTCAGTTACTTTGGGTTGTGGTGTGAATTTATGTAGATGGTCCTTGCCTGATAGGATTTTATTGCTTTCGGTGCTCAACTTGGAGGAAAGCACACTAATCCACTCAAGTTGGCTCCTCAGTGGCTGAGGACCCTTTGTTTACTGTGGGTTTGCACAGCTTGAGGTCTCCTGGGGCTATATGATGGGGGATTGTACTGGCCTTACCTGGTTTTCGATCGTTCAACCATTGCTGCCTACGTGCTCATCCGGGTGACCTCTCAGGCACATTGAATCATATTTTAATATAAAAATTGTAGACCCCGGGACAGGGTTTACTAAGGGTTTACCAATGAGGTAACACATTTCCCAAGCAAAAGACAAATGGACCCCATTGTTTGCACCCCAATATTACCTCCTTCTGTGACTGGATAGATGCTAATACAGTTCTGGAGGGGGGAGCACTTTGTAACTTCAATTGAAGAACCAAACTTTATTGCCTTTGCATTACCTTTCTTTCTGCTCAGCTTACAGCCATGGGGAGAAGGCTCACTTTTCATCTACACATTCAGTGCAGAACATAGATGCCATGACCCACACTGTGTCTTTATTTCCCCTGTAGATAGATAGATAGATAGATAGATAGATAGATAGATAGATAGATAGATAGATCTATATATATTTCCATATCTGCTTGATGAAGCAGCCTGTGAAGCTTAGAAAGCTAGTGTGATGTGTTTTATCCCTATTGATTGGTCCAATAAAGGTATTACCAAAGGATTTTGGATCTTTTTTCTTTTGTTTTATGACTAACACAGCTAACCCTACAACACTTTCTTGCATACTGTTCCCCCAAACCCCTGGCAGCTTTAAACAACTGATGCTCACTGCCATAGCTGTTTGTAGCCCAGAGGAGGTCAGTCCTCTTCTACAGTTGGGGATGGGGGCTGCCTGGATACCTCTCCCCTCCCTTCTCCTTCTGAACAACCTGGAGTCTGACCTTACCTTCCCAAACAAGTCACTGGTTGTTCAGGAGGAGGAGGAGGAGGAGGAGGTTCTTTCTCTTTCCCCAGATGCAAACTGCCACCAGGCACTGCCTGGCCACTACCTCCCTTTGGGCAGTCAACGGCTGATTCCAGGGGCAGGGGAGACACAGAACTTCATTTGAAGTTATCCTCCACCTAGCATACAACTGCACCTTTCATGAATCCCCTTAAGTGCTTTTTGGTAAAAGGTACAATTGAAATCATTCCAAAAGTCTAGAGATATTTTACTCTGTAGGTGATAGCAGCTGACCTCTAAGCTTAGGTCTGGATTAACCATGACATCAAGTACACTCCTGCACAAACCTGTGGTAAAAGTGGGGACTCTAGTAGAGTACAGTTATTTTAGTGCTCCTTCATGTATGCAAAGTGTCTGGGCTGACCTTCTGGCTGAAAACAAAGCATTGTAGAACCGAGAAAGTGTATGTGAGAGGCTGGATTTATTTATGCCTGCTGTTGCTGGGTTAGAAATGTGGGGCCTCATCCCAGCAGGGTCCTGAGCCCTACATACTGGCCCTTGCTCTCTTCTCTGAACTGGCCTTTCTTCCTCAGATGCTAAGCTAACAGCCATACCGCTGCCAAGAGCTTCAGATGAAGGGCAAAAGGCCTTGGAACCATAGCGTGCAGAAAATATCTGCCTCCTCTCTGTTCATTTTTGGAAGAGGGCCAAGGGCGAGCTGAAATCAAACCTATGGAATGCCTTATTGAAGCCATGGACATTGTCCACCCGCTTATCATGGGCTTGTTGTGGGAAACTTCCTTTAACCATAGCAACGTGTGAAGATTTTTACTTTCATTTTAAAACTATCTTGTTATCTTAGTCTAAATGTGTTGGCTGAAAAAAAAAAGTGCAGGGGGAAGCATCAAGCTTTCAGTTTGACCACTTTATTCTAAAGTTGAACTTCCTGGATGAGAAATTTCCCATGAAAAACCAGCATACAACTAAATGTCTTTCTCCTGACCTCAGAACCTTCCAGTGAATTGTTCCATTACTCCCCCCCCCTTACTTCACTTTACTGCCAAGTATATTGCTAACAGTGTGCTGTAATGGATGTTTACACAAGAGAAGTCCTCACTGAGGTCAATGGAATTTACTCCAGGCAAATGTGCATAGATTTTTCATGCTAAGGCTGCAGTCCACTTACCTGGCAATAAGTTCCATTCAGTTCAGATGGGCTTATTTTTAAGTAAGCATGTAGATGATTGTATTTTCAATAATTTGCCCATCTTTCTCTGGTGTAAATAAATATATGAAGAAAAATCTATTAATACTTTGAAAATTGCCTAGAGAAAACATGTGATATTTGTTTTTTTAAACCTGCATTTTTATTTCTGTTTTGTTATGGTATAAAAAAGACAAAAAAGGAAATGCTAAATAGCAACGATTTGGTCTGGGGGAAAGAAACAAAAACAAATTGACAACAGGAAGAAATAAAGCAAAGATAGATTGGGTAGCCAAAGACAGAAATATAACTGAGCTTTTTTTTTAAAAAAACAAAACAAAACTCTAGCTTTTAGCTCAGATAAAAATAGGTTCATGAAGCTAGAAGGGTATGGAGGGTGAGGGTCAGCACATTTTCAAAGATTTGGTAAGTCCCATGTGTTCTGAAAAGGTCTTGGAAAAATTGCTTCTTTAGACTACAGCTGTCATAATCACTGGCCATGTTGGCTGGGAGATTCTGAGAGCTATAATCTAAATAAATAACTTTTCCAAGCCCTCGTTATTAGAAGACCATTGAGTTAGAAGGTGTGTTCAATTCTTGCAGATGCACTGTCCTCTTTCATCCTTTACTCCCCATTTGCCTATGATACACATTCTTCCTCAAAGCCTTCCTTTTCTATGAACCTTTGGGAATCCCATCATCATCCTCCACCCCACTCTAATGCCCTAGAAATGCATACCTGAGAAATCAACATCACTCCCCTGTTTAATGTTTGTTTCCAGATTTCTTCCTCTATATAGCTTTCTGTGCCCTAAATTTTAGGGCCAAGCATCCTGTGACATTAAAAATATGTTCGTCAAAAATCACTTCAACAATTTGTTGTTGCTGTCAGCAGGGAGTGCTCAAACTGGATCAAATTTTCTTAAAGTTACAGCTTTGCTGGGGAGGTAAAGATATTTGTCAGAAGAGATTACCCCCTTGTATGTACACACACACGGTAGTCCTAATGTAAACTGAGGCTTACTTATGTGCTATTTAAAAACAAATCCACTGGTAAATTGGGCTTTTCCAGATTTGTCTAAAGGAGCATGTCTTCTTGTGATGTAGTTGCTTGAGATTTTGTTTTAAAGCAGGTTTCCTGTTTTGCTAATGAATTTTGAAAGTACAGTTGTAAGGGTGCAGCTGGATTCACAGCTCACGGACTTCCGGGTCCACGGCTCCGTGGAGAGGTATGTGTGTGTGAGTTTGTACCAACGCTGTCACCTCATGTGAATTTGCTGGAATACAACGAGGCTGAGTACTCCCCTGGGAAAGGGGGTCAGAGGGTAAGTCTCTAATGGGGACCACTGTTTCTCTCTTTCAACTTAGAGGATTTGGCTCGAGTGCGGAAGAGAGAGGGTCGCAGAGCCACCACGTCCGCATAGAGTCGCCGCCATGGCGGTTTAGCGGAGACCAAGACTTTTTAACTTGAAGAGACAATTAAATAATTCAGAAAAGAAGAATTCACCTGAATTCTGATCGAGACTGGTTTCCAGCATTGGAACAGTGAGGAAAAGGGGGGAGGAAGCGTAAGTAGAACTTGAGAAGTTGGGGATCCACATGTTGCAGGAGCGGCGGAGATACAATTCGGAGGAGAAGAGGAGGTGAGATTATAAATCAAAGAATGACAGGAAATTTTTAATGAACGTTAATTCTGTAAAGAAAGCCAGTGTTGAGCAGGAAAGAGAGGTTACAGGTGAGTGAAGGAAGGCGAGAGAGGAGAAAAGACGAGACAGCCCGTGGATGAGCCGAAGGATTGGGCAGAGAGACGATGAGAGAGGCCATGGACGAGTGAAGGAAGGTGGGTAGAGGGGACGAGAGAGACTGGTAGAAGTGAAGCAAGGTGGACAGAGAGGCGACGAGAGCGGCCGTGGACAAGTGGAGGAAGGCAAAGGCGGATAGAGGGGTGACGATCTAGGCCGAGCATGATGGAAAGGAAGGCGGAGAGAGGCGACGAGAGAGGCGGTGGATGAGCGGAAGAAGGTGGATAAAGGGTGACGAGTGCGGCTGTCAACGAGCGAAGGAAGACGGAGAGGGAGGCCATGGGACGAGTGGAGAGAGGACAGAGAGAGGCGATGAGAGAGGCGGTGCAAGTGAAGGAAGGTGGATAGAGGGGTGACGAGCGCGGCCGTGGTCGAGCGAAGGAAGACGGGAGAGAGAGGCGACGAAGTGAGGCCATGGTCGAGTGGAGGAAGGCGGGATAGAGAGGCGACGAGAGAGGCAGAGGGCGAGAGAAAGGAACAGCGAGAACTTGGAGCTCGCAAGAAAAGCTCTAGCTCGCTGGGAAGCAGAGGGGAAAGACGAGAGAAAGGCAACGAGAGAGGCTGTGGAAGAGCGAGGAAGGCGGACAGAGAGGCTACGAAAGAGATCAGGTGGGAGTGAAATCAGACGGACAGAGAGGTGAAGAGAGCGGCCGTGGATGAGTGGAGGAAGGTAGAGATAGAGGCAATGAGAGAGACCGGGAGCGATGCTGCCAAGTCAGTGACCAAGATAGAGCCCACCAGCCAGAAGGAGAGCTGCCAGCACAGCAGCTGATGAGCTCAAGAGAAGAGCTCACAGCAGCCTGTGGAAGCACTATAGTGGGTGCAGAGACTCTGTACCATGGTCAGAAGAAATGGTCATGTACAAATGAGGTGCACTCAAATACAGTGTAGTTTCACACCACAACCACACACACAGAGAGAGAAACCAGACACACACACACAGCCCCAATGAAAATATTCATCAGAGTTGAATCAGTTGAAAATATTCAAATACAGAAGCATGAAAAGTGATACAGGATCTATAGACAGAGCAGGAGAGTCAAAGGTTTATAAAAGGCAGCAGGCCAGGCAGCAGAATAAATATTTTTTTTGTTTTTTTTTATTGTAAGATGTTTAAAGCCTTAACATCTAGTTGTGGATAATCATAATACTTGTACGCATTTGATTGTCTCAGCCTTGGCAGATCTTGCAGGGAACTGCTGTTGACACAGAGCCACATTTCTTTATCAATTAACAAGTGAAAGAGGAGAGAGAAACAATTGTGCAGTGAACAGTACAAGAAAGTGCTCCTAGCTGAAGAGAGTAAAGAAACAAAACAAAAGAAGTGCCCCTGACTAGAACAAGGACAGAACACTAAGCGGAATAGTTTGAGAACATGAACAGCTTAACCCTGTGAAAGTGAAGGGCTGTAGAGAAGGAACTCAACAGCACCAGTGTTGGAAAGTGAAATACATTATTCATAAAACCTAGAATGGCATCGGTAAATAAAAGGCATCAGATAGAAGGCACTAGAACTCAGATTCAAATGAAACTACATCTATTGACACTACAATAGAGGTTCAACAGAGATGGGAAACCAAATGGCAGAGATATTGAATGAACTTTAGAGTTTAAGTATGGAAATGCGGAAAGAAATGAAAGAGACAAGGGCAGAAATAAAGGCAGATATAAGGAAGGAAATAGATGGCATGTCGTGAAGAGAATGGATAACATGAATAAGGACATTGATCAATGAAGAGACATACAAGTGATACAGGAAAAAACAAACCAATTGGATAAGAGAAGATCCACATGAAGATGAGAAGCAGGAAGAATTGAACAGACCCAGCAGGAATGAATATATAGAGATAAATGTGTAAAAATGAGAGGAATTCCAGAGGCCCCAGGATAATTGTTAGAATAAATTATTACAATTTTGGCAAATTATATAGGAATGACAGAAGAAGACATGGAGAGGGACATTGACCGAATTTTTAGGGCTAACTCCCGAATTGCGAGAGAGAGAAACTGGCCAGAGATGCTGCGGTTTGCTTTACAAGAACTAGGACTAGGAAAAAATTTTGCAAGTAAATTATGAAAAACAATTGGTGTATGAATAGATACTTATAAAAATATTCAAATATTTTATTAAGTTTGTATTATAACAAAGCATAACCATTCACCATTCCCAAAATCCCATCACAGATAAGTGGGTAGACAATTGGAGGGGTAACCAATCTTTTACATATAAGATAAGAGTATATAAAATTATTGATACAGCCAGAGTGAAAGAAGTATATGATAAAATGAAGAAAGAATTAGAAAATTCAGAAACAGTGATAACGGGAAAGAACTCGGAGGGGGAGACAAGTAGTCAAGAAGAGGTGGAGGTGGAGCGAAGAACCAAAGAAGACAGTCAATGGATGAGAAGGAGGAAAAGAAAGCTATTTGGATAGTTTGAGGCTGAACAAGAAGGGGGAGAAGTCAGCAGAAACTGGATTTGGAGCTAGACGTTTGTAGGCAGGGGAAGAAGACATATAGGGGGAGGAAAGAATTTGATAAGGGGGGGGAATTGAATACTAAGGTCTTCTTCCTCAATGTGTAAGGAATACAGACTGTCAACCACAATGCATTAAACTCTCTCACTACATAGAGAAGTATCAAAAAGCAGGATGGTCTTGTCTCTCAAATAAAAAGAAACAAAAATCAAGAGACAAAAGAAGCAGGACAGATTAGATCTTAGGAATCCTCAGAATTGGGAAAAATCACATTGCAGCAGCTACTAATAAGTAAAGGATAAGTTGTAGACATTAATCAATTATACCCCTCGGAAATGAAATTTCACAGATAAAGAAGGTCATTATATTGGGGGTAGAGGTACATTTTGGAAATGAAAAGATACTGTTTATTGCAATATATTTGCCGACTAAGGCAAAGGATAAATTTTACAAAAGGGTGAAGGAAGAGATTCTGAGTTATTCAGGGAGAATGACCATGGAAATTATATAATGTTGGAGATTTGAACGGCGTGATTGATCAAAGTTACATATATTTGTTATTTATGAAACAAAAAAAACATTATGGAAAACTCCCAAATTCTTTTTTCAAGTTATCTAGATATTATTGTTACAAGATGTCTGGAGAGGAATACACAAAGAAACCAAGGGATATACATTTTATTCAGATGCACACAAGACTATGTCGAGGAATACAAATGTCCCTGATTCAAACTGTTACATCGTAGCAAATATATTAAGATACTCCCGACAATGTCAGATCATAATCCTATACAAATGGAGTTGAGAGGCATGAAAAAAGTACAAAATGGAGGATGAATGACAGTCTTTTTCAAATGAACAAAATGTGGAAAAGATAAAGGAAGTAATAAAATATTATTTTAAAGAAAATTGTACAGAAGATGTAAAGAAGAGAATGATATGGGACGCGAGTAAAGCAGTGGTGCGTGGTCATTTAATTAAAATGGAGCGGAAATTAAAAAGAAGAGACAAGAAAGTATCGAGATTTATTGGAAAAAATTAAGATACAGGAAGAGAATTTAAGAGATAATCCGAAGGATAAAAAGGTGCAGTTAAAGTTGAAAAATTTACAAGTCCAGCTTAATGCAGAAAATCAATCAGAAAATCAGTAGAAAGTTAAAATGGATGAAACAAAGACAATTTGAGCAGACAAACAAACCGGAAAATGGTTATCGTACAAATTAAGGAAGAGAAGTAGAAAAAAGATTAATTTTGGAAATAACAGGGAGGGGGTGATAGCTACAAAACAAGAAGAAATAAGAGAAAAGTTTTTTACAACTACTGTAAGAACCTTTACAGTATTAAAAGTAAAGACAAGATGCAGAATGGAAACAGCGGAATATTTAAAGAATCGGACGATACAGCAAAGTAAAAGAGGAACATGCAAAAATGATGGATGCGAATACAGCAGCCAAGGAAATTGAGGAAGTAATTAACGGATTAGAATTAGCAAAGGTGCCAGGACCACGGATTCTCGGCAATCTATTATAAGAAGATGAAAGAATGGTTAATAGCCCCATTGGTGGAATTGTTTATGCATACTCCAAGAGAATGGAAAACCAGATACTTGGGAGAAGCTTATATCACATTGATTTTAAAAGAGGGAGGTACCAAGAGAACCAGGAGCAGGATCGTCCAATCTCACTTTTAAATATTGACTATAAGATTTTTACAAATATTTTGGCAGACAGACTTAAGAGAAGACTACAGGTAGTGATACAGGACGATCAAAATGGTTTTCTACCAAACAGACAAATTAAAAATAATATTAGAGCTGCGTTCAATCTTATTGAATACTATGAAGAAAATAATGAGAAGAAATTAGCGATGATCTTCATCTTGATGCCGAAAGGTGTTTGATAACATCAGGTGGGATTTCATGATGGAGGTAATGAAAAGAATGGGTATAGGTAATACCTACTTAGAGTGGATCAAAGAAATTTATAGGAACAGAGAGCAGAAATAATTGTTAATGGGGCCAGAACAATACAGTTTAAGATAGAAAAGGGTACAGACAAGGCAAAAGGTCGTTGTCGCCGTTATTATTTATATTAACGTTAGAGGTACTGTTGAATGTAATTAGGAGAGAGCCAAAGATAAATGGTTAAGATTAAAGGGCATGAACATAAAGTAAAAAGTGTACACGGATGATATGATGATTGTGTTGGAGGATCCTGAATCAAGTATCGAAATTTTGACACAGGTATTAGAAGAGTTCAGGGATGTGTCAGGATTGTAAGATTAGAAGATACAAAGATGATAACCAAAAATTTGACTAAGGTGGAGTAGAAGGTGAATCTTTAGTTACAGGATTTAAAGCTGAGAATAAGATAAAGTATCTGGGGATATGGTTAGCCAGAAGAAATAACGAATTATATGAGAAGAATCACAAAAAGAATTGGAAATGAAGTAAAAAAATCATTGGAAAGTTGGCTTCTTAGATTTATCTTTGCTGGGAAGAATCTCAGCTATAAGAATGAATGTGCTGCCCAGATCCTAATCTTTTTATTTCAAATATATCCCAATTATAAATAATGAAAAACCTTTTCTAAAGAGTAGCAAAGAGATTTGACAAAGTTTATTTGGAAAAGAGACTGAGAATCCAGTGGATATTGTTAGAGAGAAGAAGGAAGAGGAGGTTTTGACTTACCAGATTCAAAATGTACTATAATGCCTGTGTACCTTCATGGCTTAAATAATTATTACGTTACAAGACGAAAATTATTAAATCTTGAGGGCAGGGAAGGCGGATGGGATGGCATGCTTATATGTGGTATGAGAAATATAAATCGATAAACATTCTTAAGTGATTATATAAGGAGCAGCATTAAGGACTTGGTTACAATTTAATAAATAGCATTATATAAGAAAACCTCTAATTAAGCTATCCCTGCAACTCAAGCATTGTATGGGAGATGGAAATACCGACAAAAGCAATGGATAAGATATAAGAACATGATAATAGAGAAATCGGATGGATGTTCATTAAAAATCAGGGAGAAATCGAAAGAGGTATTTTGATTGCTACTTGGTTCTTTAGAGACAGACAGTTAAGAGGACGATTTATTATGGAGAAAATGCAGAGGGATTGGAATACAAAAACAGGAAGATCCATTTATCATACAAATACGGATCTCAGAAAGAAACGATTTGAATAGATACAAATACTACTGTTAGAACACGAAGTTGGAAGTGAAACAGAAGAGAGACAATGATAAATTGGATAAATGTTGGGCGTGGAATAGAATTGGAATACTGGGAATGCTAGTTGGAAGAAAAGACAACAAGAAAATTAATGGCAGCACAGAGTTTAAAGGAAAATTACCTGAAAATGTTATACAGGTGGTATTTAGACCCCGTAAAATTGAATAGGATTTATAAAATTACAGAGAATAAGTGTTGGAAATGTGGTAAGGAGAAAGGTGCATTCTTCCACTTGTGGTGGACATGTGAGGAGGCAAGAAAGTTCTGGAAAGATATTCACGAGAGGATAACAACAATGCTTCAAATGGAAGTTACCATTAATACCAGAACTATTTTATTAAATATGACTCATAAGATAGAGAAGCTGGCAAAAACAAACACTGGAGAGTAATATTATATTTAGTTACTGCGCACGGTTGACATATGCACAGAAATGGAAGAATATCTAGCCACACCACAAATGGAGGGATGGCTGACTGAAAGTGTTATATGGAAGAGATGGACAGATTAACGGGGATGCTTCAGGGAAAAAGTATCAAAAAATGATGATGAGAGAGCTGGGGATCTGGTGAAAAAATATTTGGAGAATACATAAGAGTAGACAAGACATAATCAAAGGTATAGAGGGATTCCCATAGAAGTATAGGAATCGGAAGAGAGAGAAAAGTAAGACGTACAGGTGGAGATGGGATATATAGATAAGTAAAGGACAAAGGGATCATGTAAAATGACGAGTAAAAATAGAAGAATGAAACTTACAGAATTTTTTTTAATGGAGTAATAAGGGCTTATCCCAAGGGGAAGGGGGAATGAGAAACTTAGTTAAAGGTCGGATGAGGAAAGAATACTGGCTAATGATAAGGAAGTAATAGTATGATTGGAATAAGGGGTTCGAAGATACTATGTAAGTAATGAGAAAAACAAAAGTGGGAGATACGAAGAACTCTTGAAGAATGAATAATGTGTGGGAGTAGGATTTGTCGACTGGGGTTGGGGACGGATGGTTTTAGATTTGTGGGTAATGTAAGTGTATAAGTGGTTATATGTTATATGTCAAATGTTAATTGTTATTTTATTGTTGTTGTAATGGAAAATGAATAAAGAATACAAGAACAGCACAAACAGCCCCTCACACCTACTAAATTTCCCTGCCTCAGTAATAAATTGCAAGTACATGCTGAGCCTTCCTTATCCAGAAATCCAAAATCAAAAAGCCTCCAAAACCCAAAACTTTTTGCCACCAACTGTCCACTTCTGCCTTCAAGACAGTGGCTGCAGTGCTCCTGCTTGTTTGTCTCTCAGATCCTCAGTCTCTCCCTTTTTGCTCCCAGCTGCTCACTTCCACCTTTGAGGCAGCAGCTGCAGTGCTGCTGCTCATTTGTCTCTCAGGTCTGAGGAATGCTGCTACGGCCACCTCAAAGGCAGAAGTGGGTAGCAGGTGGAAAAGAGACTGAGGACCTGAGAGATGAACAAGCAGGAGTGCCACTGCTGCCACCCCAAAGGCAGAGGTGGGCAGCTGGCCTCAAAAAGAGAGAGACTAAGGATCTGTGGAAGGCATGGACTCATGCCAAACACTACATTTGGATTCCTGCCATTTCATAGATCTTCAGTTTCTGGCCAGCCTCGTGTCTCATACATAACACACGTAGTGAACAACAGGACAGGAGGCTATTCCAGAAAGGGACTGAGTTCCAAAACTGGAAACATTTCAGGTCCCAAGCATTTCAGATAAGGGAGGCACAACCTGTAAAACTATTTGGCTGCTGTCATAGCTGAAAGTTACACCAGCTGAAATTCATGGCTTGCAACTATTAAAGTTAGTAATGATGTTCTGACCCAGGTGGGATCTAGGCAGGTTGGATTTAATCTAAGTAGGACCTAAATGTAAATCTCCCTGTTTTCAATAGCTCCTAAGGCACATAGGAAGAAGAAGAATCATGCCAACCAGGTGTTGTTTGCCTGCCGCTCTCAGAATTTCTCCTCACCAGCTAAGCTGGCAAGAGTTGGTAGGACCTGTAGCCCAGCAATGTCAGGAGGGCCAGGTGATGAATATTAGGTAGATACAATTGGTTATCCACTATTTCAAGGAAGATGCCAGATAACTAGTCTATTGGTCCCATCCAGCAACGCTTCTCTTATGCTCTCCTGCAGTATTATGTGGGTGACTCTGTGTTTCCAAGCCTCCTAGAATGCAAGAATATGAATGGGCCAGAATGCTTTCTCCATGCATAGCATAACCAGATCATACTCCCATGTTTGCAAATTCTGATGAACTTCTCTCAGGCCATTTCCACACGAGTCTGTTATAGCACGATGATTCCACTTTCAACCTCCTATGGAATCCTGGGGTTTGCAGTTTCGAGATGGGCCAGTTTCGGGAGGGGCCAGTCAGTTGAAAGTAGAATCATCGCGCTATAACAGACTCGTGTGGAAATGGCCTTAGTGTGAAAAACACACCTTATCAAAACTGGTCTGTCTCTGCAGTTGGTTGGTACAAATTCCATTTTATTAGTATGTATGTCTGTGTTTTTAAAGCAGTCTCTATCAACTCATTGCAAGAGTGAGAAGTATGTGTAGAGCTGTAAGCACGTGCAAATGCTTCTTAGAGTGCTCTCCACTGAACAAAAAAAGGTTTGGCTTCACAGCAGTTATCCACAGGACTGTAACCAGTTCTTCTGTAATGTTCTGGACAGAGTGCCTTCAGTCTCCCACCTGATATTTCTGTTAGTATTAGGCATGCAATGAAAATCAGTCATGAAGTCTGATCTCAAATTTTGCTTGTAACACCATCTTCCATCACAGGCTCTAACCTAGTGCCAGTCTTTTGAACAGCTCAGAGATGCACCATGCAGCTGCATCTCTGAGGAACCAAACCTCATGTTTCCCATAATATATTTCTATCTTTTCCCTGTTTTGGAACACAGTTTGAGTCCTGCTTGTAAACTTGGCAGGAGGGAAGGATAGATACTGAGTTCAGGGAGAAAATCAATCAGGAAGTGCTGCTCCTGTGGCATCTTTTCTTCCAAGCTTTTCTATTGTCCCCTGGCATTGATTTTTTTGCACCTTTTTGGATGACATCATTGTTATTTCTCAACCCTAAGATTCAAGGTGTCTTACAGTGTAAACAAAGTACAAATAAAAGGCCTCACAGAGATGTTGCTGCAATACAGACTTTCAGACTGATTAAACACCTCTGAGCCTCAACTAGAGGCTAAGGAAAAGGTACCTTTTGGACTATAATTCTTAGTATCTCCCAGTCAGCAGGGCTAAATGTAATTCAAAAAGTGGATTTTGCAGTTCTGACCTTTACCCCTAGACAAGCTGAAGATATACATTTCTTAATACCGCAGCAAGGACAACTGTCTTAAACAATCACCTGTAAAACAAATACAGCAGTCTCTCCAGTTTCATGAGAATCCAGGGTGTTCTGTGGCTTTTGGATAACATTTACCATCATTCCTGACTGCTGACTGTTTTAAATTTCTCCATGCTCTCTGGTGGTAAATCCTAATCAAAACTGACAAGTACTCTGCTCCCTAAGTGGCTACCAAGGATGCATTACACTCTTAACACTTTGCTCTTAATTGCACACATTGGGTGAAGCCATGAAGAAGGACTTGCAGTCTGTAGTTAGTAAGCTTTGAAGATCATATTCTGAGGAAATGTATTATACTTCATGCCAGGATGTTAACACCTGACTTGCAGCATCTGTGTGATTAGGTAATTAAGGGGAGAGCACAAAACAAGTGAAGCTTATTACTGATCACGTCCTTTTGCTGAAAGAAAAAAGCAGGGGACAAAACCTGCCTTACCCTGGGTCTTGAAATGATTGGAGGCTGTAGTGAATGAATTTTTAGGAAGCAAGCTTTGAGGGTAATAGGGAAGTTAATGTAACATATTTGGGAATGGAGTTTGTTGATGTGTGTGCATGTGTGTTTTGTTGCCCTAGGCATGGAGAAATATAACAGGTCTGATGTCTAACAAGCTAGGCAGAAAAGAAATCTAACCCACCAATCTTTATCTTGTCTGTCAGAGTTCTACATGAGTTAATTATAAAGTTACTATTAATGAAATAACATTTCTTGCTGTGCTGTCTTTAAAAATCAGCTGTTGAGAGCTCCTCCTCAGTGCTTACAACAAAGGTAGGCATGTGATGCCTTCTAGGTTGGCTTGAGCTGATAGGAATTGTAAGTAGAATAAGACCTTGGGCAGCAAGAACTGGAAGCAGGCAAGCTGGCATTTCCCCTAAGCTATGCTTATTTGTTTGCTCTCACCATAGTCCAGTTAGATTCTATATAAGGAATGGACAGAGGGCACCATTTTATTGTTTGTTCTTGTCAGGTAGAAAAATCACTTGGGCTGACCCTGATAAGCATAGAACCTAGACTATATCAAAGTTCAGAAAAGGGAATTAAATTAACTTGCGACTCGGTTATGATGTTCACATTAAAGCTTAAGTTCTGTGAACCAGTTCTTCTGTGTGACTTGAATTTGTATTTCCTCTGTTCTTGTTGTTGTGTGTCTTTGAGTTATTTCCAACTTATGATGATTCTAAGGCAAACCTATCATGTTCTCCCCCGCCCTTAGCAAGATTTGTTCAAAGAGGATTATTGTTTCCTTTCTCTGAGGCTGAAGGAATGTAACTTGTTCAAACTCACCCCATGGGTTTCCATGGCCTAGTGGGATTTGAACCCCAGTCTATCCCAGAAAGCTAGCCTGCTGCCTAAACTACTATACCACACTGGCTCTCATTGGAGGCAATTCACAGTGTAATTTACTAATTCTGTAATAAAAGAGTGGGACGAACTAAAGACAGAGAGCAGATTAGAGAAAAACCAAAGTATTTGTGAAGCACTCAGGATTAAAGGAAATGTTCAAAGATGATCACTTACACAGTTCGACTGTGTAAACATATGTAATCAGCATAAAATAGTCTTTAAAACCGAGTAAGCCTGGGTGGCTGGGATCTTTTTTCCCCTTCAGTAATTCTCATCTCTAAGCATTTCCTGATAATAAAACAACAGGGGCTGATCTTATTCCCAGTGGGTGGAGTGTTGTGATCCTAAAATGTGGGAGGCAGGAAGGAGGCAGGTCAATGAAAACCATATGTTGTCAGACTTTCTCTCCATTTGGTTTGTGAGCATTATGGTACAGAAAGGGATACTAGCTTCAGCTATTATCTAGTGTGTGAGAACCTATTTTGGATTCTGGAAATCTGTTTTGGATGTCCAGATCAAATGAAGGCAAAGTGTGCCTAAATTTCTACAAGTCAGGGGTGGGAATTATGTGGCCACGGATATTTGTAGTACTGTGACTCCTCAGCGGTGGCTATACTGGCTAGGGGTTGTTGGGACTTGCAGTTCAACATAATCTGAGAGGCTGCAAAGTTCTCACCCCTGCTATAGGTGCTGAACATTCATGGCACAAAGATTGCTAAACTGCAATAGCTAATTTTGTGTCTCCTTCCCACTTAGGATAATGGCCAAGCAGGCCATAGCCCCAAGACCTTTCCTTCTGCATTTTTAGGCTGAGTAATAATCAGGGGTGTAGCATCAGGGAGGACAAAATGAAGACAGCTTTCCAAACAAGAATTCTCCCCCTGCGCCATGACAATTTCTAGCAGTGTCGTAACTTAAAACTTCAATTGAGCATTCAGAAATACAGGCCAAGATCTCGTGTTGTCTGATAATGGAGCTCAGTCATCATAGCTACAATTGACAATGCCCCCTCAAGCTTATCTGCACAGCCTGGCGGCTCCCCAGTTGAAGTGTTTCTGAGGTACTGAAGATCAGAGGTCTGGGAAATGATATCTTCAGTACACACCCAGACACAGGGTGCCTTGAGAATTGGCAGCTGGAGAGACCCATGGGGTCCTGCCACAACTGTTTCTCCCAAGGCAATGCTGTGGGTGTTATTTCCCAGCACTCCAGTCTCCATTCAACTGAAATACTCTGGCTGAGGTGCTGCTGGATTGCGAAAGTAGGTTTGGGGAGTCACGTTCAGTTGTTCCTGATCATACATGTGAATCTCCAGCAGTTACAACATTTCAAGTCCAGCTTGTAATATTGTAATTGCTGAACAACGATTTAGGTATCCAAAGAAAAGGAACAGACAATATTACCAAGGAAATGTGAACACAGCAAATAATAAGAGTTCTAGGTGTGAATGATTTTCAGCGTCTCACTCTCTGTAAGGCTAGAAAGTTGGTGACTAAAGGAAAATTTCATTGGGTGGTAGAATTTTTATTTTGGGAAGTCAATCCTCCTCATCCCACTTGCTGACCCCAGGTAGCTACACTCCTGGTTAACAACATGTATCCATTACATAACTACATCATGTGTTATTCCATTGAAACAACAGCCAACATCTTATAAATCTTTATCAGTGTACTTATGAGAGATGGCAGGGATTGTTCCTCTTCCTCCACCATGCATCAGTGGCTGCCAAGTGCAGTTCTGTATCCCCAGCCACTGCTCAGCTCTCGGGGCTGCATCCAGGCTTGTTCCAGCTGCACTTGAAGAGGGAGCTAAAGATGTTCCTTCTGTTCCTCAGGTCTGCCCTTCCTTTATTCCTGCTCAGGAACAATCAGAAGAAGCCTAGGCTTCTTCTGAAAGGTCCAAAGAGGTGCATATACTACACAAGCATAGCCCTTCAGTTATGCCTGTAAATGTCACCAGCTGGATGCTGGCCATAGTGTTCTAATTCTACTGCAATTCTGTAGGCCTAGGCTGGCTTGCTGACTGATTTAACTCTTTTGGAATTCTTTCCAATTGTGGTAGCAGTTAGAATTTGTCCTGAGGAGTTACCTAACTCCTTTGTCCATTTTTGGTGTGATAGCATGGCAGCTGTGCCTGTTGTCAATGCAATGTCCTCCAATTCTTCCCCAGATCATGAGATTGGCTAGAACTTTTCCGTTGCATTGTTTGCATAACATTTTGTTCACAGCGCTTATGTGGCTGGTGTGGATAATGGGATAGCTGATAGCTGATTCTCTTTCCTGGAAACAGATGGAGTGCTTCAGATAACTGGCCCCAGAAGTAGGCTCTGAACCAGTTCCTATGCTAGTAGACCTCTGGAGCCTTGGAAGGGTGTGCCTGCACAAGCCATAGCTGTCTCCTTAGCTTCTAGTACTAGGCATGGTTACTAGAAGGCTGGAAAGGAATTTGAGTTTTTCAAAAGGCTTAATGGGCTGGGGGCTCCTTGGCCTCTTTCTGTGGAGCATGTGTTATGTTACTGTGTATACCTGAGGGATAGGGAGCTGGCACCTCAGTCTGTATGGACTAAGTTGTCAGCTCTAGCTTTTGCAGCCAAAGTGCAAGGTTGTGAGGACACAACATCTGATTTTAGAGTCTGTAAGGCTTTGGAGGGTTGATCTAGGGAGCAAGTTTGAATTATTGATACTTACAATACTTACATGCCTTTGTCTCCAGATATGTTCAAGAGATTGGGAAGTGTTTGGCCTGTTTTTCAAATTCCAGTTTTGAGGTAGCACTGTTTCCTGCAGCCTTTCTAACTGCCTTGGTGTTTACATGTTAGTAAATTGATTGTAACATCCAAAGGTGATGTTTCTGGTAGGTCTGTAGCCTTTGCAGATTTGGAATCTGTTAGTCAGGGTGCAGTTTTGCATAATAGGCATTCCAAAATTGACCAGAGAGGGGTGGGGGCAAAGTTACAGTTGGGTTTGTGTTCTGATCCAGCTCTGTTCCCTGTTCAAGCTCTGCAGCATTATGTACAGTTGTGGGGGGGGCAAGACCCAGGATATTGTTCTGTCAGTGTGACCTCTTGCCCCTCACCAGTTTCTAGTTTCAGATAGTCACCTCAAAGACCTTGCAGTCTTTGGGCCTAGACAGGGTTAAGTTTGCACACAGTCTTTTAGGATTGGGGCTGCCTCCACTGTTTCAGCCATGGACTTTGGCCCACAGGATATCTAGTACATCAGGCATTGGAAATCTTCGATGGTAAAGAGGTATGTGTGTCCTTTTAAGTTTTGAGATTCAGTAGCTCAATTAACTTTGTTTCTGTTTTTCTCTTTTAGTTCCTAGGTGCTGTTCTTGCAGAAGTCAGAGATTAGACCCACGGTAAGGAAATTCCGCCTTTATTCAGCCGGCTGAGGATCTCGGTGGAGTCGCCTCCAAAAGACCGAGAGAGCCCCGCCCGCACATGTTTACAGCAATTTATACATTTTACAGTGCAGGGTCATCACATGTTCAAGAGAGGACACAGTTGTGGTATACAAAGCTGATTGGTTTCTCTTCACTAAATAGACCATTCTCTTAGCTGTACTAAAATGTCGCAATGTAGAAGGATACATTAGCTGGGAACAGACCTGACGTCCCATTCCCAGAAATTCACTTCTTCCTTGTTTTTCCTCCCTTACACTGTGTGGCAAGACCTTAGATCCTGATATGCGGCCATAGTATGCTGTTGTGCACAATTCACCAGGCCTGAAGTTGCCATTTGGGGACTCAACTGGAATTGATGTTGCCACAGCAGAGTGATGTTGTAGAAGAAGCCTCTGGTGGAGCAATTTGTTGCCCTTTTTGTTTGAGTGCACAGGGCCTCCTCCTTCCTGATGGGTTAGTCATTCACCTTGGTGGGAATGACTTAGAGTGGTTGAAGGCCCAGATGTTGCAAGCATGGAAAGATTTTCATCTTATAGAAAGTTGTTGGCCTGGAGTTTCCCTGATTTTTTTCTCCCATTTTGCCCTGACAAGCATAGTGGTAATACAAAGCACATTGATTGTACCTGCAGAATGGCGAATAATGAGCTTCACAATGCCCTGGACCAGAGGTTGGGTGACTTTCTTCCTCACCCTAACATAATTTTTTGATGGTCAGAGCTCCACAAGGCTGATGACATTCATCTGTCAGAAAAGGGGTATATGTTGTTCCTGAGTAATTTGCAACAGGGGGTGAGGGCTGTTTTGTCCAGCCTTGGGGAAAGGGGGCTAAGCAAACACTTATATCTTGTCTATGGCAGGTAGTGGGAGGAGAATATAAGACTTTGAAGGTCACCTTTTGGCCCCCTTCTGGTGTAGGGTAGAGTGCTGGAATTCCCTTTTTAGGGCCCAGTGTCCCAGGGGGTGGCAGAAGGAGACTACACTTTAGGCTAAACTAGGAGTTGGACTCTCACTTGTAGGGCCCTGCAATTATGCCAGACTAGGGAGAAACCCATGTTATTTGGATTGCCCTTGGGGCTGAGCTGTTTTGCCCAAGGGAAGGCTCAGGAAGTAGTCATGAGATGAGGCCTCAGCTGGACACACATCAGGTTGCTCCCCTCTCTTGCTCCATTTCCAGACCAACACAACTTAGATAAATTAAGTCAAATAAAGTGGTCCTTATTTAACCCATTTTTTGTATGTGTCTCGTCTCATTATTTCATGGTTGACCATCAGATGCTTAGTCACAAAGGAGAGAGAATTCTGGGACAGTTCTACTCGAGTCTACTGTGCAAAGCAAAGCAATTGATGTGTCTCACTTAAAGTTTTTGTAACTTCATTCGGAGGCTGTATGCTAGGTGGATCCATTTTTTAACAGATCTACTCATAGTACTTGTAACAAAGCTAACTTCATGGAAAGACCTAACTGGCATTAAACTCAATTGTAACTCACTAATTTATTAAGATCCTCCCAAATGTCATAAAGGTGTGTGCCCTCTCTAGTTCTCTCAAAGTCTTCATTAGATTTACTTCCTCATTGGGAAGTATTTCCCCAAAGAGGCAAAAAAATGATGAAATTAATAGTGAAAAAACTGTTTTGGGGGGGGCTAGAGACCTTTAGGGGTCTCAAAAATGGGCTTGGGATGACTGGCTACACATTGCCCACCTCTGGGCTTGATTATATCAAAAAGGGAGCAGATGAGGAAAGAAACAAAAATTCCAAACTCTGACCAGTTGTTATGGCCACTAGATCTGGCCCTGATAATTATTTTCTGGGGGAAAAATATTTCCACTAGAAGCATTAGGAGCACAGGCAACTGCCAAACTACTTGCTTGTCTAGACAATTGCCGTCTTTGGTGACTAGAAGCAACTCTGCAAGATCCTGGGCAGAAATATTTCCCCTCACTTGCTCTCTGGGGTTCCATTCACTGGAGATATGGGATGCTGTGGCCATTTCCGCACGAGGGAATTAAAATGTCCCAGTGCGTCCTCTCACGGAGGTCGTCTGCACCTTGGAGCGGACTAGGTCCAGACTACTTACCTGAGATCCGCACCTCAGTCTGCCCTGAAACGCCCCCAACTGGTCCTTCAGCACACTTTTTAAAGAACGGTAGAAAATCGGTCTTTAATTTTTCAGAGTGCACCATTGTGTTCCTGCTTACTTGTGCAGATTTGCAGGCTCGCACCAATGTGAGCCTGTGATCTGCAGACGGCGGGCTTTAGGTTGGCGAGCTTCCGTGGTTGGTCAGGACCCACGAACAACTGGAAGCCGCCATTTTGGAAGCCGGAGCAGTGTGGAACTAAGACCTCACACTGCTCCGATTCACCCTGGACGAGACGGAGGAGCCCTGTGGAAGGGCTCAAGGGACAGTCCGCATTGGTCCGTGCCCAGAAGATCCAGTGAGTAAAAGCAAGGAGCGATTCCCTCGCCTCGTGCGGAAATGGCCTGAACCTGGAACCTTTCAATGCAAATTATCTATTCTGCTACTGAGTTGTGATCCCTCCCATCTATCTGTAGCCATGAGGGCTTTTTCCCCATCTCACACTTTTTTAGCTGTTTATATCTTGAAATGTAGTATTTTATCATTGATCTCACTGTGAAAACAGTGGTAGTGTGGCTCCAGGAGACCTTGGCAGAACGACATTAATTAAAACAGCCCCAAGATTTGTAATACATTTGCAAAAGACTTGATTAATTATGGAGAAAACTTTGTGACAAAAACTGTAAAATAAAGAATTTGCAAATTTGAGGAAGGGCAAAGATCTCTGTAGCCTTCAGGTACTTTATCTTTTATTTCATAATTAAAATAATTAATGATTGCTGTTATCTCTCTCTCTCTCTCTCTCTCTTTAATTGTTATCTCTCTCAAGGCAAGTTCCACCACTGAAATACATGAAAGAGAGAAAGCTACCTGTCATCTTCACCTCCTGGTGCTGCTACTCAAGCTGATCTTCTTCAAGAGACAAATGGTCTCTCAGGATGAGATTCGTCGCCAGCTGATTTAAACCACTACTGTTTTCAGTACCCAAATGGGTTAGGACCTGCACCCATATAAGTCTTTGCACACATTGACATCAACAACTTGAACTCACTTTAAGAAATACTACATTGGTAACTACCAGGAACAAGGCATTCTCAGTAGTGGTTCCACTCTGGAATTTGCTTTCCCCACACCCAGTTTTGTGTGGCTCCCTCAGTACTCATTTGAAATGAACCTTAGACAACTTGAAAATTGTATCTACACTTTATTAAATGCCTGTATGTTTTTACTGCTGTACCTTGAGAGGCGTTTGTGTATATATTTTAAGAACAATTTTCCATTTGCATTATTTTATGTTCTGCTTATTGTTTTTATATTGTCATGTGAGAGTTTTGGGGGAGCAGAAAGGGAATTAATCTGTTGATAAATTGGAATAGTCACTACGTTACTTATCATTTGAAACTAGGTTGTCTTCATCTAAGTAGGATCACGGTCACTTTACCAACCATGATGTTTCAACCCACAGAGGACTCTGTTTCTGGTGCCAATGATCAATCTAGAAGCACCCCCTAAACTATAAACCTGATCCTTTAGGGGCCAGGCTGTCCCCTTCCAGAACAGTAATACACCCTATTCATCTACATAATACTGTACGATTTGAGCAAAGATGAAAAGGTTTAACCAGTTTTAACCAAGCAGGAAGTACATAAAATCAGTTGAAGTGGCCAGATTGGGAACGTTTGCCATTTTCACAACCGCAGTATTTAACCTTTGACCCAGTATGGCAATATTTGCAATGAATACACCTTCTGGTATATGTATATGAATCATTAGCTCTGAATACTTCAGGGAATCCTGCTATGTTGGAAGCATCACTTGTATCCAGGTTTTGCTCTAAAATACAGCCTACATTACCAGGTATTTGTTGGCAGTATCGCATCCAAGAGCGGACCCTGCTTAGTTTGCAAGATCAGATGGGATCTGATATTTGTACCTAAATTCCACACTCTAAGGCTGGAAAGAAAAACATTCACCATCCATTGTTCAATGATCAGAAGATCTTACTACACTAATGTGTGTTTCTCTAGACATGAAGTTTTTTTTTTTAAAAAGATATTGTCAGTTTTTATCAATGCATATAGCTAAACATCAACCTATACTATCAGTTCTTTCTCCTTTTTGCCTTCTCTTCTGCTCTTCTTCCTTCCCCCAACTTTGAACTGATATTTTAAAATCCAGTGTAAAAAAAAATAAGATCATTCAGTTAAAAAAAAGAAGAAGGCTATGAAGAATTCTGCAGTTATGCATAGCTTGTGTAAATGGAGATAATAGGCATAACTTAATTAATAAAATCTCTGACAAAGAAGCTCCTTTTTACAAAGTCTTTTTACATCATCCCACACCCTTTTCTTCCTTGTGCTTTGTCTAACTGAAAATTTTTAGTAGCATTAGGAGAATGGTGAAGGCGGGCTGTAGAAACACAGGCCTTTAATATCAGGTTGCAGCAGTGTGTCTGCAGTACAGAATACAATAAAAGCTTGACATGGGGTTCTCCTCTAGTTGATCCTAACGTAGCTGAGCATAACAGGCAAGGTAAACAGCAGCTTTCTTCCTTATGGAGCATGTTGGAAAAAGGGGAAAGCAGAGAGAAAAGGGGGAAGCAGCTAACCTTGCCTCTCCAGATACCCCCATTCTGTTAAATAACTCTGCAAGTTTGGTCACCAAAATGGAAAACATAAGAAGTGGAGGATAATGAAAGGGTGAAAAAAAAATAATTGTTGGGTGCATTTTGGAAGAACTTTTCAGGTGATCGCTTGAGGATTCAAAATGTTTTTCTTTGCTTATGCAAGGCTTACCTGACTGGGCTGTTTCATTTTACATGTGCCTACTGTTAGTTTTGGGTGAAAAATCTGCTGAAACACGTTCAAGCTGCTCTTCTTTTATCTGATGGAGGAGCCTATCCCTGTTCTTTCCATGTTATTTCTGCATCCGGTACCAAATTTTCATTTAAAGTAGTAATGCCCAAGAACACTTCTACTTCATTAACTGAGATATACCTGTATTTGATTTTTAATCTCTGTTGTGTAAATAGAGATACAGTCTCCCCTCCATTTTTGCAAGAGTTTGGGGCACAGAACCCTTGCAAAAGTTGCAAAACCATGAATAACTATTCCCACCCAACTGAGCAAACGAAAGAACACACACACGTGCCTTCTCTCCCTCTGCTCCCCCCTTCCATCTTTCCAGGGCTCCCCCCACCCAATTCCCTTGCATTTCTGCCTGGACATTCCTGCCTTCTTTCTCTGCACCTGGTCAAAAGGCAAGAGAATGGGAGGCAGGCACATGCAGTCACCCTCCTTCTCCACAAATGGGTCTCCCCTGTCCCATTTGCTTGCCTTTTGTGCAGGCACAGAGAAGGAAAGCAGGTTCACCCAGGCAAAAGGCAAAGGAATGGGAGGAGAGTATGAGGGGAAGGCATGTGAGCACCTCACAAATAAACAACTTCACAAAAGTCAAACCCATGAATGCGGAGGTGGATTGTATATATGCCTTTTAAATATAAGAACAGCAGGATGGATATTGTCTGGATTACCTTAAATAAACTCCTTTATCTCTTCCATATTCCATATTGTGGCTACTATTTATTGATCTTTCGAAGCTGTTTTTCTTCAGCCCTGTCTGGTAATAATTCCACTCCTTCTATGGAAAGATCTCCCCAACTTGTATTTATATATGCACGCTACTGCCAAGCTGCAGCATTGTGGCTATAGTTTGCCCCAGTTCTGGAACTCCATGGAAATAGCTTTATACTTGCACAAGCTTCTTGACACCATCAGTTTTTATGGCATAACTTGCTCTCTAAATCAGGCTGGGCAAAATCACCAACTTTGTGTGAGTGATTTTGACTTTTCCCATGATACATTAATGTGCTCATCTTTCCTATTTTTATTTAATAAAACCATGAATGTAGGAGTATGTCTAATATCTGACCCAGCACTGTCAGCTCATTGTCAACCACCTCTCCGAGTGCCTCAAGGAGAGGTCTTTCCCACCACCTATATTCTAACCATTTAACAGGAGATACCAGGGATTGAACTGAGAACCTTCTGCATACAATGCAGGTTTCCTGTCATTGAGCCGCATGACTAGAGCATGCATTTGCTTCCATGTATTTAGAAACTGCTGATATGCTATTGCATCAACCCACTACAATGTAATCTATTACAGCAGAGCACTGAAGCACACAGCATGCAGCAGCTGACATACAAGCTGTGTCATATGTTTTACAACCGGCCTGGAATTGTTAGAATGCCTGCTCCCTGCCAATACACCCATAAGCTGGCTTTCCTTGTGGGTCAGAACATTCACAGAGAACCAAACTTGTCACTCACAGAGAATCTGTATTACCTGTGATTCTGCAAAGATAAAGGGCAAAATTAGAAGAAAATTTGTATGATTTTTTTTTTCAAAGAGAAGGCATCTCTTTGGAACAGAAATACCAGATGTTGCTTTTGTTATGTTACACCTTTTCACTTGCCCAAAAATACTTTGTCAAGGTATTTCTTGTGACTTAGTCAATACTTTCTTGGAAAAGATAAAATGGTTTTTGGAACAGTAGGTTCTGGTTTCTCCTAGAAAATAAAATTGTTTACAGTAGCCAGTTTAATAAAGTTTGTTAATTAAAAAAAACCTGCTGATATGAATAAGCCTCAATTAATGCTTTAGAAAAGTCTGTACTGTGTAAATGTTTTCATACCCGCTGAGAATGTTTTGCTATCTTAAATGGCTATACTGATTGATTTCAAAATGGCTCACATTTTACCATAACTCTTACAGTGTTGCTGTTTGCATTACTCTTTATTTTAAGCAATAATGTAGTAGCACATTTTTAAACATAAGCCCCCATCATGACATTTCCCTTTCCCAAGAAGAGTCCAAAAATTCAAGTGAACATGTTGCTCTATATAAATGGATGGAGGATGGGACAATTTAAAATATTCATTACCATCAGGAACATGGTTTGGGGTTTGTTTTGTTTTTTGGGCACCAGAGAAAGAACAGCCTTGGGAGTATGGAGATGATGAGCATCTCAAAGAAAAGAGAAAAAGGGGCTTGGAAGGGCACCATGAAACCTTAGCGCCACAGTTTGCCCAACATGGTTGTAAGGCCCTGCCTTGGGGGTCTCCGATATCAATATGGTTTGGATGGGCACCATACTCAATTGGTACCATATTGGATTGGCAACACATGTTTAATCAGCTCTAATATCAAAGTCAAGCCTGAGAGGTGACTGAGAGGTCAAATGGAGTGAGGGAAGAAATCTGACTATAAATGTGAGAAAGAAAGGCTAATCAACCTAAACACCCTCTAGGAGAGATTAGGTCATTTGACACGTAGTAGCTGTTGTTCCTACGGATGATTGGCTTAAGTACAAGCTGAATGTCTTCCTGGAGAATACAAAACTAGAATCCCACCAGGACACTGGTTGGAAAATCCCAGCTCCCTACAGACCTGGACCCCAGTTCCCCTTTCTCATGACACCCTTCATAGATCGCTATTAGAATTTCCACCGCATGATTGTCAGTCAAGCTTTGCTATCATCAAGCAAGTCAATAGGCTATTGTATTTACTAAGGTTCCCATTGTTTTGCAATTGGAACCCCATGTAGCCTTCACTGCCATAGCCTCTTTCCAGAGTATAAATAACTCCAATTTCAGGCTCACAGTTTGCAGCCTCTCACTGGTCTGAGCATCACTCTATCTGTCTGAATCCCAAACTGGGAACTGCTCTTAGGTTCCGTGCCTAAGTCCCACTGTCTTGTTCCTCCACTTCTCTTTGGATCTGGTAAATATCACCCATAACACTTGCAGTTTCTGTCCCAACCTTCCTTCCTTCTGGTTAGCTCTTGTGTGATTGAGTGCTTGCCCAAATTTTTGTGTGCATGAGTGCATTTTCCTTCGGTAAACACATTTCTAGTCCATAGTCTACTTGTTGGCTAAATTTTTCCTGTATGAGCCTGTAAACATTAGTAGCAAGATCTTGTTAAGTTGCCCCCCTCTCATTAGCCTCCTGATTTTGAGCTAATTAATTCCCCACTTCTGCAAGCAGGTACTGGCATCACAGAGTGGCCCCCATGGCACCTATATTTTGGAGTAACATGATTGTCAGTACCTACTCATTTTTCTGCAGAGAACGGGGAAAGTCACACTGATGGGCTACAATGCCTAGAAACTCCTAGTCTCTGCCTGATGCAATGTGCACCTTTCCCAGAAGTCTTGCTGTGCTGATATAAAACTGTGATAACTGTCTTTCCATTCAGCCCTAGCACAGACCCCTGCTTCCTCATTAACTGAAGTCTTGCTTGTGCTCCTGAGGGTGCCTCCAAGTAGACAGCTCCCAGGGCTCCCCCATCAAAAGACAGTGTGCAATTTCCCTACCATAACAGATTTCTGAGTATGCATGTTGGCTAAGAAAAAAGGGTAGAAGATGCAGTGTGAAAACATGTGAAAGGTTTAAACGGAAAGCCATGTTTGCCTCCTTCCAACTCTTCCTTCCCCTCCAGAAAATATGTGAGTGATAGAGACCTAGAAGCACCTCTCTGGTCCAGGTCTCTGCTGGAGTATCATAGTCCAATGTGGCTGACCCAGCTGGGTACAATTTTGAGCTGGTTATTGCACTTTTTAAAGGTTTGCTTCTGTTATTCCACTCTTGCTGTACAAACAGCCATGGCATTTGCAGAACTGCAAATAGCCTGAAAGGGCTTAGTTGCTGAGGCAATCTGTGGGACTTATTTTATTTATATCCTATTTTCCTCCCAGCATGGAAATGCATATGCATCTGGGGAAGTGGACTAATATCCACAAACACTCATGCTATATTATAAATCACTGAGTTTTAAAGGTACTGTTAGATCCCACCCACCCACTACCCACCCCTGCTTTTTCCCCGCCCCTTATGTTGACATGGCTATTTCTTTGAAAGTTGTTTCCAGTTTTGCTGAAGCCTTATAGAAAGCAGGCATTTTGTGTGCCTTTCTGATTAGCAACGAAATCACTTCAGAACTGAAGTTCTGTTTAAGACAGCCCCAAACAAGGCAAGCCCTGCGGATAGCACAGTTCATTTGTGCACAGGCCTTGGCCTCTTCAGGGCCCTGACCTTATTAGCAGTAAGCAAATGTGCCTCTTCAACTTCCAGGGGGGTGGGGTGGGTCATGAGAAGCAGTCATGAACGTGATGAGAATGTAAACACAGGGCCAGATGCATGCTCCCCAGACTGACATAGGGAACAGTTTTCGGAGGTAGTGGTAGAAACTTCAAATTTTCAATAACTACTTTTAATTTCATGTGGCAGGGAGGGGGTTGCCTCCCACACACTGCCAGAAAGGTAAAACTGACTGAGTTTGACTCATTTTGCCACAAATCACTCCCTTTTGAACCAGTAGAAGTAAACATGAGTGTACCCCGCTTCCTTCTTGTTTGTTGCCATTTTAATATTTTCTTCCTCTCCTGTGCCCTATGGTAAAGGCAGTGCATAATATGCATTAGGGACGTTAAGACCAGTACTGTTTCACACATTACACCAGCACATAGAAGCCATGAAAGAAGATGGTTCAGCAGATACTGAGTTGGCTCTCAAACAAACCAACAACAACATCCAAAATCCAACCCCTGTGGTGATACTTTTATTGGCCCAGACCAAAGATGCAGAATACATCATGCTGGCTTTTGAAACTTCACAGCCTTCTTCATCAGAAAAAAAGATAGTACAATAGCATATAGTGGAAAGAAAAGAACAGAAATGTGGTCACATTTTGGATGTTACAGGAAGTGTGTGCAGACAAAAGTGAGCAGAGGACACCATGGCTCTAAACTGAGTGGGAACAAAGGCAATAAAACAGAGGCAGTTCACTCCGAAGCAGCAGAGCACCCCCACCGCACACTTTGCATCTACCCAGTATAAAGCCACAGGCCCGTGTGATAGAAGTGTGCATTTAGAAGGAAGAGGAAGCTCTAGTGACCTCTTCTCTGTGTCGTTTATTAGTCTCAGTCCAGTCATGTATGAGGAGAAAGATCCTCCCCGTTTCCCCCAGCATTTAGGACAGAGATACCGAATACACTGGGGGACAGTGAAAGCCTTTGTGGCTGTTTGCTCATTAGAAATGCCTCCAGGGCTTTTTTTCATGGAATCAACAATGCTATAGAAGCAGGGTCCCTGCTTGTGTGTGGTGGGGGGGCGGCGGGATGTTAGTGGTGCAGTGGGGAGGAGTGGTGAAAAAGAATGAGACAAGACTTTAAATGAATCTTTCCCCTTAAAAATAGTGACTGCTGTGGCATGGTTTATAATGATCAGGTTTATAACAAACATAAAGGGAAAAGTCACCTTCTCCTCCAGCACCTTGAGGGAAGGGGGCAACTCTCTTATTAGTCTGCTATTTATATGGATCCATTTAGTTTTAACTGTTAAATGGAACAGCAGGACTGAGGGAATCATTTTCAGTTGGTGATTGAATTGCAGTTTGAGGTCAGTTCTCAGTGAGCAATGCCAAGTGTTCAGGGTCTGATGTACTTCTTACCAGTTCTGACTTTTTCCCATCGAGCACAGCTCAGTTCTATTCCATGCATGTAAGTTCAGGAGTAACCTCCACTTCTTCCAGGCGTGCAAAGCACAGCTCAGATCAGGAATGATACCCAGCCCATTAGCTCCCATCCCTGCAAAGCAAAGCTCAGTCCTGAACAATAGCTTGGCAGCCTTTAAATATCATTTTACCTCTGATTACTGATCAAAAACTACAGCAAAAAAAGTTCAGAGGGTGGAGTGGGGAACCCCTACAAACCAGAGTTTCTCCATCCCTGGCTTATGACCATTCTCTTTTAAAATGAAAGAAAGCTTCCATCTTCTCTTGCGTCTCACATGGTCTCATTTCTTATTTTTTTTTATATTAAATTCAACTGAGTTTCTTTTGCTAAAAGGAAGAAAATAGGAGAATGTCTCTTAAGTATATTCAAGAGGATTTCTTCAAGATGAAAATCTGGTCTCAGTCCAGAAGGAAATACATAGCATACAGATAATGGAGTTCTAGGGGAGAATCCTTTCTTCTGTTTGTCTTTTGGCTACTCTCTGTATAAATTTGAACTCTCACCCTGTTTTAGTAGCGTTTCAGCCTGTAACTCAGAGTAGCAGTAAAAGACATGGGAATTTTCACAAGCCCTGAAGAGTGTTAGCTGGTGCCAAACACTCCCCTTTATGGGGGCATAGCAACAATAACAACTTTACTCCAGGAAGTGCAATGCACCAGGGCTTGTCCTCCTGAAAATACATTATCTTGAGGGTTTTGTTTGTTTGAACTCTATTTTTTTTTTAAAAAAATGTTGCATTGGATATGTTCTCATCTGCGTACCTCCTCCAGTGCTCATCTTCAACTTGCTCTTGATAAGCGTCTTCACACAGGTATACTCCTGTACATGATTTGGTATGCATGTGCATGATGGATTTTGCCAGCTCATAAACAGTGCTTCTTAGCAGTGCTGCTTAGTTAGAACACACATTCACACAGCTTCAGTTCCTCAAGCAGGGTGGCTGTGTTATTTGTTACAGAAGACTACATCGGATCATCTCCAAGAATAAGTTTACTATAAAAATTCTAATAGGGAAGCAGGCAGTTCACGTGAAATGGTAGCCTTACATAGAGTGCCAGAGGTAAGGTAGAAAACCAAATGATCATCAAAGAAATCCATGCACAAATATAAGGTTTGGGGAAGCAAATTCTAAGGATGTGTTCACTGTCTAAAGAGTCAGTGTGGTGTAGTGGTTTGGGCATTAGATTACAACCGTGGAGCCCAGAGTTCAATTCTCTGCTCAGCCATGATAGGCTCACCTTAGCATCGCCATAAATTAGAAATGACTTGAGGATATACAACAACAGCAATAACAATTCACTGTCTGAACTGAGATCTTGCATAATGTGCAACTGGCCAGGAGTAAGTTAACTAAGCTCCTGGGGTGGGGGGATCCTAAGCAAATATATGTTCCTAAAAGTTTCTCCAGGAAAGAGGAGAAAGAATTATAAGAGCAAGAGAAAAACTGCCCTGGAGCATTTTGCCTTTCGATATAGGTGGAACACAACCCTTAATCCCTATGTCTTGTGGGAGAAGCAGCAGGTAAAACCATTGGAGTAGCTAAGCTACACTCATACACAGAAGGCTTTGGCTTGTTGTTGGGAATGTTTTTGTAGTGAAAGAACCTCCAGAGGACAGAACAGGGTTTGAATTGTGTCTTTCCAGGGATCCCAACAGGTTGTCCTATGGACAATACTGAGATTTGAGGAAGCTCCTGCAGCTGCTGCAGAAGGAGCTTTGACAACAATTTTCTAACTGATTCGCTCCTGGACTCTGCTTTATAGCAGAAGTGGGGCTTGGGCTACACAGTCAGTGTAATTGTGTGAAAAGGCTTTCTGGAAAAGACCTTGTTCACAGGGCAGAGTGATTTGAGCAAAGGAATCTGAAAAGAAACAATAGCATGAACTCTGACCATTGAAACTCCAAATATTCAGTACTATTTTTTTTAACAAAAGAAGTGCAGGAAGCACAAAGGAAACAAGCTGGTCAAGGTGAAGATCAATCTTAAAAGCTGGTGAAGGGAAAGAACAACTTTGAACAAAGTGAAGAAGAACTTCATTTTTGCAAATTGGTGGTCAAAAATCTCATCAAGATAGGTTCTTCCTGTAGCAGCACTCCCAAATGGGTGGGTATCTTTTTTGGCTTGTACTGCAGCATGAAGCCTGTAGCTCTTTGGCTGACTGTAATCGCAGTTTTATTCACTGATTATCACAAGGCATTCATTTTAGTGTGGCTAATTGCCACACTGCTGAGTCTTGTCCTCTGTAGATGACCTATGAATTCCTTCAAGTGGCTTCATTGAACAGCGCTCTACAAACCCAGCCTGGTGATTCTGCCACGTGGGCCAAAACTGGAGCCTCCTACAGAAATCTAAGGCCCTTTTCGCATGCCTTTTCTCATGCAAAAGGGCCTCCAGAGCATCACGCGATTGCGAGGACCAGTCCACATGACGTCCTCACAATTGCATGACGCTGCCAGGGCCAGCAGGCACCAATCACGCAATATATCATTTTCGGCTTCTTGCTGAAAATGATGGGCAATAGCGTGTCGCTCCGGGGCCCCGCACGCACTTACCGCCCGTGAGGAGCCTCCAGAGACGCAGCCCTTGCACTTCCTCCCCGAGCGCAGCCTGGGAAAGTACTTGGCTGCACTGCGGAAGGAAGAGGTGGAGCCCTCACGCTGCCTGCCAGCCAGCAGGTAGCTACTGCAGAGCAGGAGCAGAGGGGACGTGAGTGCCTCTCAGAAGAGGCTGCTCGCATGATCCCCGCACACCCACACCAGAAGCAGGTAAGCTGCAGAAAGGGCCTATGTACAATATCACAGAATACTGCAGTGGAACATGTTTGACTGTAGGCTCTTGGGTTAGCAGCTCACCTGTGCCACTTCGGAATTGTATAATCTGGCAAAGTTGAATATAATGAACATTGACTGATTTGTGTCCTGCACACCACTAGGTGTGAGGACAAGATAACAATAGCCACTGTTCATTTTATCAATAAGATTTTATGAGGACTGTCTCTTCTAGGATGAACAAAAGTAGAATGTCAGATGTACCTATAAAGATGACCTTTAAATATTCTTTTGATTTTGTTTCTTTATAAGACAGTGTTGCTGAGACTTTTTGAAGCTACGTTCTTGCATGGATGCCTGCCATAAGTATTGGATTGCCAGCTGGTCATCTCATAGGTGATGCTTTGCCTATATTCTCCTTTTACATTCTAACCACACCAGAATAAATGTCTGGCTTGTGCTGAGTTTGGAGACAAACCTTTTACCCTCCTTGTATGTGTATACTTGAACATGAAAAAATAAGCAGGCATTCCACTATCCTGGAGGCAGTTGTACAAAGGGGCCTGTTAGGGAAAGATGCCTTTTGGCACCATAAGGGAAAGTAGTGATAAAACCTCCTTTTAAAAATATCCCTTACAAACAAATGCCAGAAAAATGAAGCTACATTGAAAGACTTCTGGAGGAAGGGAAAGGGGAGGGGTGCAAGTCACAGTAAATCTACATGCTAAAGCACGTCAAGGAAAAAAAAAGACAATATTCTAAAAACTGATATAATATGTTCCTTACTATATATGCAACATGAGACAATTTAAAAAAAAAAAAAAAAGGCTTTCCCTGCATTGCTCTTAATTAGGAAAACCACTTAGCTGCTATTACTAGATTGTTTTGTTTCCATCTTCTGTCCGAGTTTCAACTGTTGTTGTGCCTTATATTATAGAGAAACCCTGAATTCATTACTACAGAATTCTTCTGGTCAGTTTCTAAGCAGTCATTACAACAGCCATATGTACAAAGATCTGTATCATAAAGGTGATGAAAGAAAGCTGAACAGTAAGGCCTTTGCTTTACAAGACTTTTCTTCTTGGCTATTTTCTCTCTCCTCTAGTTTCTCCCACTACAATCTTTTCTAATTTTTTTAATTAAATTTTCCTATCAGATAGGTGAAAGGGCTATATGAGTTAAAGATAGGAGAATAAAAGGAAAGATATGTTAAGAAGCTGAAGGGAGCTAAATGATTTGGAAAGAAAAGCAGCAACAATAGTAAAATCAATTGAATGTTTTAAAATCTTACAGAAAAGTAATATGTGGGATATAGGCACCCTCTTCTGTGTGGTGAGAAATTTCAGGAATCTCAGTGCTTTCCCTGGATTCAGTTTCCTTAGAAGGAAAGAAGGAAATAATTGGAAATTTCTGATGTTCTTGTTAGGTAAGATTTATTGATACATGCATACAGGTTGAAGACAAGATGAAGGTTCATCACATAAACACTTCTAAAGATTCCTTTTCCACATCAGATGGCAAGAGGAACCCACAGAGGTATAGGATTTCTTGCAGCATTGTAAAGTCACCCTTCTGTCTTCCTTTAGTATAAGTTTAAGCAAAGACTAGGGAAGAAAAGGAGAAAATGGTGGTGGTGGTGGAATAACTTGCTTCTTTGTCAACTTGGGATGCTGTCTGAGTTTAAATCAGCACTAAGGACAAGCCCCTTCTAGCAGGTCTATCTAGATTATTTCTAGATAAATGTTTTAAAATATTTATTGATGAATTTTAATATGTATTAGCATATATACCCAGCATTGCCTGGGATTTTATTTTCTCATAGGCAATACTTGCTAGAAATACCTTAGGAATTACCTTACCTTACCTTAGGAATTAGATGCAGTTGAAATACACATGGATGTGAGATCCTGTGTCTCTAATTCCCCAAACTGTCTTGTCCAGTATCGGTAACTTTTGCCTGTATTCCTCAATTGAGTCTGTATTCAGAGTTATTAACCTACACAGGTTGGGTTCCTGAGGGAAATGCACTGTCCTCCTCCTTCTTGCTGCTAGGCCTCATCTCCATAGCAACTTGCCTGAGGCCCAAGAGCTTTCTGGCTGAGAATTCTAAAGGCTCCTCCCTAAACTGCCAACCTCAGGATTCCATAGAATCTTCACAGGCAGCCAATCATGTGAAGTCTTCTTGCCTGACGCAGCCAGTCATATGAGTTCCTTGCCTGCCTGATGCAGACAAACTCACAAACTTTGACTTTTTATATAGTAAATTGGTTTTATGTGCTCTTTTAAGTGATGTTATTTGTTGCTGTTTCCTGTCTTAATCCACAGGGACAGGCAGGAGGAGGAGGAGGAGGAGGAGGAGGAAATTCAGTTGGGGGAGAGAAAAAACTGTAAACTTCTTTCTGAATGGTCTATATATGGCCACCTCTGAGAATGGCTAGCACTCACATAATCTCCACATAATCTTTTTCACTTTTCCTTCTTAACTTTCATCAGCAGTCATTCAAAGTCATTGCTATTTTTGGCTAGTAATATGGTTTCATCTACATGTCTGAAATTACTGATGTTTTCTCCTTTAATATTTACACTTCCTTCCTCTGAGTCTAATTCCACTTTCCATATGATATGTTCTGCACATCAGTTAAACACTTTTTGCTGCCTAATTTACTACCACCTTTCAGCATAGGTGCCTACTAGGATGAAGAAGAGAATAATGATCAGTGGCATAAGGACAGGGGAGGCAATAGTGGCGGTGCACCTGGCGGGAATTTTTTTGGGGTACCGCAGCTCCTTGCCTGCCCTCCCCCACATACCGTAGCCCCGCCCCATGCAACATAGCCCCACCCCCACCCCATGCCATAACCCTGTCCCCATGCCATAGCCCCGCCCCCTACATGACATAACCCTGTCCTTTCCCTCCACGCACTCCAAGCTACACTACTGATAATTATTCTCTCTCTCTTTTTTTTATCAATGGCAACAGCTTGTTACCACCTCCTGTCATTACCCATCCACAATATACTTAAATTTTTACATTTAAGCTCCAAGGAGAGCCTGCCTGCATCCATTCTATACAGGCCCTTATGGATTTGTATGGGTGACCCACAGGCACTACAGATGAAGGTATCCCTTATACACATACAGCCTTATACACATCCCTTATACACATCCCTTATACACATACAGCCTTAGAGGTATAGATATAAGGAAACCTTTCTTTATCCCCAAAGGATGCAGGTATCCTAGGATACTCAGGAAAATAGAAATCTAGCCTAGTGATCGAATCCCCCACTGTTCCTGCCAATACCAGCTTTACCAGCACTGTTTTAAATTTAGGGTTGCATGGGCAGTAAAATAGCTGTTCCAGCCAGGTTGAAGGTAAAAAAGTTCCTACAGAGTCCTGGAAACCAGTTTTCCCACACTGTAAGAAGGAAAGATGTGGGTTCCTGATACCAAGGGAAATAAAGTGGAGCGCAATGGGAACATCTCATTCATTGCCATTTCTTGCATATGGAGTCCTTCAGTTGCAGACAGGTTGCTTTCTCGTTTCTTTGTGGACCAAGTACAGAAGCACCACTATCCCTTTCAGATAAAGTCCTTTGCAGCATCAGTGAAGTATGCAGAAGTGGGAGACGGCCTAAGAAAAGATTTGCCACTTGCTATAGAAGGCAAGCACCTTTCTCCTAGTGGCTGAATCAAGTTTTCCTCTTCAAAAACAATAAGATAGTCCTTGAGACTATAGAAATTCACATCCATCCCCCCTTTTGTTCTTGAGTCCTTGGCTAAGGCCCTTTTCGCATGGCTTTTCCATGCAAAAGGGCGCCTGGAGCATCACGCGATTGTGAGGAGTGATCTGCACGACACACGATGCTCCAGGGTAGGGCAGGTGCTGCTCATCACCTTTTCATTTTCAGCTAGAAGCCGAAAATGGTGCGTGATTGTGCATTGCTCCCGGGCCCCACGCGCACTTATCTGGCATGCAGAGCCTCCGGAGCTGCGCCAGTTGCACTTCCTTCCCCAGCGCAGCCTGGGAAACTCCCAGGCTGCGCTGCAGAAGGAAGTGGTGGGGCTCTCATGTGAGCAGGCAGCTTGTGTGGAACCGAAGGACCCTGGACATGAGAGCCTTTCACTGGAGGCTGCTCACGCAATCCTCGCACCCCAGCGCCGGAAGAAGGTAAGATGCGGAAAGGGCCTAGGTCTGTTCTCTCAATTGTTTATTGGTGCAATGCAGAACTGTCTCTCACAGTCTTTAGCTTAAGAGATTTGTGGTCAGCCTTGGGATTCATTCCTATTTTGATGGAATTCAGATCTCCATTCTGATCATGTGGGCCATGGCATGCAAGCTCTCTTCTTTCTTCTGTTTTCAGGTTTCTTCTCAACATGTTTTGCTTAGCTCAGACACAGCAAAAAATGGTGACCAGAAATCCAGAAAATGATAAAGGAAGAAGAAGAAAGGAGGAGAAGAAACAGAAGTACACAAAATATTTTTCATTTTCCATCTGATCTGATAGTTTAGAAAATCATGTGAGCAGAACTAATGTCTGAACTGTGAAGTTCTGCAGTTCCAAATGAGTGAGTGTATGTAGGTTTTCTGAAAGCAGAGATGAAAGAACTGTAGCACAGAATCTAGTTTGGAAGGATTTGCAAATTGTAACTTGGCAGGGCATGAATGCAACTTGACAGCAAGACTTCCATCTGTAGAAGAGTGAAATGTTCCTCCCCATCCCCCTCCCACCCCAGTATTCTAGGCATATGCTAATACATCGTTCTTTATTGTTCAAACCTTTCCTTGTGTAAACCAATCCATCTTTTTCATAATCACAGCATCAGTTATGAAAGATTTTCAAGATTTTCATTTTAAAGGTGTCAGCATCATGATAAACTTTTCCAGCAAACACAAAAGCACTGTAATAAATAGATGCCAGTGAAAACTAAAGAAAATTACTTACTTCCAGTAGGTGAATGTCTACAAGAATTGGATTTCTGAAAGAAGTTAATTGCTCTTGAAGATATGATTGCATGTGCTGTTTTAAATTGGTGCTAAAGTAAAATATCTGGGAGCATGATGCTGTGATGTATATTCCTCTACACGTGTGCATGCGCACACAAACATATAGTCACTCATTCATAAATCAAAGCTACCTTAATGGCAAATAACAGCAGACAAAAGAGCAATTCCCGTTTTTGTAAAACTGCACAATGTGAACTGAGCTTTGGTTTTAATTGGTGGTCTGTCTATTTTTCTGAAATCAGAATAAATCAACCTTGCCAACACCTTAGTGTCAAATATTCATGTTTCTAAATGCTACATGCTAATTTAGTCATTCATGTTTCCTATTTAGCTACAGTGAGTTGCTAGGTAAAACATGGTCCTCCTCTGTCTGACTGCAGGGCAGGTAGCACCAGCATTCCTTGACAGCAGTAGTATCTACTCTGTTGAAAGTCTATCTCCAGTTAACTCTAGACATTATGATCAATGGTCAGGAAATTACATTCTCCAAACATCTGGGAACCTGAGGTTAAGAACCATTCCAGTCTGGTTGTTTGAATGTATCTTGCAATATATGTTGGTATGTTGGCAACTCAATCTTGTATGTAACTTCCTTTAGATTCCATTGCTTACTAAGGCCATTTATGCACTACATTGTTACAGTGCTATTATTCCACTTTCAACCTCTTGTGGAATTCTGGAGTCTGTAGTTTACTGAGGCCCAAGAGCTGTCTGACTGAGAATTCTAAATGCCCCCCCAAAAAACTGCAAACCTCAGGATTTCATAGGATGTTGAAAGTAGAATTAACAGCACTATAACAGTGTAGAGCAGAAATACCATAAGTGTTCTGTACAATTTATCTTTGGTCATGGTGAGGACAAAAGTGGCATCTTCCCATGATATTAAAGTTGTGTGTACGTGTGTGTTTGGAAATATATCAATATGTCCTTTTGATAGTGAAAAACAGTTTATAGTGTCTTGTTTCCCAATAATCAATGCTTTTTTTGCAATTCAGAGCTCACTATAGAGCATTGAGAGGAAATAAAACCTGATTATAATCTTTTCATAATCTTTTAGTAGTCTTTGACTAGCACTTACAGTGAAAGCCAGCATGGAGCAGGGTTCAAATCCCTGCTCATCCATGGAAACCCACTGGGTGACCTTGGGCAAGTCACACTCTCTCAACTTCAGAGGAGGGCAAAGTCAACCCCCCTCCAAGCAGATCTTGCCAAGAAAACACTGTAATAGATTCACCTTAGGGTTGACATAAATCAGAAATGACTTGAAGGCACACAACAACAACAACAACAACGACAACAACTTGAAGTCTTTGTTTACATTAACCTTCTACATATTCTGAGGCAGGTATCCTTTAAGGGAGAGGTGGGGAAAATACATCACGAGAGATGCATGCAGCTTCCCCAAACCATTTTTGCTTGCCCCCTAAAGCATCGAGGTCTTTCCCTCATTTTTTTCAGGTTAAAAAATCACCAGAAATATTGGGTGGAGCAGTAGTTTCATTTTAAACATGCCGCAGCCCTGAAAAATTTGCTACAAATTGGCTGAAAGCCTGACATGTGACAATAAATAATACCTTTCTGATCACTTCCAGGACCAAATTCCAGTTAATTTTTGAAAGCTGCTCTCTGCTGTTCTTCATCCTGCATTAAGGGACAGGACTTCTTTGGTGGTGGCATGCCGGTTATGGAACAACCTTCCAGAAAAGGTCAACTGGCATCATCTTTATGATACCCTTGGCATTAGATAAAGACATCTTTATTCACCACAGCCTTTCAAATAAATTATATATTATAGCTTGGACTCCCAATTTAATTGATTCTGATTGTGATCCTAGTTAAAGTGGTATTTTTTTACACTGTGTTTGCATGTGGTATTTGTTTGGGAGCTAAGAATGTCTATTATGGGTTTACTTTATGAATACTGTAATAAATAAGTAGTAGGAAACCCACACACTCACGCACCCTCCTGACATGGCAGTAATTTCTGACTAAGACCCAAACCACAAGTCTTAGTAGCTGTACTCTGTACTGGCAGAAACAGAGCCTATTCTGGCTCTGACATGACAAAGGTCAGTTCTCTTGCCAACTCATGAGGCTTTGCAGACTTCAGAATACGATGAAGACTGGAATTAAACAAATGGAAGATAAATTACTACTATGAAGTAAACAGGTAGATTCTACTTTCCATTGTATTACTGACTGAATCTTATTAAAGATCAGCTTGCTGGATAACTTACTGAGTTAGAACACAATATTGTGGTGAAAATGATTGGTAGTGGTAAGGCTTTTTATATTATGATCTAAACTGGTGCTGGCTGATAGCATGATGAGTTCACATTTGTAAAATGTGATGCAGTGCTAATAAGTTCTAAAGGATGAAATGATTTCTTGGTGAGGGTGGGGCAGAAGTAAAAGATAAGGAGTTCTGAATGCAGATTTACTCTGAGAGTTGGCCACATTGAATAGGTACAGTAGCTTCACACTGTGTAGATGTATAGTTACTTTGTGCAGCTCAACACTGTTTACAAAAGCAAAGTCCAATATATAACCAAGCAACAATATCTGCTTCCTTGTTGGTTTCTAAAGGATGTTAAAAGTGAAAAACTCTACCAGATTTTGAGTCTGTACAGATTACACTTCCTCTTAAGACTTCCTGTTTTGTTTTGTTCTTGGATTTTAAAGCAGTGACAAATATATTGTTATGTAAGGACATCATGAATGTGGCACATGATAGCTACTGCATGCTAAAGGCTGTCCCCCTCCCCCCAAAAACCCCGCTCGCTCAAGGGGCCTGCAGTAGCCACGTGTGTTTTTTAAAAATCTTTTCTGTTTTAGCAGCAGACCTTCACTACAGATCTTCACTTTCCCTCTATTTGTCATGTCACACTGAGGACTGCTCTCTGGGGAGGAATAAACCTCTCCCTGCTCATGAAATGGGTAACAGTTGAGCAATGAGCAACTGGCAGAAGTTGTGGTATTAAGTAGATTTCAGTTATTTGCAGTTCTCCTTTAGTAACTTTGTGACAAGGAATTTTATAAAACATTGCTAGTTCTTTAGTATGCATTGCCAATCCTGCCAAGATTTTAAGATAATTATGTGTCAATAAGTAATTGCAGGTGTCTTGATTTGGTACCACCACCATGCCCAGAATGTGCCAGCATACAGACAATGAACACAAGCATCAGGTTGCTGTTCAGTCTCTAGAATAGAAGAGACACTTTGTTCGGAGGAGATAACAGCCCACTTAAATCCTACTTGATCAATGAGTAAATAGACGGATGTATTTGAGTGATTTGCTCCATCTGAGCTGAGGAGAATACACAGGATATCTCTGAAGTGGGAACAGGGGCATTTTTAACATAGTTTCTAGTCCTCAAGCTGCATTGATCATCCAAATAAGCCAAGTATGAGCTCATCCCCTCCTTGTGTAGCCCCACAGGCCCTCAACCTTCTCCATACCCCACACCCTTGAAAAGACAGGTCACTTCCTGTTTGTTAACAACAACAGCACCAGCAGCAGCAGCAGCAGCAGCAGCAAAAAGGTTTCTGCCATGTAAATGGCTATTTTCCAGCCAATTTTCTTTCTTCTCTGGGGCATAGGAGATAAAGTGCAGTCCATAGAAATCCAGATGTGGGTTGAAATGGTGCCAAGGATTCATGAAGTTGTCTGCCTCTGGTATAGATACTAGAGTAAAATAAAACACGGATGAGATAAATGTGCTTTCACTTTGACACAAATGATGCCCAAGATCTGACTTTGTCATGCTATTGACAGAAACTGTTGCCTCAGGAAACCAATAAAAAGGTGATTCTGCCCTCTATCTCCACCTTCATGAAGTTGGCAGGCTGGTAAATGACCAGTTTGGAGGCACACAATGACATATAAGAAATTGGCTTCAGAATGGCATTGCCAAATTATTACCATATCCATATTTTGCCCTACTTGAAAAAGGAAGAAATGTCTTGCATTTACTTTGGATCCATTAAACATCCATTGAAGAATAGGTAGATTTGTTTTGATCTTGACCTCTCTCACTACGATGGAAGTTGTGATTTTGTGGCTCATTGACTGCGCATTGACGTGCATAGTACTTGCAGGATTCCACGGACCAGCTGGAGCAATTGGTTAGTGCAGTTGCTTTGTTCAAGCATCTTTTCTTCTCTCATCCACATAAATATACATGTTTACTGTACCAGACTGTCACGGGAGGGAGGAGAACACAAAGTAGAGTTTTAAATGAAAATCAAGAAAGAAATCAACATTACTCAATTTTATTGATGTCCAATAAAACTGTCAAGAATATATTTGCATACATTAATTCTCTTGAGAGTTAAAAAACCCTGGCATCCTTTTTATTTTATTTTTTAACCACAAAACTATTTACTATTGCTTACAGTTTTATGCATCACCAATACGGAAGGGTTTTGACACAGGAGAACCAACACAGGAAAGTGGGTTACAGTTTGCCTTTGCTTGTTTAACTTCCTGGAAAAAGCTCCAAATGTACTGTGAAGCCCAGCTCCTCCAATTTCTACCTGGCTGTTGAATGCCTTGAAATGAAATCAGGACAGGCTTTCTGAGATCTCAAGCTCTGGTCCCAGGATATTGTAGGCCTTCTCCTTCACAGATGAGGGAGGTCTGAGACTGAGGGCATTTCTGCACAATGTCGCTATATCGCCATAGCAGCGGGTTGTTTCCAGGTCAGAAGTTGTGCTCCTACACAATGTAGTGGCCATCCAGCTGCTATCCCATCCCAAGTGTTGGAAAACCACTGTATTCTCTTTCAAGAAAAAATCCATTAGGCACCTCCTTTAGCGCTTCAATCCCATCATCTGGCTCACTGTGGAACTGTAATAGCACTTGATAACACTTCCTATTGTTGTGGATCCAGCGCTGGGTGGGCTGTGGGCATGCCCAGCTTGTCCCTCCCTCAGTGACTCCCATGGCATAGTAACTTCAAAATCTATCACCTCTTCATGTTTATTTTAAAGTTCTCCTTTGAGTTAAAACTTTTTTATTTTTTAAAATACATTTTTAGACATTATAGCATGAAAAGGGAGGCTTAGGGAGCTGGGTATGTTTAGTTTGCAGAAGAGAAGGTAAAGAGGGGACATGATAGCCATGTTCAGATATTTGAAGGGATATGTTGAGAAGGGAGTGGGTTTGTTTTCCACTGCTCCAGAGAGGAGACAAGGATTCAAACTACAGGAAAAGAGATTTCACTTAAACTTCAGGAAGAACTTCCTGACGGTCAGAGCTTTCGGCAGTAGAATATGCTGCCTAGGACTATGGTGGAGTCTCCTATTTGGAGGTTTTTAAGCAGAGGCCAGATGGCAATCTGTTGGGAGTGCTTTGATGTGGAATGCTGCGTTGCAGGGGGTTGGACTGGATGACCCCTGTGGTCTCTTCCAACTCTATGATTCTAGGATTCTCTGATTCTATGAAAATGCAATAGTGTACTGGTATGTATAGTATGGCTTCCAAAGAAAAGAAAAAGCTGACCAATCAGGGGTGGTGGGGTGGGGTGAGGTGAAGAAGGAGAAAGGGAGCGGCCAAGAACACTGTAGTACAGAAGGAACAGGAGTGGCAATATTGCTATTCATTGGCTGAAGTCAGGAAGGTGCAGCATTCTTAATCTGCTACCATTGCATGAGTGGCAATGCCAGGATTGTAATGGTATATGGCGCTAATGGCTTGAGTAAAAGGGGTCTTCTCCTGACACAGTCTCAATGGAGACTTCCGCTGCTGTCCCGCTTCATGCACAGGGGTGGGGAGAGGGTGTGTCTGGGGTAATTTGAGGTAGGTTTTTGATGCCATGGATCTATTTTCCCCAAACTCCTTAGTACATCTCCAACAAGAGAGGAAAAATACACTAGTTTTGCAATCATATTGTACTTAGTTCCTAGTTAGCTCCCCTCCCTTCCCCCTGAAATTCTACCCTCGCTGAGGTGAACTTTGCACTTTGCAAACAGTGATCCCACCAGTGATCCCTCCAGTGTGGACTCTCCCTCTCTTGCACCATAGGACTGATCTGATACTGTGATTAGCTTGTACATTAGAATGGTGAACTGTAGGATTCATATTCAGAGCATATAGTCAATCAGGTAAGAAATAATGCAGTGATAAAGGCAAATACGTAGTTTTCTTTTTTCAGGTAGGGTATGCATGTTCCAAACCAGGATTGACATAGTGGGAGTATCTGTGACAAACACTGCCCTCAAAGTGTTTGGTAATGGGCATCATCGCAAGAAATCTGAATGGCCCAATCTATCCAAGCATACATCCAGAATTTTAGCTCTTTCACACAGTGGTACAACCACCTAGAAGTAGCCAGCCAACAAATTTATATTTTAAATGTAGGATCATTAAGAAGGTAGGACCCACTGTTAACTAAGGACTAAACCTTACAGGAAAGTGTTACCTACATTAAGCCTATTCAGTCAGTATTACGTGCTGACTTAGCATGTTACCCCAATTCAGTGGGTCTATTCTAGTTGTGGCTGACAACTTGGTATAGGCCTTCTTTGTTGACTTTACCTTATCTGTTTATATCAGTCACATGATCCCATGGATATTACACTACAAAACAAGGCAATAGCTGCTCTAAAAGAATGGCTTTCAATGAACTTACATTCCTGTAAATATTTAACATCTTGGTCTAACTCTGGCATCCTCCTAACAACACCTGATTGGGAGATCAACATGATGTCTCTGAGATCATCCTCTCTAGAAAGAAGTCTTCAAACAATTTCAGACTGAAGGCCCAACTCTAACAGGTAACATGTTACTACTGTGTTATTGACTACATTGGTTTGATTTGGAATTCCAGCCCTTTCCACAGGATGGCCGTGTCCCAGAATGGGGAAGTGATAGGAGCGGAACTGCAATGATGCTTCCACAGGACATTGTCATGGTCCCACCCTTCTCGCATTGCCAGCTGGTGTGATCAAAGCGTATATCATTGAAGAAGAAATTCTGTCAATGACCCCTGATCGTGCAAGCCTTCCATTGCAGCCAGTCACTGCAGCGTGAGAAGAAGGTTGGCTGAAGTACGGAAGGAAGGGGAGTGTCCCTTCCGCAGGCAGCCAGTCGCGTGAGGAGGGGAGCATTGGGGATACACTCGCATCCTGGCAGAGGCACTGTTGGGATGACGCCCAGATGACAACAGAGCAAGTTAAGGTGTGGAAAGGGCCTCAGTGTCTGGCTTTTTACCTCCTTTGCCTGATCAAATAAAATAACATATATGTAAATTTAGAGTGCATCAAAATTTATATTTTCTGTCAAAGTTCTCCTATGTGGAGGACAGCATGGCTGCAAGGTATCACTTGTGGTGTTAAAGTTGTTTCACGGGTTTTTGCGATGTTCCATTTTCTGGGCTTTGGCAAGAAAATCCCCAGCACGTTTCCTTTATTATGTACCCCAGAGGAGGCAAACGGAGTTGTTGAAAACGTAGTTCAGCACTCTACAGAATAAAGCTCAGCCGGACAGACCAAGGTGTGTTGGGAAGTTCAGTTTGAGTGATGGCAGCCTCTCAGTATAAGTATACATCAGCTAACGAAGTAGATGTGTTCCTGGGTACGACTCTTTTAACAGAAAATTTGGTACCAGAAGAAGAAATAACATGGAAAGAATAGGGATAGGTTCCTACACCACAAAAAAGAAGCACAGTTCAACTGGTTTCAATAAGCTTTTTATCCAAAATTAACAATATCCACTTGCGAAACAAAACAAGCAGGTTAGCTAATATTCAAGAGCAGGATGGACTTTTCCAAGTTAAGTATTCCATCTAGGTCTTTTTAATACACACAGTATACCAGGAAGAAGGAACAGTAAAAAATTGTGCCCAGCATTTGTCATTTTTCAGGGCCCTCTGTTCTCATGCCTGCATGAAGGGAGGGAGTCATTTATGGAGGGGAGATGAGGAGGAAGCAGAAAATGCACTTCAAATGCTTGAAAGCCTTTTGGCATTGCTACTTCTTTTCACAGGACTGGAGCAGAAACTAGTTTCTTGTTGGCAGTTCAGACAGTGCAATAAGCTTAATTTTGTTATATATTTTTCCATATACTTTCCTTTTAAATGATATCCTACTTTTCAGCATCAGGCGCCTCAAAGCAGCTTACAGCATGGTTTTTAAAAGATGTGCATGAATATAATAAAATCTGAAATAAAGTCAACTGAGAGCTGAGAATCAGAGCAACATCATAATTAATTGTAAAATCAGGCAGAAAATCTAGAACCAGCTAGAGGCTTAATGGAATGTGACTGTCTGGTTCAGCTGTCTAAACACAGAGGAGGAAACCAGACGTTGGATTATAACTCCCATCATCATTGACTATGTTTCTAAGGATGATGGGAGTATTCAAAAATTCCCCTCAAAATATACAAGAAAATCCCTAAAGGTTGGCATGACGTAAGGCTGGCCTAAATTCCTTCCTGAATGTGCCCCCATTGCAGTGTTTGAGTGACAGCACATACAGATATGGTATCTGGCTTCTCTCTATCCAGCAACAACCTGTGCCATAACAGTCTTTGTTGGAAAACAAGGGGCCAGAATATTCAATATAACTTTCTGTTCTCAGCACAAAATGATTTCAAGGTACTTGATGGACTTTTCCATGTGGAGCTTGGTGATACTTGATAGAAACTTGTTAGATTATGTTGGTGGCTAAATGAATACCAGCATTTTATACATATCTGCTCAAAGAGAATTCTCCCTGAGTTCAATTGGACAAATGAGACATCAGTGTTTGGAAGCAAATGTTGACTTTCCTTTGTATCTTGCCTGCATGCCCCCAGAAATATGTCAGTGATCATTTTTAAGGAGGGTTCAGGATCTTTGCAGCTTTCCAGCTCCTGTTAGTCTTAGCAGACAATGCAAATAGACAGGAGAGCTTGACACTGCAGTCTAACAGCATATGGAGAGCTGTATAGTTCTTAGCCCCTTTTTGACAGCAAAGCTAGGCTTGATGGCGCATTGTCTGATTTAACAGGGCAATTCTTTCTTATAGTGCCCACTGGAAAATAATGTTTGGGAAAGTAATGTTTTGGACTTCAGTTCTCAGAATCCTTTAACCAGCATAGCTTTTGGCCATAGTAGCCAGGAGATTCTCAGAACTGTGGTACAAAAAATAACTTTTCCGAGTTCTGAGTGGGGGGTGGATGAAGCAAAGCGGAATTCTGTTATCCCATGTCTCAAAATGTTAGAAAGATCTGGATAGTCTTTGGAAGGGAGTCCTCCGGAAATCTATCTAATGTATAGGAAACTGCTTAGAAGCTTAGGGTTTGAATGTGTATTATGAAGGGCAAGCATGTAGACCATGTTAATATCCACTCTAGCCTCAGATGATCAAGCTCTTTTATCTTGTCGGTCTGGATTTGACAACAGAGGGCATAGAACCTGATCTGAGAAACACTTCAGAAAAATATTTGGATACTGCATTTATGTGTACATGTATGCTGCCTATTGCCTTCATTGCACTGAATGCTACTTGTTAATATAAAGTCAATGAAGAGGCCTGCTGCATCATACCAGAACACCTTATATTTATTCTTTCATACCGGTCAACAGTATGCTTCTGGGAAGCTCATAATAGCCAGCAATAGCATATGTGTTTCTATACTGCTTATCAGTTAACTGTTCTCTAAGAGGTTTACAATGTGTTTAGCTAATTGCCCCCAACAATCTGCATACTCATTTTACCAGTCTGCGGAAGGATGGAAGGATGAGTCAACCTGGAGCCTGGCAGGATCAAACTCACAACCTTGTGGCTGCAGTACCAGCATTTAACCACTGTGCCACCAGGGCAGGAAATAATCCCAATGGCATCTTGCCAGTGCTGCTCCTCAGCCATAATTTGTGTCTGAGGGCAAGCTGCTTCTGAACTTGGATGCTTTGTGATAACTACCAGAGCTAAGAACCATTCACAGACCTACCCTTCATGAATTTTTCTAATGCACAGTTATACTTTTTCCGATGCTGCTTCTGAAGTAAATTCCACCTTGTATGAAGTATTTCCTCTTGACTATCCCAGATTTTGGAAAGTTTTTTTTTAAAAGTAATTAATTAAGTTACAGTTTCAAAGCCAAAAATAGTAAGCTACTATATTCTAGTTACAATTGTAGGAAGTCTTCCCTATTTCAGATGCGAAAAGTCTAATCTATTTCTCCATTTGGTAGTTATCATGCAAATTTTAATGCACAATATTTATAAACCACGAAGTTTAATTTGGCATAACTTTGATCAAATACTCTGTATCTGCATTGGTTGGTATACTGAACAAAGTCTGAGCTTTGCATACTAGGCACTTTATTTTTTTAAAAAAGGAGCAAATATTAACCAACAAAAAAAAAGTCTTGTGGATAACTCTTAGGAATGTATCATTTTTTTTTCAGTGATCAGCTATGGAAACTGGATTAAGTGACTGAGAGCATTAAGTGATGGTTTAAGACATAATCTAGAAAGGAAATATATTGCTGTATGTTGCATGGCAAGTTCTAGTACTGCGCAAGAGGAGATCATAGTTCTGCTGTCTTTGCAAGACCAAGGAAAGAACTTACTGTAATCCTAGAAAGAGATAAGATTTTTTCAAACTTATGACTGTAGTGAATATCACTGAAGAGGATGTGAAAGCTGGGTTTTCCACAAACCATCTATTTTGCTACGTTGGAGTTGTTGTGCCTGAATTCCAGCTGTCATTGTATACATATGATTGCCAAAGTTCCCCAACCTATCTTTGAACCATTTGTCATAATGAAATAACAGTTATGATTTATCTAAACCTGGAAAAAATAAAAGCCGGATACAGTCTTTCCTTTCCTGCGCATGCAATCTGAAATTAGTATAAACCAGAAAATCAATCTCAAAAGAAGATACTTTGAAAACTTTTGAATGTGAATGCATCATCCAGTTAGGTGGGATAAAAGAAAGAATGGATTTTGTCTAGTGAGTCCTGTGTGTTTGTTGATCTGCAGGAGTATATGAGTGTATGAGCTGACATGAGATACAATGAAAGGATGAAATTTTCTGCCACAAGAAATGAGGACCACCTGGGAAAAGTTATCCTTTTGGACTATAACTCCCAGCATCCTCCAACCAGCATGACCAATGATCATGCTGGCTGTGGGAATTGCTGGAGCAGTAGTTTTTGGTTTGTTTTTTTTAAGTACCTTTTCCAAAGTCCAGTAATGACCACTGACTAAGATGGTTTTAAAAGGGAATTTGTCAAATTAATAAATATTTCCATTAGTGGGTGCTGGGCATAACAAGCCAGGTGAAGCATCCACATTCAGAGGCAGCATGACTCTGACAACCACCAGCTGGGGAATTCTGAGGGTCCTTAGTCCCGAAAGTAACCTTTCATAGGTGTGAATCTGTATAAATTCATTGGGGGCTGCAGATAAAACAGCAAGAAATGTCTCTTGTACTCCTATCCTCTGTGGGCTGCCCCAGTGTATCTGGCTGACTGATGTGGGAAAAGGATATTGGATATGTTGGACCTCTAGTTTGTCTGATCTAGCTGGAGTAATATTCCCACCCATGACAGAAAAGAGGGGAGTGGAAGAGAAGGGAGCTTGTTTCACAGGCTGTTAAACTGGAGAAGCTTGGAAGTGGTACAGAGAACTGCCTGACATGTTATTCTGTGGTTGCCTGATTCTTTTATTTGCACTGCACAACAGTGAACACGTTTATAAGATGTGGCAGCTGAGATGCAGAACTGTGCTCTGAGTTGGGGGCAGTGGCAGGCGGGGTGGGTGGGAGAAATCTTTTGGGCTGCTATTTCCTTTTCAGCCTGACCCCAGATTGTTTGGAAAGAGTTTCTTCCTCCTCCCAAGTCTTCCCTCCTCTTCTCTCCATCCTGGCCTCTGAGGGGTGTTAACAAATTAAATGCAGACTTTCTTACAGAGCAACTCTTTTCCTTCCATTTGAGCTAAAAGCAGAAGGCGGGCAGGACTGAACTGACGACGATGGAACACGTTTGCTCTGACTGTTGGATCTTAGTGGGCTAGTGTTGTCTCTGTGGATTGCACAGCAGGGATGGCATATCCAGGGAAATCTCGCTTGAGGAGATCTTTCAGTGAGCATATCAAGGTTTCCACCAACAAAGCATGGGACGTCTTTTGGAAGAGTGCCCGAGAAAAGCGTCTATCAGGTCGGCTGGCCACGTTCTTTCACTTGTGATTTTACCAATGCAAAACTAGCACTGCTTCATCATTTACTTGCATGTGTCAGCTGAGTGTACATTGAAACCGTAAAAACAGAGACTAATTCTCTTTTTCTTGTATTAGCATATGCTTTTTCACATGAGGTAGTATTTTCTGGTTTGTACCTTGGTAGTACTCCACAGGAAATGCAGGATATTCGTTCTCAAAATTTATGCCAAAAGCTGCCTGATGTCGTCAATGCTTTCATAATCATTGACACAAACCACTGTCCATACATGATGACAGGCAGATTTTAATGCTTAATATGTCAAGGAAATAAAGTAGATAGTAGAATTTGGAATTTCATGTGAAAGACTACATTGCGAAATGTCACATTATCCCTGTTCTTTTGCATGCAATGCTTCAACCTGGTGAGTGCAAACAGCTGTTTTGGTAAAGCCAAGAACAAATTTGACCCATGTGGAATGAAATTATTAGCAGATATGTAAAGTTTGCAGTGGTATATAATGCTTTGTAGTCCTAACTAATTCTCTGTGTGTATAAAAAAACAGTGAGAATTGTATGTTTATGTGATAGCATTCAGAGGCACATGTTGATACCCTGACACTCAGTGGGGAAATCTGGTAGTGCTAGGTAAACACTGGAGAAATGTATTCTACATACAGCCCTTTTCAACAAATACAACTGTTGTTAGTAGGCACTGCTCTGCGAAGAAGTTTTGGGTTTTTTAACCTGAAGCCTGATGATGTGTAACAAATAACATATGCTGCAGTTTTCTTTAAAATGCAGTAAATGTGTGTTAAAAATGGGTAAGTCAAGCTTTTCCTAATGCAACAGTTAGCACTTGGTCTTTTGAAGCTTTGCTGAGATGCAGAAACCAAGTTCTGTGGTAGAAATTTATATTCTGAATGGCTTCTATATTTCTAGAATTCATCTGTGCGACATGCTACTAGTGGTGGCTGACTTGTACCTATACATGTTAGACATAGTAGAAAACCTGAGTATCAATGGCTAGTAATGGAAGTACTCAGGGCACCTGTTCTGACATTTATATCTGTAAATTTTGAACTTCAATAGAAATGGAAAATGGAGTGCTGCTGGATGAGGTGCTTGTCTGCAATCTATCATCTTCTAACATGAAATTTTACTGAGGGAGGATCCAGATTTTTCCATAGGTAACCCTCTGTGAGAGCCAATGTGGTAGAGCAGTTTAAGTGTTGGACTACAAGCCTGGAGGCTAGGGTTCAATTCCCCACTTAGCCATGGAAACCCACAGTGTGACGTTGGGCGTGTTACACACTCCCAGCCTCAGAAAACCCCATGACAGGGCTGCCATAAGTCAGAAATGACTTGAAGACACACAATAACACCTTTCTCTTTGTGTCTTCTCACTGCCGCTTCCATCTTTTTTACCAGAAAATGTCTGCAGAAAGATGGAACAGGTGTATAACACCATTTGATTGGTAACACGTTCTGTTCTCTATCTGGAAGCACCCTTGGATCAGCTAAAATGAACTTAATACTCATTCGAATACCATGATACTCAAAATCGATTCAACAGACTGCTAGGTCTGTTTCCACTCTTCAGCCTCCACCAGCAAGTGTCACCACCTGCCCCTGTTTCACCTAGTGCAGAGTGCTGCACGCGAATGGAAGCAAGCTTGGCACATTGGCATATCTTCTTCCAACTGCAGGAATTGTATTGCTGGTTGGGAAGGGAATGCAGTGTTTTCAGCACCAAACTGTTGTAGATACACGTACTCTGGGCATCACCCAAAAGAAAGAAGGAAAAATCCCCCCATCCCTGTCTCATTAGGAAAGGAAAGAGGATAGTTCATTGGCAGAGTCAGGGTACCTGATCTGTACACAGAAGGTTTCAGGTTCACTGCCTCATATCTCCATGAAGGGCTGGGAAGAACTCCTATCCAAAACTCTGAAGAGCTGCTGCCAGTCATTGTCAACAATACTTAGTCAGAGAGACTGTTAGTTTGGCATGGTGTAAAGCAGCTGCCTACACTGCTACATAAACCAGCTCTTTCAGAAGGTCATTGGGAGAGTGTGGAGAAGTTGCAGTCTCCAGGTTGGGTTAAGTAACAATCCTTTCTGCAGTCCTGGAGGGCCATTATCCAATCAGTGTCTATAGTACTTGAATACATAGACAGTTTTATTCAGTATAAGGCAGTTTTCTATGTCCCTGAGAAATCTTGAATTTATCTTCTCCTGCTAAATTAAAAGTTGAAACAGTAACAGAGCACAATGCTCTGCAGCATTTCACTAATGAAAACCGGGACATCTGTGGCCGAGCAATATCAGAGTATGGCCAAAAGGGCGTGGCAAGACGACAAAATGGCAAAAGTTTTTAATAAGAAAAAACACAGAAAACTACTGTTTAAACAGAAAAACCCTGGAATTTTTATACTGACTGTAGGAAAGGCTGAAAAAACAAAAACAAAAACAAATGTGTCTGCTGGAAAGAGCAAGATCTGCCCCTTCCTCTTCTCTCTTTCCTGCCAAGTTAGCTGAGTATAAACAACTTTTGCACTATGAACTCAGTTTGCAGAAACTGAAGTGAACCAAAGACAAAAGAGGCAAGTGGGAGGAGAGCAGGGAAACTTGGATGTGTTATAAAAGATGCAGAGAAAATGGGATGGCAGGGGATTAAATGGACAGTCCCTGCATGGAGCACTGGAAGTTCTTGTCACTAGCCCAGACTGTCCTTCTCTTACAAACTTGAATATACTTTGCCTTGTTTTCACCAGAAACCAAAGCCATTTTTGGTTCCTTTTCCTAAAATCTATTTCATTAGGCAGTTCTCTAGGGGGTGGGGGGTGGGGAGGCAGCACTCAACACATTCTTTCTGCCTCACTGAAATATCTGAATCTCAGACTTGTATCAATGTGGAATGGGATAGAAATTGAATACAGTATATATTAGAGGGGGAATCTGTTCTCACCAGTCCTGACCTGAGTTAGTTCTAAAATCCCCAAATTACATTGGAAGAAATACTAGGCTGTGCTATGCAGATTATCAACTAGGATAAATGGGGGCAGAAAAGAGATCAGGATGGGGCTCAAGATCAGTTGTAGAGGACATAGCTGCTTGCCTCCAGGTCTAGACAAACAGTGTCGTCTCATGCCAGGGTCAGAGACTGCCATCGTCCAGATGTTGTTAACTGCAGTATCCAGCAGTCAAATGGTAGGGGATTGTGAGAATTGTGGTCTGTGATGGAACACCATTATTGCTCTCCCACTGTGTTATGGCTGTTGTCATCACAATATCAATTAATCCCAACCGGTGCCACCACATATACATTAATTCCCCACCTCTGATGATCTCCATGTTTTAGGAGTTCCTCTAATGAATGGCCTACCTCTATCACCAAGAAATAACAGAACACCTTTAATTTAAGTGAAGAACTACCTTTGTCATATCCTTCGCCTAGAGCATCTTTGCCTCCATGACATCCCACTGCCACCATATATCTATACCCTTTGGCAGCTGGTGTGGGCATAGGCATTAGAAGTCCACCGTAGAGTAAATGTAATATTTGCATATCTGCAATTAAGATGATTCTTTTTAATTCTTGTTTCTTAACATTGCATTTATTAGCACCAATACTATTTTAACTGCTTTCAGTGATAGCTAAGAGGGTCTAATTCTATTTTCCTCTTAAGCTAGTTTCCTCTGTCCATCTCCACACTTAATCAAAACACAGGCAGTGCTCTAAAGATGGATAGTCAGTTTGTACTCTGCTTGAGTTTACAATAAAGATGGAAAGAGTATTTAAAGACTTAGTCCTCAAGTCTATCCAAAGACTGAGTAAGGCAGAAAAGGGGACTTCTCAACTGTTAGGAAACTCCAAGAAAGAAAATTCTCCTGAACCCTCTTTCTTGTCCCTCATCCGGTCTTTGAATAGACTTAAAAACTACACTCCTGCCCCCCAGCTAAGACTCCCCTTTTTCCTTTTCTCCTCCTCGCTTGGCTGCCTCCACCACCCCCCACTATCTGGCTGGGGGAGGCAGAAAAAAGTTGAGTTGGGGAGACTTTCCCCACCCTGCAAGAACATCTTTGAAAGCTGCAGTTTTCAAAGATGTTCCTACAGCAGTGAGAAAATGTCTTACATCACTCTTTCTCCCTTTAGAGAACGAAATTTTTAGTCAGGGACATCCCTAGCTTACAGAGCCCTGGATATTCACAGCACCTTGGCTGTTCTCCAACATCTTCTTTCTGGTCCAGAAATCACCTTTTTGGATGATTCAAGTAACAATCCCCTTTTCTGCTTCTGACCCTCCTGAAGGATCCTATAGAAGTCTTTTCCTTCCACACCCACTAACAAATGAACTTCACTCTCCTCTTCTGTACCTCCACCGGCATTGCCATGTAGTATAGTCCCTGGTGATCTCAATATATTACTCCTGTTGCTGCTCTTCAGCTTCTTCATTCAGTCTTCAACCTTCTTCTCCTGGATCTCTAGTTTTGTACCTAGTCTGGCTCTGACTCCTTCTCAACTCTCTCTGACTTGCCTTTTGTTCTCACATACAGATGAACAACCAATCACATTCAGTGTTTTCCATGTTCCATGAACATTCCAGAGCAATCACTTTCCATGGAATGTTCTAATACTCATACTTGCACAATTTGGATTCCATCTACCAGTAACTTCCCTCAGTTAAGCAGTGTTAACTGTCAAGCAGTGAACAATGTACCTGTTTCCAGAGCCAAGCCTGAAGTAAAAGGTATACTCCCTATCCCTCCCCTTGACTGATTGTGTAACATCTTCACATCTGTTACCATTATACACAAATTTGTCTACATTTTACACATTTTCTCTCGGAGCATAGATGTTCTATCCAACGACACCTGGAGGCTACAGTTGTCCACCCCGTCTTATATCTGGTATACCTAAGGTGAGCATACATTATTTTCATATATTTGAAAGATACCTACCAAATGATGCAAGTGTGCATGGAAATGTGGTTAATATGTTGTTAAGTATCTGTTGACTTCTAATTCCCACCTGATTGTATCAATATTTTCTTCCTCTTATTCTTCCTTTCCTTCTTCCCTTCAGGTCTTCCTGTATCTGCCACCTCTTCTGTAGTTCTGGCTTGGGCTTATGGAGTCTTTCCTTTGATTTGTTTAAGACCATTTCTGCATGAGGGAGCTGTTCCACTATGGGGCCCGAGTGGAAGTGTTCAGCTAGTCATGCTTCTGCATGATGTTGTCACCAGCCCACCGCCACCTTGTCCCCAAGTGACGCGCACATGTAGTATTTGCAAAGCTGAAAAAAAATCCATTTTGTGCTTGCCATCACACAGTGGTTCTTACCATTCCCAGTCATATGGAAGTGCCAGAAGTGTACTGGCAACATTTCCTTCCTCAGCACAACAATGGAAACTGGCCAGCTGCACTGCAGAAAGAAGAGGCAGGGCCAATGAGCTCTCTTCCACAGGTGAGGTGCAGAGGGGAGCCTTCCTGGCCTGCTCCCTTCCCAGCAGGAGCGTTGCCAGGACTGCAATAGGACAACACGAGGGAGCATTGTCGTGCAGATATGGCCTAAATTATATCTACCCCTGTGAGCATGCGACTAAGGTCTGCATGGAAGATTTCTTGTTTCTCTTGAGGTGAAATCCCTTGGTTCTCATTCTGAGTGCTGCGTATATGTTAAGATGTCTGTAGTGCTGCTGATGCCACAATTAAGTGTAAAAAAAGAGCAGGGTGACCTGATTGGTTGGTTGGTTGGTTGGTGATGCCACAATTGCCAACTCACTCTGCATTGGCAGTTTACTGTATGGAACAGTTTCAGTTGTGTTTTCCAGGCGAAAGACCAGAGGTTCCCCTGCATCCAGCAGATTATTTTTTATATTTCTTCTAAGTAGGCCAGTAAATAAATATGGCATAAGTATCTATATGAAGCCATTGGGAGTGGTCAACAAGAGACTGGAGTAAAGTGCCATCTTTATGCTGATGAACTTTATTTCTCTTGTTATCTCTTAATCAGATGCAGATTCTGGACCAGGGTGCTTTGGGAAGTTATAAACCCTTTTTAGAGAATCTGATGAAATCTATAGCCATCCTCACAAGGAAAAATACATTTTTATTGTGTTTTGTATTTTTAATTGGATTTTTAAAATTGCATTCGAAATTAATTTCCTTATTATAGTCTGGAATGAAGAAAAAAACCCTACACTGAACACTAGGAAAGACTAAATCTTTCCAGTGAAATTCACCATGACAGGAAAAATTCAAAGTAATCAGGGAAAAGAAATTATTCTTGTGATTAGTCCATGGATTCCCTAAGGTCCATGAAATTATATTTTTCCAGTTGGGATGTAATACTTACAGTCTTGTTTCTTCTGTATTTGTCTGTATCTCATGCATCTTTCAGTGCCCTTTCCAAGCCACACACACAGCTCAGTTACTAACTGGCTGAATTTTGGAGCTTGACTGCATAGGAAAGGGAGTGGTGGCTTTCTAGATGGTAGATGCTTTTTTTATTCATGTGAATATATTTGTGTGTGCCACAGCAGGGCAAGCACGGAAGTGGATGGATATGGTTGCAAGACATTTGAACTTACCTTGAACACCCCACCACACATCTTTTCACTGTGACAAGTGGCCTAATTTGCTCTGTGACTGAGGGACAAAACAGATGTGATGCTGAACTCACACCTATATAGAAGATATTACACTGTGTTCCCATCAGTTACAGAACTGCTTTAGAACTACGACTCTGGGCAATCAGACTTCCAATAGCATTCATATTTCGGCTAAAAAAAAGTCCTCCAGTATAGAATCACATATTTCTGTAATGATCTTTTTGTCTGTCTTTCCATGGAAATTTTTACCACTGACAATCTATTTCCTCATACTTGAAAGTGTGTACCATGTGTGTGCATGTGTGTGCGTGTGTGTTCTATATGCAGGTGTTTATGAGAGATGGGAACATAAATAAAATATTTCACCATGAATCTTCTTTAGCAGCAGTTCCAATAATAATAACGAATGTCTTTCTCTAATCATAGTTCTTCATAGCGGCGGGGGGGGGCTGTAGTTGGAGGATTAGAAGTGTGCCAAGAGTAAGGTCCTTTCCTCACGGGGGGGGGCCGAAACGGGGCAGCGCATGCAGGGGCAGAGCTTACCTGCAAGCGGGTTGCTCCGTCCCTGCGGGGAGCATGGATTCGCCGTTCTATACGCTGCCGAATTTCGGCGGCGCTTGGCGGCGCCCAAAATGGCGGCCGGCGGCTTCCGGCAGCGTTCCGCCAATCAGGGCAGTGCGCCAGCTGGAAGCCCGCCCCCGGGCAGATCTGCAGGGACACGCTGCCGCGTCTCTGCAGTTCTTCACTGGGGGCTGCCACGGGGCAGCGTGGGTGAGTTTCGTAAAAACCACTTGCGAAGGTGGTTTTTATAAAACTTGCAGCGCCCCCCCCGCGGCTGCACTAGAGCAGTTTGAGGTCTAGAACCTCACTTTTTCTAACTGCGCTAGCGCACCCCGCGGTGAAGACGACCTCCAAGAGAGGTCGCCCTAGCGTGGGCAATATCCCCGTGTGGAAATGGCCTAGATGTGTGGTAGTCTAGATGCATGTAGTAATGTGCCTTTAGTAGTCTACTTTGCGCGGTGGTGGCTTTTCTCTACTCTTTGGCTTCCTGCCACACATGTCTTGATTGTCCTCTAAATTTTCCACCTCTGTAAAATGGGTAAATGGTCCTGGTATCCTAAGTGGATCAATTACTTAGTTGCAAGAGATCATTTACCATACAGAAATACATTTTCTGCTTTTGTCCTGAGACTTCTAGTGAGACTTTTTATGAGGTTCTTCTTTGGGGGGTGGGGTGGGCACAGTATGGCCCACTCAATGTCTGTGGGACTACCACTCCCAGGTTTCCTTACATTATATTTTGTGGTGGTGGCAAGGGCTGACAGGAATTGCAGTGCAACAAACATTGAGAAGGTCACATTGTACTCACCCCTTAAATTTCAACAAATTTAAGACTGCTTTCTCATCACCTAGATAAGTCCAGCCATTAAACTCTGCACTACTGCTTTCTGGTACAACCAGGAAACCTGGACAAAGAGTAGAATTTGGGCAGCAACATGCTTATTTTAAGAAGAAAGTTCCAGTTGATTAGGATATATGTGATTCTGTCTGCCTGCAATGCTGCATTGGGTTCAGCGCATGCTCCCATGTGACTGTTCTTCTGATTGGATGGGAAAACACTGAGGAAACATTGGGGGTTGTCATTGATTACAGAGAGAAGAAGCCACTTTAAGCTAATCATGACAAACAATAGTGGCATTTAGAAGACTTGTTATTACCTCATTCTCTCAGTAGAGCAACAAGGGTCTATTTCTGTAATTATCTGACAAATGGTAGGTTGCCATAAATGTCTAACATGTGAATTTGTCAAAGTGTTAATCCTTTACTGTATTCAGTGTTCTTTCATCCCAGAATTAATAAAGCAAATTGAAGGCAACAGGGTAACATAACTTTTGTTTTGTGTCTCACCCAAGAGCCATTAATATCAAAGAACCATTCTGAGCAAAGAATGATTGCTTTCCATCACTGTCCCCCCCCCCCGTTTGGTTTTGGCAGTTACTACTGAAAATTCTGTTTTTCTTGTCTCTCCCATCAATTAATCCTCTTTCCTGCACAGTCAAATGCTGCAAATAAAATAACTTTACAGAAAAGCCATTTCAAATTGTCCTGTTGCATTCTGCTATCACCAGAACCAGGGGTCCTTTCACACTCCAGCATTATAGTGCTATAGCGCCTTGGCTCCATCCTGTGGAATCATGAGGATTGTAGCTTGGTCAAAGACACCAGAGGAGCTCTCTGACTAAGTAGTCTACAGTGCCCCTCCCTAAACTGCGAATGATAGCCAGTGTGGTATAGAGCATTGGACTACGACCCTGGAGACCAGGGTCTCATTTCCCACTTGGCCATAGAAACCCACTGGGTCAGATTGGGCATGTCTCTCACTCTCAGTCCCCCGCAAGAATCCATAACAGGTTTGCCTTAGAGTCACCATAAATTGGAAATGACTTGGCACACAACAACAGAACTGCCAATCTTGTGATTCCCTAGGATGGAGCCCCAACAATTAAACTGGAACCATATTGCTAAAACTCTGTAATACAAAAGGCCTCAGTCAGATATAAACTGCCCTGAAGCAACAACTGCAGTCTTCTCAGAACCCTCATTTCATTTTCCTCACAGGAGTAAGAAGACATTGTTGCAGTGAGACCAAAGTTGGACTTTCACCTCTGAAAGTGTGTGTAGTTTTTTTAAATCAACAAAACTAGAGGGGCAATAATGAGCAATCGAACAAGTGCTTTTAAAAAAAATGATAGTGCATATCAATACTATCTACTTCAACAGGCAACTGGAATGAATTACTATTTAAAAGATATTTAAAGTAACTTGAAAAGTGATTTCCCAAGCTCTGGTCAGTCCTACCACGGGGCAGAGTGAGACAATTGCATCAGGCAGTAGATGTTGTTAGACAGTAGTGGCAGCACCTATTTGTTCCTCCTGGATTCCCTGGCTCCTCACTTCTGCTGGGAACAATGCTGTGAACGTGCTACACAACCCATCCTCATTTTTCTCCCCTCCAATATTATCCTGGTATTCTTATACTTAAGTTAGGTGGGGGTTACTATGTCATACTCACCGTTAATACAAGATTCAGGTGCCAGTCCAGGTTAATACAAGATTCAGGTGCCAGGCTTCTGTACATGGACTGGGATGGAGGAATCATCCCTGGTCCAGTCCAGGCTGCTCTGGAGCAGTGCGTGCTCGTCGCTCCGCACTGCTCCGGCATCAAAAATGGCAGCTTACGGTTGGTCAAGGGTCTCGACCAACCATTGAAGCTCGCCAGCCTAAAGCCCGCCCCCAGCAGATCGCAGGCTCGCATTGGTGCGAGCCTTCAAATCTGCACAAGGGAGCAGGCTTGCACTGGCATGCTCTGTGCTTTTGAAAAACCAAAAGAAACAGGTTTTTCAAAAGCACGCTGGACAACCACTTGAGGTCGTTCTGGAACGGGCTGAGGTGCGGATCTATGTGAAATAGTCCAGACCCAGTCCACTCCCAGGTGCAGATGTCCTCCCTGGAGAACGGACTGCACCATTTCAAATACCCCGTGCAGAAATAACCTTAGTTACTGAATGTTTCTGCCTTGTCGTGGGTTTTTAACCTACCACTTTATCCACTCTAGTAAACAAATTGTATAGCATTTACTGACTCTCCCCCCTCAACTGATACAGTGTGTGGTCAAATAACACAATTAATAAATATGATGAAAACACAGAATGCAGACAAATGCAAGTCATAGGCCATTTCCACCCTACACTGTTATAGTGCTGCTATTCTACTTTCAACATCTTGTGGAATTCTGGGGTTTGTAGTTCACTGAGGCCAAAGAGCTCTCTGGTTGAGAATTCTACATGCCCCTCCCTAAACTGCAAACCCCAGGATAACATAAGATGTTGAAAGTGGAATAATAGCATTATAACAGTGTAGAGTGGAAATGGTCATAGAAGGTCTCTGTCGGCTGAAACAAACTTGGAATTTAAAATAGCCCAATGTTGGCAACTTGTTTCAAACTGCAAACAGAATCTCTTCCTCAGTAAGAGAGGGGAAAGTACCTGCATGTTCTGCAGGGGTGAGGTGTATAGGTAGAAATATCCCTATATATCCCACTCCAACAGCTGCAATTAATCTTAGATGAAATAACCATTTTTCTTCAGCTGGTGGGAGAAGCTAGAGTGTTTCTAGATTTAAACTAAAGCATTCCATGCATAAGATAAATAAAAGCTTTAATGGCATTGACAGTAACAAATGGCCAAGTTACTTGAACTGGCTTTATAAATATTTTTCTTTTAAAGGAGCTTTATGGTTTGTTCATTGAAATGATCTAGTCATCTATTACAATCATCTTGTGTTAATCTCAGCTGGGAAGGAAAAGAGATTCATACAGCTGTCCTCCAGCTGGCAGTTATTCAGCTTTGAACATGGAAGGGTTCTTCTAATGGCTAAATATGCATCATGTTAAACATGGACTTGAATTAGCCGGCTGAACACTACCACTTTCTTTTTAAAGGAAAAGTGACCTCATGGAGAGGCAAGGCAATCTAACAGTGAGTGAGAAATGGCTGTCTCCCTTCCTTTCACCTGCAGCTTCAAAACAGCCTTGGAAAAATGGGGGAAGACACACACACAGCCTTTAGTCAAAAGTGCCCTCTGAAACCATCCCTTGAGTCCTGTCACTTCTAGGGTGTGGGGTAGGGAGAGCAAGAACATATGTAAACAGTAGCTGCTCCAGCTTTCTCTACCCCTTCTTGGCATGATGACAAAGAACTTTAGGCCATAGTACTGTCCAGAGCCAGAATGATCAGTCTGGGCCCTCCTAATGTTTTTGGTCTAAACCTCCCACCAGTGTTAGCCTACCTAGCTGATGGTGAGGAACTAAAGGAGTGATGGTCCAAAAACATCTGGAGGATCACAGTTGCCTACCCCCGGACTAAAGGCAGCATGTGTGAAATCTCTTTTACTGACTTGGCAGCATGAGGCACCTCAGCTATCAGGTGCTGTGTAAATGCTGTGTTGGCACAAGCATTGGAAGATAATGGGAAATGAATATGTGTTTTCTGGTGCCTTCTAAGCTAGCTTGTTGCCTACAAATGCAATGGAGGATGATGTCCTAAAACTTAGCTGCCAATATAGTTAGCTGTTGGACATGGAAGCTGTACTCTGCTCTAAACTAGAAAAGAACAGGGTTTAGCTAACGACTGATTATTGTTTGTTAGGTCCAGCAAATATGGATAAGAAATCTAGAGAATGATAGAAGTCACCTATAAATGGTGACAGTCTCAGATAAATATTGTGGTTTCTGAAAATCTAGTCCTGTTCTGTTGGGATCTTTTAAAGTCAGAGAATGTTTAATGCTGTAGACTTATTCAGGTGAAGGTAGTGCAGATCTTATCAGTAATCTGGATAGGAGAATACTAGGACCCCCATATAAGAGCAAGAGATATTATCTAGACCCATTTCAATTGGGTTTCCACTTCACTATGATCATCATGATACATGACCTCTACTGTGAAACAGTTAGGGAGACCCTGTTAATTCCGTTTAGTTTGTCATTGGCTTTTGGTACTGCTGAGCATAGAATCTTTCTGGACAAGCTCCACAAGTTGGTTGTTGGAGCCATTGTACATCAATGGTTCCATGCCAATTTATAGGGCTAGTTTCATAAAGTAACAGTGGGTAACTATTCATTGACACTTTGGATTTTGAATAGTAGGGCTCTGCATGGCCTTATCTTGTTCCCAATATTATTTAGTATTTATATGAAGCTGAGAAGAGTAATCATTAGTGATTTGGAAGCAAAGTGTTTATTTTGTCATTGACTGCAATACCAAGAATCTTTTCACTTATACTACTGCTAACTAAAGGCAGGGGGGCCCCACCCTATGCCTCTAGATATGATTTATTGTGTGTGTGGTATAAGTCCCCAAATTTATATTTTCTCTAAATTTCATTCTGTAGTTTCAGCCCAGTTTTCCATTCTGTAAAAGTCATTTTCAATTTCATTTTCTGATGCATCGACCACATTTGCATTGTCTGCAAAACTGATAAGGATTTCCTCTAATCCTTCAAGATAAATTATGTTCACAACAGCCCCACAATCCACAGAGTCATAACACAGTTTTTTAAAGACAATATTAGTCTGGCAGAATTTATTATCAACAAATCTGGACTGCCTATTCCTAATCAATGGATTGTTAGCAAGACACTTACAAAATGACTTCTTTATAATATGTTATAGTAACATTCCTGGTACCAATTTCAAGCTGGCTTGTCTGTGATATCTCACATTTTTTGTTCCCCAGTTTTGAAGATCTGGACATTTTTTCTTTCTCCAGTGACACATTCACAGAATTGTTCAACATGATTTCTCAAAGATAAAAGACAGTGTTTCTGAGAGTACATCAGTAAGTTCTTTTAGTATTTTAGGATGCAAATCATCTAACCCTCAAGGCCTGAGCTCATTTGTGGTATCTAAATATTTTCTCACTATCTCCTTCTAATGTTGAACTGTAGTCTTGAACCCTCAGCACTGATACTAAGTATGTGAGACTGAATACATTTCTCTTGAGAAGAGGAAAGAAGCAAAACAGAAATTTAGAGACTGTGGTTTTCCATTGTCATCTGTTAATATTTCGCAGTTCTTAGTGAGCGGTAGTGAAGACTATTATTTGCTAGTCTTACCCTTCAAGAACAAGTAAAGAGGCCACAGCAGCTTGTTTGTTTTATCAAGTCCATTAAGGACTAGATCAGGATGAAATGCCCACTTAGCCATGATCTTTACCCATTGGTCTTATGGAAAGCCACACTTTCCCACCCTAAACTATTTCACAGGGTTATTAATATGATAAAATGAGTGAAGGCAGGGGAGAGCCATATATGCCTCACAAACATTAAAAAAAAATAGAACCATTTAGATCTTCACCGTTTCCTTGTAAATTCATTTCATTTGTCAATGTAAACGGTGGGATGACATGGCCAGATAGCCATTGCCCAGTTTCTGACAGAGTTTCATGAGATGCTTAGAACTAGCTGGCCCAAATCACCAAAGAAGATAATAGAAGCCAGTGCTACTGAAATTGGTGGTCTATGGACTGGTGTCAAACCTTGGCACACTGAGGGAAGAAATTGCTGGTCTCCCACATGACATAGCTTGAGATGCACTGGTTTAATGTTCCTGCTTGTATCTCCAAACAAACAACCTCACTTCTTGGAAGTGTCTCTGCCTCAAGTAAGAATCAAAAGTGTATTCCAACTTTTCATAAACATTAAAAATGCTTAGATGGGCTGTTTTTTACTCCACTTATTTGTAATAAACACAGCATTAAGAATGGCAGTAGCCTCTGCTATGTGTTATGCCTTCTGTCTGCTGGGGTGGGGGCAGAGGAGGCATTGTTTTGGAAAAGGAGTTGAGTAATAGCTAATACAAGGGCACTGGGCTGAAAGCCCATGATTAGATTAACAAGGTAATGAGTAATGTTTCTACAACACAATTACCGCTCGGTTTTATACATATACAAACATATTTTATTTTTCACTGAAAACTTAAAAGAGTGGACAAGGGCTTTTTTTCTTAATCCCACATTTAAAAAATGTTAACATTTTATTGTTGTTTTGGTTCTTAATGCAAACTACAGATAAATTTATTAGCAAATAAAGACCAGGTGTTGTAGACTATATTTCAGAGGAAGGAAACTGGCAAAACTAGCTCTGAGTATTCCTTGTATAAGAAAATCCTAGGAAATTTCTGTAGAGTTGCCATAAATCAAAGGGCAACTTGAAGGAACATACACATACACACTTCCCTTCATCTGCCTGCCAAACTAGTTAGAATGTGACAAATGATCATCAGAAGTAGGCATCTAATAGTGATATACTCAAAAGTTTTTCTATTCCTTTATGTCAAACAAATTCCTGTACAGTCTGTGCCTTTTGTTTTTTAAGAAGTAGAATCTCTTAATTCATTTACACACTCTTTTGTATCCAAAAGTCATTTCCCAGCATTCTGCTAAGAGTTCTGCATAGAAGATGTTGGCTGGTTAAGAATGAATTACTCCAAACTGTATGGAACTTCCATTCTAATTCTGTGCCCCGCTGATCTGTAGAAAAATAATGTCTCGTTGGTGCTGCAGAACTATAGTTTAGAATTAAAATTCTGGTTCCACAGAGCTCCTCTGTGGCACTCTGAGAGGGAGAGTTATAATGTATAGCAGTCATGATTGAAGGGACACTCTCAGCAATGGCTTTGGAAATCATGTGGATCATGGGAACTGTAGCCGAAGAGTATTCAGACCACCATACCCTGGACTTGTGGAAAAACTAATTTTCAAAGTGATCTGTCAGCCGTTGCTGCAGAGAAGACTGCCACAAAATGTTTGAATGAAGGACAATAACTGAGCTAACATAAAGCGTTTTTGCCTAGTAGTAATATTACAGCCCCATGAGTCCCCCCAAGATTGATATGATTTAATTGGCAAAAATTTAATTGGCACTGTAACTGTGATTTAGGCATAAACTTTGATAGCACTAGATATCCCTTTGTGATATCAAATAACTTGACCTTTCCATGGCACCCTGGCTCATATGTTTGCAAGGGTCCCGAGGAAACACAGACACAAGGAGCAGCCGTTTAATGACGGGAATTCCAACTTCCCCTCTCTCAGGCGGGCATTTCAAAGTCTTGGTTGTTGTTCTGGGACCTATTCCTTTCATTTCACAAGATACCTGATTCGTGCCCATAAATAACAAGACCATAAAAGTGCCCACTGACTGGCACATGGGCTGCATGATTGATCTACCACGGATGTTTTGATCCACTTCTAAGCCTTTTGGTGCATTTCAAAGTTAACTTTGTTCTCAAAGTTTATGACATGGATTACAGGCACAATTTTTGTTATAAAAACCCCTAGTTCTGATAGTTGAGAGAGCCACTTTTTGAGTTTCACCCCACCTTGCTGCCAGCCTGCGAGCTCCCCAGGAATCCTACTAAGTCTCATCTTCTTCAGCTGTTCAGGACTACGTGATCAGGTCGTATTGCCTATCCTTAAAATTCATTTCCATTTTCCTATTTCTTATTTAGTTAGTGGTGTGATTGTTTGTCTTATTTGTTTACTTCTCAATAAAACATTAATTGGTTTACTCTGCAATTTGTTTGGCTCACTGGTCTGACGCTGTATACACAGGGCAAAAGGTCCTGCTAAAGTTACCCTGCCTCTTGTAAAGCTAAAGCAGTGCTCTGAGCTGATTTTCCCCACAATTTTGACAGATTTTGGGAATCCCCTTAAGGGAGCCCCAAGCAAGTAGGGTAACAGGCATTATATTAACTGGCATTGATATAAAATGGAAACCCAAAGTTACTGGAAGGTCAAGCTGGAAAGAGGCAGATTACTGACTGTAAACGTGAGATTGCAAGGCAGGTCAGCCACACCCCTGTTAGACAAGAACTGAAGTCATTGTCAGGCAGATTATGAGGCAACTCTAGAGACAATAGGCTCATGCTAAGAGTTGGAGCTCTTGGAGCAAAAAGGGGAATTTCCCACCAAACTATGATTTTTTTAACCCTGATCCCTCACACCTGGATGTCTCCTGGCTTTGTCTTCCCAACCTCTCCACAATACAGGGCTATTACAACAGCCATTACCCCTTTGTCACCTAAACACTAAGACCACTAACTCTGCCTGGACCTCATTGTTTGTGTTGTGTCCCTTTGTCCACTTGGCTGGGAGAGCAATTCACACCCATACCCTCAGGGTATTTTTTAGGTATAAGAACCCTCGGTTTTGAGTGGTTCAGCACAGTCTCTTGCCTCGCTGAATGCCACACTTTCCATTTGATTCCCAAACAAGAACTGTCCTTAGGTGCCTACCTTAGCCACATTGCAGCTTTTTCCCCTTCACTCTGTACTGGTAATTATCACCCGGACCATAAAAGTCCTTTATCCACTTTTTCCTCCATTTCCCTTCAGTTAGTCCTTGTGTGAATGTGTGACTGTTTGAATCTTTGCATGTGTGTGTGATTTCCTCAATAAAACACATTTTTAGTTTACATTTTTGAATTCTCTGACTGGTTCTTTCCTGTGTCATCCTGTAAACATTGGTGGAAAGATCTTGTTAAGTTACACCCCTCCCTCACAGGCCTCCTAATTTTGAGCTAATTAATTCCCTTCTGTCACAGGGAAGTACTGTCATCCTGGGGGGACCCCTGAGTCACCTAAATTTTGGAGTGGCAGTAACAATGAACATTGGGCAATCCCAAGTTGTTTCTTGCTATGGCTATTTGAACAGAAATAATACATTGTAAAAGGAATGAAGGAGTGAGGGTGTTGGTGCACTAGCATCACTCAAGATCTCCTTCCTGTTTTCAACCTAAAACCAATTGTAAATCCCAACTAGAGTAGATCTACTGAATCAAGGGAACTTACTTAAGTATTGATTTGTCAAGACTCTATTAGTGATCTTACTCTAGTTGGGACTAATGGTGGGACTTTTGTGTGTTGAATTTGAACAGTGGATATGTATGGATGGGAAAAACCAGACACATGTCTCAAAGTGCTCAATAGCTGGATGCTTTTTTTAATAGAGAAATAAATTTATTTTCTAGTGCTTGTACTCTAACATCAATCCTGCTTTAGACCGAGCCCCAACTAGACTGAATCAATAGAATTTTCCTAAGTGTTGATTTAGAAAGACTTGATTCAATGAGTTTACTCTTGTTGAGACTAACAGTCAGATTTCTGTGTATGTTGAAATTGAATGGCGGGTGCACATGCAGAGTCACACATAAAGAATAGCTTCTTAGAAATTACTTGGTACTGTGCAGTCATGTTTTGGGGAGATTTCTGTAGTACTGGGAACAACTTTTAGGCTAAGTTATTTTTCCAATTTTTGGCCTCTTCCGCATGAGGCGAGGGAATCGCCCCGTGCCGGTACTCACCGGACCTGTGTGCTCCATGCGTGAGTCCAGGCTGGTCCGGAGCAGTGTGTGGCCATGCTCCACACTGCTCCGGGGACCAAAATGGCGGCTTCTGGTTGGTGGAGGCTCTCCACCAACCGATGAAGCTTGCCAGCCTAAAGCCCGCCCCGGCAGATCTGCAAGCTCGCACTGGTGCGAGCCTGCAAATCTGCACCACAGCGTGGCCACGGAGTGGCGCACTCCATGCTTTTGAAAGACCTGTTTTAAGCGGTCTTTCAAAAGCACACTGAACAACCACTTTGGGTCATTCCGGAGCAGGCTGAGGTCCGAAACTACACAAAGTAGTCCGGACCCAGTCCGCTCCCAGGTGTAGACATCCTCTCTGGAGGACACTCTGCACCATTTTAAAAACCCCGTGCGGAAAAGGCCTTTATTTCCCCCATCAAAAGTGTTTTTCATAGGATTGGTAGGTTTATTTATTTAGTTCACTAACATTTTTAATAGAGAAACAGCACAAAAAAACAGAATTTGCACAGTAATATCTACTCTTAACATTTATGTATTTATTTATCTATTTAATTTATATTCCACTTTTCTCCAACAAGAGGATTCAAAGCAGCTAGATATAACAGTTGATATTGAATTTATACAGTTATAAGTTAACTAACATCTTTGGTCTGACTTGCAAAACTATATTTAAAAAATTGTAATTTTCTGGGTGCTGTTAATATTTCATCCTTCTATATATCTTACGAGTAAAAAAGTAATAGTGGATCAACTTCTATTTGGTTTCTTGATAAAAATTACAATAAAACAACATATGTGTAGGTACTAGAATTTTTTTTTCTTATAGAAATATATATGATAGTCTTTAAAGTGACATAGATTCTATAGTTTTTGCTGTGTAACAGAAAAGATGGCTACCTATTTTGAAAAATGTACTTCAGCAGCTTATCCACATGAAAGCTTCTTTTATGACAGCTGAGATGTTTAATTAGGTTTTTCTTCAAAATTCATGTTGTCTATCACATAACAAGGGAAAATGTGGCTTTTGACTTAACTTGTGTGGAATCTGGCATTTGGAATAATCAAGACCATCTTCAGTGAAGAAAATTGTGTTTATTCGAGAGCTTGAGAGAGAGTGAGAGGAAGAGATTGGGGGTCTGCTACCATCAGCTGCCCACATGATTTAAGTGAGAGAAGAAGAGGGTGTGTGTGGAAGGAAGGGAAATCAAGCCTGAGACTCATAGGTGAAATAAGAGATCTGTCAAGACAAAGAGGGAACCCTAGCTATCTATATCTGCTGCTATTGCCCTTAGACTCATGGTTATTTGTTCAAGTGTGTTTTCATATTTCTCTACTTCTGACCATTTGGAGGGTCCTAATGGCACCTGGGGTGACTCTTTCTCATATGCCCACCTGGCAGAATCTGCCAGCCTCTTTGTAATGAAATGCCTGTATGGCTGTATGAAGGTATTGCTGAAATAAGTTAAATGCAAGAGGAATGGTCCCATTGTTATGAGACTGCAAATGGATCAGTGAAGTTAGAACATTCCTGGACACTTTATTAATGATACATCTTTAGTTAGGGAAACATGTGATATGACTCATGGGAGCTGATTGAATAAGCTTCCTTCAGTGTCTGAATGGGAAAAAGCAAACCCCACTCCAAAGCCTTTCCTCATCCTACCATATATCATCGTCCTCCGGTGGCAATCCCAGTAGCGGCTCTGCCAGGAAGGGAGCATGATAGGAGCGCTCCCCTCCACACCAGCTGGCTCCCTGCCGAAAGAAACATGATGGACACATCTCTTCCTTCTACAGCACTGCTGGGCACTATCCCAGGCTGTACTGGGACAGGAAGCACCTCCATCACGCTTCTGGAGCCTCTGCAGGCCAGGTAAGTGAAGAATACCTGTGCGATCATGGGTCATTGATGGGGAAAATCCATCAATGGTTTAATCCTACAGGAGAAGGATGGGATCACAACGATGTCATGCAGAAGCGTCATCACGGTCCCTCTCCTCTCCCATCCGCATGCTTGGATGGGAGGCTCCTGTGGAAAGGGCCCAAGTTAGACATGCTCTAATTTAGTTGCTGTGTATGAAAAGAAAGCGGTTTCCTAAGCTGTCACAATTTTGGAAAGTTGGCTTGCATCTCCTTGGAGATCCCCTATGAGGCAGTGGACTGTGGTAGTGTTATGTTGGAATTCTGTACAGTCAGCCCTCCACATTTGCAGGTTTCACTTTTGCATATTTAATTATTCATGAATTATTTTCTGTCACCTCTTCTGTCTCCCTATGCCATTTTTAATAGGGACTGCAAGCCTTGTGAGAGTGAGAAACTGCAAACAAAGTTTGTAAATCCCTAATAAAAATGGTATGGGACAGCAGTGGAGGTGGCAGTAAGCCCCACCAGCCACCCACTTCTGCCCTGTGAAGAAACCTTGATGCATGAAAGGAATCCACAGTGGGTTGAATATGGTGATCATACTTTTTTGTGTGTGTTAAATATGGTTTGGGAAGTCCTAGAGTTATTCACTTTTTTTTCACTTTCATGGGAGTCCTGTGCCCCTAACCCTAGTGAATGTGGAGGGATGACTGTACTGTGCTTCCATCTGTGCCCAACCTTTACATTTGTAAATAAACAAAAACACTCTAACATGCTAAAATCCCACAGTGATTTTCTTCCAAAAGACTCTAATCCAGGTAAGCACTCCAGTAAATGTTACTCAGATAAGCTGAATGAGTGTCATAATATATTAAATGCTTGTTTATTATGTTAAATGCTTGTTCATTTGTGATGTTTGTCTGTTTTCAATCCAAACTGGACTCCCAAGGCAAATTACAATTTAAACACTTTAATGTCAGAACTTTTTTCAAAAATTATAATAAACAGATCAAAGTTTTCTTCAGCTTTTCATTTGGCTTCATTATGAGCTGTGTTTAGATAAGCATGTTCTTTGAGCAGTTTAGAAATATAATCAATAAAAGAGCAAATTTTTCAAAAAAACTGAGCAGATTCTTATCAAATGAAAGCAGGATACTTGTAAAAGTATCCCCAGTTGAAAATCATCAATTTAAAATAATTTCTGTTCATGCACAGAAAAATAAAATAGAGAAAGTACAGCTGACTGCAAATCACTGGCACTTATGTAGAAGACTGGGGTGCAGTGCAGGCCTCCCTCCACCCACACAATTAGCATCTTGTATGGTAGAAAGTAGCATCATGCTAGCTGGCCCTTGACTCCTCTCTTGCATCCCCATTGTTTGGCTCCACTGCACTCCATGACTTGGAGATTACAGGTCTGAAGTAGGAAGCTGCCTTCTTCCTGCTCCCCTTTGTGCATTTTCTAACGGTGTGCGAACTGGTTTTGGTATTGTCCCAAAGACATGCTCAATTTGCCATGTTCAAAATCAAACACTGTTTCCTAAAACTGGTTTTAAAAGTTTAGCCATGCCAGCCAGTCTAATCAGCCATGCCAGAAGGGCAGTCCAGCAGATTGTTACCACACTCTATACCCCCACTCTGTGGGATGTGATATGTTCATAACTGAACATATCTATGGCTGGAAAACATGTTTGAAAGTATGCTGGCTGGAAACATGTTGCCAGGTCAGGATGAACTCAGACATGGTCACATCATAAATTCAGAGGGGATTAGGCAGGAAATCCCAATGCTAATGAGATTGTGATAATCCTTTCAAGACCTCAGGTATGTGCACACCTGAATACAATGGAAGGTGAAACTGCCCATGTGAAGCAATCAGAGACCATCCTATGATGTCACCCCATGGAAATCTTTCCTAGACCCCCTGCCCAATCAGACATTAAGAGATTGTCATGACTCTCATCAATGTTTTGTCACCTAGAGTTAAGGCAATCAGCCCATTCCTGACTCGTGATAAATCAATTACCTTTTGTCTATGCACCCTCCTTCAGGGTAGCAAACTGTGTATTAAAAAACCCCAGCTTTAGCCCCAGGAAATTCTAGTACATTGGACACATAATGCTGCACGTGATACCCCAGATTCCTGTTCCTCAGATGCTGTCTGAGCCACTCCGCTTCAACCCTTTGCTTCAGGACTAGTAACTACCATCCCTTTCACCCAAACTCTTTCAATCCAACCTTTCTTGCCTCACTTTCCAATAGCCTTGTATGGTTCTTAAGAGTGTCTGACTTCTGGAATGCTTGTTAATTCCAAATAAAATAGTCTGCTTAACTTTTAACTGGAGTCATCTCTACAGTTAGTACAGATATACATGAGGGGAAACGTTGTGCCATTACCCTCCCCTCACTGACCTCTTTTGAGCTATAATTCTTCAAATTCTAAAGAGATGCTGGCACTGTGATTGGCTTCCAAGTCTCCTACTTCTTAACAAGATCCATACCATGCAACTGGTGGAATGGGCTGTAGTCCACGAAGGCTTATGCTAGAACATAGCTGATAGGTCTGCTCTGATTGCTACAGAGTGGCTACTCTGACTGAGCACATCAAAATTTTACCAACCATTGGTGCTAATGAGAGCTTCTGCCTTCATATCTTTCCTAATTAAGGTGTTCAGTATTATCAACATTTTTCACTATCCGTGGCAAGTCCCAGAACATATCTTCTGCAGTTATGGGGGATCTATTTTGTTAGTAAAAGAGCAGAGGGGTTACAACAAATGAAGCCCCAGATCTGAGATGTTAATCAGATATTGCCCTTTGTTGTGGAAGCTTTGTAACTGAAAGGGGCTTTTAAAATAGTATTTATTTTATTCTCTAACAATTTTGTGAGAGAATTTTGTTCTTACCAGTTTCTTTCATATTCCATATCGGGCTTTTGGTCTATATGTTGATAACAGTAGTCAAGATGACTTGGCTGTGTGACAAGATAATAAGTCTGCAGTGTTTTATAATGGATAAATCTGATATGGACAAAAACTGTGACTCTCGTTTCAGTCTTATGAATCTTTTAACATTAACATTAACTAAGAAAAGAATCCATTAATAATGTATAGGGTGGAATTACAATTATTTCAAAGATCATGGAGAGTTGTTATAGATAGATAGATATGTTAAATATAAAGGAGCTCAAATAAGAGTCAAACTGCAAAAAAGTGAAAATACAGATTTAAAGGGAATTAAAATTCAATGCCAACTAGTATTAGGCAGACCTCTTGCTAACCTCCTAACAGTTCTTCTGTTAACAATCATATTTTTGGGGCGCACTCACCTTTTGGCTAGCTTTATGCTGAGAGAAGATATTAGAGTCTCTGTATGTCAACTTCTGACCAGAGAAGTCCTTGAAGTTGTACATGTTGCTCTGGTGAAACTGAGAATGTTCCTACTTCTGGCTCAAATGTAGCGCATGCAACAAAGGAGTTCTATTGATCTTAGTCCCTGGATCACAGTTTTTGGAAAAAACAAAAGATTTTGTATTATCCTGTTTGGAATTTAAAAGGAGCTTTTCATATCCCAGAAGGGGGCAGCAAAGTATCAGCTCCTGCTGCCAAAAGATGAGCCAAGAATTATATTGCTTCCTTGATGGAGAAACTGTGGCTAAATTTAATGGCCTCTTTGCTTTAAAAATGAAATCTTTATATAAAACTGGGAAGCTGTGTCCAAATGAGGGGTAAAGCATAGGCAGGGCTCTTGTATGGTGGAACCAGCACAACTGAATTTTTCAAAAGCCCCCTCAAAAGCCTCAACCAGCTCCAGCAGATCACTCGGTCATACACTCCAACTGCCCTGATTTGGTAGTACAATCCCAATTAATCCTTTCTCATCCCACTTTTTTTGAGAGGTGTTTAAAATGCCCCACTTTCTTTCTCTTCCTCCCACTTTTATCCTTGCCAGCAGCTTACTTCAATTGATCTGTGAAATCTTGGCAGGTATGTTGGGCAAAAAGGAATAAGAGGGGCAGGGGAGATAATGGAATAACAGAGAGAGAAAGGTGGAAGAATAGCTCTACTCACCAATGCCATGGCCCACTAACCCCCAACAGATTACCTCTGAGATACTGAGGCTCTTAATAGGAAATCAATCCCTGTTTTAGAATCTTATATCTTTATCATACTACACTGTTATATATAAGCACCATAGCAACACCCTATGGAATCCTGGGGTTTGCAGGGTAGGGAGGGGAATTTAGAATTCTCAGCCAGAGAGCGCTTGGGCCTTGCTAAATGACAAACTTCAGAATTCCACAGGATGTTGCCATGGCAGTTAAATTGGAATATAATGCTATGACAATGTAATATGATAATGACCTAACACGCCAATACATAAACAAGTCCCAAACAAAACAGCAGAAAGCAATGGTCATTAAGGTCACCTAAACTGAGGCCCTTTCCACATCTTACCTTTTTGTGGCGCTGGGGTGTGGGGATTGTGCAAGCAGCCTCTGCCAAGAGGCTCTCGTGTCCCCGCTGCTTCAGCTCTGCACGAGCCGCCTGCTCCTGAGCAGGCAGCACGAGAGCCCTGCCTCTTCCTTCTGTAGTGCAGCCTGGGAGTTTCCCAGGCTGCGTTGGGGCAGGAAGCCTGACCTCATGGCTCCAGAGCCTCCGCACACATGGCATGCGTGCGGGGCCCTAGAACAATGTGCAATTGCGTACCATTTTTGGCTGAAAGCCAAAGATGAAAAAGGGTGCGAGTGGCACTTGCCTGACCCTGGAGCATTGCGCGATTGTGAGTGCGTCATGCAGATCGCTCCTCACAATTACACGATGCTCCAGGCGCCCTTTCACATGGCAAATGTCATGTGAAAAGGCCTGAATGTGTGGGTGGGTGGGTGGTATTATCACTGCATGTGCCTGTTCTGTCTACAGAAAGCTATTTCTATAGTATTGGAAGGCCTTATCATGTTTCCAGTCGAGAACAGTAAACATGCTCAATGTGCTTCAAAAACCTGAACAAGTTTACCTTCAACAATATGAATATGTTCAGAAGTTCTAGAACCTTGCTTAGATTAATTACTCTGGAAGATGATGAGGATTCTCCATTACCTGCCTCAAGCATCGTCAACTGGTTTCATAATTGCCACCTGACCCTAACCTAAAAGGCTCTGTTAGCCAGGGAAGTTGCCCTTTTTCATAGAATCATAGAAATGTAGAGTTGGAAGAGACCACACAGACCATCCAGTCCAACCCCCTGCCATGCAGGAACACCCTCAAAGCACTCCCGACAGATGGCCATCCAGCCTCTGCTTAAAAACCCCAAAGAAGGAGATTCCACTATACTCCGAGGCAGCATATTCCACTGCCGGACAGCCCTGACCATCAGGAAGTTCTTCCTGAGGTTCAGGTGGAATCTCTTTTCCTGTAATTTCAATCCATCGCTCCTTGTCCTGGTCTCTAGAGCAGCAGAAAACAAGCCCTCTCCCTCCTCTACATGGCATCCCTTCAGATATTTAAACATGGCTATTATGTCCCCTCTTAACCTTCTCTTCTGCAGACTAAACATACCCAGCTCTCTAAGTCTATCCTCGTAACCCCTTTCAATATAAAAGTTTTGGAATGAGATATCTGAATGATGTAAGTTGGTTTAAAGCTGGGAAAATGCAAGACTACAGGTTTATATTAAGTTCTGTCACTGGAAATAATTTTTTCATAGCGCACTTGGGGCTAGTTGTTTTCTCTGAGAAAGAAGCCCAGCTGTGTTTCCATGGCTTCAAACATATCAAAGAAATAGCTTTCAATCTATTTATAAAGAGGATACTACCCCAAGGGAATAATTCTTTCTCGCACGGGGCTTCACTACTAAATTATTTTGCAACTTCCTAGGTCCTATACAGGGAGGAAGGTGGGATATAAATAAAAACATAACTGAATAAGCAACCCATGTGTGGCTTCTGCTACAAGCCCAAATATATTTCAGACTAAATCAGTATCTTGCTAGATGGTTTTTTTTGTTGTTAATATTGCAGGCTAAAACAGATTTGATTGAGTGATAGTGGCTTGAATTAGGACACCTAGTGAGGATATGGGCTGTAGTAGGATTTGATCTCCAGCTTGGATTTTAACGTGTATTCTTTAGAGCTAAATAGTCTGTCCACCAAAATGGAATGAGTCACAAGGCAGAATGAGAGCCATTCAGTTGAAATATATATTGCTTACATTTCCCTTCAACAGTGGCTGCAGTTCCTGGGGACTATAATCTGACAGATCTGAAGCAGGGCCAGTTGGAGAAGGTGGAACTCCAGTCTGGTGATTCCTGATTGTCAGGTTGATGTTTAGACAGGATAGGCATTAACAGAACTGCTGCCAATTATCTGAATGACCCTCACAAAGTAATCAAGCAGTGTGTGCAGGAGACTATTCTCACTCACTGGACTTATCTGGCATGTGAGAGTCCCTGAGGCTGGGAAGCAGGGCTTCGCCTCCCTCTTTCCTTCTCCTCAGGTGTGGAATGTGCCACTGTGCCCTGTACCTTCTGAAACTGGGAACTGAGCTCGGAAAGTTACTTATAAGGAAGATTAACAGAATGACATGCCTGAAGCCATCCGTAAATGAGCAGTGGTAGGTTGATGCTCATACCCCTGACATAGTTCTCTAATAATCTTTTTGCTAAATGTTATCAGGCTTTTTGGGAAACTAGTAATATAATATAGTAAAACAAGAAAGGTGCCTGAAGAATTGTGTTTGTTTTGGTATTCATTATTGTGTGATTTTGTTTGCTGGCATTGCTTACACTTTTTTAAAAGCTTCTATTTTGTGAAAACAACAGCCTTTTTAGCCTATAGGACTAGAACATATACATTCGTCCTAGCAGTATCTTGTTGTTCTTGTTGTGTGCCTTCAAGTCATTTTTGATGTATGGTGACCCTAAGGTGCACCTATCACAAGGATTTCTTGGCATTCTTGGATTTATTCAGGCGTTTCCCGTTGTCTTTCTCTGAAGCTGATGTGAGCTGCCCCAGCTCACCAGGCATTTTGATGGCCTAGTGAAGATTTGAACCCTGATTCCCAGAGCTGTAGTCCAACACACAATCCATCACACCATACTGGGTCTCAGCAATATCTAACTGATCTTTATCATTCCACTTGCTATATGCTTTATTTCGGCTCTCTAGGTATCCTTATCATTTCTGTAGAACAAATAAACCATTGCTTTATGGGAAAGATTTTCTAGAAATTCGAGTGAGGGGTCAATTTGCAGTGGCCTTGAGATTCTCTCTTGCTTGAAGCTTGCATGCAATGTGCTTGCCAAATTGAACACTGGGGAGGATTCCTGTACCTTTAAAGGCTGTGTAGAAGTGGGAATATTAGCAGCTGTCACTTGTTACCTGATTGGGTTGCAAGCAACACCTGCTGACATTCCCTTTTCAACACAACCTTTAAAGGCACAGGAGCCATCTCCTGTTTTCACTCTGGCAATCCTAGTTACTTATATAGGCTAGGGAGATTAAAGAACTTTTTAAAAATTCAGTGCATGCATTTCTTCAAACCTACATAACCTGTGACTAGCCGTTTTTCAGCCTCTCTTCCACTCATTCAGTTTCTGGAAAGAAGGATCATGACCCTTGCCTTTTATGTAGCAGACCTCACTCCTATACTCCACTTGCTCCCCCAGCAACAACCTTCCCACTGGATATATGTGCAGTGGGAATCCAACCACATTTCCTGGTCATCTGTACAGGGATTACATGCATGCAGGTGTATGTCTCAAGTATCTTCTCTCACCTTTGGCTTAACAAACACAGGTTGATGACTCTACCAGATAGCAAGTTCTCATTTCCCTTCAACCTCAAAGACATGCAGGAGAAAGTAAAAATAATCAGGAGAAAGGGAGTACAGAACTGTAGGATAAGAATATGAATTCTCTTGCACGTGCTAAACTGAATGGCTATTCCCAGGAAATAGGCTTACTGTGTATTTGCTGTTTCTTCTTCGCTAGATGGCTAATTAGTACTAAAAATACTGGCTAATTATGAGACTTTGTTAAATGCTAGAGCAGTGATGAAGATATGTGTCCTTCCAGATGTTGTCGGAGTGCAACAACCATCAGCCTTAGCCATCATTGTAAGTGGTAAGGAATGGGGACAGGTTTTGGAGTCTTCATGGCCATATTTTCCACATCATTTTCTGAAGAGCAAGTATAAGAGCTATTGGCCTGAAGGTCACCTTATGTCTTCAGGGACATTGTTATGATTCCCTGAAAGTTTCCTGCAATGAGAAGCTTCTAAAGACCCAGGATCCAGATGTCACCTCAGCTCCTGAGTTCGAAGAGGAGGTTGAACCTGCTCCCAGTACACAAGAATGGTAATGCCTAAAGGCACAAGCTCAGTTAGGGCTGCCCAGTCAAAGTGCTCAGCTGCAAGGAAGTCCTCCTCGGGGTACCCCGATATTGACTGTGGGTGGGATCCAGAAGTTCAGCAATACATACTTCAAACTTGGGGCAGTAAAACCATGCTAATTCTAAATTCTTCTTTGTTAACCTTTCCATCTTGAAACCTTGCTGTGATTGATCTTCCAGGGCCTGTCTTTGGAGTGGTGTTTGACTTTGCCTCCAAGAATCTCCCTGATTGGTTGGTTTGTTTAGAAATTTGAGGGATTAGACTCTGGGCTGTTGCTTGGCTTTGGGTCTTCCTCAACTAGTTCATGTTATTCTCTGTTAAGACTCTGTTTGTTTGACCTTAGTACTGCTTTGAATCTGTTTCCCCCTCTCTGTCTTGTCTACTTGTGATTTCCCTGAGCTCCAGATCTGACAGACCTGAGCTCCGAAGAACATTGCCTGTGTGATTACTTCTGGGGAAAGGGGATAGAACCTGTTGTAAATAGAGAAATCTGCTGTCTAGTCTTGGACAGGGTGTTAATCTCCAACAACGCCTCAGAGGAATAAAAAATACAATACCACCACAAATGAAAATCTTTATTTTTCTCTTAGTTAACAAAGCCTTGGCAAAAATCTTAACATAGATATCAGGTAGCTAGATAACTTATCAGTACTCACTCTGAATGTTTCTGGGGAGTTCTCAGTGTTGCCAAATCTATCATCTTACTATTTACTAAAAGACCTAACTTTAATAGATCAGTTTTTGGTAGTAACAGGAATGATGATATTATAAGTTAACATTATAAGTTATTCTCACTTATTGATTCTGAACAAATCAATTCCATTTCAAATCCAAGTTACTGTCAAAATGATACTCCATCCAGCAACTATGTCATTGCTTTTCTCTGCGAAACAACTGCAGGTAAAATTAACTGACTTTCTCTTAAAAAATTAATTGATTTATTATCTTTTCAGCCCACCCAACAACAAATTCTTTGGCTATTTCTATAATCCCTTACTTTTATGAACTCAGTTGTTCAACCAGTGCTTTCTCCTCTGTGTGTTTTAATGGATCTTGAACCTGAGTCATTAAAGCCTTATTCATAGTCTATAAGTTTTCTCTGCAATCACAATCTATGTTCAATTAGTAACAATTAAGGGATACAATACTCACAAAAATATGACCATTCTCCTCAAATGACTCATTTGGTAATTCTACAGAATACCCTTCCCACACTTTCATTAAGATTGAGGCAGGGAACCTTACAATTAAATAGACCACTCTCGTAGGCAGTATTTGTCAAGAAAACAGTAAACGAGATACAGTAGACCAAAGACACCCTTCATATCTTTTTTTTTTAAATGTTAATTACAAGAACATGGATTCATCCTAATCATAGAATCATAGAAATGTAGAGTTGGAAGAGACCACACGGGCCATCCAGTCCAACCCCCTGCCATGCAGGAACACCTTCAAAGCATTCCCAACTGATGGCCATCTAGCCTCTGCTTAAAAACCCCCAAGGAAGGAGACTCCACGACACTCCAAGGCAGCATATTCCACTGCCGGACAGCCCTGACTGTCAGGAAGTTCTTCCTGAGGTTCAGGTGGAATCTCCCTTCCTGCAGCTTGAATCCATTGCTCCTTGTCCTGGTCTCTGGAGCAGCAGAAAACAAGCCCTCTCCTTCCTCTACATGGCATCCCTTCAAATATTTAAACATAGCTATCATGTCCCCTCTTAACCTTCCCTTCTGCAGACTAAACATACCCAGCTCTCAGGTCTATCCTCATAGGGCATGACTTCCAGGCCCCTCACCACTTTGGTTGCCCTCCTCTGGACTTGCTCCAGCTTGACCATGTCCTTCTTGAATTGGGGTGCCCAGAACTGGACACAGTATTCAAGATGAGGTCTAACCAAAACAGAGTAGAGTGGTACCAGTACCTCCCTCGATCTAGACACCATACTCCTGTTGATGCTGTGGATCAATATATTTGTATTTTTTTAAAATGTTGCACAAAAGATCACAGTTTCCAGAAAAACTAACCTTTACTTTAGAGTTCTTTGCATGGAATAAAACAGTCTGTTGACAAGTAAATTTCAGTTGCCCATAACCACTAATCATGCATCAAGACACCAATGCTTAGAATCAATATAACCAAATAAACCTAAAATAATTGGCTGTTTTATGCCACATTATAATGAATATCTACAATGAGAGCCAGTGTGGTATAGTGATTTGAGCATTGGACTATGACCCTGGAGGCCAGGGTTTGGTTCCCCGCTCAGCCATGGAAACACACTGGATGACTTTGGGTGTGCCACACACACACACACAGCCTTAGGGTCACCATAAATCAGAAACAACTTGAAGACACATGATGGCAACAACATCAACGAACCATAGCCTTTTCTCAGCAGCTGACTGGGCAATGCCCTATGGTGTTTTTAGACAGTTCCCTTGGGCTGCTATAGGTTAAACGGTTTGCTGAGTCATGCTCCTTAAAATTCACCATGGACATTGTTACTACTCTTGATGTAGATGCTCCAGCAGGTAAAATGAGTTGTTCAGTTCCATGCCATTGAAATAAATTACCCAAACAGTACACAACAAAGGAAGCTGTTCAGCAGGGTTACCTGTATTGGTATACGGCAGCCACAAACAGCAGCACTGGAACAAAATAAAGCACAGAAATGAAATGACTTTCCAGTGACTTCAGAAAACCAGATGGTTTATATGAAAGAAGATCTATACCTTAACTTTTATTCAAGAGGAGATCCAGGTGTGCATTATAATGAATTAATCACTGAGCACACACAAACAAGTGTGGCTTGGAATACTCGTGAGGGATATTGTTCACAGCTATGTTGATTGATATTTACTGGGCCAATGAACAATTCAGCACTGACAATATATAGATAGCAAGTGAAGCATGCAAGGCACAATCTTTGCAAAACACAGATGCTTTCCAAACAAAACAGTAGCCTGGATCTATATTCTAAGAAAGGATTGTGTGCAACATATCTACCTTTTTGGCATCTTCTGGATTTATTGCAGCAACTGGCACTTAACAAGGGATCATCTGCCAGGTGGGATAGCACAAAATGTTCAAGGAAGCAAGTCAAGTTTCTTCTTGTTTGGAAGCATCCAAATAATATTGGAAAGCCTACAGAAGCATGATTAGAATAACTCTTTGCACTGAAGACAAGAAGTCGTTGATCTAAATAAATATTACTTTAAATACTGGAGTGGGAAAAGCAATCAGAGTGGAAACAACTGGAATTATTGTAAATTTTTTACCTTTTGAAATATGTTGCTTTGATAACATGAAAATATAACCTTCATTAATAATAGGATTTGATCTCTGGCATTTCTACATGAATAGAACAGTATCAGTATATAATTTTTTAATGCAGCCTTTGATAATAATTTTTTAAAAAATGAAATCTTAAGATAAGTTTTGACAAGTATAAATATATGCTTTAAGCCAAACAGATCCTCATTTACATCTTGTCAAATGTCCTTGCTAGCTGCTGTTCATTCAGTAAAATTATGAAGTTGTTTTAGACCCAAATTTGGCCCTTCAGCAAATAGTCCAACTTGACTCAAATCTATTTGAAAGTCATTTAATTTGGGTCCAAAACCAGAGTTGAGAAACTGCATGCCTCTAATTGGCCATAATGCAAAAATTCAAATTTGGCTATAGTTTTTTGTTTGTTTTTGAGAACTGGATAAAGTTTGTAGGCATAGAACACCTTCAGCCAAATAGGTACTCCTATGTAATAAATGACTAATACTTCTGAACAAATATTTTAATGTTAGAAACACTACCTTTCTGTAACTGTTGCCTTTATCAATGATTGTATGTGACTGAAACTTTTTAATTTTTTTTTAAGTCTTACAACTTTAGTAGAAATAAGTGGCTTACAGATTGTAGTCTGGTTTTAATAATGAGATTACCTACTTTATCAACCCTTCAAATGGTACCTACAGTCTATCTAGCTAAAGAGATTCATTATTTATAACCCCTTATCTTCAGTAAAGGTTGGCATAAATCCTATTTGATAAAAACCTTTATCATTTCCTCCCAATGTGTTCTCATCAGGTTTGGTTCAATACCTTTAAATTGTTGCCCTTATGATTCATTTCTGACATTAGTCAATACTTAAGGTATGAGAAGAACACACCAGTGCTGGGAGTGGGAACCTTATCATCATATGAATGATTTAGATTCTGGCTGGAAACTGGAGAATGCCAAAAATGTGTTTGGAAGAGGAATGGCTTAGTTTAGGAGACTGGTGCTAGGATAAAATGTAAAAAGCTTTGAAACTGGACCAGGTGGGAAGTGGCTGGATTTATCTTTCATAATGATTTGTGTGGACTAATACAGAACAAGCATTAATTCTAGCAAATGTGGTCAACAACTGTTTCCATCCTTGCGTGCTGCACCTTTTGGCTCCAGGATTCAAAATGCAGAAATAGCCAGCATGAATGTATGTATTAGCCTGAGGTAAGGATATCTGATCTTTTGACTGTGTTGCAAGGATTCTTCAAAATATAATGTAATGTAATGTAGCGTAATATAATGTAATCAAATTTGAGTAATGGCTTCTAATACCTAAATCCAATCATTAGCCTCAACTATTATTTGTTTTTATTTTTATTATAATATTTCTATCCTGCCCTCTATCATGAGATCTAAGGCCCTTTTCGCACAGCATTTCCGAAGCGATAGGGCCCCTTGAGCGTCGTGTAAATGTGAGGAGTGGTCCACACAATGCACTCACATTTGCCCAACGCTCAAGGGCCTGACATGGACCGTGCACACATTCTTTCATTTTCGGCTTGAAGCCAAAAATGCTGCACAGTCGTGCATCGCTCCAGGACCTTGTGCGCACTTACTTTGTGTGCAGAGCCTCGGGAGCTGGGCTGGTCGCGCTTCCTCTCCAGTGCAGGCTGGGAAAAGTCCCAGGCTGCACTGCGAAAGGAAGAGGCAGGTCGCCTGCGCGCCCAGGAAGCAGCTGTGGAACCGAAGCAGCAGGGGCATGAGAACCTTCCTCCAAAGGCTTCTCGCATGAGCCCCTCAGCCCAGCACCACGAAAGGGTAAGGAGCGAAAAGGTGTGTAGCACATAATTAAAACAATGTATACAACTTAATACAATCCAGATAAAAAGAATAAAATTGTTTCAATAGAGTAGAGGTAAATTAAATAGATAATCAATTTTTAAAAATAGAAGAGCTAAAAGAGTTAAAATGATGTACATGAGCATTACGAGAGAGAGAGAGAGATTAATCCCCCAAAATCTTTTACAAAAAGCCATGTTTTAACTAGGTGCCCTTGTGGTCCCTTCCAACTTTAAGACTCTGTAAACCAATGTTGGCACCAATCAGGCCTCCGCAGGGAAGGTATTGTGTAAATGGGGTTCCAAAGCGGAGAAGGGCTCTTCCATGTTCACATAAAATGTTATCACTCACACTAGGGGGACATAGAAGAAGAGAAGATCTCAGTTCTTGAGATGGTATATACAGAAAAAGGTTCTCCTTCAAATATTTAGGTCCAAGGCCTTACAGGGCTTTGAGTATCATCTACAGCATCTTAAATTCAGTCCAGAAGTGAATTGGCAGCCAGGGCAACTCCTTTAAAGGTGGTGTTATATGTTGTCTATATGATAATCCAGTCAACAACTTTACTGCTGCACTTTACGTTAGCTGTAGCCTGTGAGTCATCTTCAAGGGCAGCCTCATGTAGTCTACTTCAAAAGTTACCAGTGCATGGAGTACCGTTACTAAGGGCCTTTCTGCACTCCACTTTTATAGTGCTATTATTCCATTTTCAATATCCTGTGGAATCCTGGGGTTTGCAGTTTAGGGAGGGGCCTTTAGAATTCCCAGCCAGAGAGCTCTTTGGCCTCAGTAAACTACAAACCCCAGAATTCCACAGGATTTTGTAAGTGGAATAATAGCACAAAAACAGTGTAGTGCGGAAATGGCCTAAGTTATCCCTGTCCAGGAAAGACTGTAGCAGGTGCACCAGCTACAGCTGGCACCAAGTACTTCAAGCCACAGAGTCCACTTGGGCCTTCAATGGCAGAGATGAATCTACGGGTACTCCCAAGTTACATACTTGCTCCTTTAGCGGGAGTGCAACCCCATCCAGGGTAGCTTGCTTACCCTGTTCCCAGACTTGAGAACCACCAATCCACAGATTGGATTAAATTAGACCCATTCAATCAAGTACTGAATGGTAAATCAACAGTTACCTACATCTTGTTGATTGAACAAGCCTCCTTTAAGTGGGACTAGTAATTGAATTAAGCCCTACATGTCCTCCTTTAATACTTGACTTAAGATGATATAGCTGGTTATCGTAAAGGATAAATATCCAGAAACTAGTTGGTGTGTCTCTGTGTAAGTAACAAGCATACTCATTCTTTGTCGCTGCCAGATAGACATTTGAGATATTTTCACACAAAGTATTTAGTGTTCTAATACCATGCTAATGTTTACCTATAATGACATGGATGTTGGAGGGGACAGTCAGCATAATGATATCCACTTGTAATCTTCCTGTGCTTTTACTGCCCAGTGCTACTTCCATCATTTACATTCTCACCCTCAGAATGTCTGTCTCCACAGGCATAGATAGGAAAATAGTTACTGGTTTTTGAACCCATTACTGGTTTACTAACAGTAATATCTGAAAATAATATTTGAGATATATGTGTAACTGATTTTAATTAATCAGTTAAACATCAGGTATAAGTGGCCTGTACACATCTCAAAACAGCAATCCTAACAGTCCTAGGCCCTTTCTGCAGGACATCATTGTCCCGCACTGGAGATGAGAGTAGGATGGGACCTGGATGCCGGTTATGCATGATGTCGTCCGGGTCCCCAGCCAGCACAATCACACAGCAAAACCCTTCAATGACCGGTGATCATGCCACCATCCTGCCATGCAACTGCACATATCTTAGGTGTGGAGGTCCTTAAAGCACAATGGCTGCACTTCCTGCCCCAGTGCAGCCTGGGACAGTACCTGGCTGCGCTGTGGAAGGAAAAGGCAGCACCACTGTGCTTCCTCCATTCACTGAGGCAGCTGGTATGGAGGGGAGTGCTCCTGTCACACTGCTCTCCCAGCAGAGATAATGCTGGGACCTGCATCAGTTGTCTCCGGAATAAAGTAAGCTGTGGAAAAGGCCCTGAATAGCAGCATTATCTGCATATAGCAGCATTGAGAGTTCTGTTTAATCCTGACAGAAAAGAACTCATGTTTTGCTGATGATGTATGTCATTTACATGCAAGTTAAATAGGAGATGAACCAGAAGGAAATATTATCAAACCTCTCCAAGAACTTGCAGTGTCACTGAGTTCCCCTCCTTTCCTCTATAGACTTGAACTCTGCTTGGGGAATGCAAGATCATGATTGCCCTAAAACCAGTAATTCATTAAAAAAAAGTGGAAACAGTAAGATAGTATAAGGACAGGAGGAAAGACATTTCTTAAAAGCCTAACATCAAATGCCTATTAAACTTTTCCTAGTACTAAAGGGCAAATTAAGGTAAGGAAAGAGTTTGATGTATGGAATGCCACTGTTAAGAAGGCCCTTTTCTCAGGAACCAATTTCTAATTTCTGGTGGCAATGGTTCTTATTGAAAGTCAAGTGCATTTGGGAACCATCAGTGGTCTTCAAAAGAGTGATGGTATGCCATGATTTGTGTACCCCTCACTGAGCCCCACAGCTCAAATTGCCATATATTGCCAAAAAAATTGCCATAGCGCCCAGGGTGCACAAAAGAGGGCTTCTCTAGAGATTCAAGTCCCTGAACATACATGTTCCTGAGGCAATTTCCTGAGCACAGAGTTGCAAGCATGTTTGATGATATGTGACCTGAACCATGATTTTGTGTGACCCCTCACTGAGCCCCACAGCTCAAATTGCCATATTTGCCAAAAAAATTGCCATAGCGCCCAGGGTGCAACAGAAAGTGGGCTTCTCTAGGCAGATTTGAAGTCCCTGAACATACATGTTCCTGAAGGAATTTCCTGAGCACAGAGTCTGCAAGCATGTTTGATGATATGTGACCTGAACAAGTGTGGGAGCATGGTCTTTTAGGCACCCTACAGATCCTAAAGTGCCTAGCCTTGTGTAAAGCTTCAAGTGAAAATAGTGTGTTTGGCCCTTCCAATGAATATTTATGTTTCATGGAATGAATACATTGAACTTACAATTAAAATTTTGCATTCTGTTAAGACACTTTCACTGAAGTCTTCCCAAATGATCTCCATCTGTTAACTTTTAAAAAAGCAGATTTGAACATGTTAAGCTTAGGATGCAAATGTGCTCTGGAGGTCCCCCGTGCGAGGTTTAGGTTGTTTTTTTTTCTTTTTTAATGTGAATGCAAAATCACATGGTTTTAATTCAAAAATGTAATTTATCCAAATTCTGAGTATGTGATTCTGCAGGGCATTTTTAAAGAATTTTTTTTACTGGGTGTCCATTCTTCCATTCAAAACATTAATGAATAGAAACATCTCCACTTTGTACAATCTTGACCTTTGAATAGTTTTGGAAAAACTTTTTTTACAAAAAAAAAAAAAAGAGGGAGTGAATATACATTTACAGAGCTGTAAATATACATTTTCACACATTACATAACAAATAAATAAATAAGTATCTAGAGTAAAAAGAAGAAGAAAAACTTAAGTCTCATCCAAGCTTACATAAAAATGGATTAAAAACACGACTCATACGAGATTGCACGGGGGGTGGGGAGAACTAGAATTATTATGCAGTGTGCTTCTGTGTTCAACCATTAGCATTCAGGATCACTGAAATTTCATTCCTCTGGCCAGTGTCTCAATAGCTTCTAATCTGAATTCATTCTCTTATTCATTGATTAAATTGTACGTGTCCATTTTTTCTCCCTTGGGTATTTAAAGACCAAGACTGGATGTCCATTTGGGTACGCAACTATTGCTTGAAACGGTTGGCAAAAATGCCCCAAAAGTTCTGTATTAATATTATATAAAACATGCTATCAAACTTCCAGAAAAAGATCAAGTGAAATCAGTTCAAAATAATTGAAGCTGCCTCTCCTTAGGACTGGATTGACTTTGTTTCCGAGCCTGACCAAATCATTTGGGCTGATAGTGTCAAAGAGATCTATATCCCTCTGATGGGGCAATACTAGCTGATGTTCTTCAAAATGACAGTTTCCATCTGTGTTTAACCCATGAAGATACAAACAGCCTTTTATACAAGAAGTGCTGAACAGAACTGGAAAGTGCAGCTTTCCCCACTTAGCAAAGTACATGATGAGTGACTCACATGAACCGTTACCACTTTAAAGAAGGCAGGCATAGGAACAATAATTCCAAACTGTGAAACGATAAGGAAGAACATGCAGCCTTTATATCTGTCTGATTTTGCCATTTTAGTCAAAAACTGACAACAAGCCATGTGCTTCTCTTTGGCTACCTTATGTGGGGAGAAGTGTTAGAGACAGCTGAATGTTAGCTTCACTTTCCTCACATTTCAGCTTTTAACTTTCACATTGTTCCAAATTTATGAGGACATTTGCAAATTTTGCCATATTCTTATTAACAGAATTCATAGCCAGGATGGAGTGGACCGTTTCTGTCCTTACCAGCCATGCAGCAGTTGTCACAAAGAGAGAGCAACCACCTTACTCAGCATCACAACTCAAAGCCAAAGACCGAAGCCCTCTGAGCAAATCATTCTGTTTTGAGAGATCCCATATTCAGTTGGTTTTGATCTAGTATTCCTTCTGATGAATTTACAAAGAAATGTACAAATCTTGGAAACTTTTTACTTAAAGATGAAATGAAATTTTCACCTGTTCATCCAATTGTGATCAGAAAACTGATGCAACTGTGTATACCAAAGTATAGCTACAGAAGAGGGATTATTGGGGTTTTGCTCCTCAAATAAGAATTCTGACCCCATCAAATGTTATTTTCTTCTAGTTCCCAAATTTTTAAAATTGCAAAGAGTGAAGCACTGAAAATTATTCATACCTAGAACTCTTATATTTGCTGTGTTTTTATCCTCTTTGTAACCTTGCCTGCACCCTTTCCTTTGGATGCCTAAACTGTATTCTAAATGCTGAACTGAAATTTTAAGTTACTGCAATGTTAGAAATTTGAGGACTGAAGGATAATTTCTTTAATGTGGCAGATTTTTAATTGGGGCATAACATCCTCTCTTTTCACACACATACACACACACATATACAGTCCAGTAGGTACATTTGGAGGATTTTTGGAAATCTTTCCCAAAAAGTCCAGCATCATAAAATCTGAATGGCACAGGCATGAATAAATTTTGGGCTTTTGCTGTGAGAATAGTTATAAAGAGGTCCAGTGTAAAGCCTGAGATCTTTCCAAGACTGCCTGATACCTGAATATGAGGAAAGAGGAATTATGGGTGCCACAGCTATGCTGCTTCATTAATGAGTCCCGCAGTCATCCCCTAACTTCAATTTAAAAATGTCTTTTCTTGCATATGTCAAGGCTACATTCAGGTAGGCTGCCCAAAGCACAATGCTTTTTTGGAGTGTTTAGTCTCACTGGTCTGTGAGCGAAAATATTTGTGCCAGTCCAGATTTCCTCAGCTTTGTCCAAAGAGGGCTGTCCGGTCTCCCTAAGGAGTTTGCACCTCACTTTTGTGGTTGCAGCTCAAGAGAGTCTAAACAAAGCTGGGTTTTTCTGTGCCTCAGGAAACAGGCTAGCAAAACCCTGTAACTTCCTGAGTTATATGAATGTTTGCACGCTTCCCTTGAACAAAAATAAAAGCTTATTTGTCTTCTAAAGAATGTGTGTGAGAAAGCAGAGCTTCTTAGGGACTAAGAAAAGCAAGATCAGAACCAAGTAGATAAAAATGAAATTTCCCACAAGGACACTGACACAAATAGATGCTTTTACTGTGACAGATTTGCCAAGTACTTATTCACTAACTATGGCTGTGAGGCAGGCCTTTTGCAATGAGAACATATTTTTCAGCTGTATGAAAGAAAGGACCTTCACTTAGAGTAAAGGCCTAATTTCAGTCTCTGGCATCTGCAAGCCAGATTGGGACGGTCTCTTCCTCTCTGAAGGGCCACTGCAGGCAGAAGAGACAATTTTGAACTAGTTCAGGAATGTGGCCCAGGAACTGCATGTGTTCTTTGGAGGTATTTTTGCAATCCTTGACTTCTCCAGACCCCTTGGGCTGCCCCTTTTCTGGAAAAAACAGGAGTGAATTGCCTGTCTTGGAAGCCTTCCACCAGTGAGAGCAATTCACCTTTTAAATAGAGGTCTCCTTCATTGTTTAACATAAGAAATTAAATATCTTTCAACACCTGAAGTGGAAACAAAACAGTAAAATGACCAATGCCTATCAGTATTCCTATGTTTTCAGAAAATTTTAAAACATGGAAACTAGTTTCAGTTTCTTTCTTTCTTTGGTCTGAATATTATGGGGCTCTGGATTTGGGATTTTTCTTTTGACAAATTGGCATGATACACTCTGTTTTATTTGAAAATTTGTCAATTACCTAAGGTATTCATCAGGAATAAGATTCTTCAATTGAAGTAAGGTTATTGCCTAGTTTCTGGTAATGGAACATGATTCTTAGAAATTTTAAAAATAGAGGAAACGGCTATTACATGTTAGTTTGTCCCATAGTTCTTGGTATAACCTGTCACCTACATGACATTTAGTAGAGACTAATCAATTCATCCATTACATCTTAGATCTCTTCATTCCCTCATTCTTAAGACTGTGACCATAAAGACTTCACTGACATCAAGTCAACTTTTTAACGCTCTTCCTTCCCCTCTTTATCTTGCTGTTTGCAACACTGTCTGGTGAAGAGCTCTGAAGAACTCAAGAGCTTGGTAACAATTTTGCAATAATTTTGTGCCTTTTTGTTAGTCTTAATAAATGCACTGGGACAATTCCAACATTAGTACAACTTAGACTAGGGCCCTCACTGCATGAAGATATCATCCTTCCAAAGCAAAATGTTGTTCCCAGTCCAAGATCCGTACTATTGCATGATGCCATTGCTAACCAGCTGCTTTCCCATTCCCATGTATTGCAAATCAGCCTTTTTTCATTACTGGAAAATATCCGGCAATGCCCTCATTTCCTGCCACAATCCCATCAGCTGGGTGAGTTCAGCTTCTCGATAGCACTTGATAGTGCTTCCTGTCGTTGCCAATCCAGGAGTGGATGGGGTGTGGGGGATCCCACGTTATCCCTCCCTCAGCTATCTCATGGCATGGTAAGTTTATAATCTATCACCCCTCTGTGTTTATTTTAAATTTCTCCTTTGAGTTCAATTTTTTTAAAATGCATTTTTAGTGTTATAGTGCAAAAATGCAGTAGTGTACTGGTGTATCATGATGTTATAACATTGCTGCAATGTTATAGAGCTTTTTAAAAGGCCCTAGTAAGCTTTTTAAAAAATGCCCGATCACAAGCTGTGCGGCAGGGAAAAGGCAAGACAAAGGACTCATAAATGATGCTGTAGTGCAGTGGGAACACCAGTGGCAATAACAGTAGTCATCTGCTTAAGTTGAAAGGCTGCAGTAGAGAGATTCAGAACCTGATACCATCACTGAAATGGCAATGTTGGGACTGTAATGGAGCACCGTACTGTTGAGGGATGGTATGGTAAGGGCTGACTGAAATGAGTAACACTGAAATTGGTTTTCATTGACAAGTCTAATTCATTGCAATGGCAAATACTGTTGGATTTTAGCCTATTGGCTGACCATGGTTTATGGAATTTTTCTTAATCTAGTAGATAACTTGTCTATCATGCATATAAATACTTCTTCTTAGCAAAACACTCTTTTCTTGTATTTACCTAACAGATGGTTTCTTCTTTTTTAAAGGCTAGGAATGGTAAAATGTGTCACAAGGAGATATTTTTTCTTTTCCTTACTGATGTTGGCAAGGCAACTCAAGGAAAATGGTTCCTTCTTTTATAAATTAAGAAGTGTTTTAAGACTTTTTTTAAAAAAACAAACAAACAACAGTAATCAGTAAGAATACCTAATACTTCCACAGTAGTGTTTTCCTCGTTCAAAAATAACTGTGGGAAAGTTACACAGATTGTATAAACTCATTTGATAGACATCTGTTATGAAAATGTGAGCCAAGAGTTAGATGGAAAGGAAATTCTATCTAGATTATCATAACTTCTGGGGTCATCCAAGCATAGAAGTAATGATATAGTTAGTATGAGGATAAGAAGGGAAAATATCTTGAGAGAGTATCTAGATGTACTTCTAGAAAAGTTTTTTTTCCCCCTGAGGTGATGAAACATAGTTAGTGTGCCTGTTTTGGATGATGAAGAAATCCAGTGTTGTTTCTGGGTCTGTTTTATAAAATCCAAAATGAACCATGTCTCTTGTCTGATGCATGTTGACTCAGGAAATAAATATGGGTTAGCTTAGTCCTCAGCTGAGGCACAGATCAGCCTGTGCTTTGTGTGATTGCTGAAATCCATTGGGTTCTGGATAGCAAAAGTTCTACAGTATTTTAACAGGCTATTGTCATGAGCGTGTTCATCCTTAGTCTGTATGTGCCTCCCCAAAGGTCCCCCCAACCCCACACCTCCAATTTGGGAAGTCTTTTTTTTTTTTTTTTGGTTCCCCCAAGTGGGCAATAACACCTCCCAAGGCTTTGAGAGGCTGCAACTGGCTATTTCCCCACATTTGAAGGAGCTCATCTGTTAGGTGTCCAGAAACCATCCATTGAGCTTTAGAGGTTGGGTTCCCCCCATCCACACACACACACATACACCACACATACACAATAAGAAGAGGAAATCTGATCACTTTCAATGTTTGAAAGATGTCCTCTACAGACCCAAGAAAAAGTTAAAGGGCAAATACCTGACTATATAATAAAATGACCCACCCCTCTCTCAAAGGCTTGAAAGTGCAATAGTTACAGGCTGAGCACTAATTTGGTTTATAGTTTGGTTTATAGCCCAAAGATTACAGACTTAAGCATATCTGTTTACAGCAAAAAGCCAAATGTATGTGTAAGTAATACCAGCTTACAAACTAGTTCTGGATTTGAAGCCAAAATTAACCACAATTGGCTAGTTTTGGACATGAAGCCATAGAACAAAACATTAAAACAAAGTGATAAGGAGCAAATAGTCTGAATGAGAAAATATTAACAGATGACTATCCTATAACAAAGCAACAAAAAAAAAAACACATTGAAACAAAAGGTTTACTAAAAAGGGTCACTAATATCTGATGGCTGATGCAGTCACCTGCTAGCAGTTTGAGGCAATTTGATGGCGGACAGGCAGAAAACAGTGGATAGTGACCCTCACAAGTGATTGGTCACTGAGTGGCTTCAGAGGAAGGGCCAATAAGATCTCATCTCTGACTGGATGGGAGAAGTTTAGTTCATGTTACAGGGGACCAGTGAAAGCCATCTCTGATTGGATAGATAGAGGCAGAAGTTAGCATAAAAGCCAGCTACTGATACATGAAAGTCAGGCTGTTTACAGCAGCTTCCAACATACACACAGTGCTACCAGTGCTGTTCTTAGCTCACAGACACCCATAGCGTAATGAGAAGAAGGAATATTAGAGAACATAATCACTAATTATCAATGAAATAGGCTATACAGTGCACTCTTTGCTGATGTGACTTCAGCACGCATGAATGTGAGGTCCCATAAAGCCTCAATTCCAATGATCATCGATGAATATGCTGGTATACATATGTTGTGTCCATTGATGATAACGAGACAGAGCATTCACATTTTTTGTTTTATGCTTTATCCTGGAATGGAACCCCGATATATATATATGGGAGAGTGCACTGTAATAATTATCAAATAGATAAATGTCTTCTACACATATAACACATGCTGCAATTTTTGCCGTGCTCATGTGTTTTATCCACAAATGCTTAAGTTCTATTTGAATTAAATATAGTGATGCCTGCTGAAGATTAAGCAGATGATATAAAACATTTCTATCAAATGCTAGTCTGTTCAGATCATGAGAAGTGTTATGGAGGATGGTAGTTCCTTACAAATAAGGGTCCGTGTGTTTCCTCCACTTGTAATTCTGCTGCTCTGATGGTTTTATTGGCATATATATTAATTGACAGATATGTTTAATTGGCATAAAATAGAAATCATAAAATATAAAGCCATGTGGAAGAGGAAGTTTGACTGGAAAAACAGGTCAGAGATGAGATGGCTGAGTCTGACTTAACGGCTCTTTCAGGGAGAACAAAAGGCATCTCCAAGAAGAGCAAGTAACCCCTTGTGGTTTGCATATCCTATGGAAGACAAAGCCATAAACTGGCTACCAATTTAGTCTGACATCCATTTGCTGGAAACTTCAAACAAAGAGCTTTTGCTTGGTTGATAGCGCTGGTTCAGAAAAACAGGAAGATTTCTGACAAATCCATAATTGCATTATCTTCACACCTATGAACCTTTTCCTGATCTCTGATCACACTGTCATCAAAATCTTTTGCCATCCACATGTTAAAAATCATCAACATGTTTCCTCCACACATTATAACCATTAATCCATCCTGTCACCTTTTGTCCACCCTGGAAATCCTTTGTGGTCCAAGCAGACAGTCACACCTCCAGGGCACATCTGGAGGTAAAAAGGGACCCTGATTTTGGGTCCTACACACAGCACCTCCTTGTCATTTTGCTTTTGGTCAGCAGCCCAAGCCCCATCACTATTTCTCTACTTCCATCTGGATGATAAATATCACCTAAAATGTCCCTTTCTATTCCTCTAAATTTTCCTCCCCTTATTTCATATTAGCCTTGTGTGTCCACTCATGAGTGTGTGTGTGCGTGCGTGCGCGCGTGCACATGTATTTCCCTCAATAAAACACATTTAAATTGTACTATAAGTTTTCTGACTGGTCTCTTTATCAGTTCCTCATAAACATAGGTGGAAAGATCCTAAAGTTACCCCTCACCTTTGCAGGTCTCCTAAATTTGAGTTAATTAATTCCCCATTTTTACATTTAATTGCGGGTTCTGATATAGGACCTCACAGGGTGATAATGTAAGATGCATTATTCTTTACAAGTAAATCCTTTATGAAGAAATGTAAAGCAATGATAGGCTATGCGACTAGATACTGAAGAGTTTCTGTTTTTCCCTGAGAGGAGTCCATATATGTTTAACGATGGGCATTTTAATCAAATAACCTAAAGAAATTATTAAACTGTCTGCTCATTCTCCCAAGTAAATTGTGGAATTTTAGATTGCTTAGGTGGAGTGTTGATGCTAAATTTGCCTGCCTCAAATGCACCATCGTTCACAAGTTGGGAGCCCAAACGACTAGAAGCTAATGAGAAGAACCTCCTAACAGACACATATTAGCTGATAAATAGAAAAGAACCCTCAATCCCTCAGTCTAAACACAGAGAACCAAACTTGTTTAGCTATTTGCCATTTGGGGGCAAAAAGTAATTTTGGAACCCCAAAATAATTTTGGAACTTTTAGTAGGTGGGGACAATGAGGAGACACACCCTTCCTAGATCACAGAAGGAGGGCAGTATGGACTCTGGCAATTGACTGGATCCTTCTGTCATTTATTAAAATTCTGTTTTCTGGTTTTCATGTACCCTAGCCCAGTTCATAATTCTGCCTTTTTAAGGAGTTTAAAAGGGCAAATGGATTCTACAGATAGTAAGGAATTATCTAGACAAATGTTGCAAAGCATGCCCCTAACTTCATTTTAGCATTGATGGAAACATCGTATATTTTCAGTTTAAGAGACAATGGCATGATCTCTTCCAGTTGATCTGCAGCGTATAGGTGGGGTAAACCTTCTTGTAGTAGAATGATCATTTTCCTACCACATGTTTATGTAATCAGGCATCTGCACATGCATTCAAATGACCTGATATAATTGGGATCTTTTTGTGATGTGAATGTGGTAGACTGCACACTGAACTTAGACAAAGTGGGAAAAGCTTCAGCATTAAGAAGATACATTTCAATTTTACTACATTTTTTTTAAAAGAAATGAAATCTTGGTTCATGTATTTTTTTTTAAAGCCCTGGAGCAGAAACTTATTCTGTTATGGTTCTTGACATCAGCAGCAAAACAAGAAAAGGCAGAAGGGGGAAATCATAGCATGTCATAAGGAGCAGACAGCATACTATACCATGACAGTTGGTAAATCTCATCCCTCTATTGGGGAACTAAGAGATTTTGGTAATGAGCCTCTCAATCAGCAGAGTATTTTAGTAACTGCACAAAAACGGATGTTGAATAGATTACCAGTCCCACTTCTATCACTCCACCCCAAACACACTTAATCTAGCTCAAAATAAACACAAAAACAGTTTGGTTAAAATATAAAAGAGTTTAATCACAAAATTTTGTGCATAGTCTACACAAGTTCAATTCTTGAAGAAGGTAGGACGATATTAAGCACTTACATACTTGTTGAAAATAATCCCTGTTAGGGGATCTCAGAGCATGCTTTCAGGACAAAAGGCGAAGACAAAAGGAAAGGTGTAAACGGCAAGAGAACCTTTTTAAGAAAAAAGACTGTGCATGTGCTGGAGGAAGAGGTGTTGACCAAAACAAACAGGAAGTTTGCTCTCGGCTATCTCTCTATGCCTACAATAAACATGCAAACTAACTAGCCAGTTAATTAAGCATGCAAAGGTTGCCATTCTCAATACCCCCTAGGGTGGTGGATCTTCTCTGGGTCCAGATTTTAAAGGAGCTATCCAAAGGCCTGAATTTACTTAGAGGATAGAGTTTAGCACTTTAAATGGCTCTTTTAAAGTTCAGACTAAAACCTGGAGCAGATGCATTGACCTACTGGCATGCAAACCATGAGACACTTTGGATGCTAAGTTAAGGGGAATGGCCTGGACTTAGTGAGGCAACTTTGTGGTTTCAAAAGGCAATGAGCAGAGGAGTATCTCAGAGGAGTAAGAGGAAAACAGGACTTCTTGATTTTTAACTTGGGCCATTTTCACACGGGGTTTTTAAAACAGGGCAGAGCGTCCTCCAGGGAGGACATCTGCACCTGGGAGTAGACTGGGTCGGACCTACTTAACATAGATCCGCACCCCAGCCCGCTCTGGGACAACCCCAAGTGGTTGTCCAGCGTGCTTTTGAAAGACCGCTAAAAACAGGTCTTTCAAAAGCATGGAGCGCGCCACTGCAAGCCTTTTCCCTTATGCAGATTTGCAGGCTCGCATTGGTGCGAGCCTGCGATCTGCCGGGGCGGGCTTTAGGCTGGTGAGCTTCAGCAGTTGGTTGAGACCCTCGACCAACCGGAAGCTGCCATTTTCGTCCCCGGAGGAGTGCGGAGCGGCAGCTGTGAGCTGCTCCGGAGCAGCGTGGACCGGACCGGGGAACCCCAAAGTCCGGTGAGTACCGTCACAGGGCAATTCCCTCGCCCCATGCAGAAATGGCCACAGTGTTCACTAAGAGCCCTTTCACTATGATTCTACTTTCACTGCCATGATTGCATTCTATGGAATCTAATGGTCTCTGGCCCTGAATTCTAAAGGCCCTTCTCTAAACCACAAATCTCAGGATTCTATAGGATGTTACCACCAAATCATAGCACTATAAAATGGAATAATAGCCCTATAATTATGTAGTGTGAAACGGCTTTTGGTAAGGGATGTGGTACTTCAGATCACACAAAAGATCAGCAAAATACCCTTGGTTCTTCACTGGGATAGAGGAGGGAAGAAACACTGAATTTATAGTGCACAATCCTATTTACTTCCACTGTGAGATATGAGCTTCTTGGATATCTTAAGTGACATAAAAAAAACCCAATATGTTTTTGAGTATGCTATAGTCATAACAATTTGATACCACATTAACTGCAATGGCTTCCTGGTATTCAGAATTCTGTTCTAGAAATCTCTAGTACACTTCACTATAGCTCTCTTGCCAAGAGTTTGAAGTACCATGCCAAACTATAAATCTCAGGATTCTGCAGGACAGAGTCATGGCAGCTAAGGTAGGATCAAACTGTTGTTGAAGGAGTCTGTGTTTTGTACCACAGGACAGCATATTGTGGGATTTAGATGTCTTTTATTACAATAGATAAAAGTAACAATTTAGTTATTTTTGAGGAATAGGAAAGTAAATATTTACTTTTTCAAAATAGAAGATAGTAGGAATTAATTAATTCCTATTAATTAATTAATTCCTATTAATTAATTAATTCCTACTATTCTGGGGGCCTATGAATGATAATTTCAAAAGCAGAAGTAATTTCAAAACTCTGAGTAGAGTACAAAGAATAGATGAGGGATCAGGTGAATCCAAAGAGATTCATACAGACAGAGAATTTGGCCCAAATCCAGATTAAACCAAGAAACCCCCCACAAACATACTTACAATGGATTAGACTACTGCATAAGTAGTGGTTATTGTTTCACAACTACAACAATGTAAAATGGATGCCATCCTTGCCGGAATTGCAAAAATGTGAAACATAATATTGCAGTTGGAACTAGGACTCTTTGTAGATTAGGTTCTGTAAGCAGCGTTGAGGGTTTGGCATCAGGCACAGGTATTTTGTGTCTTGTGTTCATTCCTACAAGAATATAGCAAGTGAATGCATTGCTGCCTGGAAGAATTCTGCCTTCCTCCTTGTTTTCCTTCAGTTCCCAAATTTCTGGCTTAACAGAACAAGAAAACCCATCCACACATATCCACTTTGTATGCTCAGAATTCACACATTTTTGGTGCATTTACAGCTGTGTGTGAAAATTCAGTCTCAGCTTTAACAGGTGTGCTGATACCTGACAGGCATTTGATGCTTCATCAGAGAAAACGTTAGTGATCTTCACTGTAAAAGTCATGTATGTGAAGGAATTTCAAGTGAACACTTTCTCTACAAGTTCGTAGAGAAAGCACAATCCATTAGACTTTATTAACAGTTCAAATCGTGATAGTAATCTTGTTAGTAATTTAGTAGTCTTGACTTTTCAAGTAGACACATTCTGCACATATTTGAAGAGAAAGAACAGCACATTAAATTTTATTAACAGTTCAGATCATTATAGTAGATTGATTTGTGCAATATGCATTTACTTCAAAGTCGCTGGTATTTAGTTTACATAAATTCTTCGTATGTGGAATATTTAATTTTTAGAAGTTTACAACATATCTTCTAATTGAAATATATTAATTGGGGTTATTTTTGCCATTACCTCCAACAATTTTTCCCCCACATAAACTTCTTTTACAGAGACTGAGGTCCAAAACTATCAGCCACTACCACCTCTTTAGTTTTTCCCCTCATGGTGAAAATTGTCTCACTACATATTGAATAGTGTAACAGACTGAGACTGGAGAAATGTTATCTTAGGCCCTTTCCACACGGGCATATTGCCCACGCTAGGGCGACCTCTCCAGGAGGTCTTCTTCACCGCGGGGTGTGCTAGTGCAGTTGGAAAAAGTGAGGCTCTACACCTCAAACTGCTCTAGCACAGCCGCGGGGGTGGCGCTGCGAGTTTTATAAAAACCACCTTCCCAAGTGGTTTTTATGAAACTCGCCCGCGCTGCTCCGTGGCAGCCCCTGGTGAAGAACTGCAGAGATGCGGTAGCGCGTCCCTGCAGATCTGCCCGGGGGTGGGCTTCCGGCTGGCATGCTGCCCTGATTGGTGGAGTGCCACCAGAAGCTGCCGGCTGCCATTTTGGGCGCCGCCGAGTGCCAAAACCGCGCTCCCCGCAGGGACGGAGCAACCCGCTAGCAGGTAAGCTCCATCCCTGCGTGTGCGCCCCGTTTCGCCCCCCGTGAGGAAAGGGCCTTAAAGGAGCTATATTCCCGAAACATCAGGAACACGTTTCACTGGAAATTATATTGCCTTTTGTAAATGAAGCTGTGAATGTTAACTTGCTACACTCCACATAGTCTGAATCATATACTGGACTGTGGAGAAACTGTCATTTTCCCAGCCCCCAAATAAATAGGAGATCTGTCATTTTGAATCCTAGTAAAACATAATTGCCACTCAGCAGAAGTGTTTCTTTGAAGAAAGCTGTGCAAGAATGGAAAAATATTCCAAAACATGATTGCATTAAGAGAGTGGCCCCAATTCCTGAAAAAGCCAAGTATCTGTCACTCAGGAATCTCTAGCTGTCTAGATATTGCTAGACTCTGCCTCCCTACAGCTATAGAAGCATGGGAAATGAGGAAATGTGGGAGTTGTATTCCAATGTCTGGAGGTACAGAGGTTTCCCCAAATGGGCTTGATATGAGTATTTCCTTTTTATTTGCCAAAATACTCTGACATACGTTAAACTCCAGTTCCTTAAGTATTCTATGATCTATTGAGAGTGCATGAAATTTCTGATAAAGCCTCTTAATAAAAGTTTACTTAAGTGACTGAAAGCAATTAGCAATATTACAAGATACAGAAGAATGGATTTGTGCTGTTATCCTATTAAGGCAACCATCAAGTCTCTAGATTTCCAGCCCCCCTGTGGATATCTTGGAATTCAGCCATAGTTTTAACAAACATGAATAATTACCTTCCAGCACGGAATGAGTGAGAGCATGTTGTTTCATGTTCTGTGTGGACACTGACCAGTGATAAGCATGGTGTTGTTCTGTTTCGTGGCTTGTACTGTTCCGTACCATTCAGCTGGAATCAGAATGTTAATGCTGATGTTTCATTGCTATGGCTCTTGAGAAAATGTTATAGAAAAGAATGAATGGAACTTTAAATTTCCTCAGGGCTGAAGTGAAAGGCCACTGTTTCCAAACGTGTAATTTAGTAGTAGGAACAGGAGATTACTTAACCAGAAATTACCAAAACAGGCAGAAACGTCTTTCATCTGCTTGGAGGAAGCTCTTTTTCCTGAATATAAATATCAAAGTGGAAATGCACAAAAGTTCCCATGCAAAAAATGGAAGATTTATTGGTGCTAGACAGTGTGGTTCATTTCTTGTGCGTGTATGTGTATGGATATGTACTTAGAAGCAAACAAATTAGGATGAAAAGTAGGCAGTACTGATGATGGGAACTAATTAACATCAGTTGAGTTAGAAATTTTCCAGTAAAAGAGGAACACTGAGTTAATTTTTTTTAACTTAATAGATTTAAGTTGGACTTTCAGCATTAGCTTAATTCTGGAGTTATGGCATTATTAATTAATTGAGAGTCAAATATTTTACATTTTCCATCTTGTTCTTTAATAAACACAAATGGCAATTGGGACTCTTTGACCATTTCTAAACGATGGGGCTAAGCTGCTTTTGGGACAGAATGGCAGCAGTTAGCAGGTTGTGCTTCCACACAATGGCCATTTCCGCACTACACTCTTATAGTGCGATTATTCCACTTTCAACATCCTCCCGAAACTGCAAACCCCAGGATTGCATAGGATGTTGAAAGTGGAATAATCGTGCTATAAGAGTGTAGTGCGCAAATGGCCAATGTCATTGTCATCCCATTGCTATCCTGTCCCCAAATGTCACACTTGCACAATTTTTACAAAATGGAAAAAAATCCTTTTTGCAAGTGCAATTGCACAGCATTCCCGTCGCTTTTGGCCATGTGGAAGCCACAGAAGCACAATGGCGATGCTTCCTTCCACAGCGCAGCAATAGAAACTGCCTGGCTGTGCTGCAAAAGGAAGAGGCGGCACCATCACGCTCCCTTCCACAGGGAGCTGGTGAGGTGCTGACACGCATTCTTCTGGACCCAGGATTGCAGCACAACAACATGGAAGATCATCATTGTGCAGATATGGCTTTTGTTTGTTTTTGTTCATTAATAGGACATCATAGTTCAGATAATTCTCAAATTAAAAGATTTTAAGCCATCATACAGTAAAGGCAGTTTGGAAGGCAAACAGTCTTCTTTGCATCCAGCGGTCCTCCTCTACACCAGACCCCACATAGGGGCTTCTCACCGAAACCCTGGGAAATAATTTTGAACCTTGGGACATTTACTGGGACCCACACAGAAATCAATAAATTAAAGAAAGCTGGAGGCTAAGGAAATGAAATTATAAGGGTGGGAGAAGGGAAAAGCAAGAGAAGGAGTTTTGGAGGGATGGATTAGAAACATGATTTTTAAAAACTCATGCAACTGTTATCTTCTCTTCTGAGCCCGACAGGGACAAGGGCAGCAGCAGCAAAATTACAGATAATGTTTTTCAGTTCATTTCGGTAAGGGTCTTACTTGTTGGGAGTGGCAATCTTTGCATGCCTAATTGAATAGCTAGTTTGCTTGCATGTCTATTGTAAGCCTAGAGAGATAGCCTAGAGAGAAAACTTCCTGTTTGTTGGTTAACACCTCTTCCTCCAGCACGTAGATATTCCTTGTTCTTTTATAAAGGTTCTCCGGCCATTTTGTCTTTCCCCTTTTGTCTTCGCCATTTTGTCCTGAAAACATGCTCTGAGATCTCCTAACAGGGATCATTTTGCAGCAAGCATATGAGTGCTTTATTTTCTTCCTACCTACTTGAAGAATTGAACCTGTGTAGACTATGCACAAGCTTTTGTGAGTAAACTCCTTTATATTTTTAACCAAACTGTTTTTGTGCTTATTTTGAGCTAGATTAAGTGTGTTTGGGGTAGAGTTAAAGAAGTGGGACTGGTGATCTGTTCAACTTCCGTTTTGTGCAATTACTAAAATACTCTGCTGATTGAGAGTCTCATTACCAAGGTCTCTCAATATTCAATAAATATTTTTTTTAATTTCCCCAACATTACTGAGGCTTTAACATAAATGTAAATCATCATCATCATCATCATCATCATCATCATCATCATCATCATAATCTTTTATTTGTTTCTCGTCTCTCCTCAAAGCTCGAGGCAGGGTACAACAGACATTAAAATATAATTAAAACCAGCATACCAATTAAAAACACATTATAAAAAATACAATTAGAAATACATCATAATTAAAAGTAGACTGGGTAGAAGAGAGAAGTCTTTAGCAGTTTTTAAAAAAATTATACAGCATATTTTGCTGTTGGATCCCTTCCAGCAGGGCATTCCACAGTCGAGGGGCAGCTGACAAGAAGGTCCTCTGGGCGACTGTTGCCAGTCTTGTTTTAGGCAGTTTAGATAAATGGTCCCCAGAGGACCTGAGTATATGGCTCAGATTGTATGGGAGGAGGCAATCCTGTAGGTAACTTGGACCCAAACGATGTAGGGCTGCTAATAATGACAATTTCACAGTTAAATGAAACATATAAAACGTTGCAATACCTAAGGTGAACAAACTAAAGTAGGCCAAAATGAGGCATTTTCAATCAGATAATTACACAATGTTTTATTTTAGAAGTGACAATCTGAAAAGAAATGGAGTGGTATTAATAGGTGTGATGTAGCAATAGCAATCGAGAGATATACCACAAAGTCTAACTGAATAACAACAATAAGACTTCATAGGAAACCCATTAGTATAATCATAATTCAAATTTAAGCTCCAACTGCAGAGGCAGAAAAGGGAGAAATTGAAAAACTGTGTAGGTATCTAGGAAGAAATTGATCATTGACATGTTGATAATCATAAGTGACTTCAATTCAAAAGTAGCAAACAGAGTAGAACCAAATGCTTCTGGAGAATTTGGCCTATGATTGAGATGTGAAGCAGGAGAATGAGTTACAGAACTCTGTGAAGCCAACAGGTTTGTTCTTGTTATTGCTGCTGCTCTAAACGCATTCTTCATCCAGCTAAACAGACCATTACATACAATCACCCAATGGGCAATAAAGAATTCAGATATCAAGATGATTTGGCCGGCAACAATATCAACATGACCATGGCCAAATTAACGATCCCATACAACCCAATGGAACACCTTGTATGTACAAGACAGCAAACTATATTTCAGCACTCTTAGTTCACAAGCACTGAACGTTCTTCACATTAGCACAATCCAAAGCTCTCTCCTTCAGCTGTGGTGGAGGGAAGATTCCAGGGGGAAAAAATAAAACAACTTCTTATCGCACATACTGTTGTGGCTCAGGGGAAGTTAAATCAATGACCCATGTTCTTCTTTACTGCCCTTTTTATGCAATATCAGGAAAATCTTGATTAAACAATTTTCCAGGCCACTCAGGTTCTTTTTATGTTTCCTTCCTTCCTTCTGCTGTAAATGAATCAGTTACTTTTAGTGTTGCTAAATTTTGTACAGCTGCATGTACTTTAGGTCAAGCTGGTGTATAAGCCATCCTCTCTCATTTGGAAGTGTAACCTGTCCTGTTTCATGCTCAAATTTCCATTCTTTTATCACTTTTATTCTGTTTTATATTAACAGGGAAGATAATACATTATTGATAATCAAAAAGAAAGAAAAGTGTCATTGGATAACCGATAAAACATTTTAAAGGACAGGCAACAAGCTAAAGAAAGGAGACAGAGAAATAGGATCAGAATCCTGAATGCAACTCCCACAGAAGATTATTTCAGGATATGGCCAGAACAGTGAGACTGTTTTATGTGCAACGGTGGAAGAATCCAGAACTGCCTACTACCACAGAGTGGTTGTTGAAATTGACAGATCTCGTGGAAATGGATAAATTGACTTGATTGATCAAAGAAAGGTCATTCATGACTTTCTTAAAGAATGGAAACTCCTTATTGACTTTTTTTGCAAAAAGAAAGAAAAAGAAAGAAAAGAAAATGACATATTAATTTTGGGTTTTGATGATTTGCAAGGTTTGATTATGAGAAGAAGGAAGGTGATTTAAATGTTAGTGAGTGAGATGTGAACTCTATGTTTGTTTGCATAACTGCTGAGGACAAGATTAGAAGTTGACTTTTTCTCTTCTTTCCCTTTATTTTTTCTTCCTTTCTTCTTTCTCTACTTCATATATCTTTTATTATAGTGTTATAATCTATAATAAAGAAATGTGTTTATAACGAATCCTGAATGCAACTTTTCAGTATGTAGAGACAAAGAGAACTATTGCAATGCAAAAAACTAAAAAGAAAAAAAAGGTACCAGAAAAGGTAGAACTAGAGATCTCTTCCACAAGATCTGAGAAATCAAATGGAAATTTAAACAAAGAGCAGGGAAGCACATTACGTGATCAGGATAAAATAAAAGGGTGGTAGAAGCAACACACTGAAGAATTATACAAGGGAGAAAAAGAATCTAGAATTTTTATATTACATCAAAGCCTTTGACAGAGTAGATCATGGATTGATGTAAGAGAGAGTGCCACAACATTTGATTGTCTTATACTCTGGACAAGAGACCACTGGCAGAACCAAATATGGGGAAACAGACTAGTTTTCAGTTGGCAAATAGATCAGACAATGGTGCATTTTATCATTCTATGTGTTTAACTTACATGCAGAATATATTGTATGGAAAGCCTGAAGAAAGGAAGGGTGAAAATAGTAGAAATGTGAACAACCTAAGATGTGCAGATGATATCGTACTACTAGCAGAAAACAGCAAACCTTTGGAATGCCTGTTGAAGAAAGTCAAGGAAATAAGTGCAAAAGCAGGTTTACAACTGAACATTATGAAACAAAAGCAATCACTATAGATGATTTGCATAACTTTAAAGTAAATGAAGACATTGAAATACTTAAAAGATTTTCTATTATCTTGGCTCAGTCATTAATCAAAATGGAGACTATTGTCAAGAAATCAGAGGAAGACAAGGACTGGGAAGAGCAGCTGTGAAGGAACCGGACAATATCCTCAAGTGTAAAAATATATCATTGAATATCAGGATTGTCTATTTATTTCCAATTTCTGCATATGGTTGGGGAACCTGGACAGTCAAGAAAGCTGACAGGAATAGAGTCAACTCATTTGAAATGGTGTGCTGGGGAAGAGTTCTGCAGATAGCATTGATCACCAAACAAACAAACAAATTGGATTAATAGCAAATTGAACCTAAGTTCTTATTAGAAGCCAAAACATCTAAATGGAGGATATCATACTTATGACAAATAATGAGGTAATATGAGAAGAGATTATCATGGTGGAAGGCAGAAGGAAAAGGGCAAGACTACATTACAAATGGATTGACTAATCAAAGAAACCATGGCCCTGATTTTATAAGACCTGCATGGGTCTTATAATAGGGTCTCATGGAAGTCTCTAATTCAGAATAGGATGCAGATGACTCAACAGACAATAATATTTTTTTTCCAGTTTATTTCCATTTATTTTTTTCAGCCAACAAATAGTTGTAAACTTCCTCCATGTAATGTCAGTGTAATTGAATTAGAATTTTTCACTTAATAACCAAACACATTAACACTTTTCTATTAACTTTCATATTTCTGGGTGGTACTCTAATGGACTGGAATGGGATTTTCTTGAATGTAGTATATTTACAAAACAGCTTGAGTTCTCTGTTGAAATAGATTGGTATGAGTCTGATATGTATGTATTCCAGTGTTACCAGGTTATTCAGACAATTCTTCTCTGCCTATGTCGTTTTTTTGTTTTTGTTTTAATAATAGTTAAGTGGTAGCTCTTAAGAATGAAATATTCTTACATTAATGTCCTGGCCCATTTTCCTCTTGGAAACTGAAGGCAACATACATTCCAAGCAGTGGGTTGTTTATGTAGTGACCAGATGGAAATCAACTTAGCTTCAGTTAGGAGGCTGTATCATGTATCTGTAGATCACGCTCTAGGTTATCATAACTTAGTTGGGATAGGGTTTTAATGCAAAATAAAGTTGCAGTGAGCTCTTTAATGAAAACAGGTCTGTGTGCCTGTGTGCCAAGGATAAGAAAGCATTATTCAAAGACATAACTTGCATGCATAGTTTTCTACACCACTCATCACCAGTTGTATTTCATAACTCCAGATCAGTTGGCCTTTGTATGTGAGGAGAGGGAAAGATAAGGTGCTAGAAAAATGTGTCTGCAAGCCAGGGCAAATTAGAAAATGCAGCCTTCATGTGGAACAGTATCTGTGGAACAGCACGGTTCCCATCTACTCACCCACCCCTTATACTTAAAGAGACAGAATAGAATCCACTTATTATACTTGGATGCAAACATAAGGCAGGTTTATGAGCATTGTTTTGGTGCGTATTTGATTGATTTGCTGTGAGAAACTGCTGCCCCTATACCCTATAGCTGCTTGCTCCAGCAAGACAGTCTGTTCAGTCCATTCCCTGGTGGTTTTCTATTTATGGGACTGGATGGGTGATTTTGTTTCCTCTCCTAGAAAAGAAAAACATTTTAAAGCTCTATTAACCCTCTTTCCTTTTTTGAACCTTGGTGGACCTTCTGATTTGAAGCCAATACATTAGCTTCTAGCCAGCAATATGAGCTCATTCTAGATCTGGAAAAACAAAGAAAAGCAAATATAGGGCACTTAGTGTTCTTATGTAATATCCGTGGGTTTTTGGCAAAGACCGTGTGGAAAAGCTGCATGGAACTTTTTCATATGGCTTAAAAAGTGGGTGGACTTCCCTTTGTGTGTGTTTAACCTTTCACAACAGCACTGAGAGCAGTATAACTAAACAGTGCAGTGTGGTAAAAAGGTTGTTATCCTGCCAGAATATTTCCTACTCTTGTTTGAGCTCTTCAGAAAGAGTTTCCTTTGGCTCAGGTTCACTTTTGTGCTTGGTGGTACAGAACTGGAAGGAATTTTGACGCTTAGGATAACAGGATCATAATCTATGGTGCATGATAACCTCTGCCTGAAGTGTGGGTGCTATAAATATGCTCAGCTGACCAAACCAGTCTGACCTGTGGAGCCCAGTGGGTCCTTGTAGTCAAGTCTGGTATATAAGGCAGAGGAACCCCCAGGAAAAAAAAATTATTAAGGCTTATGACTCTGGCATCCATGTAACTCTGTGTGTGTGAGTGTGTGTGTGTGTGTGTGTGTTCCATTTACAGCCTGCCCTTTATAAAATAAGGGAAAGACAATGTGGAAAAAAACCCTCCTATTTTAAAATGTATATATGTAATAAAATCGATTAACAGTCAAAAGAAAGAACAGATAGTGAATAGTGTATCTAGTCATATTTAATGACAGCAGCAATTATCTACCTGTAAATGCCTGCATACAGAAATGAGTCTTGCTTTGGCACTGAAATGTCAATGAAATTGGTGCCAGCAGCATTTCTGAGAGAATGGCACTTGAAAGTTGGAGCACCACAACAGAGAGGCTCTGTCTCAAGTCACCATCCAGTGTACTTCTTGTAAAAAGCTAGTAAGATGAAGCTGCCACCCTTCCATCTTCTTCTTCACTCTCACGTTGGAAAGCATTGGGAGGGCAGTACAAGAAAAGTATTTCCTTCAAAATCAGCACTTTGAAATTGGGCCACAAACAAATACTGTATGCGGTCAATATATCTCTTCCAAAATTGTTTTTATGCAATTTCCAATACCTGTCCCTGGAAGCTGCATTTTGCACCAAGAGTAATTTCTGGATAATTGTTAAAGATAGACTCATTCAACATGCGTTGTAAATGAGTTACAATAATTTGAACAAGAGATTACTGGAGCATATGTCAGTTTGTCCAAGCTACCTCTGTTCAGGATTGGTTGCAAATGAAGCTGAGCACAGGCAGTCCAGGACACTGAGGTGATCTCTAGTGATAAACTTGGATCAAAGCGTACCTCAAAGGTATACAGTCGCTCCTTGAAACTTCCTCCAGATCCTGGAAGACAGAGGGCATGGGGGTTGAGCCCCTTGTAAGGCTAGACAGAGGAAACTGAGCCCCTCCCCAGCTATCAAGGATCAGGACAATCAAGACTCCTGTGCAGTGAATCTCCTTGAAAAATTACCAGTCATAATCGTCCAAGTTTATAGACATCTTTGCAGTTGCTTAATGTGTGTGTATATGTGTCTTCATGTCACCTGTTGGCTTATAGAGACCCCATGCATTTCATAGGGTTTTCTTAGGCAAGGAATACTCAGAGGTGTTTTTGCCAGTTCCTTCCTCTGAAATAAAGCCTACAGCACTTCATATTCATTGGCACTCTTCCATCCAGTACTAACCAGGGCTGACTTCCAAGATCAGATAGGATCTGGTACCTTTAGGGCAACAGATGGATCCGTGGATTCCTTTTAAATATCATTTGTTGTCGCAAACCACCAAGACTTAATTCAAGATCTAAAACCATAAGGTGCACCAAAGATGCTCATTAAGAATCTTCAGATTTGAAGAAAAGAGAGAAATAACTAAATGTACACACTCCTATAATTGTTTTTTAATGGTTTCACACAAATCTATCTTTTCTTTTCTTTTTTCTTTTCTTTTCAGTATAAAAGCTCATCACATTTCTTCAAGCTTTCATGGACCCCTTGTAAGGATATTGCTGATTCCTGGGGGTCCCTGGATCACAGGTTAAGAATCACTGCTATGGGGTATTTAGGACATTTGCTTAATAGGGCATTATATATTTCCTCCTTTCCTTGATATATTAATTTTATAATATTTTATAATATTTCATTGACTATTTTGCCATTGTCTTCATGGTAGTCATGCTGTTATTGCCCTAGTTGGTGATATTATTTACTGTTTTTGTAATTTTGTAAAAACGGACATGCAGGTACTCAGAATTCCTAATGGCTTAACAACCTTCAGCCCACCCACACCTCCAAACAGGCAAAAGGTATAATCCATTTCCTGACCTGAAGAGATCTGCTCACAAAACAAAACGCACAAATCATCATAGTATCTATAAACATTGGCCTTTTCTGCGTGGGGGAATTAAAATGGTGCAGTGCGTCCTCTACGTTGGTCGTCTGCACCTTGGAGCAGACTAGGTTCAGACTACTTACCGGAGATCCACACCTCAGTCCACTCCGAAACGCCCCCATCTCGTCCTCCAGCACGCTTTTTAAAGACCGGAAAAAAGAGGTTTCTCTTTTTCCAGAGTGCGCCATTGCGTGCCTGCTCCCTTGTGCAAATTCGCAGGCTCGCACCAATGCGAGCCTGCGATCTGCGGAGGGCGGGCTTTAGGCGTGGTGAACTTCATAGTTGGTCAGGACACACGACCAACCAGAAGCCACCATTTTGGAAGCCAGAGCAGTGCGGATCTAAGACCTCGCACTGCTCCGATTCACCCTGGACCAGACCGAGGAGCCAGAAGATCCGGTGAGTAACGGCATGGAGCGATTCCCTCACCTCATGCGGCAATGGCCATTGTTTATAATTAATGAAATTCGGAGCAGAATTTTTCACATAAATCAAGCAAATTCATAAGCAGTGGCAGAGCTTGGAGTGTGTGGAGGGGGGCAGGAGGGGGTGGGGCTATGGCACAGAGGGTGGGGTCACTGTGGGGGGCGTGGCCTTGGTGCATGTGAGTGTGACCAGGGCATGCGGAGCGTGGCTAGGGCACGCGGGGGTGTGGCTACGGGCAGGAACACCCCAAAAACATTGCTGCCCTGGGTGAATCACTCCCATCACCCACCATCCCTACATGACTGTTCATAAGTCATCCAATACTAAACTGATAGTTTTCCTGAAGTACTTGATTCTGTGGACTTGAAGTTCAGAGAAACAGCCAGTGACACTCTCCAATTAAATGCTGTCACTTCCTGATTTTTACAGATGAAGCTAGAATTAAGGGCAAAGCTACAGAGACTTGCTTGGGAAATAATGACCCAAAGGTCCAGGCATGACTTCTTAGAGTTTGATGTGGTATGGGGATCAGCAGCTGGAATGCTCTGTTAAAGTGATTTTCATCCCTAGTGATAAGAACACCTTTTAGCCTATAGTACCCAATCACTTCCTCTCCCCTGTTGTCCTCAGGTGTGTGTGTTGTGCAGACTCCAAAGCAAAAGCAACCTCCATTCAGTGCTTAAAATATTACAAAATTCACACTTCAAAATTCACATTACAAATTCACACTAAAAAAATAATAGCACTATGAGTCTGTATGGTTTGCAATCCTGCAATTACTAGTTTGATTAGAAACACCACAGAAGTACTTTCCTGGCGAATTCTAAAGACCTTCCCTAAACGGTGGATCTCAGTATTCTATAGGGCAGAACAGTTAAAGTGGAATCATAGCACTATAATTCTATAGCATGAAAGGGGAAGTAGCTTATGCACACATTGGGTATGCTGGGTATTTCCTTTAATTTAAAGAAATGAGTCTGCTTATAGGAAAGGGTCAAGAGCTACCTCAGGGAGCCAAAAAGCAATGGAAGCTGGTGGACCTCACATCACTTGGGAAGGATAAATCCACTCCAAGTTTATGTGCAAATTGGAAAGGAGCTCTTTTAAGTTGCTGACCCTATTTAGGGGATGGGGTCAGCACCTTAAATTTAATACCGAAACTTATTGAGAGTATTCACTTCCCGACTGGCATGGAAGCCCTTAGTTGCCATGTTTTAAAAAACCTTAAGATCCAAGTTGAAAGGTCAGAGAGGCACAACTTTGTTTGTTCAATAATATTGGGCAATGTGAACTGAAATGTAGATGAGGAAGGATGCTGCTTTGTAAAGCCCCAAAGCAGTTTCCTGCCTTTACTCTCCTCTCCCTCTGAATCCATGAGTGGAATTGAAAAGTGCTTAACTTCAACCAGATTGCTTATGTGGGTATGAACGTGAAGACTGCAGAGACTGAAATCACTTGGGGCTGTTTCATGAAGAAATGTTAGTGTGTAAGCTGTAAATATTTCCTCTATTAAAAAAATAACCACAATTTATGAATGCAAGAAATGGAAGTGTATTTTAAACTGATCATGCATTGATAATTACTACTTTGCTGCAGCCATTCTGAATAAAGTATGCTAATTACTTTGGAAGTCTCATTAAAAGGTTTTCTTAATGAAGATGCAGAATTTATAAGGAAAAGAACGGAACATATAGGGATGCGAGGAGGATATAGGACTTGAATTCTTATTAGAGGAATAAATAGTCTGTTTCTCAAACAAATAGGACCAGAGTCTGTCCATTCATCTTTAACATAGTCTACCTAAATCCAACATTTAAGGGACTACAATTTATGTGTAACTAACATATTTGCCCAGCATTGCCCAGGATTTTATTTTCCTCTTAAGAACTCACCAAACTGTCTTGTCCAGCACCTGTAACTTTTACCCATATTTCCCAATGCAATCTGCATTCAGAGTTATTTACATTCCCATTTGGGTTCCTGAGGGAATATATTGTCGTCCTCCTTGCTACTAAGCCTCATCTCCATAGCAACTGGCCTATTCCAGTACCTGTAACTTATCCCCATATTCCCCAACCCAATTTGTATTCAGAGTTGTTAACATAACAGAGGTTTGGTTTCTGAGGGAATATCTTGCCCTCTTCCTTCTTGCTGGTAGGCCTTGTTTCCATAGCAACTGGCCTGAGCTCTCTGGCTGAGAATTCTAAGGCCACTCCCTAAACTGCCAGTGCCAGGATTCCATAGAATCTTCACAGTCAGTGAGTCATATGAGGTTCTCTCGTCTCACACAGCCAATCATATGAGGTTTTCGCCTGCCTGACGCAGACAAATAAACTCACAAATAAAACTTTGATTTTATATAGTAGACTAGCATATTTACCTGGCATTGCCCGGGATTTTATTTTCCTCTTAAGAACTCACCAAACGGTCTTGTTCAGTACCTGTAACTTTTCCCCATATTTCCCAATGCAATCTGTATTCGTAGTTGTTCGCATATAGAAGTTGGGTTCCTGCAGGAATACACTGTCCTCCTCCTTGCTCCTAGGCATCATCTCCATAGCAAACGGCCTATTCCAGTACCTATAGCTTTTCCTCATAATCCCCAATCCAATCTGTGTTCCCCATGGTCCTCAATCCAATCTGTGTCCCCAATCCAATCTGTGTGACATTGATGTACTGGCTTTTGATTCTTTTTGCTTTCTGTTGAATTTGTGCAATGGCTTTATGTTTTTCTGGAAGCATTTTTTGTTTTGAATTCCAACTTCAAGATTCCTCACATATGGAACCCATACAATCTACTGTGTGAGGCGAGAAGACCCTGTAACTATGTTGTGTTGTCACTTTAATTTTTCTCACATTTGCCTCCCAAATGTTTTCTGGCATCCTTATTGATGGTAGGCCTCATCTCCATAGCAACCGGCCTGAGGCCCAAGAGCTCGCTGGCTGAGAATTCTAAAGGCCCCTCCCTAAACTGCCAACCCCAGGATTCCATTGAATCTTCACAGCCAGCCAATCACATGAGGTCTTCTCACCTCAAACAGCCAATCATATGAGGTTTTCGCCTGTCTAACGCAGACAAACAAACAAACTCACAAACATTGACTTTTATAAAGTAGATAGTTATTCCATGAAATAAAAGTGCTTAGCTTTCTGATGGGATTGTTTTAACTGAATTTCTAGCTGGCAAAGATAGCATGAAATATTACAGTGGTCTTCTGTGGGATTGATACCATTTTGGGTACTAAATATTTATATGATCTTTGCACTGATTTTTTTGGTTTGTGCTATTCATAATATTTTTTTTTTCTCTCATATGCATGTGCTACATCACTGGATTACTCTGAAGTACTGTTGTTAGGGCTGTCTGACTCTTTGCACAGATGTCTTGTTAGCATGCCACCTCTTTTGTGCCTGGATGACTTGGCTGCATTCCAAGCTGTTTTCAAGTGATAGCAGCTGAAGACAGCTCAAGTGAACTCTTCAGACCTCAAGTGAATCATTCTTTTGAAGAGAATGTGGTGGTTAAGAACATAAAAAGAACCCTGCTGCTTCAGACCAAAGACTTATCTGCTCCAGCATTCTGTTTACACAGTGGCCAGCCACTTATGAGTAGCTCATGAGCCGGACACGAGCATCCTAGCATTCTCCCAAACCTGAGCAACTGAAGCTCAGAGGCAGACTGTCCCGTGATCCTGGAAGTGGGGTATGTGTGTGTGTACATGAACTATGGTATTTCCATACTACACCGTTCTAGTGCTAATATTCCACTTTCAACATCCCGTGGGATCCTGGGGTTTGTAGTTCACTGAGGCCAAAGAGCTCTCTGGCTGAGAATTCTGAATGCCTCTCCCTAAACAGGATTCCACGGGATGTTGAAAATGGAATAATAGCACTATAACGTGTGGAAATGGCCTATGATTAGTACCCATTGCTATAGCTTTATTATCCATGAACTTGTCTTTATCTTCTATAAACCTCTCTTATCTTCCCTGGAAGCTGTCCACCTTGTCATTGTCTCATGTGTGTGTGTTTGGTTTACAGTATTTATTTACATAGATAAACAGAAGGAGATTAGGGAACATGGAGTGTATGAAGCCACCCTTTCCATCACCCAAAGTCTATCCCTAGTTGTGGTTGTTGACTACAAATATGCATACAGTTGTTCAAATGAAATACAAAGATGATGCTTCAGAGTGCCTTCCAGTGTGACATGATGCTGTGACTCTATGGCCAATTATTTACTTCTGAAGTAAAATGTTTTATTATGTTTTTATTATGTTTTAATGCAGTAGAATATGTTATTTTGTGTGTATTCTATAAAATGATATCTCTGCTACTTTGATTAAAGAAAAGCACTGCTAAAAAATGCTTAATTCAGGAAACACACACCTATGACACTATCAGTCTTTCTTTTCATCTACAATGCACTGTGGAGAAGGGCTGTGAAACCACAGGCACCCTTTTCTACTTTAACCCACCCAGCTTACTGTGGGCTGCAGCAGCTGCTTCTGCTGAAGTTTCTGATTGCTCAGAAAATGAGCTGTGACCTTACCTGCTTGGCCAAGTTGCAGGACAGAATAGGAATGAAGTGTGGAGGCTTCCTTAACATGGTGGAGAGCTGCTTCCTCCTCCTATGGAAGAAGGGTCAGGCATGGTCAGGCACGGGTGGGCAGGCAAAGAGTTGGGAACTGCCAGCCAATGAATTTAAACCATAGTTTGAATTCATTGGCTGCCGTAGCTGACTGGAGAACATGGCTGCCGTTTTCACTCCTCTCAGAAGGGGGGGAGATTTTATAGGGGCCTACTCCCATGTTGGCTAGCCAGTTGCTTTTTGAGTACCATCCCACCTTCTGTCTCAGTAGCTGCTATGGCAAGTTTGTGATATCAGGACTCTATGCTGGTTTCTCTGTTTGTAATTATCACAGTTTTGTAGGTCTCTCTTACCAGTGTCTCTCAGGCATTGGTAGCAATTGGGGGTCCCCATAAAGGACTTGGAGTATGTGACCAGAGGTGGTCCCGCCCAGCCCAGGATGCAGATACCATCCATACTAATAGTTTCTTCCCTGTCACCCCAAGGATTCCAGCAGCAGGCTGGAGGGTGGGCTCTTCAACCAACAGACAGGTTGGTTGATACTGGGAGCCAGACCTGTGCACAGGCCAGCCCTAGCTTATGCTGTAACCAATAAAATTGTGGCCTAATTTTTTCCAACTCGTCCTGGTGCGTTAGTACATTATTTGAATTGGACTAGAACTCACCCAGTTCATGCAATTAGTTCCACATCTCAGACAAAGTATGTGTGCATTCATCATCATGTCTTATTTTACCTGTCATGAGTTTGGTACTGGGGGTGTGCCTATAATTTTTGAAAAACATGCTTTTATATTTTAAATTTCATCAGAGAGAGAGAGAGAACTTTTTGTTCTTACTGTTTGGAACTCAGTTTATCTACTTATTTGGTAATACAAGTCATGATCAGTGCATTCCAGAAGTGGCACTGCTTCAAAATTTTCCACCTGAACCACCAACAATCCCCCTTGTCTCAAGCAAGCCCCACCTCTGGTGGGTGGGAATTAGGGTACTGCACCTCAAAAAAGAATTCTGCCTTCACCAACAAAATTTTCCTTCAGTCCCAAATGTATAGCATTACAGTAGCTCAAAATAACAGCTGAGCATGTTTTAAAAAAATGTTTAGGGATCCAAAGAAAAGGGGCAGGCTAAGTGAGTAAAGGAATGTAAACACTGCAAATGTAAGAGTTCTCGATGTTTAGTGACTTACTCTTTCCAATGCTACAAATTTGGAGGTTGAAGCAAATATTCATTTGCTGGGGCAATACCCTAATTTTGCTCCATAGTTACAATCCTGCCCTCCCCAAGCTCATAGTTCTTTGAAATCACCGCTACCCTTGTACTTAAGTAATTATGCAAATACTTTCCCCCTTTTTAAATTTTAAATTATTATTGATATGGACAAGACTTTATTTGTCAGCACTGAAGTAGGTGTAAGATAGATATCAGTGGCCAGCCCTACTATTAAAGAAAGGGAAACAGTCACCTCAAGTGCTATTTAAGGCCCTTTCCGTACCACCCTCTCAACCTGCCAAGGGGACAAGAGAAGGACAGGACCACGACAACACTTCTGCCATCCCCAGGTGGCACAATCATGGAATAAATCATTGATGGTTTTCCCCATCAGTGGCCCACGTTCATACCACCATTGTGGACTTATCTGTCCTGCAGAAGCCCAGGAAGTGCAATGGCTGCACTTCCTGCCCCAGCGCAGCCTCAGAAGTTACCCAGCTGTGCTGTGGAAGGAAGAGGTGGAAGGACTGACCATGGCACTTCCTTCACCATGGAGCCAGCCAGTGTGGAAGGAAGCACTCCTGTTGTGCTCCCCTCCCAGGAAAGCCAATGCTGGGATCCCACCAGATATCTGCATGAAGAGGTAGGGTGCAGAAAGGGTCTAGGAGAAAGCAGAGTGCTACTCAGCCTGCTAAGGAGGTTTCTGTTAGTGCTGAAGAAAGGTTTGATTGCCAGTCTAAATTGGCTTTCATAAAACGGAATATGGGTGCCATCTCATTCTTTGCTTCAGATAGTGAAACGTTTAGAGCTGGCCCTTTTAATATACATATGTGGTTTGATGAGTAAAACATATATTGTCTATAAGGAAATAAGGGCTAGTGTGTTTAACTGAATAGTTAAATAAATAGTAAAATGGTAGCCAGTCAAAACGCTCTTTTTGAATTTTAAGAAATGTCTACAGGTTAATCAGGTAGATTCATGTAAAATTCTTAGCAAACTGGCTTTTCTACTTTTGTTTTTCTACAGGAAGACCTACTTTGAGCCTGCAGAGATTCACATGTGCATAATCTAAAAACATTTTAGGGCACAACATTTTAGGCTCACAAACCAAAATGTGATTCACATAAAAAGGCTTCACTTAGATGGATGTCTTAGAAATTCCTATCCCCTTCTCCCCCAATTCATTTGTTTGAAGTCTCAGCTAGGAATAAATAACTCTGGGACTCCTACTAATTGTCATACCTGGAAAGCAAAACCAAGATGAGGAAAACCATGGCAAAAGATTTTAATATGTACATAGGTTGGCAGTATCTCCCAAAGATGTGATGTATCACTGTTGTTTATCCTTGTCACATCTCAGTAAGGCTTTTTCCAACAATAATTTGATATGTGGTATCTTAAAAATAACATAATACTTCTGTTTCTGGACAACGGGAGAAGTCCTGGCTGCACAGATCTCAATTATTTACCCTCAAAATCTTAGGACTTCCAGCTGATAAAATCCTATAGTATTCACCTATGCAGCATTATTGTTGTTGTTATTATTATTATTATTATTATTATTATTATTATTATTATTATATCCCACCTTTGTCTCAATAATGGAGACTCAAGGTGGCTAGCAATATTCATAAAACAGTACAGATTTTTAAAAACCATGCAAAATCTTTCATAAAAGTATATATATAAATGTTAATTAAAAATAAAATATTTATAAAGTTAAAAAAATAAATGTGATAAAAAATAAAATTCATTAAAACAGTATACAGACCATAAAACTGCAGAACACATCATTGAAAGCCCACCCAATTCAATTTCCAAAAGTCTGGTGGCACAAGAATGTTTCCAGTTGCCAATAGAAGAAGATAGAGGAGGGAGCCATCCTGGCTTTCTTAGAGACGGAGTTCTAAAGGCTGGGAGCAGCTCTGAGAAGGCCCTCTCCCTTTTTCTTACCAAACAAGCCTGAGAAGAAAGAAGGGCCTCTCCAAAGGATCTCATAAAGGGAGATACAGTCCTTCAAATAGACAGGACCCAACCTGTATAGTACACATTCAGCCTCCCTTATCCAGAAAGCCGAAATCCAAAAACTGAAAACTTTTTTCCACCAGCTATCCACTTCACCTTCAAGGCAATGGCTGTGGCACTCCTGCTCATTTGTCTTTCAAATCCTCATTCTCTTTTTGCTGCAAGCTACAGACTTTTGAGGCAGTGGCTGTGGCAGGCATGCCTGTTCATTCGTCTCTCTGATCTGAGGAGTGCTGTAGCCACCACCTCAAAGGCTGAGGTAGGTGGCTGGCAGCAAAAAGATAGAGATTGGGCTTCTGTGAAATGGTGGGAGGTGTGGATTTGCAGTGAGTACTATGTTTGGATTCCTAAAATTTCAGAGATCCTCGGTCTCTCTCCAGCCTTGCAGCTCATACACAATACAAGTAGCAAATGAAAAAGATGTGAGACTATTCCGAAAAGGTACTATATTTCAAAGTCGGTACAAATCTAAAATACAGAACACTTCTGATCCTGAGCATTTTGGATAAGGGATGCTCAATAGTGTTAGTAAGAATGGTTAGTAAGAACCCTGGGTCAAATTTTATGTCAGAAGTTAAGCAGTGTGAGACATGGTTAGAACTTGGATGCAGGAGAGCCAGGTGTTATAGGCATATATAGGCAGCCTTCCATAGCAGGGAGGCTAAGATGGCGGCAACTCGATAGGACGCTATATTCAGAGCTCCAGTGTTTTCACTTTTTAACAAGGTTTTTATTAGCTCTATTACTCCCTCAAACCATCTGGTTGCTAAATTTTGTTTGAGGTTTTAAAAACAAAAAACCTTGTTTAACTTGTCTTTTTGTTAATCTTCCTTTGCCATGAGCCTTTTAATTTAGCCTGCTGAATGTATACGTTATCAGGCCTTCTGCAAATTAACTGATTAGCTGACCTAGCTGGCTGGAATCCCAGGAACTATACAAGAATCCAAAACATCTTATTTGGAAGCTATTAAAGCGAAAGAGAACTGTTTTTAGGACAACATTTGGTGTTGTGATCTACCTTATTAGTAGAGCTGTTGGAATAAGCTCGGCGGAAAGAGAATTGCATTCAGAGCTCCCCAGAGAAGGCAAGAGATCGTGGTTGCAACCAGAGCTCAGAGAAAGCAGGGGAGAGTTACAGAATGCACTTCTTCATCCACACAAAAGACTATTCTGGACTTCTGCCAGCAAATGGGAACTAGAGAAGCATTTATGGAGAAGACCAAATGCAAGGATAGTTCCACCTCTGCTTTTTTTGCAACAGAAGCTCTGAACTCTACTCTTTCGGGGGATAACAACATCGATAAAGACTTTTTGGAATTCTCAGCAGTGCTATGTGACCCGGAACAGGAACAGGTGGGCAATTGGTCCTTATATTCAGAACTCTCATGTGAAAATTCTTACTCTGTTCCTTCTACTCATAACACCCCATGGCCTACTTCAAACTCAGTACAAGCTCAGCCTTTGGCTAAGGATACAGATAAAGTAGGTCAGGAACTTCTTGCAGAAGTGTATATATGTTTACTGGACCAATGCCTCCTTATAGCACAATCTAATGAGAAAATCTTCCAATCCATGGATGACCTAAGAAAGGAAATCTCTGGTCTTAAAGCCAACATTCACATCCTAATGGGTCTAATTGAAGCAGGGATTGTAATAACAGTTCCTGCTACAACACAATCTAACCATGAATCTGATAAAAACTTTACTTCCACTGACCTGTAGGCGGAAATTTCTCTTAGTAATAAGAGTGACTTTGGGGGTTCTTCGGGTGACCTTCTGCAGGATTGGGAAAACCAGATTATGGCTCCTTTAAATAAATCATCAACTGGGGTACAGAAGGACGACATATCTGAAATCTCTCATCTTACTCTTTCTGATCCCAACCTGATCATAAAAGATGAATGGCAAGAGGATCTAGCTACTGAACCTGAAGAGGGAAATATTGTTAAGGAGTCAGATGGCTTGGAAGTTGAACTTGAGAACTCAAGGGTGGAAAAAAACCAAACAGAGGAAGATTTGGACCAAATTAGGAATACTATTAGTGAGATCTTTCAGTCCAATTCTGATTTCTGTGTGTCTATTTTTAATTGGCCGCTAAAACGAGCAGATGGTTCATGGAAAGAAAATACAGATGTGTTACATGAAATCTTAGCAATAGCTGGAACTTCTGAGGAGGAATTAGGAGGATTATCCTGTTTAAGCTTATATCCTAGGGGGCAAAAGGGAATCAGAGGTGTTATTGAATTATCCTTTTCATGTTTGGGTCACTGTAAAACCTTTTGGGCTTCACTTCCAAAATTTAGAAATAATAACATCTCTTTTAAGTGGGGTAGGTATAACTTAGGCCAACACCTTATTCATACCTACTCACACAAACAAGCTACTTTGCATAGAAAAGATACTAGACATTCTGTTTCTGGAAAGCCTAAATGGATTTTTACTTGTAAGACCTTTTCTTATAAGGGTTCAAATGATAGTAAAGCCATACCCGCATATGTTACTTATCCAAATAATATCCCTGTCCCTCATGAGGGTCAGGTGTATCAGGCATATCAACCCTTTAGACCTGCAGTTTGTAATTCCTTGATTCCTTTTAGAACTCATGCTAGGAGTTTACAAGCCAGTGGCAAGCATGATCGATCCAGGCATAATCTTGGAATGAACCCCAAGAGGCCCCCCTACTGGAAGAACTGGGATGGGTCTAAGGTAAGCAGGGGAAAACCTTGAGATATTTCTCCTGCTACCAAGAACCAGTCAGTACACCCCCTATGACTAGATATTACAGACTCACAGTTTTCTCTTTTGATTTTATCTTGAAATATTGCTGGGTGGCAAAATAAGAACATAAGTCAGGAATTTGTGAAATTTCTTCTACCATTCCACATTATATGTGTCCAGGAAACCTGGGTCTCAGATACATCCTTTTCATTTTTACAGGGATTTATATCATATTTGCTCCCTGCTACTAGATTACACAAAAAGGGGAGACCCAGGGGCAGTGTAGCCATTTTAGTTTCAGTGAAATTGGATGTTGAGTCTGTAGTAATTTACCAGTCTAGCTGTAACTTCATTTTGTCTCTATTGGTAAGAGGAAATCGGGGGACAGGATTTGATTATTTAATTTGTTTCAGCGTATACTGCCCCCCGATAAATCTGGTGACTCAAGGCTCTTTTGGGAGGAATTGGAAGAGGCTCTGAATCTCTGCAAGACAAAGTACCCCAAGGCAAAAATAGTGGTGTGTGGTTACTTTAATGCCCGTGTGGGCTCTTATCCCAAATGATAAAGAAAATAATTTTGGAATGGATAGAAATGAGGTATTTCTATCTGATCGATTTTCACTGGATAAAACAGTAAATAAAGCAGGTCAGAAGCTACTTGAGCTTATGTCCAGCTGCCAAAAGCATTTGTGCAAAATATTTGAAAGAGATTGCCATAGACTGTGCTGGGGACTCTCTGATTTAATATTTATATGGATGTATGTATATATACTTTATATTAGTTTTATTGTTTTAACTGTACTTGTAATGGCTTTTAGTCAAATACAATAAAATTTACTGTACTGTATATAGGCGGCCTTCCATATCCAGAGATTCATATCCAATCATGGATTCAACCAGTCACAGCTTGAAAATATTCAAAAGAAAAATCAAAAACCAAACTTGGATTTTGCCATTTGATGTTAGGGACACCATTTTATTACACCATTGTACATAATGGGACAAGTACCACAAATTTTGGTATCCATGGGGGTTCCTGAAACCAAACTCTAGTGGATACCAAGGGCCACTGTATTTAGAGGAACTGGCAAAGCACTTCTGAGTATTCCTTACCATAGAAAACCTCATGAAATTCATGAGGTTGCCTTGAGCTGGCAGGCGACTTGAGGGCACATAGGCCCTTTCCGCACGAGGCAGTTAAAACAGGCCAAGGCGTCCTGGCACGGAGGTCATCCGCACCTTGGATCGGACTAGGTGCGGACTATTTAACTTAGTTCCACACCTCAGTCTGATCCAACCTGCCCCCAAGTGGTCCTCCCCTGCGCTAAGTCCGGTCTTTACATTTTCTGGAACACGCCATTGCATTCCTACTTACCTGTGTAGATGCGCAGGCTCGCACCTATGCGAGCCTGCAAACAGCGGAGGGTGGGCTGTGGGTGTGGCCAGCGGTTGGTTCACTCCCGCAAAGACACTGGAATCTGCCATTTTGAGCCAGAAGCCACAGGAAGCCGCCATTTTGAGCCAGAGCAGTGCGGATCTACAGACCTCGCACTGCTCCGGTTCGCCCTGCACCAATGGAGGAGCCCTGCGGAAGGGCTCAAGGGACAGTGTGCATTACTTCGGACCCAAGAAGAGCCAGTAAGTAACGGCACGGAGCAATTCACTCGCCTCATGTGGAAAGGGCGATAGACGCACAAGTTTACTTCTCATCTTGATAAACCCTTGCTTGCAAACCCTAATTTTAAACAATTCTATTTGGATCTCCACATTCTGTGTAGTCCCATTTTCCTTTTGATCTGTAGCTCCTAAAACTTCTTACCATCAGCCCACTCTTTACCTTAGCCTCAACCTGTTGACAATGATCTTGTGTTTTTTATTCCCCACATATGTTGTATTTGCAGAAAGGGAACCAAGTTTGTGCTTTTCTTGAATCCCAAGGTAAAACAAACGTGTTTTTTCCTTCTCTTATTGATGCTTTCACTCAGTTTAAGCAACTTGGTTCCTCCTTCATTTGTCCTTTTAGGCTTCTGCATAAGCACATCCTTGCATTGTTTAGTTGCTACCCTGCTAGGCTAGTCTGTGGCACGTCTCTCTGGCTCTCCCCATTGTTTTCTCAGTCATATTCCTGTCTGCAAGCACATCCTTACCATTTCATTCTACGGAACACAGACAGTACATACCGACTTTTTGGGCTTTACGGCAAGGCTGCTGGAGCCAGCTTTCGTATTAACTACTGAAACAAAGGGCTGTTTCATACACAGTGTAAAGGTTGTCAAAACTCTTTAAAATTTCACAACGTGAAATAAGAAGTTTACTTTGTGTTGCTTTAACAGAGTATTTCATCCAAAGCAAATAAAGCTCTAACTTGGATGTGGAGGGAATAAGGTTAATCAGTTTGCAAAGAATGTGTCAGAAGATTCATCTGATTTTTGTCACTGAGCCCTGACTGGAATGTATTTATTGCGCTGAGTGTTACCCCCAGCATGTTCTCACCCACCCACGGGTACAGTATGCACACAAGTTAAGAACTGTATGGTATCATGTACCATCCACACTACTCATAGGGACTGGGATGAGATAGCCTTGCAATAGGACAGGAATAAGCAGCTATTGAGCCCCAACCACCCAGTACACAGGGTAGCAGGGAGTTTGAGTTCAATCATATCTTGTCTTGGAGAGGCACAACTTGCCCACCTCTGCTGCCAACAATTATTCTGCTGTTTACTCCCTCTATATTACTTTTCAAATGAACAGCTGAATTTACCGTCTTGGACAAAGCCAAAGGAGGTTTGCTGCCGGTAGTCCCCCAGAGCAACAGAGTTATAGGACAGGTATCTGATGGCTCCAAAAAGGTCACATGTCACTATCATTGGAGGGTAAATGCCTGCAGAAATCAAATGTCTATCTTGTATTTGCAGTCTGTCTGTCTGTCTGTCTGTCTGTCTGTCTGTCTGTCTGTCCGTCCGTCCATACATCCATCCAATTTTGTGGTGGACCACATAAGGTATTGCACAGATGATACCATGTTATCATGCTGAAGGTGTTAAACAAGTAGTTTCTCTAACTGCCTGTTTTTAACTGTATGTGCTATGTTTTCTTTCACTAGTATTTTTAATTTTAAAAAGTTTTTAATTCTTTTATTTAGTTTATATTTTAATGGTATTTTTATTTGTTTCAGTCTGTCTCATTCTGGGGAGAAGATGTGTAGAAATTGAATGAATGAATGAATGAATGAATGAATGAGCACACTGTGAATGTCACTTCTGGAGAATACCGATGATCTCCCATCAACTGTCCCATCTCATCATTTTGACCAATTTCTTTTCAACTCTGAAAGATCTTCTTTTGTGTCAAAACCAAAATCAACAAGCAGAAGTATCACACAGGGTCTGTAGGCTGTGTGTATCAGTGTGTGTAGTCACCTTAAGTAAACTAATTTTTGTTGCTACCTTTTAAAATGGTATTGGGCCCTAAGCTGCTTGTGTCTGTGCCATGTGAGGACAATGGAGATCAGAAGGCATTTGAAGCACAATTTGTAGCAATTATATTTACCCTTGAAATACCCACAAGAATTCCTCTTTCCACTAGTGATAGCAGGATAAGCTCTCCTACTATCTGAAGTCAAAGGAGCAGCAACATCTTCACTGCCATGCTTGCTGCTCTTCCCTCATTGCCCCACCTACCCTTTATTTCATTCTTGGAGGAAAGAAGACAGCAGGTGTGGTCTATAAAGAACAGTGCTGGATGCACCAAGAAGTCAGCACTACCCTACACAGAGCTGCATGCGCACAAATGACCTAAATCAGAGGAGCATTTCTCTGAGCTAGGTCTTGTAGGCAGTGTAGACATGATGTCCTGGGAGACTGCCTGTGCTAGGAACAGAAGCTATCTCCCAGGGCAACCTGGTTCTGAAGACTCCACACAGCAAACCACATGGGGTGTGGCCACCTTTGGAGCATAAGGTTCTGTAGAACAGTCATAGTAGGGCTGTCCCAGCAAGGGACAAGAACTGTTTTATCATTTCTGGCACTCCACACCCTAGGCTGCCCCCTCAGTTTTCCTCATGAATGGGCCAGCCCTATTTCCCACATCAAACTGACCACATGTTGAGGTTTCTGATGATAGCTATCCCCTGACATCTGAGCTGAGAACAGGGAAGAGCATCCTCAGTAGCAGTGCTCTGTTTATGGAAAGCCAGTCCTATAGAGAATCATCTGATTTTTCACCGTGTTAGCTTTTTTATACCAAAGACTTATTTGTTCTCTCAGAATTTTTGAGTTATTAAAGTAGAGACTGCTGTTTTCTTACTGGTTGTTGTAGTAGTAGTCTATGTATGCCATTGTAGAGATTTTGTTTTTTAGTACTTCAAGTTCCCCTTGAGATCATTTGACTAACAGACACTGTATAAATGCATTAAAACATACTGTGTTCCAAAGACTTCCATGGAATATTCCACAGGACAGGAGACAAGCTTCCTACTTGCTTTGTCAAAACTGTGGGCAGCCATATTCTATTCAAGACATTTATTTGAGAGAAGTATCCATGAATTTCCAAATCCCTGTGGTTACCTGACTTGCATGTCTGGGTTGGACTGGTGCTTTAGAAAGGGTGGTGGTGGTGGTGATCAGCTGTAGTAACACTAGGTGTCTTGGAGTGGGATGGAAGGGGCAGAGGAAGATCATAGGAATGAAGAGGTAATGCTATAGGTACACAGGCATGCTGAGCAAGCTTTGCATATGGAACACTAATAAGGAGACCAACTGTTTGCTGGAGGATCTCATGTTTGTGTGGCAAGTATGGAAAAAATTGAGCAGATATAGTTGAATGAACTTGATCATAGGTCTCTGATGAATCTATTACCATGAAAATGGGTTACTTGACTCCCTAGCAGCAACAATTTGTGGAAGGTGGCTGCAAGTGAAGCGGGGAAGAGCATCACATTTTAAATGTAGCTGACCAGGTCATTCCTAGCCCAATGGCAGATGGCACTGCTTCACTCCCAGTGGACCAGGGAACAACACAATGGCTTCCTCCCAAATGGATTTCTGAATTCCAGCACTACCCTGAGCTGGGTGAATGGGTTTCCCCCAGCCTGCAGGCACTTTGACTAATGAATGAGTTGCCATCAGCCAGCAGGCAGGCTGATTGATGTCTGGATCCTGACCCATTCTGTGGGCCGAGCCTATTCAGCAGTAACCTGTAAAGTTGTAGCCTTTGTCATTCCTACAAAATGTGGCCTATGTTTCATTCCTGCTAAACACAAACCCCTGTACTGGCAGCAGGGTCTGAAAGAGTTCCACCACCAGCTCTAAGTAAAGTCCATCTAGTTTTAAGAAATATATCCTTGTGACATGTTTCTCAGAGAGGAGGAATATTCTTTCTTTCACAAATCTTAAAAATTCATTTTAGTAATAAGATTGTGGCCCTTGTGTTGAAAATGTAACTTGTCTGAAAATTGGTTGGCTGCCCTCTAAGCCAGACATTTTTTTTTCCTGCTTTGCTTGTCTGGAGAGTAGTTTTCCAAACTGTTTAAAACATAGTGGTATCAAGTATGGTTTATTTGTTGCATCACTTCAATTAAATGTCCAGCACATTTGAGATTTTCAAAAGTGTGTGAATGGGCTTGTGCAGCTATTTCTCAGCTATTTAAAGAGGCTGCTGCTGTTACGCCTTGGAGAACTTATCACAGCCCAGATCGGGCTCTCCCTGAGATGGCATGTTCCAGAGGATGCTGAGAATGCCCCTGAGGGCAGGAGCCAGGGTGGAGAGGAACTCTGTGTTTACTTGCATAATTTCCTCCCTGTTGGGATATGTAACATGGTAGAGAAGGGTTTTCGATGAACCCTCACGATGGCCAATGCCTTTGTGAGAGGTGAACAGCCTAAAACAGTTGCACCTAATGGCAAACCATTGATTACATATTTGCCACAACTCGAAAAGTTACTGCTTTTTGGACAGCTGCTTCCAGAATCCCCCAGTCAGCATGGGCATATTTACGGTACAGTTGGTTTCAGTGTATAAATCCAGTAAGATCCATTGAATAAAGGTACTGTTAAGTAGTATGAATTAAAAACGCATTGATACAGAAAAGTTAATTGCAGGCAAAGCCAGTGAAACAAGGTTTGCTTTTAGACACAGCTAGAACTGCAGCACTTTCCTTACATATTTCTGTTAAGGGAGAACAAGCAGAATTTCTGGTGGTAACACATTTACGTAGGAAATATTCCAATGACATCAGAGTTCAAATATGTGAGAGAGAGGGCTCATTCCAAATGACTCCATGTGTTGGAATGATGCCAGTCTGAAATAGCTAGAGTAGTTTCTGGAGTGTGTGTATGTGGTGGGGAGGGGTTCATGTGTGTTGAGTGAAAAATTGTTTCCTTTTGACTATAAGATATTGGGTAGTGAGGGACAATTATCATTTTATGAAAAGAGAGGGATGTAATGAAGTAAAATAGATGAGTACAGGAGCATATTTGCAACTAGTTTTTGGAAGGAAAAGATCAACCTCTCTGAAACGTTAGCCATCTTACATTATATTTAAGTAAGCACTCTGCTAAATGATATTGCAAAGAATGACTGGATTGGAAAATTTGCTATGTTTCCTATGTTTGTCTCACTCCTCTGAGCAGTAAGAAGTTCCAAGGGTGCAGTGCTCACCCAGGTTTTTTGGTTTTTTCCCCTTTCAAAAATCATTGCTGAGAATGTATGGTGTCTGTCCTTTCTACTGTTTTATTTGGAGTCTTTCTCAAACTTGTTTAGTTTTGTTTCTGTCCACACAGAAACTTATATTGAATATAATATATTATATAATATTATTTTTATATATATATATATATATATATTCAATATAATATAATATAATATAATATAATATAATATAATATAATATAAATAATATATTCATTCTTCTGGGGAGACAAAGTATATTCTGTCCACTTCTCTGATGGGTTTTCCCTTTATAACACCCCAAAGTGGGGCTATATCAAGAAGCAATCATCTAACAGTTCCCATGGAGACACACCCCCTGAATAAATTGGGCTATTGCTTTGCTTTGTTATGCTGAAGAGCTGTACTGTTATTGCCTTAAGCCAAGCCTCAGATGACATTCCTATTTATAGAAATCTGACAGTAAAACCATTATAATATGTAACCAATATCAGGTTAAGAAATATCAATTAACTAGAAATAAATAGTATAAAGAAATACAATATAAAATTAGCTGTTGACAAAGACTTGCTCAAATACAAAGCTTTTTCACTAACCTGAAAATAAACAAAAACCAGGTCTGATGGACTTTTTTGGAAGGAATTTCATGAGGGCTGTATCAATACAGAAAAGGCCAGTTACCTGCTTAGCTGCTGACAACAGTAAATCTCTGAGCTGAGTCCCCTTAGATAATTATAGCATATGCAGGAACCATGTATGGGAGAAGATGTTCTCTATTTACACACTAGCCCAAGTCAATTCTGGCCTCTGAAGGATAAACCAGTACTTTTGAGCTGTGTTTGAGAATAGGAGTCAACACAGATTGTTTAGCATAGGAATTACGTACTGTCAGGGGCTTATTGTGGCTGATGAGCAGACTGCTATATTGTGAATGAACTATGTTTTTCTGCTACCTAAAACAGTACACCAGCCAGAAATACTTGTTGAAAAGTACAATTTTAGAAGAGTATATCTCCATCTGAAGAGCATATTTCCATCTGGCTACTAGTGCTCAGATGGATTGGTCCTCCTATTAAAAACAAACAAACAGAAAAAAGAAAAATCTCCATCTTGGCTCAATTTGTTCACTCCAAACCAATCCACTGCTGCTCTAGGTCATTCTGGCACTCATTTAGGACATCCTCTAACTTGCCTGCTTTTGGGGAAAAAGCAATTTAATATTGATAGTGTGCCATCTTATCTCAGATCTGCATGAATCTGTTACGATAAGATCAGGAAGTTTTTTGAAACGCATGGGGAGAAAACGAAGCCTTCTGCAAAACGGTGAGCTGGAGGAAGATCCAGGTCTTCTGTGAATGTGCAGAAATTAAGAACAATTGAAGGGAAGTTGTGTGTGTGCATGCATATTTATACATATGTGTGTGTGTGTGCATGTGTGTGTATACATACACACACACATACACATACATTCACATGTACACATACATACAGAGAAAAAGAGAGTGCACAAGGTCTTATAGTAAAAAATAAATTCCTGAGCTGAACATGTTGTCAAAAGTGCCTTGTTCTGAATTTTAAATATATGACAACCTACCACGGCCAATATTTTGTACCTTGTAAATCTTAGCATTTGAATTTAGAGAATCAAAATAGGTAAGGTTAATCTGAAACAGGATAGCATAAATGTCGCCAAAGGATAAATATTGTGGCAAGAATCCTCTGGAATCAGTATTTTAGCACAGAAATCATTACGCAAGCAGCTGTGCTTTCTCAAAGGTTGTGTATGTACAACCCCTAGCACAGCCAATCACTCTGATATTAATATTAATATTTAAATAAATTAGAATAATAATTATATAATAATTTAATTATAATATAGTACTATATTGTATAATGACTGATTTAGTTGGGAGTAGCACTTGCATTTAGGTCTGACAGTAACCTTACAGTCGTGGAGCTGCTATGAAGTTAAACCTCCAGTTCCTAATACCATCAAGCAACTGAGGAACTATGGCCAATGGTACTGAAAGCGAATGAACAGTCCAGCAGAATCAACCATGTTACTTTGCTATGGTATATTTCCCGGCAGAAGTCAATCACCAACTACCTAGGTCTGGTTCAGTTTCTGATCTCATCCTGAAAACAGAGAGAGGTGAATTAAATGACTAGTATTTTCAGGAAATCCATATATTTGTGGTGTCAACACTTCACCTCTAATGGCATATTTAAGAGAGGTAAGAAGGTCTTGGGCTTTTCTAAAGATGCATGTACGTTAGGGCTTTTTAAGGTTTAAAATTATATGTGTTTTGCCTCCATATGTACATAAAAGCATTTGGGCCAGGATTCCTATGACTCACTCACATACATATACTCACCAGTTAATGGCTGCACAAGAGCCACAAGAGCCCCACTGAGGGACCTTCCTTGTAACATAAAACATGGTATTCCCAGTGAATTGAGCTATAGATTCTGCTGCAAGTCTTACAAGGCCTTTTCAGCAGGACACATGAGGAGACAGGCTGTATTCCAAGTCTGTGCATTTATTAGGACACCTAAACAGGTACAAAGGTAGATTTCACATTGCATACATAGGAGTTGCTTCTTCGGCCCTCTTCAGGTTTTCCTCTGATTATTCTGATTGCTTCAGCATTACCTAAACTAGCAAGCCCCACCACTTCTGTTGTCACTTTCCCTGTAAAAGCCTCTATGGGAAGATGAGTTTGCCTCACTTTCTATGTGAGGAAAGCTACAGTGGAGGGGGATAAGACTAGGGCCATTTCCAACTACACTCTTATAGCGTGATTATTCCACTTTCAACATCCTATGGAATTCTGGGGTTTGCAGTTTAAGGAGGAGCCAGCCAGCCCCTCTCTAAACTGCAAACCCCGATTCCATAGGATGTTGAAAGTGGAATAATCACGCTGTAAGAGTGTAGTGCAGAAATGGCATAGGGCTCTCTTGCTTCCATGTTGAAGAAACCAGACTACATAACCACTTACATGGTTAATGACTATATTGGGGTAAGAGCCTGCTCCTCCTTCAGAGCATGTTGATTTCACCCAGCCTTATCTCCATTTTTTTTAAATTGGATCTAAGATAGCTAGACAGACCAACTTTGTCCTTTGAAGAGACAGGGCAAGGTCTGACTTAAAAGAATGTGTATTAAAAATAAAATGATCTGGCGCTGAAGCGTAAGTCTGATTGTGTCAGCAGTAGGAGATCTTGGCTGTTATAGTTGTCCCCATCTGCTCTAGTTAGGAAGATTATTTCGTAATCTCTAAATAGTCTGAGAATTTGTTTAAAGGACTTGCAAGATTCTGCTTACCCAAATAAGGATATATGTTTCCTAAATCTTACCTCCAGTTTACAGATACTCTGTGTACTGTGCTTCAAGGACAGAACTCCTAATTTAGTGTAATACAGTGGGCCCTCAGTATCTGCTAGGGTTTGGTTCCAAAACCCCTTGTGGATATCAACATTTGTGGATGCTCGAGTCCCATTATGAACAATGGTGCAGTAAAATGACATCCCTTATATAAAATGGCAAATTCAACATTTGCTTTGGGGATTTTTTTTTTATATTTTCAAACTGTGGTTGGTTGAAATCATGGATACAGAATTCAAGGATATGGAGGGCCAACTGTGGTGCACTTTTAAGATCTCAGATTTTACCATACCGGTAGAATTGGCAGTTGAACAGCAAAGTTGAAATTAGGGATCTCTTTGTCAACAAACAACAGAACTGAAAATCTAAGCAGCTGAGGAGAAGTTGTAATTTTGAATAACACAAATTAAGTAGCTTATTTGCATTTATTGCACCAACAGTAAATTACAGGCTGGACTCATATTGGTACACTACGCTGGCATAACTATGTAAGTGTGGCTATGTGTGCAGCAGCTGTGAAGGGAATGAGGCTCTGGAGAAATAAGGTGTTCTGAGCTGGCAGAGTTTGTCTACATTCCCTTGCCATTGCTCAGTTACCATGGAAAAAAGTACAATTCCTAGCATAGTGCACCAACAGGATTCATCCAGATATTTATATTTACTCATCTTGTTCAAATCACTTTAGCAAAGATCTGGGAAGCAAGAGATGTGATAACATTAGACTTCATTCGCAGATGGGGTTTGCCATGCTGCTCACCTGTACCTTTAAAAAAAATGGTTCAGAAGTATTTTCACCTCCTTGGGAAAATAAATGATGGAACATTCAGCTTTTTTTTTTAATGAGTGTTAATAGCTGTGGCTGGTCCATTGAAATAGTACCCTTTGACAAAGGCCATGTCTGCCCTACATTGGCCCTTTTCGCATGGCATCTGCCATTCGAAAGAGGGCCTGGAGCCTCGCACGATTGCAAGGAGTGATCTGCATGATGCCCTCGCAATTGCGCAATGCTCCAGGGGCTGGCAGGCAACGATCACACACCTTTGCATTTTCAGCTTTCAGACGAAAATCCTGCGTGATCGCACATTGCTCCTGGGCCCCTCATGCTTACCTGGCATGTGGAACCTCGGCAGCCGGGCCAATTGCGCTTCCTGTCTCAGTGCAGCCTGGGAAGGTCCCAGGCTGCACTGTGAAAGGAAGAGGCAGGGCTGTCGCGCAAGCAGGAAGCTCATGCGGAGCTGAAGAAGCAGGGAAGTGAAAGCCTCTCACAAGAGGCTGCTCGCGCGATCACCACACCCCAGCGCCGAGAAAAGGTAGGGTGCAGAAAAGGCCATTGTTATAGTGCTATTATTCTACTTCTAACATCCTGTGGAATTCTGGGGTTTGTCGTTTACTGAGGCCAAAGAGCTCTCTGGCTGAGAATTCTAAATGCCCCTCCCTAAGTTGCAAATTCCAAATTCCATAGGATGTTGGAAATGGAATAATAGCACTAGCGTGGAGTGGAAATAGCCAAAGTGTCTGTTTCACTCTCCCTGGCATGCATCATGTTCCCAGTAGAATTGTCCTGAAACAAAGTTGACTTAATGTGCTTTAGAAAGCAAGGAGGTTTGGATCAGAAAACTTTGGGGGTTTTCTGGGGTCACTCCCATCAGCTATTTGGATGGGAGACTGCCAATGAATATGAGGTGCTGTGAGCTATGTTTCAGAGGAAGGAACTGGCAAAATCACCTCCGAATATCCCTTGCCTAAGAAAACCCTGTGAAATTCATGGGGCTGCCATAAGCCAACAGGTTACTTAAAGGCACATACACACACAGGCACAGGGAAATTTTAATAGTTTTGTGTTCCATGTGTACAACCTGAAGGAGCTTGTGCAAACACACAGAGAGGGTTAGACAATGGCCCTTTCCACATGGGGCCCCCCGAAACGCAGCAGAATAGGGCAGCGCACGCGAGGACGGAAACTCCGTCTTAAGGTAAACTACCTTAATCCGGGTGGCTCCGTCCCCACTGGGAGCAGCGCGTGTTCGCCACTGTACACGGCAGTGGCGTCCGGCGGCATCTGGCGGCACCCAAAATGGCTTCCGGTGGCTTCCGGCAGTGCTCCGCCAATCGGGGCAACGCGCCAGCCGGAAGCCCGCCCCTGGGCAGCTCTGCAGGGACGCACTTGCATGCCCCTGCAGTTCTTCACGGGGCGCTGTGACGGGCTAGCGTGCTCTTGTTTTAAAAAGACCACTTGAAAGGTGGTCTTTATAAACACACGGCGCCACCCCCACAGCCGCGCGAGGGCGCTTTGAGGTGTAGAACCTCACCTTTTCAAACCGCCCTAGTGCGCCCCGTGGTGTAGACGGCCTCCTGGTGAGGTCGTCCCAGGGCAGGCTATATCCCCGTGTGGAAATGGCCAATGTGTAGCCTCTTGACACACTCAGTATCTCTGGACCACCCTTTTGGCCCCAAAAAGGGGTGTGGATTGTCTCTCCTGAGAGCCTCCAGAGCAGCCATTTCACCCTCTCAAATAGATTTCCAAGCCTCCTGCTCTGTTTACCAACAATTGCCAGTTTTCCAAAATCAGAAGCAGATCTGTAGCCACTTCTGGTTTACTCTCCCCCTCCCCAGTTTTTTAAAAAGATTTTGAGCCATCTGTGTTGTTCTCCAGAGGGCTAGGGGGCAAGAAATTTGCCCCTCAACAGTTGCCAACTCTGACATAGATAAATAGTGGGGTTTGCAACATGATCCTTGTTTCCTGAGATATTTTACCCTTCATGTTAACTGCCATCAATAGGCTTAAAAGCAAAGGATCAAAAATGATACATAGAAGTGAGTGAGACCCAGGACAACTGTTTCACCACTTCCCCGGTGGTTTTGGATTCTAACTGTGAATCTCTTTGGAAGTAAAGCAAAGGTTCTTGCTGCAGTGAGTGAATGCTCAGAAGTCTTTGAAATATTCCCACACAGTTGAGCAATCCTAAACAGTGGACTTGCTATTGATCAGACCATGAGCTATTTATGTCTAGACAAAATCCACAAAAGCAAAATAAAAGGCTGTTGCCATTCCAGCCAGCCAAATTAGGACACTTGATTACAACACCAGAAGAACTTGAACATGAAACTGGGAGTCCAGTCACCCCCATAATTCTGTGAATAGACATCTTCTTTGTGCAGTGAGAGAGAGCCTTTCGATTCATATGTGATTCAATCCATATAAGTTGTTGAGACAAACTGTTTACCTCGATATTTTGTGAAGACTGATTTATTGATCCTAGAATTTATATACAAGAGCAGTCAAAGCAGCTTACAAAGAAAAATAAAAGCAAGTATCACATTATAGCCATCAAAGTAAAAATAACTGGCAAAACATGAGCCTTTTAAAATGTTAAAAAATGAGGTACCAAATACTTTAAAATATGCAAAGATATTTTGGGCATATTAATGTTTCAAATATTCTAGGGCATTTTATTGCTGATTTGAAAGTTTCTGTTTCTCTTTAAAAAATAATTTTAAAGGAAGACTATAGCATAAAACTAATTATCCAAGATATTCCATTCTGTTCATTCGGACTTGAAGGAAGACTATAGGAATGAATAATTTAGCAAATCTAGAACAATGACTGGATGTGTCACCAACTGGTGCTGTTTGGAACAGTCATTGTGCTTACCATGCACAAATTTAGGTGACTTGTCCCAAACTGAACTTCCGTTTCAATAGCATTTGACCCTACAGTTTACATATATACACAGATTGCGTAAGAGATGTTTAGTAAAATGCTGTGAGCCTGCTTTTTGTATTTATTCCTCTACTTGCATATGAAAAGATGTTTGTTACAGATGTACTTGCCTCTCTCAAGATCATACTTACGTATATTGTTGGGGAGAAGGCATTCTTTCCTATCACCAGCCATTTCTGTGTCTTTCATACTTTTACTATGGTAGGTTTATTCTTCCTGTCTACACCCTCAGATCTTTATCTCATTCCACAGAGTTCCAAATACTTAGTAAAAATACAATAATCTATGCATAATTTGTTGTTATCTGTTGTCAAGTCAACTTTGACTTATGGGAGCTCTATGAATGGGAGACCATCAAACATATTCTGTTATTAATAGCCCTGCTCGGGTCTCGCAAATTTAGGATTGTGGCTTTTTTTAAGTGAATCAGTCTACTTATATGTGGTCTTCCTCTTTTCTTACTGCCTTTCACTTTATCAAGCATCATCATCTTTTCCCGTGATTCATGTTTTCACATGATATGGCCAAAGTATGACAGCCTCAGTTTAGTCATCTTTGATTCTAGTGAAAGTTCACACTTGATTTACTCGAGGATGCTGTGCAAAATAAATGCATGTAAAATACAAGGCACAAAATTGATACGCACACATATCATGCATGTACAGTTGCTGGGTATTGTTTGGTGGTACACCACAGCTGCTCTATCAAATTTATGAAATATTCCCAAGGGTTTTACTTGGCATGACAGAAAATTTATCACAACATTCAATCAGACATGATGGTGAAACACATACATGTTTTTCCTCTGTGTTGTGTCTTCTCCCTGGATATTACCTTTCAGCTGAAAAGGCACAGTGTATGGTGGATTTATGGTAATCATAGCTATATAGGATACATTGATTCTGTTTTCCTTGAGTGGTTCCATGCAAAGTTGTTTCTCAAATAAGTTAAAATAAGTAAAACTTAATTTTGCAGCATAACATAATTTGTGAATGAGCACAATACCATTGATTTTGAGGCCACTGAACCTCTTTTATGTGAGCTAGTTCCCTCAGATGAAAGTTAAGAGTACAGAGAAATGTACCTCCATACCCTTATCAGAGTCTGCTGATATGGGAAGTTGATCTTAACAAAGCACAAGTCATTGGAAGTCTAACTGTTGCATTATGCAAAGATAATATGGCAATTTACATTCAGTTGGTATAAAATGAATCACCAGAACAGACAGACAGCTTATGCTAGTCCCTCATGGCAAGTTTAAGTAGCTGTAGGTTCAAAGCATGTACTAGTTTTGGTATTTTAATAAAGAAGCAGAGAATGGCCAGTTCAGTTGTGGCAGTAAATGTAATGTGTGTAACTCTTTAAGATATGTAAGCATAATGCAAGGTATGAACAGGGAAAGATAGAATGCAGATGTTTGTGTTGCATTTTCTGAACTCTACTGGCATAATTGAATAGATTCTACTATTATAAAACTTTACTAATGAACTTTACAACCTTTACTATCATGAAGAATGCAACACTGTAGTGCTACCACTTTGATTATGGAGATTGCAAATAGGTAGCTATTCAAAGGCACTTTGAGGAATGCCAGCTTTACAAAGAAAAGAAGCATGGATGTGAATGGGTGGGAAGACGCTCAGCAATGCTTTATGAGCCTGATTTCAGATATCATACGTTAAAGTTATTTTAAGTCAGACACAAAGCAGCAGCACACTGTGGTTAGTTTTTGATACTTGAAAAAATGCTAACAATATTGTTAACACTAGAGAATTGCTTCCACACTCTTTTTTTCTTAAGGAAGGAGATCTGCATCTTTCAATAAGCATATCTGATGAATTACTCTTTAAATATGTGCACAGAACCTATGAAGAGATGTGTCACATGATGAATAGCCAAAGGTACTCTGTAAGGATATGTGTCTTTGTACACTGAATCCTAAGTTGCTTTTAAAAAAATAAATCCAACTTAAGTCAGCAAGACTTGCACGAAAAAAAATTAATGAAGTTCAAGTTGCTAAGTACTTCCTAAAAGGAAAAAAATGTTAACATGAACGGTAGCGGTTGTGGACAATATTAATGATATAGGTTAAATATTTGATTAACTAATTAGCCAGAGTCTCGTAGTGGTTTGAGCACTGGACTATGGGCCTTTCAGCACTACACTATTCCACTTTCCACTTTCAACATCCTATGGAATCCTGGGGCTTGCAGTTTAGGGAGGGGGGCGTTTAGAATTTTCAGCTAGAGAGCTCTTTGGCCTCAGTAAACTACAAACCCCAGAATTCCACAGGATGTTGAAAGTGGAATAATAGCACCGTAACAGTGTGGTGCAGAAAGGTCCTATGACTCTGGAAACCATGGTCTGAATCTCCACTCAGCCACTGAAATCCACTCAGTGACCTTGGACAAGTCACACTTTCTCAACCTCAAAGAAAGGCAGATCTCCTCTGAACAAATCTTGCCAAGAAAAGGTCATCATAAGTTTGCCTTAGGGTCACTGTAAGTCAGGGATGACTTGAAGCCAAACAATAAGAAAGTTGGAATTGAGTGTAACAAGGGTGCCACACCCATAGGATAGGATATGCCTATGTTTATGTTATGTTTTTAATTTTCTTTAAAAAGCAAATCCAAGTAATAATTTTACAGACATAAAATATATATTGCCATATTTCTTTGACTCAAGCACTTGACTATTGATGTATTAAAACAGAACAAAACAATTTCTTGTTTTAAACAGTAGTTTTCCTTCTATTTCATTTTATTTAACACCCTCCTTATTTGTTGCAGGGAAAAGTGTTAGTCTCTTTTATTCCACTGACAATTATTTCATCCACAGCTCTTGCTGTGAAGTCAGTGGGATTGTCGTAAGTTTTGCCTGGCTAGGTAATTTCATTTTAAAAAATGTACTCAGAAAGAGATCCTTGGACAACTGAAAGAGCTCTGACATTGTGATTTGTCACTTGATAAAATGAATTTAGATGGGAGATATATCTATATAGATAGATAGATATATTGATATGCTAATGATGGAGCAAATATGGAACAAATGTTTTATCAGCCTCTTTTTAAATTATTGTAAGGCACTTTGAATCCCATTTGGGAGGAAGGTGGGATATAAATTCAACAAATAAAATAATAATAGCCATTTTCCAAGTCTCTTTATTCCCAGAGTACTTCATGGAATGTTAGCCAACCAGCCAGTGAGAGGCATCACTGAAATAGCTGGTTAATGCTGTCTACATAGCTGTGGAATCTCTTTCCCTAGGGACTTTTAAGAAATTTCACAGAAAGAATGTTTGGATTTGCTTTCAGACATACAGTGGTAACTTCACATGCATGAAGCTGCTATTTGTGTTAAGATAACTGGTTGGAAGTAAATGTGGCCGGTAGCGCTTCTGAATAGCTTAGGAAGGCACCAGGCAGTGGCCTTCCTCAGGCAGTTTAGCATCCTGGAGACCTCAAGGTGAAGAACTGGAAAAGGTGACTTAAAAGTCTCTCCTTCCACATATATGTCTCAAATCTATTCACAGTGCAGATGGGGCTTATGTCCTCCTGGCAAACAGTTTTAGGGGGAGTTGGTAGTGTTAGCGACTCCCTCAATAGGAACCTGTTGGCAGAAAATGTATGACTTGTAGGGCAAGCCCAAGGTGTTCTGCTGCCTGAGACGAAGAACAAGAACTCCACCCTTCACATGTACTAAACAAGTGGACTGGCGGTTGACTCTCCAAGACGGGTTAGCCTGCTCTTCCACAGAAGCTATAAGATATAGGAGGGACCAACCCCTTTCGGCTGGTTCAGAGTTTCTACCACCAGAGAGGGCCACCTCACTTTCCCTAATGTTAGGGCCGGTCTTGGTGAAACGGCCCTAGGAAAGATACCTCTAAGACCTTTCCTCCCTAATGTCTTTAACATCCAGCACCACGGTTTAACAGGAAGGCTGTGATAAACACTAGCAGTGTTTTGCTGGTTGACTCAAGATTCAGTGAAACCCAATTCCATCAATAAATACTCTAGTTGTTTTAGGGCCTTTCCACAGTACACAGTTATAATGCTATTATTCCACTTTCAACATCCTGTGGAATTCTGGGGTTTGTAGTTTAAGGCCAAAAAGCTCACGGGCTAAGAATTCTAAAGGCCCCTCCCTAAATTGCAAACTCCAGGATTCCATAGGAGGTTGAAAGTGGAAGGATAGCACTGTAACAGTGTAGTGGGGGCAGGCCCTTAGGCCATTTCCACACTACACTCTTATAGCTCAATTATTCCACTTTCAACGTCCTATACGGAATCCTGGAGTCTACAGTTTAGGGAGGGGCCCAAGGCCCCTGCGGTCCAGGGCTAGGCAAGGGGGCCCTAATGTCCCTGGCCATGTGCGCTCGCCATTTGCCCCCTCCACCACCACCACCACCACCACCCCGGTGGCTAGAAAAGCAACCGCCCGCCCGCCCGCCGGCCCGCTTGGTCCCAGCCAGGAAAGGCGGGGAGGTGGGCGGAGGTGGGCGGAGCGCCGGGCTTAATCCCCTCGGCGAGCCACGGCGGGCGCTCCTTCTTTTTTTGCCTCCCTGCGCGGCGGATGCGCGCCCTCTGGGAAGAAGCGCTGGGAGCGGCCGTGGGACGCGGGCGGCGTAGCTTGCGCGGCTTCCGGAGGAGCGACGGGCTGCTTCTGCGCCGTGTTACAGCCTAGCTGCGCGGGTTCGCTCTGCGGCGCTTCTCCGCTTGGAAGGATGGCGAGGAGGTGGCTGGGCGAGTGAAGCAGGGGCGCCGACGGCGGGGACGCGCCCCCCGCGGGCAGGATGATCCTCACGCGTAAGTGCCTCCCCCGGGGCAGCGCGCAGGGGCCCCGCGCTCGGGCCAAGGCGGATCGTGAGCGTCCCGACCGGGACCGGCAGAGTCTCGTGTGACCGACGTGGGGAAAAAGAGCCTCAGAGGATGTTCTCCGTGGGTGGCTCGGAGCCCTCATCCACCCAGGCGACCCTTTGCTAGAGTCAGGGCAGGTCCGGGGAAGGGACGAAGAAGCTCGGTGGGGCGGAGCGTGGGGGTGATCGCCTCTCTAAGTGAGTGAACGATGGGTTATTCCAGAGAGGACTGAAGTTTGAGGAACGGGTTTGTGTAGACGAATCCTTTGGTTTGGTTTCAAGAGAAACGGTAGCAGTTGCGGAGCCTTTAGTGCTTGGATGATTTTCTCCAATGAAAGTCCCCCCTCTCCTCCCCAGCAGGATAGGTGTTTCTGTTTTGCCGGTGCTGACAAATGTCTGTTTATTTTTAAAGAGGCCCGTTCAGATCCAGACCCTGAGGTTTACTTAGTTTGTCATTTTTGGATGCTCATTTATTGGATGCTTAGCCTTTGCTGAACTTAGTGTTTTTCCCCTCCTGAAATTGGGACTTTGTAGTGAGAATGCAGGTTTTCTTCTTAAATTAAAACCTGGCATTGCTGGTGCTTCTAAACAGTCCGAAAGGCGCTCTGAAGAATGTAGGTCAGTGGCACAGTGCTTCAGTCTGTCTTGACCTTACCTTGAGTTCTCTCTCCAGCAGCTTAGACTGTTTGTTAATCACGGGAAAAATCCATGAAATTGAATTAAGGCTGTGTGTCCCTTGCTTACTGCAAATGCCTCTTTAGCCAAACAACACATACCTTCCAGGAGGGGTGTTTGTACTCCAGAATGACAGACAGGCTGCTTACAAGTTCCCATTTGGCACCTGCAGAGTTAGAAGGAGCTGTTTCTTGTTCATAAATGTGTAAATGGAGGGTCAGGTTGGAACGAGAGAGGACTTCCTACCCAGCTTCACCTATGCTGGTATTCTCCAGCTGAACAAGTAGCTTCCCAGTTACACTTACAGAATACTTGTTCCAGAAATGTGACTCGGAGCTGTTGCGTTCCAACTATCTCCACGCTCCTGGCAAACACCACAGATGAAGGTTGTGGGTGGGGGAAATTCAGGTCTACAGCCTTATGTTGGTTTTATTGCTCACTCCCCAGCTGCAGCCAACAATGAGCCATGCACCAGCAGGCTGCACAAAAGAGTTTGCCAACGTACTTGGCTGATGGAGTAGAAAGTACTGGAGGAAACGTGCCTTCCAGAATTTGGCATCTAGGTGTTGCAGCTGTCAAGCAGATCCCATGCATGTTGACTCTGGTTCTGGAGCAGATGGAGGACATTGAGGGGGAACAATGGGGTTAAGATTCCAAGAACAGAAGGAGCGGGAGGTGAAAATATTAGTTCAGCACTGGAGGAGACTGCTTTTCTGTGTCTAAATCCAAAAGGCACTGCTGAGTAATTTGGGAATGTATTAGGCTTTTTGTTTTGCTGCGGTAGTAAGATTAGTCATTCTAAAGGGTGGGGGGAAAACACGTTAACAGACATTTGAACAAATATAGTGGGAGAGAAGCTCACATAGCATGCTTTCACAGGGCTGATCAAATTGGTACTGGTGATAAAATGTAGGCTTGGCACAGTACTCCTAATATCCAGTCCCTGTGTTGGTAGTATTTTCATGTGAATGTGTTAATGATCAAAATGTGAAGAACCAAAAGGGACCATTGATGGAACATGCTGGAGGGAGGGAGGGGTTTTGTTTTTGCTTTTTTAGCTTTAACACAAGAATAAAATTTCTGAGACTTGGGAAAGTCAAGCAACTGTAAGTTATCCAGGACATAGGGAAGGTGGGATGTTCCACATAACTAGTGGGTGTGCATCAGCTAAGATTGTTGGAACATTTCTTCTGTACCTGAAAGCTTTACAGTTTTTTTTTAAAGATGATAAACATAATTTAGTCTGATTTGCATCTCAGTTTGGAAATTGCATAACAGGTGTGTACGTGAAGGAGACTAAGTGAATTGACTTAGTTTAGATGTCATGTATAATCATATCACCAAAGCAACAGGAGAAGGCTAATAATGTAATAGCGTTTGTTGCTGTGAAGTTACCAATCAACTGCACATTTTATGTCAGATCTCTTCAACCCAGTGCCCCGCTCCCCAAATACTGTTGAAAATAACCTTCGAACATCCTTACCCATGCTGTCTAGGCTAGTGGGAGTTGTAATCCAAAATATTATGAAGATGAGTTGTGACGGCTGTTTTATGTTTTGTCATATTAAATGGGAGTCTTTATGAATAGGGAAACCTGTGGACTATACACACAGAAAACCCTGTGATAGGTTCACCTTAAGGGTGCCATAAATCTGAAATGACTTGAAGATGCACAATAACAACCTAACTACCATCACAGCCATCAAACATGTTGTCTGGGGCTAACAAGAGTTGGAAGCAAAACATTTGGAGGGAAATAGGTAATTCATCCATGTTTTAAAAGTCAGATGTGATTTGGAATGCTAAAAAAGTGTTTGAACTATTATTCTTTTAAAAAACTTAACAAAATTTTCAGTAATGCATTACTGATTTAAAAACATCAAAAGTAACAAGTTCAGATATAAACAGGAAAGAAGGAAAAATCTATCAGTCCCTTTAAGACAGTTAAATTTATTTTACCGTGAGCTTTTGTGGATTTCTATGCATTTTTCAGGTAAATTATCAATGCTGTACGTTAGCTCATACATCCATTTCTGCAGAGTAGAGATTTTTGTGCTTTCATTTTTAATATAATTTCACATGATACATGAATTTTTTGTCTTACAGAAATAACAAGAGTTTCCTGGTTTATGGTCAATTACATTGGTCCATTTCATGTTTTGTTTTTTACACCAGTGTATTTGGTTTTGAATTACAAAGGTGCAAATCCAGTATTTCTTTCTTGACACACTGATGAAAATAAAGAACATATTCTTACTGTTTTTTTCAAGCACAGGTTGATCTGATCTAGTCGCCTATCTTTAAAGCTTTTGTGCTGTGTAGCACTCCATTCTACAATGTCAGTATTAAAAAAATTAGCCAGGACTGATAATCAGTCATGTTTGCATAATTTTTCCAAAGCACATAGCAGTGAGTGTTTGTTAATGGAGAACAACTTCAGCTAGACCTTCAGTCTTTGAGTTATGAGGCCAGCAGGAAATGGAAACTTTCAACTAATCATATGTTTAGAAAGTCAGGAAGTGTGTGTTACACACAAAGAGCTGGGGGGGGCTGTTTCATCTGATCAGAGTGAACTCAAGAGTCTCACACCATATGCAGATAGTCATAGTCTTATGAAGTTTGTTAGGAGCTACCATCTCTCTTTTGCAATAGGTCTTCTGCAGCTTGGCAATAAAAATAATGTGATAGTTGGAATAAAATTCAAAAAGTCCACCTAATAACAGGCTTCTCTAATAACAGGAGCCCTGGTGGCGCAGTGGTTAAATGCCAGTACTGCAACCACAAGGTTGTGAGTTCGATCTTGCCAGGCTCCAAGGTTGACTCAGCCTTCCATCCTTTCGCAGGTCGGTAAAATGAGTACCCAGCTTGTTGGGGGCAATTAGCTAAAATACCTTGTAAACCGCTTAGATAACACTAGTTGATAGGCGGTATAGAAATAAATGCTATTGCTTCTCGAAAATGATAGAATGAGACAGGCTGGCATCCTGGTCACTATTTATGAATTCATAAGCTATACTTACGGCCTTGTAAATATTGGTATTCATATTTGTGATTGCGGCACCATGGCCACAATAGCAAGTGCCCTCTAAAACCAACCCTAAAAGCCATATAGCTGAATTAACCGCTGCTGGTGAATGGGGAGCTGAAGGATGACATTCCTGCCACTTCCTGCCAGCAAACTGTGATGCAATGAGCAGTTATGACAGGCCCCTGCAAGGTTCCCTGCTGCTGTTGACTCATATCGTCGTTCAGTGTCCTATGCGCCAGCACCGCGGAACTCCCTGGATTGGTGTGGCAGAACTCCTTTAGTTGGTGTGGCTGCCTGACTTTTAAAGTGGGCTTTGCATGGTTGGGTCATGAGATGGATCATAGCTACATTATTGTAGCTACATCTACCATGCAGGATCTCAGTCACAGTCAGAGAGATCCTTTCCTTCAGACTCTTCAAAGTCTATTCTGTAGTGTTCCCCCGTCGTCTTGAGCAGATTTTGTGGGTGCTCTTCTGCTGACAGAAGCTGTTCTAAAATAGCTGTTATTGGTGAGAGGAGCTAATTGGATATAACCTGAAAACTTCACACGGTCTCTTTGAGACTTCTTTCTCGCTTTTTGGGGACATGAATTGAAGTACAATGTCATGCCAATTTTTATATTTTTAAAAAATGCTTCCAGGGCTGGCTGCTTGACTTACTAGAGGAGATTATACAAAGTTGGAGAGTGAGATGTCTTCTGCTGTGTACAGATGATATAATGATGCTGGTCTGATGGCTGGTCTGAAGACTTTGGTTTCTTCTTTCTTTTCCTCTTTCTCTTTTCTCCAGGGAGGAGAGGGATCAGAAAGGGTGAATAGAATATGATGTGTTGAGAATACCAAATTTTGAACAGGAAAATCTGTCTGTCTGTCTGTCTGTCTCTCTCTCTCTTTCTCTTTTTTGTCTTCTTGGTCGGCTTTTGACTATTCCATACCTGTCTTGCGTGGTATTCCACAGGTAGCAGTTGGCATGACTTTACCCCTAAGGCAGTGGTTTCCAAACTTTTCTCCTCCAGGTGTTTTGGACTTCAGCTTCCAGAAGCTCCAGTCAGCTTGGCTAACAGTTGGGAATTCTGGGAGTTGAATTCCAAAACACCTGGAGGAGCAAAGTTTGGGAGCCGCCATCCTAAGGTGCTGTATAAATGCTTCTGGTTACCTTGCCTACTGCTCAGATGATGCTGATGCTTTGATTTATTGTCTCTTCCATGGAATTATTCCATTTTAACTGTCAATCTTTCCATCCTGTGGAATCCTGGGGTTTGTAGTTTGGTTAGGCACTGAAACTATCTGACTGAGGATTCTAGATGCCCCTCCCTACACTGCCAGTCCCAGGATTCTATAGCCTGGAGTCATGGCAATTATAAAGTGGAATGACAGCGCTATCATTCTTTAGTTTATAATTTGACTGAATGAGGCAAGATGTTAAGCTGATTATTTGTGGGTTTGGGGAAAAACTTAGTCTTTCCTAGAAGCTGCCACACATCTTGTTTTCCAGCCTGGAGAAAAGCATCAGAACAGCAACTGCAGCATATTGTGGCGATGGCAGGTTTTATGGTTAGAGACTTGCCTTGCAATTTCAGGAACTCTTTTGTTCAGCTACCGGCTATAGTACTACATACTAACATTGGTGAATTCCTGCCATTTTGGACCTTGCAACAGAGATAGGGTGTGAGTTTTGGCCACCCTAGGAAGGCTCAGAGGCTTTCTTTAGGCTTTGCCTACCTAGATTCTTTTTCTTTCTCAAAAAGACATTTTTGTAATTATGACTTCTTGCTTCTTGATGAGATGCTTTGCAACTACATAAAGTAGCCTTCCTAGCCATGTGCATGCAAGCTGGGACAGATGGAGATTGTAGTCCAGGATTTCTGGGTGCCAGATTAGGACAGGCTAGCATAAACTAAGAATGTTTAATATACATTTCTTGGACAAAACTAGAAACAGCAAAAGAGACTGAAAACTCACTTATTTGGAATATGTGTTTTTTTAAAAAACCCTCATGTAATTCTGGGAGTACTTCATCAAACTTCTTTTTATCAGTTAATAATTTGAAGCTGACTATTTCATGAAAAGTTACATAATAAATTAATAAGAATGCAATTCCAGTTAGTGTGTTGGTGCACATGGGTATATGTAGATGTAATCAATTTGTATCCACCAGCCTGAGCATAGACTAACCTAAAGGAAAGAACAGTAAGGTCTTTTTATATATTTATATATGTCTAGAAAATCCAGCAACTTGCAGACTTTCTTAGTTTTGGAATAGCCAGTTTATACTCTTCCAGAAGTATATTAAACATGTTTACATTTCTAAGGCATCTGGTAAATGTTTTGTAGTTCTGCAAAGTTATATTTTTTTTCTTTTTCCTGTGGGAATGTTACAGTATTAGAGCCGCAGGATTTTTATTATTTGTCACAAAGTGACTAGTTAGTTCCTGACATCTGTTTCAGTGAACTAAATATAGAAGTTATAGATTGTAAGTTGTGCAACTAAAAGACCTTTAGAGTAGATGGGATGTAATGGAGAATTATTGCTTCCTCAGTTCTGTAGAATATCTGTATCACTAGAGTGTGCAGTTGGACACGATAGAGCTGATATATATGTATAAGACCAATGTGGTTGCTGCTACCTTTGTTTTTAAACCACCATTATGTCTCAGATTTGGAAGTCTTGTCTTTCAAATGATTTTTTTTTTGATTACAAGTTAAATCATTGTCAGTTACTTTTGAGACACATGTTCCAATGTACAAAAGATGCATCAAAGCAGAAAATCAACAGGGGGGGCTGCATATGTGAAGCTATTATAGTATTGTTATTACTGATTTAGATACACTGTATGTCAGATGTCTCTGCTGTGTGCTGGGGTAGTCATAGTGAGTTATGGATACAAAGAGCAATGCTTGACTACAGAGTTGTGGGAGTGAAGTTAAACTGCTTCTCTACAGACAGAAAAATAAATAGATTGATTTAGATTAAATAACACAACACTGGGCAGTTATAACAACGTTGATACCACTTTAACTGCCATGACTTTGTCATGCGGACTCACAGTGTTTGTAGTTTTGCTGAGGTGTTTAGAATTCTCTGCCAAAGATCTCTAGTACCTCCTCAGACTCTGCATCCCAGAATTTATGGTATCAAAGTGCTAATGATTGTGTAGTGTTAAGAAAGCACTGGCGGGGGTGGGGGTTCATGCTAAATATTGGAAAACCAGGGTTTGTGGTTTTCTAATTTGTTCATTTTCATTTCAGAAATTGAGGCCAAAGAAGCCTGTGACTGGCTGAAGGCTGCTGGCTTCCCCCAGTATGCTCAGATGTTTGAAGGTACAGTGTTTTGTTCTGAGATACAGGAACAACTGAGAAATATTCCAAGAAGTCCCTTCCGTTTGTAATAAGTGTAATGGAGACAAGTTTGTGATTGTTCAGAACACAGCTGATTCTACCTTGGTAACCTATGAGTGTCATAGCAAGCATGGGGTAGTGAGTAGAGTGTAGGATTAGGACTCCAAAAGACCAGGCTTTGAATCCCCACACAGCCCTGGAAACCCACTAGGTGACCTTGGACAAGTCACACTCTTCTAGCCTCAGAGGAAGGAAGTGGCAACCCTCCTTTAAATAAATCTCGCCAAGAAAACTCAAGGATAGAATCACCATAAATCAAAGTTGACTTGAAGGCACACAACAATGAATCTATCCATGTGGGTTCATTCAAGCTTGTTTGTGTGCAGTAATCAGGGTATTAGAAGAGACAGGAGACACTTGGATGTGCAATACCACATTGTACTGGGACAAGGATAATTTGAAGATGGAAATAATCTGAAAAGGCTATGGGTAACATTACCTTGGGTACCATTGGCTCCAGTATTTGTGAAAAACTGATGGTATCACTCCTCCCTCTTTAGGGTGTAAACTGTGTTGTTTTCTGTAGATGGGTTGAATCCAGAGTTCCACTAGTGAAACTTCCAGAGCTATCTTCCCTCCCATCCCCAGCTTTCTGAACCATCTGAAAATGGGCTTCCCAGCCCTTCAGGGGTGCTTTGATGTATCAGTGGAGAGCAGCAGCGAGGAGGGGAGATAGCTCCTCTCCTGATTCCTCCTGGATCCTTGTGTTCCACCAGCAGAATATCACCATGTGACACTGACCTGTGTGATGTAGAAATAAAGTCTTCAGAAAGAAGAAGGTTCTCTCCCCATCACCTCCCACCCCAATGTTTTGGGATGGTGGCAGAAAGACTGTTGTGGGCCACCTTAATTTATGTTTGTGTTAAGTTGGTAGGAGACAACACGGGTGGCTGTGTCATAAATGAGTCATCCTGTATGACAGTCTGTCTGAAAAACTAGGCAAACTTCAGTGTGTTGCCAAATTGCACAGGTCTCACCTTGAATTCACTCACATCATTTCATTTAAGTTAAAGCAAGGAAGACGTTTCTCATGCACATCCCGCCTCTTCCTGTCCAGAATGACACTTAGCTGTTTCAGTGTGGCACAGACATCACAGATTACTGGAAAATGTTGTGTCTGCTGCTTCCAGACATCTTTGTCTTTCTTTGCATAGACAGCTTCAACACCATTTGAACTTCATGCCACTTGATTGCTACATCTCTGAGTAGGCAATGGAGGAGCTGAGGTTTTAATCTTCAATATGTGTTTTCTTTACAGAGGTCTCTGGATTCCAGGTTCTTTCATTAATGCATCATTCCCCTTGCAAGCGTTTATCTGTTGTGTGATGATCTACAAATTTCTGATTTCTTCCTTGAATGTTTTAAATTATTTGGGTGCTTGTAATTATAAGCCTGATACCCAGTGTGGTATAGTGGTTTGAGTATTGCGCTATGACCCTAGAGACCAGGTTTGATTCCCCATTCAGCCATGAAAACCCACGGGGTGACTGTGGGCACATCACACACCCTCATCCCCAGAAAACCCTGTGATAGGTTTGCTTTAGGGTCAATAAGTTGGAAAGAACTTGAAGACACAGCAACAACAGTTATTAGCTTAAACAGTGCTTTGGGTTTGACTTCAGAAATTGTAAATGTTTAAATAACTTGTATCAGAAACTGAGATCTGTTGTGAACTTTGTCTTGCAGATACGCAGTTTCCTGTTGACATGAATGCTGTGAGAAAAGATCATGAATTTTTAGAGAAGGATGAAATAGAATCCTTGTACAGGTAAACCTTAGTATGAAGTTCTCTTTGGCTTATTAACAGACATCTATTGCTCTGATTCTGAAGCTTTGGTTAAGGAAAGTATTTAAGGAATAAAATGGGACTGCAACTAGGCCTGAATCTCGTTAGTCCTTTCTAGACATGTATTGGTGTTATATAATTACTATTGTGTTAAGCCACCTTGGGTCCCACTTTGGGAGAAAAGGCAGCGTATAAATACAATCAATTAATTAATAAATTATAAGCAATGTATTGGTATTAAGATATGTATTATATCTTCAGAGGACTTTTTCTTCTAAAAGGTAAGGCTTGCATTTACTTAGAAAAAGACTTGTGTGACCTAAAAATATGTGGCTGTTCTGTATTTATGTTGTGAGCCAAACTTGGGAGCCAGTGTGGTATAGTGGTTTGAGCATTGGAGTATGGCTCCGGGAACCAGGATTTGAATCCCTGTCTGGCCATAGGAACTCACTTGGTGATCTTGGGCAAGTCACTCTGTCTCCGCCTCAGGGGAGTGCAAAGGCAAACCTCCTCTGAACAAATCTTGCCAATAAAACCCCATGGTAGGTTTGCCGTAAGTTGAGAAAGACTTGAAAACACACAACAACAACAAAAACAACAACCCAGGCTTATGACATCAGAGATACTGGAATTCACATTTATGGTCATTGCGCCAATACAGTGACCAAAAACATCCTCCCCAAATGTACCTTTGACCTAAGCAGCTCTGCCAAAAGAAAGATTTCTGGGGTGCTGTGGAATAGGGACTTCAGTGAAAAAGTGTCCTGGCCTCTCCTGGTAATGAGACATTTTATGACAGTTAGGTTTTTTGGAGATTGTGTTGGGAGATGTAGCTAGAATTATGAAGTTCCACTGTCATAGTTGCATCTCCTGGTGCAGCATCATATGTGTCAATGGTTACTTTTGACTAGAGCAATTCCTGATATTTTATTGGGGCTTCTGGAGCTGCAGCTTAATTGTCAAGATCTTCTGCAGTGCCATTACATGTATATTTCTGGTTCACATAGAATGTATTTTTAGGCCATTTCTGTACTACACTATTCTAGTGCTATTATGCCACTTTCAACATCCTGTGGAATTCTGGGGTTTGCAGTTTAGGGAGGGGACTTTAGAATTCTCAGCCAGAGAGCTCTTTGGCCTCAGTAAACTACAAGCCCCACAATTCCACAGGATGTTGAAAGTGGAATAATAGCACTATAACAGTGTAGTGAGGAAATGACCTGAGTTACTTGTCAACAAACTGATCTGAAACTGATCATGTAGAGGAAATTCAATTGTGTAATCAAATACATGTGCTGGACTTTGGTCATTTTTACAATATGGGGTATTTTATGATATCTTGAGGTATGTGTAGTGGCTTGAAAACCAGTCTCCTCTGTATTCCCTCAACCTTGGTATGTTGATAAATTCGTCATTTCATTTGAAGTTCCAGGTTGCAGCATTGGAGTGATACATGGATTGTTTTGTTTTGTTTTAAACTTAGTGTCAGGTCTATTGTTTTCCACATTTCTTTTTTGGACCTGGCAATCATTTTTCATTTCATCAAACCCTGGAACCAAGCAACTGTAAATGTATCACTTCTTAGGCCATTCATGTAGAAAATGGCAGCTTACCAGGAGAACACTGTAGCTATATTCTAGTACCTGCATTGGCTTTCTGCTAGTTCCCAGTCACAATACAGAGAACTGTATTTTTCCAAGAGCCTATAATAGCTCATGTGAAATATGGCTCATGTGCAATAGCCTAGAGCCTTTGCAATATATGCAATATGGCTAAGAATACAACCATTTATGCTTGCGAAGAGGATGCTCTGGAGTAAGGTTAGATTACAAACATTCAAAGATTACTGTGATCACTCCAGTCCACTGTGGATTGGACAGTTATCAGGATTTAAAATGGGAAGAAACTGGGGTTGACATAGTGTTTATACTGTATTAAAGATTATATTTTATTAATAGCATGGCATTTTATGTGTTGTTTTATTACCCAACTGGGCAAATGCCTTGACCTGTGAAGTTAAATTTTTTTAAAAAAATTTTTTTAAATAATATATACCTTTCTTTTCTGTCAGAAAAGAAAATGTTCAAGGCAGCTACTTACATATTTTATGTTGCCCTCCTCTGCCCGGATGGTCAGAATGTATTAGTGTATTAGGTCTATTAGTAGTCCAGCTAAAATTAGTAACATGTATAATAGGCAAAATCAAGCTTAAAATTCTTCTGAAGAGAGCACTGGTAAGATGCTGCAGGCACTAAAGATAGGCTGACATCTTGCCAGAGCAGCTGTAATAATAAAGATGCATATTATAATTTCATTTTTAAGTCATTAGTAGCTCTCAGAAATATTATGCAACTCCCACCCACATCCTTCCCAGGGGTGTGCCAGGGTAATTGCTTAATTGCAAACAAATTATACAGCAATGTTGAAGTTCTTTAATTCCTAAGGAAATTTCTTAAAAGCGATGTGCAACCTACAAGAACAAATTTTAGGCCTTCATTATTGTAAATATTACATACAAATGTCCTGTATAAAAGAGAGGGAGTCAGATCAAAATTAGAAAAAAATAGTTCTTCTTATTGATTTGTCTTATTGATTCTTATTGAGAGTTTTAAACAAACTTCAGCTAAATCTGACATAATCCCATGATGAAAGATAAGAGGTTGCTGACTGCTCATCTGAGGATACAGGAAACTGAGATTTAGCAGTGACAGAAAATCAAACTTCCTTCGGAAATGGTATAATATCCAGTGTTTTACTGCTTTGCCTTCCCTTATTCAGTACACAGAAGAAAAGGACAGGGCATCAGCAAGCTGCAATTTTTTCAGGGCAGATATGTGTCTTGGGCTTCATCCAGCAAACAAGACTCCCAGAGAATATTCCTTTGTTTGTGGGAGGCTTTTCATCCAGTGGAGCATTTCTACTGGCCAAACAGAAAAGGAGGCCATATTCACTAGTTCCTACTGTGTCTTTTCAAAATCCAGGAGGCTAAGGAACCCTTTAAAATAGATGGTGAAGTTACACTGGGGCTGCAGAGGCAGAGGGAAGGGAGAGGGAAAAAGTCACAAATAACTGAACAGCAGCAGCAAAGGAAAAGAACAGGTTGTTTATCTGGAACTGTGGTTCCTTGAATGGCTATCTGTGCCTTCATGCAATGGTTTTTGTGTCAGGCACAGAGACCATGAGGAAGAAATAAGGTTAGTGTGTGTGTGTGTGTGTGTGTAGTGAGAGGAAGGGAGGGAGAGCAAATAAGTGGAATGAATGCCATCGATTCTAAGATTAGAAGAAATTTAGTTTTTGAGCCTTAATAGCTCTCTCCTTTTCTCTCCAGACGGTTAAATACATTGAATAAGTATGCGGCAATGAAAGTGGAAATAAATCGACCAAGAAAGAGGGTATGTTTGTATACAAGACTGATATTTTGGGATTTCGTACTGTATCTGTTTAAACAAGCAAACAAAGTTGCTATAGTACTTCCATTGTTTTTCTGAGTTACAAAAGTGCTTGAAATTTCTCAGTTCTGAGCGAGCTCTTATCTTGCACCTTTGAACCAAGCACAGACATCATCAGTCTGCTTTGTGAATGTTGTCTGCATGTTCCCTTGCCTCAGTATGAGGCAGAAAGAAGTGGTAGAGTCTTGAGATGAGAAAGGACTTGTATCATTTCAGAGTTTGCCCAGGCAACCACATACTTGAACATTACCTATAACTAACTAGTTAGATAGTAGGGAGTCATGAACCAATGTCTGTCCTTTTATATTCAGAATGTTTCTCTGGTTTTGTGAAGTGAATCACTATGCAATGACATTCCTTCATCTCCAGTGCTGTGGAGTAGAACAATGAGACTGGAATTCTATGTTGTACATATGTAGAATAGTCTAATTCTTACATTACTCCAACAGTTTGGGGGAGTTGTTGTCATATTGCTCCTTCTTGTCCTTCCACCACTTTCCAGTCCCAGATTCCAGGGGTCTGACACTAGTATGAGGCTTAGAACTCTAAGGTGGGTTCCCTGCTGTGGGTCTAAAGCCTGTTTGTCAGTACAGGAAAGGCTTTCATCCAGACCTGTGGGTTAACATCAAAACTCACCCCTAGAATTTAACCCTGAAGTGTTCATTTTGATCTCATTATTTTACTAAGCTATGGAGCAGGTTTAAATTAAAAGGGATAGAACTAATCTTTCTAAATCAAAGATTTAAAGTAGCTTTAAAAATGTCTAATTTAAGCAATGAAATATTTAATAGTTGAGTTTAACTGCCAAGAAACAACTGACTGACAAAAGCTTCTCCTTTCATTGTAGAATCTGTTGGCTATAAAGCTTTCAGTTTCCAAGGCAGTCTTTAGGCTCAAACTATTAGGTTGCATATTTTGAAAAATACATGATCTGAATCCAACATTCGTCCTACCTAGAGTACCCAGTTAAATCAATGGAATGCACTTCAGTTGTGACTAATAATTGATCTACTGTACTGTATTGGATAGACTGTGTTTTAACATCCCAATCCTGCCCATCCTAAATTATATATACTAAAAATATGCTGATTCTCCCATTGGATTCAGTTGGACTTACTAGAGTTCAATGAAAATTGAATGCCTGAAGCCCTGTTATTAAAGTGAGGAGGCACAGTAAAAGAGGAGACATAACACTTCCATGTGACATACCACTTCCAAGTGCAAGATAGGTGAAAATATTGGCATTTCCTCTGCCTGCTTTGATTTTTTTTTAAAAAAATTCTCTATGTAATATTTGCAAACATTTTTCTTTGTCTTAAGAGTGATGAGTCTGAAGAGGATGAGCCTTGTGCAATAAGTGACAAATGGACCTATGAGAAACATACTCAGCGATGGTCTCGTCTGGGGAGCTCAGAAAGTTCTGGTGTGGCAGTGCCTGACAGTCGGAGACTCAACAGTTCTGGCAGTGGGGATATAATCTTTTCTGATCATGGAGAGAGAAATGATGGATCTTCTATCCACAGTTCCAGCAGTGGGGAAAGTGATTTAATCAGCTTTCCAAAAACCTGTGAGGATGCTGAGGCAAGCAGGAGTTCCTCAACGTGTTCCTCAAATAAATTGACATCGCCTGACTCCACGGTCAGCTGTCCTCCCTCTCCTAGTGGAACCTTGAATATAATTAGTGAGGACAAGCTCTTGGAGAAACCATCCCATAAAAAAGGAAGCAGTTTCTTAAAGAAAATGGAGAAGTTGCGTCTAAGAAGTAGCAGTCTGAAGAGCCAAGCGCATTCAAAGGCCAAACCCATTATTAGCGAGCCTATTTTGGTAGAGGGACTAAATGAAGAAAAGTTGAGAAACCTCAACTGTGTAAGTATTTCTACCATGCCTGTGAGTCGGGCAAGAGAGGCTTCTGATTCCCCACAGACATGTAGTAGTAGTAGTAGCAGCAGCAGCAGCAGCAGCAGCAGCAGCAGCAGCAGCCAATCTGAAAACAGTAGCACAGTGAGTACCCCAAGCCCTGTTATCAAAGTGAGGAGACACAGTAAAAAAGGAGGAATATATGCAGAAGAATTGGATTCTGGGAAGCTTTCTTTATGGAGTGACGTTTCTCAAGATAACTTGAACAATGAAAATCATGTGGAGAAGAACAAAGTATTTCAAGTACCGCAAGGCCATAAGCCAGGGACTTTTCCCAAAGCGCTTACCTACAGTCTCTTGTCACCCATAGACAACACTTCTGTGAACTGGAGAACTGGGAGCTTTCATGGATGCCGGAGAAACAGGGTTCAGCTTAGTTCTCAAGACTCTGAAACTCCACCTGGTTCTCTTTCTTTGATGGATAACAGACTCAGCATTTATGACAATGTGCCTAACATTCATTTTCACAAAATGGGTGCACCAGAGATAGGTGATGATGATGTTTTCACTGAGCTAGACAGTGTTATGGAACATGTGAATGGGCTGCGGAAGTTGGTCAGTCAATGGACAGAGAAGTTCTCTGATGAGGGAGACTCTGACTCTGCCAGTCCCTCCAACCAGTCCACCTCTCCTTGCCCATCATCCCCTAAGGAGATATGTCTTGAGATTAAAGAACATTCAGAGAGAAAATTGGCAGGATTTCCAGTTACTGGAGGTGAAGAGTGCAAACGCATTGATGAACACAGCCTCATGGAACTGGCGTATGTCATGGAATCAAGAACAAGACTGACATCAGCGCATTCTGTCAGGTCAGCTGAGTGTTGATTAAAATGGCATAGGTACAAAAAAAATGAAATGTAGCTAGAATGGTTTTATATGAAGGGGAGGCTTTCATCAGTCTCACTCAAGCCCATTCAGTGTGCATGGTATGAAATTAATGATTTATTGATTGTGATTAAATTGTTTTATTACTAGATTCTATAGTGTTCAGAGCACGAAGGGGAAAAAAATCACATCGCCCAGAACCCCCTAGCTACCATGGTCATTGACTGGGAGATTCTGAGACTTTTACAGGTTTCCCCCCACCCCTAAACTTTTATAGTGTAATATTTCTTATAAAGTAGTGTAGAATAGGAAGCAGTTTTTGGAGAGCTGTGTGATTCTGGTTAAGGACTGAGTGCTGAAAATGGTATTCATACTGAAGAGGACTTAAACACATTTTTGTTCAGCAGCCTTGAGAGAAGACACTGGTCAGCTGAAGATGGCACAAATTTGGAAAGTCTTTCTCTTCAAATTGACAGCCAGTCTGCTGCCCACCTCAATCGAATGCAGAAACTTGCTTTGTTAAAGTTGACTTCTTTAATGGATAAATACTCTCCTTCCAGCAAGCAAGGATGGAACTGGTAAGTTAAATGAAATACAAGAATTTTGAGGTGAAGGAAACGTTGTTGTAGTGTTGTGTGCCTTCAAGTGGTTTTTGACTCATGGTGACCCTAAGGCAAACTTATCGTGGTTTTCTCGGCAAGATTTGTTCAGGAAGGGATTGCCTTTGCCTTCCTCTGAAGATGAGGGAGTGTGACATCCACAAGGTCATCCAGTGGATTTCCATGGCCAAGAGGGGATTCCAAAATCTATACTCCAGAGTCATAGTTCAATGCTCAGGCCACTACACTTCATTGGCTCTCATGAAAGGAACTACCTGTTTGTTTGTTTGTTTCATTTCATTTCATTTATATGCCACCTTTTTCTGCATAATGAGACTCAAGACTTTTTTTAAAAAAAATAGAAGTGATAACTGTACAAAAGCTTCAATATAAATATAAAGGTTATGAAAAACAATAGAGCAATTTATGAAGTCAGACACGTTAAATCTTAGGAATATTAACATTTATTAAAAGACTACATACAAAACCTTGACCAATGTGAGTGGTCAGAAATCACTGTCAGTCCTTTCCAAAATACTTGCTGATTCTCAAGTATCTTTGGGATTCACTGTTTTCTCACATATATGATTCTGGTATCCCAGGACGCTGGTTCTTCAGGTTAACAATGTACAACTCTGTACTAAACCATCCATATAGCTACACCTGCCCCTATCCCAGAAAGTGACTAATATCTCAGAATATTTTGGCAAACCATTGAAATGGATGAAGGAAGTTGATGGAGGGCACTAGAGTTTAAGGAACAGAACATGAGGACTGGAGTCTAAGTACTTCCTGTAATTCCTTCAGGGGAGGAATCTCATGATTTGAACCTTCAGCTAAATGCCTAGATGCATGGGAACCTAGGAAACTTGTTCTTTTTTAGTTTTCTTCATGAAAAGTCTTCTTAAAAAGGCCATACATCCCAACACATGTTACTCTTGGTAAATCCAGTGGTGGTGTGGTTTAAATGTTGGATTAGGACTCCAGGAAACAAGAGTTGAAATCCCCTCTCAACCATGGACACCCACCAAGTGAACTTGAACATGTCACACTCTCTCAGCGTTATGGATAGCAACAGTAAACTCCTTCTAATAGATCTTGCCAAGAAAACTCTAGGATGGGGTTGCCATAAAACAAGAGTTCTTAACTGGGGCTCCAAGGAAAGATTCCAGGGGTCTGTGAACTTGATGAAAAAAAAATACAGTTGGCATCCTGCTGAGGACTTATGAATGCATTTATAACTGCTTGATATTCATGTTTATAATTGTGGCACTATTGGCATAATCGCAAAAGCCTCTCTAAACCTGCCTTAACAGCCAGCAGCTGCACCAAGCAATATGGGTCTGTTCTGCTGGCAATTAGAACACAGCAGAATGATGTTTCCTGCTCCCTCCCACCAAAAGTCTGCAGTGTGAGAGTCAAAAGCAGACTTCCTGTTGCAACTTCTGGAAATGGGTTGGAAATGTCATCCTACTGCCATCTGATCACCAGCAGAATATACCTCCATTGCTTGATGTGTCTGCTTGCTGTTAAGGTAGGCCTAACTGGGAATTGGGTCAGGAGACAATACATAATCACATGTTTATAACTATATCTGTGGTGTAGGAACTTGGCCTTCATCTTTATTTTCACTAATCTCTAACTGAAATGTGGCCTTTCCCTCAATTATGAACATAGGCAACAAACCAGAGAAGTATTAACAGTACCTGTGACTTTGTCACTAATAGAAATCAAAGATGTTTTCATGTCACATTACAGCTGTTGCAGGTATCTTGATGTGTCATTTATGCTCATCACTATTTTGAAATTGCTATAGTTAATCGACCCACCACAACATTACATGTGATTGCAAAAAGGTCCACAGGCTTCACCCAGACTAACCAAGGGAAACGTAGCACAAATTAAGACCCCCTGGTATAAAAGCTTATAGCTACCAGGATGTGCTCCCAAACACTGCTAATTAGCTTTTTTCTCCTGAAAATTGTTTTTTAAAAATCCTTAGATATCTGAATAGCTTTGGTTGCATTCTCCTGATACTGTCCATACTGGCTTAGGGATTCCAGGATTTGTCATCAAAATATTAACTTTGCTAAGCTCTGATTATTCCATTACATTATTTCAACATGTAATGTCCCATAAATGAATTTTAAATACCCTGCACACCTGCCCTAGAACTACTTAGAACACAAGATTATGAACTACTACTTTGTTTTCAGGACTATTCCAAAGTTCATCAGAAAAATAAAAGTTCCTGATTATAAGGACAAAAATGTATTTGGAGTACCATTACTGTTAAATGTCCAGAGAACAGGTCATCCACTTCCAAGAAGCATACTCCAAGCCATGGATTACCTACGAGACCATTTTCTTGACCAGGTACCAGTATGAAAAATGAGAAATTGTGCTTGTGGTCACATCCCCGCTACCTCACATTTGCCTGATCCATTCCATGAAAATAACACTAGTAGTTCAATGCCCTGGTTCTTTTGTGTGAAGTCAATATTTTTTAAAATGTATATAAACTGTTCTAGTTTTTAGGCTGGGGAAATGTCTGATGTGGTCACTCTTTGTGGCTGTCCCACCTGTTCATTACTGGAATCTGTTTCAAAATGTTTAGAAGATTTTATCCTCCAAATACTCGTTTGTGCATGTACATGCCAATTATTTTTTGGTATGTGTAAGCCTGTGGTATGAATACAAATTGTTTGTTTTGAAGGGAAAACAGAATCTGCTATCTTCTCTGGCTTAACTGCTGGAAATATAAAGATTGACAAAGGAGCAAAAGAAGAACGAAAAACAGCAAGAGATGCTGGTGCTAAGGATAAGTTTACCTAGGAATCTCCATCAGTCTGAGATGTAGTGTCAGGCAATAACTTGCATGTGAATAGCTGTCACTGCAATTCAGACACCATAAACAAACTCTGTGTAGCACTTCATGTCATTTCTAACCCAAGGTTTTGCAATGTGGGCTGTTACTTTACCAGCAGTCCTTGTTTAGCTGTAAGACATCAGTGGCCTGAGTGTGTGTATGTATGAGAATCAGCTTTGGATGTCAATAATGTATGTACAGTACTATAGATGAAAAGGCATGCACATTTATGAGGAGTGATTCACAATCCATTTCCCCCCCATTTATCAACAAGCACTCTTTCTTTTTTCAGACAAAATTATTTCTATTTTCTGTTAGTCTTTTGATTTCACGGAGAAGACACACACTTTGTTACATGCCAAGGTGCCCAATACACTTGTGGATATATTGTCACATAAGAGTTCTATGCTATAGCCACATTTAAAGGGGAATTTTTCCTTGGATTTGGCCCTTATGTTCCTGTATGTTCTTTTTCATAGGTTGGCCTTTTCAGAAAATCAGGTGTTAAATCAAGAATCCTTTACTTAAGGGAAATGAATGAAAATGATCCAAGCAGTGTAACGTATGAGGGACAGTCAGCTTTTGATGTGGCAGACATGGTGAAGCAGTATTTCCGAGATCTTCCAGAACCTATATTCACAAGCAAACTCTGTGAATCCTTCCTGCACATCTATCAGTGTATGTCGTTATGATTTCAGCTTTGTTTTGTCCATTTTACATGCCCATTTTGTATTTTATTTAAATTACTCATACCTGGTGTTTTTAACTGGGAATTTAAATTAATGTACTTCTGAGTTATAACTCAAGAAAAAGAATATAGGTGTCATGATAATTCTCTTTTAAAAACTTCAGCTTGTTTCTATCAGACAAGTTTTGAGCAGAAGCTGCCATTTTATCTACTTTATTAGAGAAATGTTTAACATGAGGGTCCTTCGAGTTTTCTTAATTTGTGCCAAACAGTGTTGAAAATAAAGTAGGTGTGGGTGGCTGTGTTCAGTTTTCTTGAAATAATAAATGTGAATTCATTGGTAAGAAGGTGGTGTCCTCTAAACATAAATCTTGGTACCTCTGAAATCATGTCCCTTATTTCTCTCTCTCTTCTCATCTCTTTCTAGATCTGCCAAAAGAGCAGCAATTTTGTGCTGTCCAAGCTGCTATTCTTCTGCTTCCAGATGAAAATCGTGAAGCTTTAAAAATTCTGCTATTCTTTCTCAGGGATGTAGTAGCTTTTGTGGAGGAAAACCAGATGACTCCAGGCAATGTTGCTGTCTGTCTGGCACCATCTTTGTTTCACCTTAACATCCTGCGGAGGGAGAGTTCTTCATCATCTAGGTATTTTGGCTTGGCCAAACATTTGCTTGTTAATAAGCAAGTGGAAAAATACATGTCCATGGTACAAATGCCAAGGTGCTTCAGTCAGTCGGCATTTATGGGAAATGAGCATAATGCAGTCATAATGCACAATTAACATAGTCAATTTGTGTTGTATTTGGTTCTGTTTAGGTCCAGGGTGCAGATCTCTGACGCTAGGAGTGGAAGGTAGAAAATATGTTGCAATAGTAGATTAGCTTAGTAAATTATTTTTTGTCAAAGATAAAAATTTGGATATGCTTTTCTAGCCATGGTAGCAAATACATAATGAAATATGCATGTGTGTGGTGGTGTTGCATATATTGCAAGAAGAGACAGTGCATGTCTGGGAAAGCAGAAAAAGACTCCATATCTTAGCTCTTCCTAGTGTATCAGTTGAGCATATTCCTAGTGGATTTTGTTTCACCCTGGTAATGGGTAAATACCACAGGGTTGATAAGTGATAGGGCAGTAGTGCTCAGTCATTCATATCTGAAGTTCTACCAACACAGGTCCCATCAAAGAAGGGGAGGTCTCACCATTATAGAGGAAAAGGCCACTTTTCCCAAGAAAGACATGTATACATTTATAGGGATTCTGCTGTCGTATTTATCATTTACAGGAAATTTCAAGGACATAAAGACTGTGGTAGCATTGCTGAATTAATACAAACACACAAAAACAATAATTCATTTAATAATGACAGTTGTGATGATTCTGCTGAACATAAGGTTTAGTGCTAAGGGTAATTGTAAAACAAATTGGCCGAAAACTCTCTTGGTGCCTTAACTTTCAGGAGCCAGGAGGGCAGCTTTCTTTCTTGACAGAGGTACCTTCCTATACTATCCCTTTTGTCACTGTGGCACCCACAGCCATTTTACACTGCCCATTGCAACGGCATAATTAACTCTGTGGTAGTTATGCTGGCCAATGGGATCATGCAGTGGAATTATTGGGAATAATTTTTATTGCTGTGATTAAAACAGCTGTGCCCCACCTCAACCACTTTGCATCATCGGTTGATAATCACTGTGCTAGAAAATAAAAACATATAGAAAGCTTCCTCTCTGTGAAAAAAATGCCCTTCCTAACTGTAAGTTAGTGTTTTTGCTCTATTTAAATGATTGTTTCATGGAGCTGAGATTGTAGGGTGGGACACTAGAGTGGATTACTTTTCCGGAGGCATTCCAGGGCACTTCTTTGGTTGAAGATGAGCCGTGTTTTAATCATGTTTGTCACCTTAGCCATTAAATATGCATTTTGGGATGAAATTAAAATGTTATCATAACTAGACAGGACCATACATTTTAAGGAATGTTTGGCCATCCCAGAATGTATATGCTTTTTAAGAGCAGTTCTTTTGTTACCAGCCACTTTATGGTGGTTTTTTTTTACCATACTCCTCCAATAATAGAGAAACACCATGAGAAATAATTCCTATGCCAATGTTGCCTCACCTTCATTAACAGAATGCCAAAGAAAGAAGTGGCTGCATATTTCCTGGCCCTATGTGATCTTTTGTTACAAGAACAAAGTGGATGCAGCCATCCTTAAGTAATGTAATGGGGCATAGGCTAGTTCTTTGAGGACTACTTCTTCCAAATTAACTGTTCCTTAGAAAATGTTTAACATGTCCTTTAAAACTGAGAGTAGTACATTGGACCCTCCGTATTTGCAGAGGTTCTATTCCAGTACCCCCCCACCGCAAATGGCGAAAAAGCAGAGATGCTCATATCCCATATTATTAAATGGCTGTGACATGCATGTGGATGCTTCAGCACATCTGCATTCACATTGCCATCCTTTTAGGTATCGGACGTGACATTCAGCAGTGGCTGGAATTCACAGATCCGGAGGTCACATACATACAAATACACTGTATTTGGTCACTGAAAAAAGCTATGTATAATCTCCTCCCCCCAAAACCATGATGATATTGGACTAGTCATTCTTTCATACTACCATAGCTATCTTCACGGGTTGTTATGAAAATAAGATTAGGGGCTAGAGGACAGCCATGTACATTCCCTTGAGCTCACTGGAGGGAAGATAGGGTGTAGATGTGACTCGTAAATATATAATATCAGAGGGGCTTGGGGACATTTGAATGTTTTCAAGAAATTTCCCCTTTCCCAGAGTGAAATTTCTGCATCTTCACTATAGTGCGATGTTCAAGCTGTTCTTGCATCAAGAAGATTGTAAACCATCACACAGGGCCTTTCCACACTACACTATAGCGCTATCATTCCACTTTCAACCTCCTGTGGAATTCTGGGGTTTGTAGTTTACTGAGGCCAAAGAGCTCTCTGGCTGAGAATTCTAAATGCCCCCTCCCTATACTGCAAACCCCAGGGATTCCACAGGATCTCGAAAGTGTAGGGTGGAAAGGCCTGTACAGTAAGCTTCACGGTTATTTGGAAAATGGACTAACAAACAGGCAGAAGCCTCAAAAATGAACAGATGCTGTGCAGGTACAGACAGTAGTATCTGAATTCTTAAAGCCAATTGTTACTCCAAATAGAATTGGCCTGTTAAATCAGTGGAACTTACATAAGTGTTGATTTGCCAAATTCCTATGGATTAAGTGAGTTTACTGTAGTTGGAATTAGGCTCCTCTGGCCCTCTGCCAAAGGTCAATTTGTGGTAGTTGCATTTCGTGAATAGTAATAGTAGGGAAGGTAAGCAATAAATGGACAAGAACCATTTTTATCACATGTGCACTCAGGTGTGCTCACATGCGCGTGTGTGTGTGTGTGAGAGAGAGAGAGAGAGAGAGAGAGAAAATGTGTGAGTAAATCAGTGTAATATCTGCTCCATGGTCCATTTTGCATGGAGGTGAGGAGGAAGTTGGAAAAGGAATATCTGTGTGCTTTTAGGATGATAGCTCAGTCTTTGGAAAAGGTGAAGAGAGGTAAACCATGTGAGGAATGTGGTTTTAAGAAGAGTACACATCCCAGATGTGTATCAGGTTATAAAACAAGCCCTGTAATGCTCAACATTCCCAAGGAGTGGGGACAGGGAGGAGGGGAGGGATGAGGTGGGAAAATCTGAAGCTGAGATGATGACTGTCTGTCAGTCACAGACAGTGAACACGTAGTCAGAGCCAGGAATGTGTCAAGAGGAGTTGTTAGAAAATGCTGTTGCAAAGTTACTAATTCCAGGTGAATACACTTTGGAGTCAGAGAATGAGGGAGGGAGAGGCTGATATCATTGGATTTTTCTTTGAGTGCTGCAGCAGCTAGCATTAAACAGAGGAGATTGTGCCTCTTTCTATTGTTTTAGCTGCAAGGTTGCTTTGAACCTGAAGTTTAAATAATACATTCGCTAATATTTTACTTAAGTATTGGAACTTCAAAGGGGACTAATCTAACAGCTCTAGCTTCATGGATTAAAGTCAAGCATCTTTATCTAACAATTTATTTTTTAAAAAAAACATTCACAAAGAATGTTTCGAGATAAAGCTATTAGAGATAAATGCCAGGCTCTTTTGAGATTCTAAACTTGGCGTGATGCCACAAGTAAGCTTAAAATATGAATTAACATGTTCTGGCAAGGCATTGGGGGCTCTTGAATAATGGAATTGACTTTTCCTCTGACTAAGGCCAGCCTTTAATCAAACATTTCTTGTGGTAATAGGCATATCTGGAGAGCTTTGATGGTGCCTTTGAGTAAAATGCAACTGACCAGGGTTGACTGAAGCTGCCTCAGAAGCTGAGAACCTACATTAAGTGAGCAGAGCATTATGCTTTGCCAACACAAATCTTTGTCCTTCTCCTGTCCAGCTACATCTTCGTCTGAATTGTCTCTCCTCTCTGGTTACCTCCACATTGGTGCTTTCTAGGGCTTGGCAGCTACCAAGGAGCAGGAGTAGGATTTTGGATGGGGTGCCAAGGACTAGAGGATACCTCCCTGTGCTCTGCCTAAAAAACGAAATGTGTGCACATATACCACTAACAGTGTCCTAAGTGCTTCAGAAAGAGTGTACTGCACTTTTCAGGGCTATGCTATACTGTCTGCTTTTTAAAAAGTAGTGTTTTCTATAACTGAACAGGCATCCTTGTTAAAAAAAACAACAACTGTCTGTAACTATCTTGGGAAGTAAATGACACTGCATGCTGGACATTTCCCCTTCAGGCTGCAAGAGGGTGCTTACATGATACGTCTTTAAGATTTTTCAGTGAAACCCTGTCACACTGTATGATTATTGTTCTATGATTCCATTTTAACTGCCATGGCTCCATCCTGGGATTTGCAGTTTAGGGAGTGTTTCTTAGAAATCTCAGCCAGGGAGCGTTAGTGCTTCTGACCAAATTACAGAGCCCAGGTTTCCAAAGGATGCAACCAGGGCAGTTAAACTGGAATCACAGTGCTGTAACTGGGTAGTGTCAAGGGTCCCACGGTTTGCCTGTTTTCAGGGATTATTTCCATACTGGACTGTTACAGTGCGATGATTCCACTTGCAACATCCTATGGAATCCTGGGGTTTGCAGTTTCGGGAGGGGCCGGCTGGCCCCCCCTGAAGCTGCAAACCCCAGGATTCCATAGGATGTTGCAAGTGGAATCATTGCGCTGTAACAGTCCAGTGCAGAAATCGCCCGAATGCAGTGGTTTGTTTGTTTTCTTCTCTGTTAACTTTTCAAACTTTGATGGAGATCTTCTTCCAGTACACCTTCACTGCTTAGTACTGTTGCTCTTCTCTCTCTGGTATTTTTTCATCCGTTCTCACATAGGTTATGTTTTTACTGTCACTTTTGTATTTATAATCCCCCTTCATGCTGCGTTGGGGATGTTTAAACAGTGAACAAAATATGAACCTTTCCTCCATTAATAGGACATTCTGTACAAGCAGCAAAGTTGGTTTGTCAGGAAAACAACAAGGTTGGAGCTCTTCTCCCTGAGATCTCCTTTTTTAGATGCCGATAGGTACACCACATATTCCTTTAATTCTGTTCATTGATATCCATCCCCCTGATCGTGTCCGAAGTGGTACAGCCTAAATGCCGGTTGTTTGTTGTTGTAACCTCAGTGACAATTTAAGTCTCACTGGTCTGAACAAGTAACCCTTTAAATTCCCTCCCAGATCCAGTCAAAGAAAACACAGTACTGGAAAACCAGACCAAAGGGATCTGAGTGAAAATTTAGCTGCGACACAAGGGCTGGCCCATATGATAATGGAGTGTCACAGACTTTTTCAGGTAGGTTCTTTTTCCCTTTCAAGAAAAGTAATTCCTTAACTCTGTTTGCAACTTCTTCCATCATGCTGCTTTAGAAACTTGTGTGGTGTCAGTTTTGGTATTTTGCTGCCTAAATAAAATGGAAGTCTGAACAGCAGTAAAGAAGACCAGGTCTTAAACCAACACTGGATATAAGCAGTTCTTGGGGCAGGGAAGTGTGGTTGGTTCTGTTCTGTTCTGAGGTGGAGTATTTGTTTGCTAGAGCCAAATTAGATTACATCTAGCTGTCTTTTTGCAATGCTTGGAGTCTTAGTATCTAGACCTGAGACTCATTCATCCTGCAGAAATATATCACTGTTATTCTACTTTAACTACCATTGCTGCATCTTGTGGAATGCTGGGCTTTGTAGTTTGCTGAGGCATCAAAGATACCCTCTGGCTAAGAATTCTAAATGCCCTTCCCTAAATTGGCAAGTTCCAGGATTCCATAGCCAATTAAAGTAGAACAACAGTGCTATAATTCTGTAGTGTAAATGGACGTCATACTGTTTTGATTCAGCACAGTGTAAGGTTTGATTCTTTTGATCATGCAGCCTACAGTAAATCTACATAAATCTACTCTTTTGTGTGGTGGGAAATTTTTGTATTCTAAGAAGCTGTAAATCATACCCTGGTCCATCCATAGACGTCTGTAGAAGCTAGGAAGCTAGTAAATTGGCTAGTGGGCAGAAAACCAGGAGCAAACATGCATACACTTTCAGATGACCTCTTTGTTTTCAGATTATGTCCTCTCTTTTATCCCAATCAGATAACAGTCATTCCATTATTTTTCATTCTGTAGGAGAAATCAGATTCAAAATAGTTCAGGGTTAAAAGTAGCAATGTTTTACTTGGCAATGTAGGAGAGATTATTTTGCCATCTGAACTGTGGAGCTTAGGCCATTGCTCCTAACTTAAATGGCTGGTATTCCTTGTGCTTCATTTTGTTCTTTCCTACACAAATCTTTGCCCTTGGTTTCTTTTTGGATTCAGTGTAAATATGGGCTCAGATCTAGCTGGGGGTGTGGGCAGTGACTTCTTGTTTTTGAGAGACAAAACACTCATAGATAAGCGTAGGACAAAAGGAATACCATGTCCTCAGTAGATCTAAAGCTTCCTTAAGGAGCTATGTGAGTGTTTCCCACTCTGAGCACAGCAAGGACTTAATTACACCCATTCATTAAATCATGCAGTCTCAGAGTTGGGCATCTAGGGACATCTAGTCCAACTCCCTGCCACGTAGGAATACACAGCTACAGCACTCCTGAAAGATGCCAATAGAACCTCTGTTTAAAGAACCCCCCAAAAAAGGGAAATCTACCACCCTACGAGGCAGTCTATTCTACTGTTGAACAGCTCCTACAATAAACAAATCCTTCCTAATGATTAGGTGGAATCTCATGTAATGTGAATCCATTGGTTTGTGTTCTCTTCTCCGGAACAGCAGAAGACAAGCATGCTCTGTTTTCTACATCCACCTGACATCCCTTGGATATTTGAAGATAGCTGTCACTTCATCTCTCAGTCTTCTCTTCTCCAAGCTAAATATATCCAACTCTCTCAGTGGTTTTTCATAAGACTTGATTTCCAAACCTTTTATCATCTGGGTTGATGATAAAAGACCTGGGACATATTCCAGCTTGTCAGTATCCTTCTCAAACCATGGTGCCCAGATAAAGTCTGACCAAAGCAGGATATAGTTGCAGTACTGCTTCTTTTGATCTAGATACTATGCTCATATTGACACACTTAGGTACTTTCTGCGTCTTACCTTTTCTGGTGCTGGGGTGTGGGGATCGCGCGGCAGCCTCCAGCGAGAGGCTCTCGCATCCCTGCTGCTTCAGCTCTGCACAGGCTGCCTGCTTGCACGAGAGCCCTGCCCCTTCCTTCCGCAGTGCAGCCTGGGAGTTTCCCAGGCTGTGCTGGGGCAGGAAGCATGACTGGCATGGCTCTGGAGTCTCTGTACGCCAGGTAAGTGCACGCAGGGCCCGGGAGCAATGCCAAAAAGGAAAAGGTGCACTACTGGTACCTGCCGGCCCCTGGAGCATCACGCGATTGTGAGTGTGTTGTGCAGATTGCTCCTCACAATTGCGTGACGCTCCAGGCTCCCTTTCGCATGGCAAACGCTGTGCAGAAAGGGCCACAGAATTGCATTAGCTTTTCTAGCTGGTATATCACACTATTGACTCATTCAGTCCTGCTGGCATCTCTTCTTCCTCTACTATGCTGATTGCATAGTCTTTTGCATGGAAATTTGGCATTCTAATTTGAGACCAGGGCTGGCAAGGCCGAAGAATTTTTGGCACTTGTTCCTCCTGACTGGCAGCATTTGCACTGATATGGGCTAGTGCCAAAATACACTTCCGCTCAGGCACTGAAATGTCTTGTTGCTGGAAAGCCTACCATCCCCACAGATAGGCTGAGTAGGGCTTTCATAGACAAGGTAAGGAAATGGCTTTTAATCAACTGAGATGTTTTAGTCATTCCTGATTCCTCCCTTGGCTTTCACTCTTCTCCACTGGTATGCAAATAGAATGTGGGAGATGAATAAAAAACAAGAAGAGGCCGTGAGTGAACAGGAGGCTGCTAAGAACAGTCTTTTTGGAATGGGGAGAGGTCATGAAGAATGCAGGACCAAAAATAATTTAGGTTTAATTCATGTTAGTAAGGTATGTTTCTGTCTTTGCATTTAGCACTGGCAGTTAACAATGACCTTATTGAAGTGCTAGGAGGAAAGCAGGGTAGAACTCAAGGATACTCTGATATTCTGCTTGTGCCTGTATCTCATAAATCTCTTCCCCCCAAACACATGGAACATCTTGGTTTGAGAGATTCTAACACCTTCCTAATGCTCCCTAAAATAATCTCTCCCATGTGCTTACAGCAGTGTGATTGTTCCTACACACTCTAGGTTTGTTGTTGGGTGCCTTCAAGTCATTTCAGACTTTTGGTGACCCTAAGACAAGCCTGTCATGGGGTTTTCTTGGCAAGATTTGTTTGGGATGTGTATACTTTTGCCTTCCCGTGAGACTGAGAGAGTGCGACTTTCACAAGGTCATCTAGTGGATTTCCATGGCTGAGTGGGGATTCAAACCCTAGTACCCAGAGTTGTAGTCTAATGCTGGGTACATAGAAACATTTCTTTCCTTTTTATCTCTTTTAATGTATTTGTATTTTACATATGCTAGATGTCTGAGAAGGCAGTAGCTCTTCCTTCTGCCCAGTTGCAAAACTGCCTATCTTTGTCTCTAATCAACCTGAATTCTTGCATTCTCTTGCAGATACCTGATTATTACTTTGATCAGGGTTATGAAGATTTTCACGTTCAGAATAACTCAGAGGAAGTAACTCCATGTCAAACCTCCTTAACAAAGCACCCCAGCATAGTGACATCCCTGGAACACTCCATGCAGGACTTGCTCCGAGATGCCAAAGAAAAATTCAAGAACTGGGTTGCTTGCCCTGTCTTAGAAGGAATAGATTCAGCATATAAAAAGGTAATTTCAAACCAAGGTTGTTAAGAACATGCAAGGTGAATTAGTGTGAAAATGGCACCCTGTCCAGTTGTGTGTTCTCTGAAATCAGTCCAAGTGTTCGCCAGTAGTATCCCAGTCTGCTAGAAAAAGTGTTCTGTCTATCTCCCTGTGATAATTAAGCTGTGCATTACTTAGATGGAAGAGGTTTGGCAAAAGGTACAGAGGAGCCTGAGGGCCACAGTACCATGGCTATGGAAGCTAGCGAATATACTTTTTGTTGACGCGTGTTGAGTTTAAGTTGATGTGATGGAATGCTGCAGTCCCAACAATATCTGGTGAGCTTTAGTTTGTCCACACATGCTGTAACAGATGAAGTAACCATATTGAGGCCAACCCCGCAGGCTCCCTCTGAGGCTGCAATCCTGTGCCTCTTTACCTAGGAGTAAATCAGTGAGACATACTTCTGAGTAGATATGTATAGTAATGTGTGGTTGCTGGAGGAATATTAGTTCTCTTCCATTGCTTTTAGATAGCTGTGTGCCTTCAGTGTTCAACTGAATATTGAACGGGGGATGGAAATCTGCCAAGATGTTTTTTTTAACAGATACAATATCTTCTAAGGTGGATGATAACTACCATGTACGGTTATGGAAAGCTTCTGTTGAAATTGAGGCTGCCCCTAAAGTAGTTTTATACCGGATACTGATGGAGCAGCACCTATGGGACCCAAATCTTCAGCAGACAAAAATCCTAGAGATCTTTGATGATGAAACAGACGTTTACCACTACACAACAGAGAGCATGTTTCCACTGCCTCCACGAGAATATGTGGTCCTGAGGTAAGAACATGCCTGTGTCTGTTGTCAGTAATTACCATAGTTGTGGGGCAAGATAAAGAACAGACTTCATGATACTTCTCTGTGAGGGAAAGAAAAGGGCTTATCTTCGAAGATCAGTTTTGAAGTGTATACTATTGCCCTCTACTAGAAAGACAATAAACTGTGCAAATGTAAGGAAAAAGGCAAATTATCTTCCTTTCTAGAGAAAACCCAGTTTTTACATAACTGGTATTTTTTGGAAAAACTTCACTTAATTTAGGACTGCTTTATCAATTAGTATAAATAATCTCTCTCTTCCTCCCTCCCTCCGTCCTTGCAGCCCCTTGAAGCCTCTCCATTTAAAAAAAACAAAGATGAAAAATTATCCATAAAAAGCCATCAACTGCCACTTAGAGTAAGTACTCTAAGTACTTAAGAGTAGCATTATTCCTTAGCGTACCCCAGTCACCTTCAAACTTCTATTTCAAAATCAGCCAAACCAGACCAAAAAAGACAGGAAGTGAAACCATCTCTGTTTCTGAAACGGAGGATGATCTATGCCAAATCTATGTTCTGCATCACCTCCCGTAGAGTCCATTGGAGAACTTGGCAAGGTCAGTTATTCAGTTGCTGCTGCTAGAGTGGAAGTGAAAAGGAAGTCTGAAGAGGAATAGTAAACAAAACATGATTTCAAAATGATTTCTCCCTTGAAAAGCAATCACCTAAAAAAAAAAAGTATGTTCGTGTGTTTATGTGTGCATGTAGCAGGGCTTTCCTCACAGACAAGAATTTGCATTTTTAAAAAGAGAAGCAGATTAGCTGTAGAGGTAGAGAGATCTGTAGGACCTGGTAATTTTTACTGCAGTTTTAATCAAATTACCAAAACCTTACATCTCTGATTAAAATCAATTTAAATTCACTCGATTGAAGCATGTTTAAATAATAGTTACAGTAACTGCTTTATGAAGGTTTTTTTTAAGGTGTCCACTGAGCCCTTGAGCAACTTACAAAGTGTTTTGCAGCTTCACTGCACTTATCTACCTCAATACACATAAACTGGAGGCTGTTGTTAACTGCAGTTATATAAATGAGGTCTTGAGGATTCAGGTCGTCAAATCTAAGGAATTTCTGATTTTTTTGTATTTTCAGGACTTGGAGGACAGATCCTCAAAGCGGCACGTGTGTGTTAGCAGCTACCTCAACAAACAGTGAAAGTGCTACTGTGAACGGCATCTTAGCTCAAGTTCTTCTTTACCAGTACCTTATAGAAGCTGTTGGCTCTCAGAGATCCAAAGTGACGCATGTCTGTCGAATAGATACCAGGTACTTTTTTCTTTCTTCGTTTGCTTTGTGTTTAGAACTTCATGTCTTCTATCAAGGAACAATGCTTTGTAGATCAAACTGAACAGTTTCAAGGGAATGAAGTAAAAATATAGGAAGAAAAATAACATCTCGGTCTGAATTCTGTCGGTAATCCCTGCTGGAGTATTTTCATTGAAATGATTGTTGAATGGTGATTTCACTGAGAAGTCAAGTGCATGCTTATGACAATGCAACTTATTCACTGAACTGTTCTAGTTGAGACTGCCAGTAAGATTCAGGCCCCCGTGTCCTGTTTTGGGGTTGACAAATGTCGTTGTGGAACATTCTTGCACAAATTGCTTTGCTCACTGCTGCTGCTATTTTTATTAGATGAAATGAAATGGAATAGCAGGTTTATGTTCCATGGATTTTCAAATAAAGTTAATATGATTAGGAACAAGTTGTTAAGAGACATAGTGCTTTTCCTTTGCCCTTTGAGACTTTGGTCACATATAATTTAGGAAGACCATTCCACATAATTTCTCCTATTATGTTGTCTATAGGGGCAAGAAGAATTGACTTCCTACATATTGATTTGAACGGCCAGTGTATTTCATGCCTCACTAAAATCTGTGCCTGTTTTCAAAACTTTTAATTTTTATTTTTAAATTAGTAGGACCTTGCTTGTGAACATGGAATATGGAAACAATGCATGATGTTTTTAGTTCCTCATGTATTTCTTTCTTTCCTGACAGGGGCCGGACAACAGAATGGTACAATAGAGCTTTTGGTCATTTGTGTGCTGCAGAATTGCTACGGATTAAACAGTCATTTAAATCTTCACCTTATTAAAACCAAGACAAAGATGACCACTTGACACTTTTGGAAAAGAAGGCAATGACATGGTGCCCAAGGCTGCCTTTTTCAAAGACTGAGACAGAGCTGATTATCCTTTATCAACTAGGACAGCAAATATATAAATGTTAAATAATTTTATGAATTATTTAGTTCAAGCCTATTATTGGACTGACTGATATTATGCACCATTGCTTGTCACATATAAATTTTATACAAAAAATGAATTATTTTGACTATTTCATATCAAAGTAAGTTATTTAAAATGAATGTCTTGCTATGTTCTAAATATATTTTAAATAATGTATAAATGTGAGATTTTATATTTTTTAGATGTTTTATAGACAACAAAAAAGTGAGAATAGTATATTATCTTTGCAGCTCTAGGAAAGGTTAGAGAACTATCCATGATTGTTATGTTGGTTTTCTGGTTTTAGTGCTATAACTGATCAGGAATTAATGACACTCATATAAGAAGCTGTATCTCTAGGTCACTGATACTTGTGCCATCTTTTATGGTTAAAAAAGCCAGGAAAGGACATCTGTTTTTGGCTGTCATCTGTATTATGCAGGATGCTTTTATAAGCCTGTTTTAGTTAAAATGGGTGCTTTGAGATGAAAATGTGTTTACCATTGTAAAGTAAATTAGTCCAGTCAACAATGATTCATACAGCATATCCTAGATCCAAAATGCTTAACTCCTTTGGAGGCAACACCATCCCTAAACACTGTATTTCCCCCATACATGAGTTCATAAAGCTACAATGCTTGATCAAACACAGGTCCTTGCCTTAAGTATCTGAGACACCTTAGTTCCCTACTATGGACTGGGAACATTTCATTTAAGCTCACAAATACCTATACCTGGAAAGGATAATCATTTCATATATACAAATACTTTGAAATGAGCTGGCCTTTGGTGAAACTGTCTTGCTTCATAAAATAACGAATACTGAATAGCTAAAGTTCTTTAACTAGTACAAAAAGTACTATGTTTAGTATTTTGCTATACTCTTCATCCCCCTTGTTGATGGAATTTATTTAAATAAAATTCCTTTGATAGTCCAAAAACCATAGTGCATTTAGCAGTAGTAATTAAGTGGCCAGGTGCTCTCCTTGTGTTATGATGAACAAATATTTCATTCTGGTCTGTTGTGTAACATCTATAATAATACATGACAAGCCCCTGCAATTTTGCTGTGGTTTAGTTTGCAAGAAACAAAACACAACACAAAAACAAAAACCAGAATACTGAAGTTCAGTGATATTTCCAGTCCTAAAGCCCAGGGACAGAATGTTTGATCTTAATTAAAAAGCTGCTATTTGGCAATCAAAATACATTTCTGGAAATGAAAGGAAGGAAAAGAAATATATTGGTGGTACTTCCAGCTTATTATATATGCAGTACTTTACATCTGTAATATCCACCTGTATTTGCAAATTATTTTCACTGTAAAATACTAATATAATGATTATAAGTTCAGACAATACATCTTTAATAAAATGGTGAAGCATTCAGCAGATGCATTATTCACTTATGGGACAGGCAGTTTTTGCTCCCAAGGATTCATTTGCAACCCCTGGTATTGTGTTCTTGCAGCTGTTGCAATATATACTTTGGCAAACTGCTGTAGACAATTCAACTTGTTAATATAATAATGTGCTATGGATGTCTTACTTCGGGAAGAAGGTTCTGTGAAGCCTTGTCCTTCCCTTCTCCGTTGGCTGCAGTTGTTTAAATATTCCAAATTGTATTGTGCTACTTATTAAACTTGATCTTTGATTACAGGATTTTTTATAATTTGGTTTGAACTTAGTCAGAACTATATACACGTACTGAAGAATTTCTATGGACAGTACATTACAATCCTTCAACTGCCATTCATAAAATAAGACACAATAAACCTTGAGCATTAATGGCTTTTATTTTTTAAAATAAGCCAAATTGTCAAATGATTTAATGTTGACAAGTCTGTTAAAAAAACCCAAAAAACCAGATCATCACATTCTCTGAACAGGCTTGATTCCCAAGATGTCAAAACCTTTCGCCATAACAGCAGCTGTTGCTTCACACAAGAGCATTCGCCACATGTTCACCTTCACTATTTTACCTAGACAGGAGAGAGAAAAGAAAAGGTAAGATGGTCCATGTGCACATAGGTCACTGGTTGCCTGGCAAGAGCAGGTTACACACATACACCCTGCATAGCAGCACCAACTAAGATTCTTCGTCTTCTGTTCCTTACATTGAGGCTGTAGCTAAGTTCTGTTGCTTTTTGTTTAAAGGGAGGCCAAAATCAGGCCTTTTCTGTCTGCTGTTATTACAAAGACTTCGTTCATCCTTTGGTCATTTCCCATCTTGATTATTGTGATTTTTTTATGACTGGTCTTCCAACTTCTAATTTTAGTTCCCTGGTTTGTATTCAGCATGCTGCTGCTAAGATTATCTTTTTGGCCTACTATTTCAATCAGGTCATTCCATTGCTGATGCCCCTGCACTGGTTTGCCTGTTCCTCTCAGGATCCAGTACGGGCTGCACAGTACTACACAAAAATAAAATACAATCCTGCCAAAAGGATGAGCTCTATGTGAAGTAGGTCCCTACTGCTATCTTTCAGTCTTCATTTGTCTTTACTGCCATGGTCAGAATCTCTGACCCGGTGTTTTAACATTGAAAATTTTGCTCTCTAAAGTTTTTGAAGTTTCAGTTTGATTTCACTTTTATAATTTTATATATTCAAACAGCTGATTGGAAAGCTTGTTTCTGTAACTGTACTGTATTAGTCTCTTTGTTCCCCTACATTCTTTTTCTTCGCATTTGTCAAAACTAGTTGAAATATCAGGCACACAGTGAGATTAGAACCAACCACTGCCATGATCTGTTGCTTTTGTCAGTTTTCAAACAAGCCTATTTAGCTAAACAGACTAGCATTCTGTTAGGGAAATGGCATTAGTATTTGCCTTGGATAAAACATTCAGTGCACATTAAAACTTACTGATTGGCAGGACTCCTCCTCACTGGGCAAACAGTTCTGTCATTTTATTCAGTAACCAAGTTAAACAGACTACATATAACTACGTATAATCACTAGACCCTTGCCCAAGGATGTACTGCATCAGGATGCATGTAATTCTTGTGAACTAGTATGTTTGGAGCATGACAGATGAAAGTCAGCTATTCTGTCTCAAGGGTGCTAAAAGCTCTATGGTGGAGGAGGTGTGTTTCAAAAATCTTTTGGCTCTTGACTTTCTCAGGATGTCAGGCAGGAAAAAAAAATGATAAGTGGTATTTCCATTGATGGAAACAGGAAGTGAAACAATTCCTTGGAGCCCTCCCAAAACTAGTCCAGAGATATGAGAGGGACACTTCAGATCAGATGTACCTAGTTTTCCAGGAGGAGACTGAGAACGACCTTGTGTTGAGTTCTGCCCCTCTCCATCCTGGAGCCCAGCCAACTGACCCACCTTAATTTTAAAATGAAGAAGCAACAACTTACCAGTTTGTCTGTCTTTTTCCACACAATAGCAGCTGTCATAGAATTCAGTAAATGTGGTAGCCAGTTCATAGAGATAGTCACAAAGAGTATGTAGTAAAAGGTCATCCAAGATCTTCTGAATGATCTCCGGAAACCTCAAAATACACTTGCCGAGCTTCCACTCCTTTTCATGGTCTAGTATGATCTCTGTTGTTCTAGCTGCCTTCTGGAGTGTCTCCTCATCAATACTGGCTAGTCTTGCTATAGATCTGTCACAGAAACAAGCCTCATGTTGGATTCCACCACAGGGGTGGGCATACGTAGCCCCTGCAGTATACTTGTGCAGTCCCTAAATTCCTCTCCCATCCCCCAAAGCCCCCAGGCCTATTTTTTTTTTTAAATATGGTTTTCAAGGGAAATTTGCCTGAAAATCACACTCAGACAACTCTGTCCACATACCTTCTGTTTCCTCTGTTTCTTCTTCAACATGGTGACTATAAGTGACATGATCACTTTGTCATCTTGAAGAAGAAACTGAGGGAAAACAAAATACTATGGTGCACTTTGGTTGGGGTGTGACCTGTTGGGGTTAGCTGACCACCTCACATCTAGAATGACTCAGGCTAGCCACCTATAAAAACCGCTTAGATATATTACAAGTGGTAAAGGCATAAAGAAAACCTACAACATATGTTTTTCCTCCATATCCTCCTCAATTTCCATTTCAATCTCCTGAAACCCCCCAAACCCTCTAGACCTTTCAAGTGTTATTTCATACCCTACACTTCCCAAAATGGCTTACAACTGTTGCTAGGTTTGCTCCCACAACCCAATACTTTCAAAATGGAGGGGGCACTAATAAAAGCTCTAGAAAAAAGCAACCAAAAATGAAACGTGCTGGTGGGGCCTTTGGGAGCAAAACTACCCCATTAGCCCTGTGCAGTTGCCTACCCCATTCCAAAGGCACTGAGACTATCATTAGTGATTTAGGGATCAGAAAGCCCTAGAGGAAAAAATGGAAGAAAAGGCAAAACAGAAATGTAAAAAGCTCAGTTCATGTGGATGTCTGCCAAAGAAACGTTTCTAGCAAAGGTCACAAAACTGTACTACTTGTGAGACAAGAGGCTAGATGGATGGCAAAATACGCTGATGGCAGCAGTGGTCTCCCATGTCAGACAGGCTTTTGCTGAGGATCCAGACTAAATGTGCCGAACAACTCCTCGGTGGCAGCAGTACTGGTGGGGGTGGTACTGGCAAGGATTCTCTCAGAGACAATGGCAATGGCATCACAGCTAACACTTGTTGGGACTGCACAGAAGGGGCAGAGTAAGCCCCCTCTGAATATCTTTTACTATGAAAAACCTATGATGAAGCTGAGAAAAGTCCAGAAGATGGGACTCTCATGTTGACTGGCACACAATGAACTACTGGGCTAGAGCAGAGGACAACAATAAGTAGTGTTGTGGCTAATGGCACAACAGGACTCATGGCCAAAAGGACGTTCAGCTGTTAACATGCCCAGAGGTGAAAGGAAGGTTTGAATTTGCACAACAGATATCACAGGAACATGGAATGTGAAAAGCATGAATCAGGGAAAGGTAGACAGAGAAAACCAAGAAATGGAATGTATAAGCATCACAATACTTGGGATGGGTGAGCTAAAGTGGACAAGTATGGGACATTCTGAGTCAGATAATTACATAGTATGTCACTCAAAAAAATCTAAAAAGAAATGAAGTGCCAGTAATAGTCAGGAGAGATTTAGCAAAAGCAGTTAAAGGACACTAAATAGTATCAATAAGACTCAAGGAAAATTCATCAGTCTAACCATAATCCAAGTTTCAGCTAAGAAGAAATGGAAAAATTCTGTGCTAGAGTCCAGGAGGAAACCGATCACACACCAACAACAGGACTTCTTGTTAATCATAGGCAATTGGAATGCAAATATAGGAAACAGCAAAATCAAAGATTGTAGGAAAATTCGGTCAAGGATCAAGAAATGAAGTACATGAGTGACAGACTGAATTTCCCAAGCCCAATAGTTTGTTTGCTGCAAACACATTCTTCAAGCAACCCAGAAGGTGATGGTATACATGGACATCTCTCGATGGCTAATACAAAAATCAAATAGATTACATAACTGGAAGCTGTAGATGGAAAAGCTTCATCTTTGTGCAAAAACAAGATTAGGAGCCGATTGTGGCAGAGACCATGAACTGCTGATATCAAAAATTAGAGAAAAGCTGTTGTTGTTGTTGTGTAGCTTCAAGTTGTTTCCTACTTAAGGAGACCCCAAGGTGAACCAATCATAGGGTTTTCTGGGTTTCCATGGCTGAGTGGGGAACTGAACCCTGATCTCCAAGGTTGTAGTCCAACACTCAAACTACTACACTATGCTGGCTCTCAGAGTAAACTAAAAAACACTAAACTGACCACTGTGCCAAAGTATAACTTGAAGAACATCCCCATAGAATTTAAATATAATGTAAAAAATGGATTTGTATGATTAAGTCTAATTTACCAGCAGCCAGAGCTCTGGACTGAAGCCAAGGACATTATCAGGGAGGAAAGCAAAAAGACACTATCTGCAGCCAAAAAGAAAGAGAAGCCTCTGTGGATGATAGATGAAACCCTTCAAGCAGTTAAGGACAGACTAGAAGCCAAAGTAAAAGGTGACAGAAATGGGCTCAGAACCTTGAATGCAATGGATCAGAAATTTGTTCGCAGGAAAAAGAACTACATCATAATCAATCCATTAAAATAGGAGGTGACAACAAAAACAAGGAATAACAAGAGCTGTGACAGACCTATACTTCTCCCACATTGGTGTAGCAGCTCCCAATCTGATAAGGAGCCCTGCCTTCACCACCCAGCTCTGTCTCTACCTCCCTATAAAGGATGAGGGCTTTCAATGTTTGCTTATAATCATGTAGTAATTTTATGGTAGTATATTTTCTGTGTTACTTTATACATTATATACAACTCAACCAGTCAGTATTTACAAAAATAAACTGTAACATTTATTAAGACAACAGTAAGAAAAAGTAGCATTTCAGACTTCAAATGAAGATCAAGGTTGATACATTTCCTCATGCACTTTTTAGATAGTTCAATTGTATCTTTAGACTTTCATATGAATCATAAGTATCATATTCCCACCAGAGGCTTAACCCCCCATCTAGGTCACACTCTCTGACCAGTTTCTACTAAGGTTCAATTACTCTTCACTCTCCACTGAGAATTAAACCTTCCAACACAGCCATACTCTCTGGCTGACTAAGGGACTCTATTCCCTAGCTCTTTGATAGGCTTTCACTGATGGAATAACAATACCCACAAGTACTTGGTTTTATACAACTTTTCCTCTCAGCCATAAGCCCCTCCCACACACTACTAAGCTGGGTTTTTCTCCTGGGGTGCTACTCTGGTTGCTTATCAATCTGCTTCCAGCCTGCACTGGCACTTCAGATAGCCATCAGAACTTCCATCACAAGACTGCTCTTCCATAAGGTATAAGAAATCACAGGGAAATTTAAACCAAGAATGGGGATGTTATACAGCCAGTAGGGGAACACATTACATGACCTAATAGAATTTTTTTTAAAAAAAATGGAAACAATTGCTAGCAAAGAACTTTATAAAAGAGATAAAAGAGTGACAGATTCATTTAAGGAAGAAGTATTTGAAGACGTATCTGCAGTTTTAGAAAGTGAGGTGGAAGCTGCACTAAGATCACCTGGGAGAAATGAATCATCAGGAACAGGTGGCATACCAGGACAGATAGAATCTATCAACCAATATGGAAACAAAGCATGACTAAAAACATTCAAAATACATTCCAGTTCTCAAGAAAAGGGGACACCAGGAATTGAACTAACCATCGGACATTAATTTCCCATAAAACTAAAATGATGCTCAAAATTACAGAACAGAGACTTTTACCATATATGGAGCATGAAATGTCAGATGTCTAAGCTGGGTTCAGGAAAGGAAGAGACACTGATCAGACTGCAAACACACATTTGAAATGGAGCACAACAAAGAATTTCAGCCTGTGATTTTCACATCACGCCAAAGCCTTTGATTGTGTACATCATGAAAAACTACAGCTTGCTCTTAAAGAAACAGGTGTGCACAACATTTTATTGTCCTGATGAGTAACTTGTACTCAGGACAAGAGACTACGATCAGGACAGAATATGGAGAAATAGAATGGTTTCCAATTGGCAAGGGGATCAGGCAAGGTTGCACTTTACCACGCTATCCATTTAACATGTCTGCTGCATGTATCATGTGTAAAGTAGGATTAGACTTGGAGGAAGAAGGAATGAGAACTGGAGGAAGGAACATCAACAATTAAAACCATTCCAATAAGGAGGAAAAATGGGAGGTGTCTAAAGAAGCCAGAATAGTTGACTAAAAAACTCTCAGCTGAGCAAAGTGTTAAGAGAAACATGTACAAGAAATGGAAAAATGGGGAAATCACTAAAGAGGAATCCAAACAAATAGCCAGGATGTGTAGAGAGAAGGTCAGAAAAGCTAAAGCACAGAATGAACTCAGGCTTGCCAGAGACATTAAAAACAGTAAAAAGGGCTTTTTTAGATATGTTTGCAGGAAAAGGAAAAACGAGGAAGTGATAGGGTCACTGCACGGAGAAGACGGTCAATTACTAATGAGAGGAAGAGAGAACGCAGAACTACCCAACACCTTCTTTGACTCAGTTTTCTCCCAAAAGGAAAGAAGTACTCAACCTGGGGGGTGGGGAGCAGGTTGGGAAGTAGGGGGAATGCAGCACAGAACAGGTAGAGAAGTAGTATAGGAATACCTGGCTACACTAGATGAATTCCACATTCCAGGGCCAGATGAATTACATCCAAGGATATTAAAGGAACTAACAGAAGTAATTTCAGAACCACTCACAATAATCTTTGAGTACTCCTGAAAAACAGGAGAAGTCCCAGTGGACTAGAGGAGGGCAAATGTTGTCCCCCATCTTCAAAAAGGGGAAAAAAGAGGACCCAAATGATTATCACCCAATAGCCTTACAGCAATACACAGAAAGATTCTAGAGCAGACCATTAAATAGTCAGTTTGTAAATACTTAGAAAGCAATGACATGATCACTAAAAATCAACATGGGTTTCTCAAAAACAAGTCATGCCAGACTAATCTTATCTCTTTTTATGACAGAGTTACAAGCTTGACAGGTGAAGAGAACGCTGTGGATGTAGCATATATTGATTTCAGTAAGGCCTTTGACTAAGTTCCCCATGACATTCCTGCAAAAAAGCTAGTAAAGTGCGGGCTGGACAGTGTTACTGTTAGGTGGATTTGTAATTAGTTGACTGACCAAACTCAAAGGGTGCTCACCAATGGCTTCTCTTCTTTCTGGAGAGAAGTGACTAGTGGAGTGCCGCAGGGTTCTGTCCTGGGCTCAGTACTATTCAACACCTTCATCAGTGACTTGGATGAAGGAATAGACGGCAAGCTGATCAAATTTGCAGATGACACCAAATTGTTGCTAACACACCAGAGGACAAGACCAAAATTGAGAATGACATTGACAGATTGCAGAGCTGGGCCAAAGCTAACAAAATGAATTTCAACAGAGAGAAATGTAAGGTCCTACACTTAGACAGAAAAAGTGGAATGCACAAATATAGGATGGGTGACACATGGCTGGATAACAGTACATGTGAAAGGGCTCTAGGAGTCTTGGTGGACCATAAGCTGAATGTGAGTCGGCAGTGAGATGCGGCAGCCGAGAAAGCCAGCACAATTCTTGGTTGCATCAAATAGGAGTATGGTGTCTAGATCAAGGGACACAATGGCACCACTCTGTTCTGCTCATCTGGAATACTGTGTCCAGTTCTGGGCACCTCATTTCAAGAAGGATACTGACAAGCTGGAACGTGTCCAGAGGAGGGCGACCAAAATGCTGAAGGGTCCGGAAGCCATGCCCTATGAGGAGCATCTTAGGGAGCTGGGTATGTTTAGTCTGCAGAAGAGAAGGTTAAGAGGGGACATGATAGCCATGTTTAAATATCTGAAGGGATGTTATGTCGAGGAGGGAGCGGGTTCATTTTCCACTGCTGCAGAGACTAGAACAAGGAGCAATGGTTTCAAACTACAGGAAAGGCAATCGACCTGAACCTCAGGAAGAACTTCCTGATGGTCAGAGCTGTTTGGCAGTGGAATATGCTGCCTCGGAGTGTGAAGAAGTCTCTTTCTTTGGAGGTATTTAAGCAGAGGCTAGGTAGCCATCTGTTGGGAGTGCTTTGATGAGGGTTCCTGCATGACAGGGGATTGGACTGGATGGCCCCTGTGGTCTCTTCCAACTCTATGATTCTAATTTAAGATATACTACTAGCAGAAAATAGCAGATTTGGAACTACTATTGAAGAAAGGGAAGGAAGAAAGTGCAAAAGTGGGCTTACAGCTGACTATTAAGGAAAACACAGATGACTTGTGTAACTGTAAAGCAGACAATGAAGACACTGAAATAGTTCAAAATTTTCCATACCTTGCCTTAATCATAAGTGAGAATGGAGACTACAAGGAAGAAATCAGAATAAAGACTGGGACTTGGAAAGGCAACTATGAAGGAACTTGATAAAATCATGAAGTTTAAAGATGTGTCACTGAATACCAAAGTTAGGATTGTCCATGCCATTGTATGTCCAATTTCTATGTATAGTTGTGAAAGCTGAACAGTGAAGAAAGCCAACAGGAAGAAAATCTACTCATTTGAAATGTGGTACTGGAGAAGAGTTCTATGGATACCCTGGACTCTTAAAAGACAAATTAATGTGTCTCAGAGCAAATGAAGCCTAAACTCGCCCAAGAAGCCAGGATGACTAAACTGAGACTGCCGTATCTTAGCCATATCATAAGAGGACATGACTCACTGGAAAAGTCAACAATGTTTGATGCGCCAGAAGGCAGAAGGAAAAGAGGAAGGCCACACTGCAGACAGGCAGATTTAATCAAGGAAGCCGCTGTGGGGCTGAAATGGGAATACCCCTCCCATTGTTTGGAATCCACTGTTTCCCAGCAGAAGAGCACCACTGGATCTTGTCCAATGTTAAGGTCTTAGCAGCCTCAGAAATACATAGTGACCCTCCATATATGTGACCTCCAGATCTGCAAACTGCAGAATTGTGGAGTGTTGCATCCTATACCTAAAATAACAATGATGTGAACATGGATGCACTGATGTGTCCATGTGCACGTTGCCACAATTTAATAATACTGGATGCAAGCATTCTTGTTTTAGTCATTTGCGGGAAGTCCTGGAACAGAACCCCTGCGGATATAGAGGATTCACTGAAGGTTAACTTCATAACGTCTCATTTCTGCACAGACATGAAAAGGGAAAACTGGGCATACCTGATTCGAGTGAAGGCATAAAGTAAATAAGCAGCAGTATTTCCTCTGTCATCAAGCATCTTGTCGAAAGAAAAGATATAATCATTTATTCTATTATGGGAAAGATCTGCATACTTGATGCAGCCAAAGGCAACTGAGGTCTGGGCTGCCTTCAGCTCTTCAGGTGTAAGAACCTGTGGAAGAAATAAAACACATTGCATTGCAGCAAGGCTGTGGCACAAAGCACAAAACCAAGAAAAAGGTGAGTTGAATATGTAAGAAATGCCCTACGATGAAGTGAACCTGAGTACTCAACAACTTAAAGAATTTTAACTTCCAGAAAAAAATGTGGTGGGTTCTTTGCTGTGCTTCATCTGTGTGAATACGTCATGGGTAGATCACTTATTTTTTACCCACATCTCACCTTCTGCTGCCAGTATCCAAAATATTCATGTTCTAAGCATTTCATGGATACATGGCCTTGTGCCATCACTGAATGGAAGGAAGAGACAAAACCTTATAAATAATTAAAAGACCTCTACATGCAGGATCTACATTTATTACCATAGGTTTTGGGTAAGTGTTTAAGAGATATTTCTATCATTGCAGTGCACAATCAACTCTAGGCACTTTCAGGAAATTGTACTCCAACCAACGCAGCTGACAACCAAAGCACAATCATCACACAAGCAGATCTGGCAATCTTTCACGCTGTGCTCTGCTGCCCTCTGCTGGAATACTAGTACATAATTATCATCTTAACCAGAGCAAGAGTTCATCTGTCAGCCCAACCAGCAAAACTGTGGAGTAAAGGAGACAAGATTTACTTGCCTCCAGTTCTCTCCTTGGTAAAAGAATGGATAAAGGTTTTTTGGCTTTGGTTTGCCTTGAATGATTTTTTCACATTGGCACTTCAGGTTTACTCGGACACTTGTGCCTTTTGTATACTCTGGTACAAAATAGAGCCCATAAAAATGTGGGAGTAAAATGATCCCCAGCTGTCTATATTGCCATTTGTCACCTTGGGAGATGCTTGGACAGTTTTTCTCCAACCATCAGCTGTGGAGTCTACTTCCACACACAGATCTAGTAAAATAGCAAATTCTTTCCTGTTAGACAAATTGGGCCAAATAAATAATGATGGCTAACCAGCACCATTCTCTTTCACAACTCTAGGAAGAAAGAGGAAGTCTTCCTCTTTCTTGGCACTGTGAAAAGAAAGGGAGGCCCAGAACTACCTTATCTCTTTCCTTTTCCTTCAGTTTGTCCATTGATCGTTTCAGTCCCTCTTCAAGAAGGTCAATCAGCCGTACTGTATCACCAGAACGTGTTTTAAATTTTTTCCTAGTGATGAAAGATAAAAATGGTGACTCTCCTAAATTGAAACATAATTTTCATATATAGTATTGTATTTCAAATATAAAAAGTATTGGTCTTTTCACCAGTATGGATGTGGTATCATAGATACAGACCTTGATCCTCGTATCCTAACAAATTAAAATGGAGTTCACTGGATTTTAAACAAGCAGAACAGATGTTGTTTCTGTACAGGCACAAAGTCTCTTAAATTACATGGATTCAAATAAGGCCAAAATCAAACATTACAATTCTGAGTTGTACATCCTGAAATTTTGCTGCTGGATTACAGACAGTGCTGTATTTATGTACTTTCCCCATTACATAAATCCAAGAATGAATAATAATCAGACTAATTAGGAACATAGCAGATAGCCTGAAAAGGACAAAAAGATTAGAAAGATCACTTATGTGAGAAGGAAGCAAGGATGTGTCAATGATAAATGGAGCTCGGAAGGGGTGGAGTGGGAAACACGATGAAGAAGAGAATGCAGAAGCCCAAACCTCTCCCTGCTTCTGAGCTCTATTTTAACCTGCAACCTCTGCTAATCCTCGTATTTTGAATCGTAACCACAAAAAAATGCCTTCCATATACCAGGCAGATGGTTGGATAAATTCAGGATTCTAACACGCTTGTCATGAAACTTTACTGTGCAACTGTTTTAGCATTATATAAAGGGGACAGTTCATCAATACAGTGTTGAAATCCAGCAGTGAAGTTTCAGAATGTATGACACAGAATTTGGTTGCATGGCTGTGGTAGAATACACTTAAGAACAGATGTAAATCACAGTAAAGTATGTAGAAGGTGCTTCAAAATAAAGGCTATGCAACAGAAGTCAACAAGTTAAATTATTTCAAAGTTAGGAAAGAGGGAATTCTGCCTGGAAAAAACATGTGCTAGAAACAGGTTCAAGAACCAGCAAAGAAGGAAGTGAGTAACTCTGCAGCTGTTCACTTACAGACTACATCATTCCATTGCATTATTCCAATAAATGCAATTTCTGATCTAAGACACTCATTTCCACAGTATGATGGGGACTTCATTTATCAGCAAGTCCTCTACACATCATCTCAAAACAAACCGCCACACTCAGACTATTTCCATACTACACTGTTATAGTGCTATCATTCCACTTTCAACATCCTGTGGAATTCTGGGGTTTGTAGTTTACTTCCGGCCAAAGAGCTTTCTGGCTGAGAATGCTAAATGCCCCTCCCAAAACTGCAAAGCCCAGGATTCCACAGGACGTTTAATGTGGAATAATATCTCTATAACTGTGTAGTGTAGCAACGGCCTCAGTTACAACTACTTCCTTCCAGTTTATTATTTCAACATTAAAAAACAGATCCCCAATCACTTAAGGAGTCAACCCACTTTTAACACAGCATTTTAAAATAATGCTAGCAACATAAAAGTGCAGCTTCTTGCCATGCACAGGAATTACTGAGGTGCCACTCTCAACATCACCCTCAGGCTCTTTCCACCTCATAAAGGCACTCCAGCAGCATAGTGGTGGTGAGCTTTTTTGCCTTGAGGGACCACTGAAAAATATTATACTGTATTTTTTGGCATTTTACCTGCATAATTTGTTTTACAATTGAATGGTTCAGTTTTATTATATCTTCCTTCCTTCCTTTTGTCTGTGTATATGCATATCTTAGATTGTACGCTTTTGGCAGGGCCCACTGTTACTGGTTGTTTTACCTGTAAAGTGCCATATACATAGATGATGTGCGTGCTCTTTCTCTCTTTGTGTGTGTGTATTATTATCATCATCATCATCATTATTATATTTTGGCCTGCAGTTGATTGAGAATAGTCTACACCAGCAGCTGGTACAGCCACAGTCAGAAGTGGGTAGTACTTGCAGGACTGCATAACCCACTGTGCTGCCCCACACGAAAGAAGACCAAAGGGACTTGTGCCGTGTGGGTCACAGCCCTCTTCTCTATAGCTCTAGGACAGGAGTAGAAAACTGTGGCCCTCCAGATGTTACTGGACTACAACCCTTAGGGTCCTTAACAGCATTGTCTGTGGTTAGGAATGACTGGAGTTGCAGTTCAACAAAACTTGAAGAACTATAATTCCATGCCTGAGGTGCAAAATGTTCTCGAAGAACTGCTGACGCAGCATAAGGAGCTGCAGGAAATCCAAGACGCCTCATGTTTCTGCATATATTACTTTTCAGCAGACCATGTCAGAAGATTTAAAGCACAAAGGTGACAGGTGTACGGAACATTTTGTGATCATTTGACAACTCATTTTCATCATCATTAGTCTACTATATACAGAATAAATTATTTGTGAACTTACTTGTCTTCTCCCAACACTACTCCAAAAGGAGCATGAACTACTCTGGTCACTTTGGGGTCATACCAGCCAATCATTTGAGCTGCTGCAAATATGGTTTGCAAATGCACAGACTGTAAGATAAGATGGCAAGAGATGTCAGTTAAAACTCCTACATTTGCATCTAGGAAGGTACTAGTATTCACATAGTCATAAAGCATTCTCATAAGGGGAGGAAGGCTTATACACATACGGCTTTAGTCATCTAGATTATTAATTCTCAAGCACATCTGTCCATAAACAACTTGTGCTATTGTCAGAAAGTAGACTTTCGAAGAGGTTTGCTCAGTAGATTAAAAATATAGTGCAGATGTAACTAATTAATATCAAGAGTGCTGCCATGAGACAAAAGGATAAACTGCCAAAGAACCATCCATGTATGTTTGAAATGTCACAAGGAAGAATCACTCTTTTAAACACCAAGAAAACAACAGGCAAACTCACCTGTCCACTGTCTACCACATAAATTATATAATCAGCTTTTTCTTCCAGCAGCCTTTGCTTTATTGCTGCTAAATCTGAAGTGTCATACGTAAAACCCCCATCAGATTTCACAATTGTCAGGGGGACAGAATATCCAGGAACAAACACAATCTTTCGGCCATCATCCACTTGCACAAACCCTAAGGACAGAGAGTAAACTATTGGTAACCACAGAGAGATCAATGATAAATTACAGTAAGGCTTGGAAAGCAAAGATGTTGTTTTTAAACTGAAGACTGACACACAAATGAAAACACTTTATAGAAAAGTACCTGAAAAAGGACATTTAGAAACACAATACAGCATGTGGCCATTTCTCCAAAAGTCATGACGACAGGCCTGCCAAAAGCTAGACCTACAAGTGGTTTTGACAAGTACGCACTCCCCTCACTGTACAATTATAGGGAGTCAAGAGGGCACTTGCAGGTGAGAACTGGGAAGAGAGACAAATGCTTCAGCAATCTGCATCTGGCAAACATTTCTAGGATATCTCCTCCACCAGAGGGCCTTTTCCACCCAGATGGACTCTAGCAACTGCTTTCAGAAATCAGCCGAGGAAATGAAATGAAGATCAAATTTCAAGGAAAGGCATTTGAAGGAAGGAACCAGGAGAGGCAAAGTAGAATAGCTTATGTCCTCCCTTCAACTTAGTGAATACTGCCCCTTACTCATATCTGCATGTTGCTTATTGTCCCTAGACTCCCCAAGGATGATTTATCCAAACATTCTCTCTCCAAAAGCAGACAATATCAAGGAGAGTTGTGGAGGGAGGAAACAGGTATTCTAAGCTTCCAAGAATCAGGACCTCACAGCTCTAATCAGTGGAACAGGCACTCCCATTCACGTTTGCAGGGTCTATGTTTCATTAATTTTGCCAGGCTCTCAATCTAGTTACATACAATGAAATCTATAAAGCTAACGGCCTATATCCCAAAGCATGAGAAGCAGTACCAAACCAATTACCTCAACCTGTCTTGTATCTTAAACCACCCCATGACATCTTTCTGTTGGGACAGGGCTTGGAAGCGCTGTTTACCATGGTTCAGATAATTCCTGGAGGAGTGATTTCAGAAGGTAATACTATGGGATTCCAATCGGACTCCTTGGCCATTGGCTTGTGGAGTCCCCTAAGGGTTGTTTTGCCCTTTTGGCTATTTAACATATACAACAAACCACTGGGAAAGGCTGTCTGGAGTTTTGGGGTCAAGTGTGTTAGAGATCACTAGGTGTTGAAACACATGTTCAAATGCTGCTCAGACAACTGAAAACCTTTGCAAAGTCACAACCTTTTACCTCAATTGCACTATTTTCAGCAGCTGACATGCAACAAATAAAGAACTTGGAAATGGTCTTTGGTACAAATAACAACAACACAAACAGGGTGGTTAAAATGCAGCAAAAGTAATTTAAGCAAAAATGGCTCTCTGGAAACTCTTCTTTATTCACAATCCTTTCATCTGGATGAGAAGAAAGTGTAAACCTGCAAATAAGTCATGTTTAGAAAGAAGAGAGAGAAAAACACACATCTCTTTAATAAAATGCAAACTTCTTTGAAAGTTTTAGGAATCCTGGTGACCATTCACTGATCATGCTGAAGAGAGAATGCTTTAAGCTATTTTACTTTCCACTGCATTAACAGATTTGTTACCTTTTTCTTCAAATTCCTTCACAATACCGTGCATCATATCTTGGTAGTATGATTCTCCTCTTTCTATTATTGAGACGTCCAAGCAGTCATAGATTTTTTGGAATTCTGATCATGAACGGGAGTGAAACAAAACAAACAAACAATATGAAAAAGAATTTGAGATACTGGTCCTCTGCAAAAAGAATTATTAAATTTATAGGAAACATAGAAATAGAGGTCTATTGAGGCTGGTTTCCAGCTTCGGATGTCGCTCATCAGAGCAATTTTCATATACTATTAGGTCATTTAAGCATAAGATTTAGTTCTATGCAGAACTTACTTCAATGGAGTTTACACTCATGTAAGGAAGCATAGGACTGCAGCCTAAGGCTTCTTTAATGCAAGTATATAATACAAGACTGTCGTGAGAGGAAAGATGAAAAACCAAACAACAGATGAAAGAATAGAGACTGGGTTTTGGAGTATGGTTTTATACCTGTGATTTTAAACCTGTTCGTAAATATGGAGTTGTTTAAAGTTTCTTATTCCCATTCCTCCAAATTGCATGTTTGTGTGCATGCGCCTTCAAGCTGACTGCTGACTTACGGCAACCTCATGTATTTCACAGGATTTTCTTAGGCAACAAATATTCTGAAGAGGAAGGGATTGTGTTCACTTGCTCATGTACATGGGCAAAAGGGAGGGAAAGGGAACGGGACAGGAAGGGGCAGCATGTGCACATTTGTTCACTTGCTTGCTCAGCAGGAGAAGGAAAGGGGACAGAATGAGAAGTAAGTGACCATGCACGTTTGCTAACCTACTTATAAGCGAGTGGGAAGAGAATGGGATGAGAGGAGGGAGGGCACATATTTTCCTGGCTCAAATGGGTGGCGGGAGGGGGATGGGGGATGCACGCGCACATCTGCTCACACAGGCAAGAGAGCAGAAAGAGTTGGGATGTGAGGAGGGAGGGCACGCATGTTCACTCACTTGCATAGGAGGGAGGGGGTGGGATGGGAGGGGACAGGAGGGATGGCATATGCGTTCAGTCACTCACACAGGAGAGGGGAAGGGATGGGACAGGAGGAAGGAGGGCACACACATTCACACACTTGTGCAGGCGGGAAGGGGGTGGGACAAGTCTCCCCTTCTCCCTCCTCCCATTCCCTTCTCCCCTCCTGCCTGTGTGAGCAAGTGAACAGGCACGTGGCAAGGCCCACCCACCCTGCCAGTACTGGTACTTCTGTGTGTTTATTAAATACAGCTTGAGAGGCTTATGGTATTCACAGTTTTCTACTTTCTTGTAGGTCCTGTAGCCCTAACACCAACGAAAGTGGATGGCCAACTGTAAACCCTACAGCACTTCTACAGAATCATGCAAAAAAAGCCAAAAGCAGCTATTAATCACAAGCAACTTTCCAATGGCAACAGTGAAATATTGAGTCTGCTGTGGCACATGGAGCAAAGCAACATCTGCACTGCCATTTGTCATTCTCACTCACAATTCACTAAGCAAGAAGTGTAATAGCGGATGAGCACAGCCTTTCCACACTGCACATCTCTCTCAGACTAGGCCGAAGTGCTCACAAAGCAGTGTAAGTCTGCAGGGACAGAGAGAGTTAGCTGCTGTCTGTCACTTAAATACATCATAACTTTTATAAATCACAATAGCAATAAATGTGTCAAAGCCAAAGGAGTTGTTCACTTATGCAGAAATCTGGTGAGAGCAAGATCACTATTTTGAAAGAGGATGTGTGATCTTTCATCTCAACTCCTACCATTTTTATACAGGTATTTTTAAAAAAATATTTGAAAGCAGCCAAGACCAACCCATTTGGAAAGTGAGAAGATCTTTAAAAAGACAGAGAAAAGGTATTTCAAAGAGTTACCTTCCCGGGATACGTCACAGATCAATTTCCAAGCTTTAAGGAATTCTGGATTTTTGCTTTGCAACAGGACCACACACTGGTATGCACGCTTCTTGAACTCCTCCTCAGTGTCAAACCTTCTTTTGGATTCCTATGTTAAAAAGAATAAACAATAATCATTAGCACAGGTTGACTTTTTTCCTTCACACGGGCAGTGCAGACATGATCCCACACTTGTGCTCACTTCCTCATTTCCAATGGGAAGTTTCTTTCCTGGTCAGGTCCAAAAACTGGACAAGGTTGAATATTTTTTTTAAAAAAAAAGGGTAGTAAAAAGGGGCACTACTACTCCCATACTTCAATAGCAGATCTGCCTCTACTCCATATGCAGCACTAAATTGTACCATAAGAGGAAACGTTCTGCAGCTGAGTCCAGCCTCACTAGCAAGCAACAGCTCTTCAGTGTATCCAAGCTGAAGAGACATAACTTGAGTTTTACTTTGCTAGCTGATTTCTTTTGTGAGAGAGCGGCAACATCTGAAGAAAGTTCCAAATGAGAGATGCTTTTCATTTGTCAGATTCTGCACAATCATAGCTCACCCAGTACAGATCTAAAGGCAAGAAAGCACTCAAAGGGGAGAGATGGGAAAGAGAAGAAGCAACCTACAAGCACAAAGTTTGTTTGTACAGTGCAGAACTATGTCACAACCAACTCTCCACATCTTATAAACACACAATATAAATTTATCAATAACATGTTGTACCAAACTGCCAGGCCACTTCTCAGAAGAACTGAATGCAGCCTTCCACTGTCCCAGCTACAATGCTTCCAGAAACAAGAGAGCAGAGATACCAAATACAATTTGACTGAAGTTCTCTTTATATCAGCTTGAGATTAGGATTCTTTTTTTCCCATGAGGAATGTGCTAGCAAGCATATTCCCTACTGCTGGATCAGGATGGCTACGCAAGTTATTCCTATGTTTAAATAAAATTATCTTTGTTGCAGTACAAAGAACTAAAATACAGTTGGCCCTCTGCATTTGCTGGTTTGACATTCATGGATTTGATTATTTGCAATTTTCTTCAGCCTCTACTTCTCTACCTCAGGCGCTTCTTTTTCAGGGAGAATCTTCCCTCTCAGTTGCTCCAATTAGCCCACAAAGTCCTTTAAAAACATGGTTCTGGTCCTCCTCCTACACCACCCCCACCCCCACCCTCCCACCAGCCACTGCCTGGCCAGCTAAGGACAGCTCACAGCCCAATTTTCAGCACTACAGACCATCTCCCAATGGCCCCCACACACCAAAGGAAGGAGATGGGCAAGAAAGAAGAAGTACAGGGTCACCACACCAACCTCCCTTCCTTCTTCTTTCCCTGCCCTGGTTTGGACCTTGGGTACACTCTCTCCTCACCATGCCTTAGCCCCCTTCCCCACTACACTTTGATATTAACCATTTTCTCACTTTTGCACCCTTAATACTAGCAAATGTGGAGGGCCAACCATACAATGAATGATTAAGAGATTGGAAATAATGGGTTGTTCCCAAGCTTATTCAAGTCTTTTGTCACTAAGATAGAGCCATTTGTCCTTGCAAATCTCTGCAATGGTTCCCTTCAAGCTTAGCAAGATTCCACAGAATTTTCAGTGCAGAAATCTACTGGGGTGGGGGCAACAGCATGCAACACTGGTTCATGTGGGTTTCTAGCAAAAATGGATCCCACGTAAGAATCCTGTAATATGCTCTCTATTCCTTGAGCTATCCACTAGAACACAAACCTTATTCTCTTAAAACAACAGTCTCTTGGGCTGGGCTTGTGTACAAGTTCGGTGTTGTGTACAACATCTAGTATCATCTACACAACATTGAGAGTAGGGTACCTGCATATTTAACATACAGCATACCTTATAGAAAGCTTGGAGATCTCCAATGGGGGGAGAAACAGTCAGGTAATCTGGAAATTTATCCTGCAGGTGTGCAATCAGCATCCCAAACTGAGTGCCCCAATCTCCTAAATGGTTTAATCTGGGCAGTAAAGAACACAAAACAAATAAAAACCGTGAGCAGAAAGAAACAATTATATCGAACAGAGCTATGGCCAAGATTCATGCCTTGTTCTGACACATTCTACCTAAGAGTGTTCCTTCTAGAGAATTACATAAAAAACTAAATGAAAAAGTGTTCTCACAGAAGTCAACACTAGGGAAACTTTCTGTACAAAGTTTGCAAGCATTATTGCAAATTATGTTACAAGTTTCTGAAAAATGTTCTTTGAAAGCACGTTATGTAGAACCAGTCTGATAGAATCCTGCCTGAAACCCTGGAAATCCACTCTCAGTCAGAGCTGACAATCCTGGTCTAGATGGACCACGGCCTGACTCAATCTAAGGCAACCCTCTACCTTAAAGAGTATCAGAAGAGCAGCTGGGGTACTGCATGTGTGTGAGGACTTGGAAATATCTCTGCAGAAGTTTCTACAAAATAACAGCACTTCTGTGACAGTACTTTAACACTGAGAAAGCTATTCCACGGGGAGAACAAAAGTGAATATTTAGACACATTTTAATATTTCTACCATTCCTCCACAACAGACTTACCTCAGAACATCACACTCCACAAATTCAAAGAGACGGGACATGCTCTCCCCAATTATAGTGGACCGTAGGTGACCAACATGCATCTCTTTTGCAATATTAGGAGAAGAGAAATCAATCACTACCTTTATGGGCAAGAAAAGAAAAATTAATTCACTCTCAATAGTGCAATGCATTTTTTTAACAGCATGTGCAGGTACACACACATACATATCTGGTGGTATCCATTCTGCTATGAGAGTACATATGTATGTGTGTGTATTGTCACTGTGTGCCCTCAAGTTGTTTCTGACTTATGACAATCTTAAAGCAAACCTATCATGGGTTTTTTCCACCCAATTGGTTTCCATGGTCAAGCGGGAAATGGAACCCTGGTCTCCAGATTTGTAGTGCAATGCTCAAACCACTACAACACACTGGCTCTCTATGAGTGCATATATACACACACACATATATAGTGGAATCCACATATTATGAGTGGACAATGAACATTAACAATGACTGTCATACACATTCCTTAGATATTGTGGAAACATGCACATGTCAGTAGCATAAACAGGGTGTATTACACAATCACTATTCATAACATCCAAGTGATGTTGGAAGACTTCACAATGACTGCTGCCAAGTGTATAGGATCCAAACACAGGATATGCATAGCAACTGAGCAATGTATGAAATAGCTGGTTTAAGCTGTCAAGCTATACATATTCCCCAACATCTTTGAAGACTACTTCTCTCACGTATCAAACAAGAGTCTTACACTTCTCCAACAGACAGAATGTGAAAATTGGCATACCCATTCTGTCACAGTAATCTTAACAGAAAAAAATACACAATTTCTCCTTTCCCATCAGTTGAATTTTAGGATGCATTGCTCATTTACTAAACACTCAGAAGAGTAGTAAAGTCAACCCAGAATAGTCAAGATATCTACTAAGCACTCTTCAGATAAGCTTACTTATATTATGTATATTGATGTGTGACTGTTATTTTGAAAAAATACCCTTATTAGACAAGTTCTCACAGTTAGAGTCACAACCACAACTGAGCGAGCAATATGAGTTGACTATTTGTGTTTTTATATATTCGTGTGTGTGTGTATGCGTGTGTGTGCATTGTTTCTGGAAAGATAACATTCTTGTCTAGAAAGATCTTCTGGACAAAATCCTGTATAAATCATTACATTATTTTTACAAATATAAAGTAGGTTTCTATTAATTCTCAATGTGAACAGACAGCACTGCAGAGAATTTAGGATTACATAATTTACAAAAAATATTTTAAGCATGCTTAGGATTAAATTAACAAGATACGTGTATTTTTGTGTATATGGAACAGGAGAAAACAAATGAGCACTTGGCAAGTGCTTTGTGGGGGAAAAAGGCTGGTTTCCTTCTTGCACTAAAAACTGAGGCAGCAATGCACCTAGTATTTATTAATTCTAGCCAAGATTTAAAGTAGATCCCTTCATTCTTAAGCATAAAGATACATCACTAAATACCAAAGCCAGAATCAGACAGGTCATAGTACTTCTGACTTCCATGTAAGGTTGTGAAAGCTGGAAAGTGAAGAAAGCTGACAAGAGAAAAAAATCAACTCATCTGTAAAGTGGTGCTAGAGGAGAGCCCTCTAGACACCATGGGCTGTCAAAAACAAAAATAAAGGGTCTAAGAGCAAATTAAGCCTGAATTCCCAGTAGGAGCCACTTCTAGTCTGTGAACAAAATTAACCAGTTCATCATACAATCATAGAGTTGAAACAGACCACAGGGGCCATCCAGTCCAACCTCCTGCCATGCAGGAATATGCATCAAAGCATTCCCAACAGATGCCCATCCAGCCTCTGCGTAAAAACCTCCAAAGGAGGAGACTCCACTACACTCCGAGGCAGCATATTCCACTGCTGGACAGCTCTGAACATCAGGAAGTTCTTCCTGAGGCTCAGGTGGAATCTCCTTTCCTGTAGCTTGAATCCACTGCGCCTTGTCCTAATGTCTGGAGCAGCAGAAAACAAGCCCACTCCCTCCTCGACATGACATCCCTTCAAATATTTATACGTGGCGATCATGTCCCCTCTTAACTTTCTCTTCTGCAGACTAAACATCCCCAGCTCCCTAAGCCACTCCTCATAGAGGGCATGGCTTCCAGACCCTTCACCATTTTCATTCAAGAGACGTTGAAATGATCTAACTGATGCTATTGCACTTTGCACATACCATGAGATGACGTGATTCCATGGAAAAGACAATAATGATTGGTAAAGTATAAGACAATAGGAAAAGAGACTGAATCACTCAAGGAAGCCTCGGCTCTGAGTATGCAAAACTTGAGCAGGGCTGTTGATATCCAGGACTCTTAAAAGTCTCTCATTCATAGGATCTCTGTAAATGGAAGCCAACCCAGCATCAACAAATATGCATTCATAAAACACTTCTGTGTTCATAACTGGATAGATGGGGAATAACTAACTTCTTTCCAGCAGCAGCAGCCACTCTTAGAGTGGTGCTCTGGAGGGTTCCTCCGAACTTTGGGAAGTGAAGAAGTTCTCCAAGGGCAGGCAGAGGGGAGGCTGAAAAGCCCTCATGTATGCACAGCCAGGCAGTGTGGTGGTATTCTGGATCCAAGCTCTTGAGCATTTGCAGATAAAGGTACATTAAACAACTGGGTATTCATATTTGGTTAAATACAAATATTATCATAAATGTTCATCATCAGCATCTCTTACCTTTTTCTTTTCACCAATAGCAGGAGGCTGAACTCCATTCACCAACATATTGCTCAGTTGTCTGGATACAAATTCCTTTTTCAGGTGTACATTAATGAAACCTTCAGACAGGCAAAATAAGTATGAATAGCTGCTGGGGCCACCAACATCAAAACTCTGATTTGCTCTGTACTGAACAAACATTTTACATAGTATGCAATACTCCAGAACTTCCTCTAGTCAAGTAACATGACATCTGGAGTCACAGTGAACATCAGGTTGGCACATAAAACTAGTAACATAAATTATTCTCTAAACCAATTTGGTCAGCACTGAGTTACCTTGAATGAGAGTTTGTGAATCACCACTGCAATATCAGCTCACAATGTACCTTGGTGACACACCAAAACAGAAATGTAAGTGCAGACCACCGACATGGAAATCTTTTTCAACAAAGATGTTTCTTTTTTACTGAGCAATTAAATTCACACCCACAATGCTATAAACAGTACTACTCAAAGTAGCTGTCCATGGACCAGTGCCAGTACACAAGCTATTGGTCACAGCAAACTTACAGAAAAGAAAGCTAGTGGGTGTTGTCAGCGGACAAAAATATGGTGCCATCCCTTCCACATTGGGGTAAGAATCCTGCTGGTCCCCCATATCAAACAGCTTAGGATGCGCTGCTATATAATAATATTATTTTTATCATGGACATTTACAACATTTGCTTTGCTAGGTACATTTCTCTGCTAGTCTCTGCAAAATCCAAGGGGCATCAGCAGAACATTTGGTCATATTTATTTCTAACTGCAGACCTACAAAAGATACTTCTTAATCCATCACAAACAATACTGGACTTGAATTTCATACAATGAATTATGCTTAAGATATACCCAGATCAAGCACTCTCATACATGGGAATTACGATAAAGTGGTCTTAATTCTTAATACTGGTAAATATTCTTTAGGGACACAACCTTCTAGACCATGTATCTTACAATTCAACCCTCGAAGACCTAGAATGTTTTATCCTAACACCTGTAACATACTTGTATTATAATGAGTTTTTTTATCATCATATTTGTAATGTCATATTCAAGTGTTCTACTAAACAGGTAAGGAATAACCATACCAGGACCAGCAATTTCGACCTTCTCAATGCATTCATTGTCAGGAATGTTTCTGGCAATCTTGTCAGCAATTTCTCGTGGGCTTACTTTTTGCTCCTTTGTCTTGAGCAGTATCTGGAAAGCAGAAAAGGGTCTCAGTGCAATTGCTCACTAAGGAAATAAGAGAATGCAATGGTCAAAATTCTAAACTCATTAACCAGCTGCAGCAAAAACAGTATTCCCAGTCCAGAGAAATCTCTCAGCAAGACTGGCCTGCCTGGAAAGTCTCATCGGGTAGGTCTGGCAAAGGCAATAATTAAATGAATCACTAACCCTCCAGGTTAACTGACTAAAGTACATATGCCCCACTGCTATTCATTTATGCAACTTGGAAACAGAAAGTAAATAACCATTAATGGCATTTCCTCTTATACATCTCAGCCAAAACAGTTCAAGTGGTTCTTTTGGGTACAACTTCCAGGTGTATGTACTTCACTATAGATGACTACTGCACACCAAAATAAGGAGGACTGTCAGTGTTCTTCATGAAAAGTGCTGGATGGTATCTCAATGATTCTATTACTACCTACCCAAGGGGCAAGACTGACTTCATCCCTGCTGTCTTTCACCTTTTTATTCAGGCAGACCAGAGGTTACTGATCTCACTTGCTGTGTAAGGGACTTTGAATGGAGGGTACTGTTTTGTTTTTTGGTTTTTTAATGTCATTTTTAAAAATATGTGATTTAAATTCTGGATGATTTCATTTCTTTTATGTATACAGATTGTTTCATTTCATGCTTCTCTGAATGCCATATGTTGGAGGAAAGATGGGATATGAACTGAATAATATGAATGAAAACGAAGGGCTTCCTATCAGCCAAGGTGAACAATTCTATGCTTCCAATTTTGAACTGTTCATTTCTAAGAAGTGACTCTACTGCAAGAGTTGTCTCCAACACATCACTTGATTTCATCCCTGAAGTAAGAGAGGGGTGTACGTGCCAGGCGACAGTCTCTCCCAGTGACCTGCCAATGGGGAAGGAAGAGCCATCACAAATGTGTTTTGTCTCTGTACATGCTCATTAGCATACTGTGCCTGCAATCTCAGCTGGAGGAGCCAGAATGCTATTACTTTTACAGTTACGCTGCTTGATTTCACTCTCTTCCACATGCACTCACATCTTCTGCACTTACCCTTCAACTTTTTGGAGGCATCAATAAATGTTCTGAAGGAAATTTGTTAGTTCCCATTCTAGTACTGAATGCATGCCAACAAAAGTTGTGTGACACACTAAGAACCAGCAACTTTCTGTTTCCCCATGTAGTATAGGGAAATCCAGAATGCTCAAGAGAGCAATTGTTTCATTTCATTTATTTGGAATAAGAAAGGGCTGCTTTTCTCGTTAGTAAGCTTTAAGGATATTTAATCAATAAGTTTTAATCACATTCTCAATGGCAAAAAAGGGAACATTATTTTTTATAGGATCAGGTATCATTTCAACACAAATTACCATTATTCCAGGATCTAGAGATTAATAAAATCCACTACAATGAAATGAATTATCAGTCAGTGCAAGCAGAAGAATAGCAGCAAAAACACTCACTTAAGTGCTAACATATTTTAACAGCTTACTCTGGCATGGAAAGAGCTAGAAAAGCATATTAAGAGTAGCAACAATGTATAAAGCAGCTTCTGTCCATGCCTCTCTCTAAAGAGGTTGCTGGGAAGGCCCTATGATATCAAGGTACAAAAACAATAAAGACATTGAGAAACCTGCACTGGATAAAACTCCTAGCAGCATCTTAATTGGGGTAAAGCGGCGGTCAAAATATATTTTAAAAGGCATTGCTAGTTTGTACTGGGCTGGCTGACAACCAGACACATATGCTAATGAGCTCTGCAAAGAAGAGAACATGGATTTTGTGGGGTTGTTTCTCCAAAAGAAGTTCATGCAGAGTGGCTGTCGGCTGGCACGTATCAGTCTTGTTTGGGAAGCAACCTCTGCCAGGCGAATTTGCTAGTTAACAATTCTGCCATCTTCCTAGGAATGTGGCAAGAGTCTGCCTGGGAACATAAATTGATTTTAATCTAGCAGTCAAAAATTATATTGTTTGTTGTAACATAAGACACATTTATTAAGCTTTTAAGAAGCAGTTCTCCGTTGTTCATGGTTTGCATTACTAGAAAGTGCTGGGCCTCAAATAAGTTGAAGATGGAAACTGTACTCCTAAGGGAAGGGTGGGCAGCTGTGGTAGATTTCAGAGATAATTCCTCCTTCCAGTGGCCATAGAGTTTGCCACAAAGTGAAATGAAACAAAACCAAAAGCCAGCACATACTTATTTCTATTTCTGGTTTCGAACAAAAGATAAAAAAGCCACGAAACTCCTTTGGTGACAAACTGCTGCTCCAGGAGGCTTCTGAGAACAGTGCAGTCCCCTCTCCCCCCACCCCTTTTATGAGAAAAAGAGGTACCTAAAGGGGCCAAGGGACAAAATAAATACTGTATGTGGCTTAACTAATTGTGTTCTACAGCAACTGTGGGCAACTTCCCAGGTTTGCTTCCTGTTGCTGGACCTTCCCTCATTTAAACTTAGAGAGAGACAGACAGACAGACAGAGAAAGAGGGGGGTGCAGTAGTTTGAGTGCTGGACTACAACTCTGGAGAAGAGGGTTTGAATCCCTACTCGGCCATGGGGAGCTACTGGGTACCCTTGGGCAAGCCACACTCTTTCAGACTCAGAGGAAAAAAACGACAAACCACATCTGAACAAATCTTGCAAAGAAAAACCTGCGATAGGTAGGTAATCAGAGGTTGGACTTGAAGGCACAGAACGAGAGCGAGCGAGCGAGCGAGAGAGAGAGAGAAGGCACTGAAAAAACCCTCCCTGCACCTTCTAGAGCAGTGGTTCTCAATGTTTGTGGACTTCAGCTCCCAGAAGCCCCAGCCACCATGGTGAATGGTCAGGGCTTCTGGAAGCTGAAGTCCAAAAACATCTGGGGACCCACAGGTTGAGAACCACTGTTCTAGAGCCTACAAGAAGTCAACTGTGCAATGTTTTGAAGCCTCTTTTAAATCTAGTAATAGATCCTTTTTACAAAACAGGCAGAAGTTATTTTGGTTCTAGAAAAAGATTTCCTTTGACCTAAACCAGATTTTGGGTTCAGAAGGACCTAGAACAATTTTCCCTGGGTCTATCATAAGGTGCAGGAAAGTTAGTTTGGAGATCGTATTTAACCCTGTTAAAATTAAGTCAAATAAATGCTGGTTATTCCAACCTGTGTTGAAGGGGTTGCCAAGAAATTCGCTCCTACTTTCATATGTGGTGGGAATATGGAAGTGTATTGAAATTTTGGCGGTTAGCTTTTACAGAAATAAAGGAAATAACTAATCAAAACATACAGTTAAATCCTAAGTTAACTTCATTCTCAATATTTGACAAGGAACAAAGTAAGGGGCCAAAAAGAGAATTAATTTCTATTTTATTAACTGCAGCAAGATTAAGGATAGCTAAGAAATGGAAAATAAAGCAGGATACTCACTTAGATGAATGGTATAAAGAGGTATGGGATATAGTTATTAATGATAAACTGACCTGTAATATTAAAGTAAAGAAGGGGGAATTAAAAAAAGATATTTTTATAGATATTTGGGGGGAATTTATTGATTATGTGTTAATAAAGGGAAAAAGAAGTAAACCAACTGAACAACCATTACAATTTTGGAAAGGGAATGGGGCTTTTTGAAGGGAATGGGTTATATCTCTAGTGGTCCCAGTGGCAGAGAGTACTTATGATTTAATTGTTGAATAGACTAAGTTCAAGAATATAAGGTATATAGTAGTTTGTTAGTTTATGTTTCTTATGTCTTTGGTATTACGTTCTGGTTTTGCAATGTCATGTATTGTTATGTTGTTTAATTAATCAATAAAAATTGTATAAAAAAATAAAAAATCTTTCTGCCATGGAACCTGATTCCTTTGCATCCTTCTATGCCTGCCTAAATTTTATGACTAACAGAGACCACCTTTCTTGGTTCTAAACCCACATTTGGTTGGATTAAATGAAAAGGCATTCCTGAAGTTGTGTCTCAAACTCCCTCATTAAGGAGTTTATTTCCTACACCATCTTTTAGGCCTTCTAGACTGAATTATACTGTTGACTTACCATTAACAATATGTAATCTTTCTAGCTTTTATATTTTTACTGCTGCTATTTTTAATAGCATCACTGTTGACCTGTTTCTTTTGTTTTGATATTCTGGTTTCTCTTCACTGTAATTTCGTTATGGCTTTGTGATCTCCTTGAACTACACAAGAAAAGCAGACTACGAGTCTTTAAAACAAACATCCAGAAATACTAAAGAAAGACCCTGCCTGAACTTTCATAAGCACAAAAGCCATCAAGTCATACATATGGTCTAATTCCCTTTATTTCAAATCCTTTTGGGACATTGGCTATACACTCTGTTTACTCAAATATGACAATGTAAAGAATGTAACAATAACAAAACACTCCTAAAATTGTGTGGTTGGTCTCAGTGGAAAAAGAACTGCCCGATATAAAGAAGGTGGTTTTCCCGGATAGACCACTAACCACAGCAGTGTGTCCTAAACTCAGCCATGCTATCTTCCTCCAGCTAACTTTGTGCTGTTTGGAATATAAGTTTAGAAAACCACGAAAACATTTTCACATTCCCCATTACCTGAGTGATGCTCATAGCACTGTTACACTGGTAATCACCAAACTTGGGTTGCTGACTTGGTGTCACGGCCAGTGGGGGGTTTTCCAGATCTGGATATGCAGCTTTGATAGCTGCTCCAAAAATGTCCTGGAGGCGGCTGTTGATGTTAATCATGCCTTTTGATGGTCTTCCTCTGTTCCTTTCCTCCTGAAGGCTCTAAAGGGAAATACAAAACCAAGTTGTCCATTTGTCTACTTAGGGAGTTCCAATGTAGTCCAAACTTATAACATTAATAAGAGACTACCACTACAGATACTTTTTTTTTTAACACTTCAAAAAGACATTTCAGCAAGCACATGTATGGTTGTGAACAAACCATTTTGTGAGATCTAATTTGCTTTTCTTTAACTAAGAGAGAGAGAAAAGCTTTGTAGGAATGTGCCATGACTTGGGTGACCAAAGCCCTGACGATTCTGAGATCTCTGGTGAAGTGGAGTGAGTAGAGCAAGCAGAGGAACACTTCTGTGTTTCATTGCTCTGATAAACTGCTTTTTATTCTTAAAAAGTACATGGTGCAACCGTAAAATAACTGCACATTAGTTACCCCACAAGTATCTACTTTACTAGAAGGAAGAATGGATGTTCTCTGTTTGCTTTGCGTGGCTGATATGCAGAAAAATAGCAGGCTGAAGTTCTTAGTGGCCAGCAGATACACTTGCAAACGTAGTAATTCACAAGGAGAGTTACTGCCACTGTAAGAAAAAAAACCTGTCATTTTACCAAGCAGTTTTCAGGCTTTCCTAGACCAGTAGGTCAGCAGGGAAGGACTGCAGCCACCTTGGTAAAGCAGCAGGATTCAGCCTACTTTGTCCCAAGAACTACTACACTGCAAGGGGCACCTGTCCTTTGTAATATTTCCATTCAAACATATCTAAAAATACTATCAATGAAAACCTGCTTAATGACATAACAATTCTTCTTCCCCAAACCCCCAAAGTAAAGTATTAATGAGGACTAATACCACAATAAAGGGACATTAACGTGAGGCACCACCCAGATGTCATATGTTTTCCAAGGACGTATCCTTGAGAAAGTAACCAGTAGAAATGCACCTTAAGTCAACAGAAAGGGAATAATTGCAACATATAATTACAGAGAAGTAATCTGTTGTATTTTGGCTGTGTGATTACCTTGAAAACTTCTCCTGTGCCCTATTTTTCAACACAGCGCTAAAACAGAGTTATACTGCACAATTTCTAAAGGGACAAGTTTAATAAAAAAGAAAGAAGCATTTGTTGTGTTAAGCACAGCCACATTTCAGATGGCTGGAAGCAGTTCTAAATCACGAGACTCCACATTCACTGGTTTTATCTTTCTTAAACATAAGTAGTCACTCCAATTTCCCTAATTCTTTGCTACCTGCACCTATGGTATTGTGTATTTTCTCCACCATGTTCCAGTCCTTTTATCCTTGCTACAGCACGGCCAGTGACAGGCACTGTGTATGTTTTTCAACCTAAAGGCCTGGGGCCTACTCTCACACACAATCTCTCACACACTCTTCTCATAGTTTTTCAGCTCTCTTCTCCTTCTGGACCCAGCACTTCTCTCCTCACATTAAGTAAGCTCATAACTAAGAACTTGTGTCCCTAACTCCTAGCTTTTGAACACCTACTGATGTTCCCGGCCACAGACCCCTTCTTGATCCACTCTTGGTGCTGACATGGCAGCTCATTTTCTTCTGGCAACCCCTCCAGCCACTCCCAATCCCAAACTCTTGAGCAGTTCATGAGCACAGTTGTCTACAACGGCAGTTTTTAGAGTCACAACATTCATAAACATTTCTTTTTCCCATACTACAGACTATATGGGTAAGCAAGATACCTTCTGGAGAACATTTAAGCGATATTTAAGTTTTGCATTCTCTTCTCGCAATCCTTCCAAGCTCAAAGATACTCCCAAACATCTGAAGTTTTTCAAACAATCAATTTCAGCAGTCAGAAACTTGATCTCTTTCTCCTAGAAAGAGAAATAAAATCAGCAGTATATAACTTATACTCTTTTTATATGGTACAGTTGGGGTAGGGGGAATCTCCCTTTAGGTTTCAGTAAGCAGAAGCATCAGTGAATTGAACAAAGCAGTTATTTAATATGCCTGGCAAGCCCAGAGTTAGACAAGCCCAGAATCTGATCATAAAACAGACAATTATACCAAACCTATATAGCATTTTTGAAAAACTGTGTGACATTAGTAATTAACCAAGATATGCTCATGATAATATTAACTATTCAAAAATGCGTGAGTATAGTCTTCCCTCCATAATCATAGGGGTTAACGTTAATGGATTTGATTATTTGTGATTTTTACCAGCCTCTATCCCCTCCAGGTGCTTCTTTTCAACTTTCCCTCTTGGTGGCTCTGATAGGTCGTACAGCCCTTCAGAAACTTGCCTCTAGTCCTCCTCCTCCTCTTCCTCCTCCACCACCACTAGCCACTACCTGGCCAGTTAAGGACCGCTCACACCCCAATTTTTCAGAACCACGAGCCCTCTCCCACTGCCCGTCACACCCAAAGAAAGAGATAGGCAAGGGAGAGGAAGTACAGGACTACTCTGCCAACCCACCCCCTTTTCCTCTCCTTTCCTTGACCAGGCCTGGACTTGGGTGCCTGCCCTCCCTACCATGCCTCGGCCCCCTTTCTCCAGACAGGCAGACAGACACACTCTGATATTTGTGATTTTTCTACTTTTGTGAGATCTTAAGTCCCTACCCTAGTGAACATGGAGAATCAACCATACTATTTCCAAAACAAGCATGCCACACTTGTTTTTTTTTACAATTCCACACTTATTTATAAGTAATACCCTTATCAGCAGAATGGGTCAGGTTGGTGGGAGAAATTCAAATGGATCAAATTGTCCTATACACGTTTAACTTGCATTTTCTTGAGATTCCTTAGACCAGTGATTCTCAACCTGTGGGTCCCCAGATGTTTCTGGAAGCTCCCAGAAGCCCTGAGCATTGACCATAGTGGCTGGGGCTTCCGGGAGCTGACGTTCACAAACATCTGGGGACCCACAGGTTGAGAACCACTGCCTTAGACACTAGTTACTTTGCAAGTTCCAAATTTTTCTTTGCCTGAGACTATTTTTACTTCAATATGTCACTCCGTGACTGTTCCCTTCAGTAATAATTAGTGGATAATGAATCACAGCTTTGATTTTAGTTACTTTCTAACTTCTATTGCATAGGATCAAACAAATGGCAACCTTTATTCTTCCATGTGACACTACAGAACTTTCACTTGCTACATACAGTATGTTAACACCATATTAATTGTGATTACTTATTAACGTTGATGTCTAAAACTTCTTACTGTGTGGTAGGGTTGGGAAACCTCCACCCCACAAACCATAGGTAAACCACTAAGTGCAAACGCCATCTCCAATCTGTATTTCTAGCTTCTCGCAATGGCATATTCCATTATAATTTCCACTCCAGTTTATTAATATTATTGTCTTGCTAGGCTCCCTAACACAAAAGACAATGAAGAGCACCTTGGACAAATTAGGAAAAAATGCTTGGATACAAACATTTTTTGTTACTGTGTACTCAACAACAGTAAGAATCATGCCTCTAAGTCTACCCACTTTTAGTTCTGCTTCATCTAGCTTCAACTCTAGTTACACCTTTTGCTGGAATGCAGTAACCTGAAAAAGTTTCAGCCAAGGTAGAGTTTGAAAAGGGGGCAGGAACAGACATCCCTCTTTTGTTCTATATAGTGCAAACAGCAGTACCAAAGGTCAAGGATTATGGAAACCGTTGATAACTGGGAATCGTGGAAGTATCTCACAGGACCACCACAAGTTGAAGCTGATTTGATTGAAAACAACAGCAAACATCAAAAAAAATCTGGCTGCTTAACCTCAACATGTCATCTAACTAACACGATGGTTGAAAGGAGCGCCTCATTTGATGCAATTCAATAATGCCACAGATGGTCTGTACTTCAACTTCCATAAGTTCCCAGCTGGGATGACAAATGATCAGAGATTATGGAAAATGGAGCCCAAAACATATGCAAGACAGAAAGGTACCTAACCCATCGCAAATCTATGTATCTGCATCTGCAGATCTTAAGAACCTTATGCTCTACAGGCTATACTACTAGTGAACAATATCTAAACTATTCATAATGTCCACCTGCACTAGAAATTAAATATTTGTAACCATTTCATACAAAGAGTGAGAATGCTAAATGATGGGGTGTACTCTCCTGCCTAGCAGAAAGGCTCTGAGATTATACACCACAGCACAGGGGTGCTAAAAGGGTTTTCACCTGGGAGACCAGATCATCCTAATCCACCATTTCTATAACTTACTCTTAAACTAGTTACTGCTTAATTTTGAGCAAATCAGTAGAAATCAATTCACCAGATTCAGTGAACTGTACTTCTAAGACAGCAATCTGGTTCATACATGATATTAAATGGTTTAGCATTAACACTGTAGCAAAAGTTGGACTAGGTCTCTTCCTTAATGGCAAAGCATCAAGGAGAATCGAAACTTTCTTCTCTATGCTAGAGATTTCATGATACGACACCCCCTCCAAGCGTGCTTAACTCAAACTATGGTTAGTAAGGAAAAAAGAGATCCTATAACCTATAATTTGAAAGTGGCTTATGGTTTATTTGACCTCCTTAAGATTAAATTAGTTTAAATCAACTGGCTTTGGATGTCATAACAAACTCCTAAGTATAAACAGGAAGTGAAAATGCCTCTCTGCGTCTTGTCCATGTAACAATAAACCAGAGGGTGAATCATCTAGTCATTCAGATGTTGTTGGACTGTGACTAGCTCGTCGGCCTTGCCCGTACAACGAGTGGTAAATCCCGCTTCATCTGTAGTGCACATAAATCCCACCCCTTCACTAAATCACGATTTAGTGTTATATGTGAGTGTACCCAGTGGCTTAAAAGTATAGCCAAAGAATATGCTCAAGCCTACAAGCTTCGAAAACAGACAGGGTTGACTTCATAAAGTAGCCAGTTACCTGACTAACGAAATAGCCTGGCTCAGGGAACGATTTCATACCTTTTGCAAACTGAGAAAATTGTGAACTCTCTAGGTAAGAGCTAACAAAAGAAGAATGAACAATCAAGAAAAAAAATGATGAGACAATTTCATAAGAGCTTTGATGCAAAATTCAGTTACACATGACTACACCACAAAGAGAGAGGTTTTTTTCATTAATTCTATTAGCAAGCAGACCTGAATGGAAAATGAAGCATGGTATTGACAACTGTAATGTATTGTTATATAAAACCTTACAAAAAATAAAGCTGGTCGATAAAGAAAAAAGGAAGCTACAAAGAGAAGGAACTTTCCTTTTCGAAACAAAAAGGGAGATGTCTCCAGAGCCATCATTTACTGGTAGTTCAGAGAACGGGGGGCTTCCTCATCTACATTCACCTGACGGGTTTATAAGATACCTTGGATGAAGTCCGCCTTCTCCTCTCTCTATGGGCTCCTAACAAAAAAAAAGCCTAGCGAAGCCACTGCTGAGCCATCGGGGCCTTCATTCTCACTGATGTGACTTTCTTAAAGCGTCGCCCAAAAAGCATGCTCGGAAAACTGAAGAATAATGCATAATTAATTTAGAGATGGAGCGGCGCAATTACTTCGACGATAACAGAAACGCGGTAATTCCAGAGCTTGGGGGGGGGGGCGAGAGAGATGCTTTTAGGACTGCCACGCCCAGCATCCCCCTGCCGATGCGGGCTATCCGAGGGGGGGCCGCAGTCCTAAAAACAACCGTCTGCAACCTCTAAAACGAAGCCGCCGTCGGAGCTCTGCCCTAAACCCTCCTGTTGGGTACAGAAAGGCCGCTGAGCCGGCGGGGTGCGCCCGCTTGTTGACTCGCCGTGCAGCAGCTCCGTGAAGGGGTCTGCTCTCGCCGGGGCTAAGAAAGGGACGCCCTCCAGCGCCGCGGCAGAAGAGGAAGCGCCGCGTGGACAGGAAGGAAGGAGGGAGGGAGGGAGGGAGGAACGGGGCGCCGCCGCCGCCCCTCTGCCAAGAGCCCCGCGGGGGAGACCCAAGAAAGGCAGGCAGGCAGGCAGGCAGGCAGGGAGAGAGGCAGAGCGGGACAGAGAAAGAGAGGCGGAGAGAGGGGAGGATGAGGGGCCACATGCAAGCCCCCAGGGTAGCCATCCCCGCCCCCCCGAAACTCTCCCGGCGCCCCTAAATTTCCCCGGAGGGGCAGCCCGGTTTCTGACCTGCCGGCAGAGCCGCTCTGCCCATCGAGCCGCTCGCACTTCCATCCTCACGGCAAGATCTAAAGAACCGGAACCGGAACCCCAAGTGAGCCGGGAGCAAGGAGTCCTCCCGCCCGCCAGCAGGGGACCAGAGCGTCACGCCTCTCTCGGGGGCCCTCGACCTCCCCCTACCGGTCGGCGGGGGCACCCAGCCGCCAGCGCACGCATTCGTTCCGCCTCCGGAGCGGGATCGCGGACTCTGTGCGCGGACAAGGCGCGTGGGTGGGGGTGGCTCGGCCGACTGACGGGGAAGCGCATAGATATATTCTCACCCCCCCTCCACTGAACACCGTGCAATAGAGCCAATGCACGGGGTACTTCCTTTCTCCCACAAGCAACAAAAAGCGGCTCCGATTGTTTCGCGTTCACGTCCCGGACTTCGCGGGCTGGCGCGAGTGGCCGGCCCTTCCCGCACCAGGCTGTTAAACAGGGCTGCTCTTCCACTTCCAGCATCCTGAGGAATCCTGGGGCTTGCAGTTTGGCGAGCGGCCTCTAGCGCGGCTATAGTGCTGCCTCCGGGCCCCTCCCTGGGACTGCGAGCCCCAGGATTCCATAGGATGCTGGAAGTGGAATCATCGCGCTGTAACAGCCTGGTGCGGAAACGGCCTCTCCCCAGCAGCGACGACCGTGGGGTTAGCTGCCCGGCCCGAGGGGAGGGGAGGCGGGGCGGGGGGCGCTGCTGTGCCAGCGCCGGGCCGGGCGGGGCGGGGCGGGGCGGGCCCGCGGAGCCACTGCGGTGCTTTGCTTCCCTGGCTTTGCCTTCGAGAGGGGCGCCGAGGCTGCCTTTTCTTCGACGTGCGCACCGCCCCGGGCTTCGGGCAGAGCAGGCCGGCGCACGCTTGAAGCTCGTCTGCTGTGCTTGCACGGAGCGCCGCGCGTGAACTTTTTGCGCGCGTAAGCTGTCCGCCAGGGCGGCCTCCACCCGGGCTCCGCCAGACTGCAGGGCTCCTTCCCTGGAGTTTCCAGCGAAAGCCAGGCGGAGCGGGCGGGGGCGGGAAGGACCGCGCCATAATCCGCCCTCTGCTGTCCCAGTTCTCCGTTTCCTCCGCGATCTTCGCGACGGACGGAGGCGGAGCGGGTCTTCCGCAGAAGCCTGCCACAGTTGCGAACTGGCCCGGTGCGAAAAAGAGAAAGGAGAAGCTTTCCCGAAGATTTGCTCTCGGCAAAGACGAGAACGGCTAGATTGATTCGGTCGCGGTTGCTCAGCCACTATTTCTTGGACTCTCTGCGTGGGCACAAGCATGAGGACTGTAGTTATGAGTATTAGCAGGTCAAAATGTACCCAGGCTCCTGGTTTCTAGTGAATTGCCACAACTACCTTGCATTAAAGAAACAAAACAAAACAGCCATCAAGATCAACCACTCGTGCACCACCCCTTCCAGTCTGTCTGAGTGGACCAAATGATAGTGTGCTGGGTGTTGTCTAACACACCATCATTTGGTCCACGCAGACAGACTGGAAGGGTGTTTGCTGGCGCACCCAAACGCAGCTCAGACCGCACTGACTGTGGAAATAATATGGGCATTGTGCTATTTACTGCTTTATAAATCAAAGATGTATTATAGGACCCTTCCCATTCACTCTTCCCATGCTGAAATCCAAAAGAATTAATGGTGATGCTGTAAATGTTCTAAGAAATAGTTCAGTTGTTGGCTGGCAATAGTAACATGAAATATGGGATTCCAGACAGTAACATACTACAGTACTACAACATATATTTTTAAAAAAACTTCGAGTGAGGCATGAGGTGGTTGTCCTGTGCCTCTCAATTTGTTTGTGGCTTACAGTGGCCCTAAGGCAAACCTATTATTCCTTCCTCTGAGGCTGAAAGAGTGGTTTGTCCAGGGTCATCCAGTGGGGGTTTCTAACCTGGGTTCCAGAGTCCTCGCCCAAAACCCAAACCACTATACCACAATGGCTTCCAGGAGCATTATATTAGGTGTATCAAAAACTGAAAAGCAGAAATCAATAAGCAGTTTCTATACTGTGAAATTTGAAAATGCAAAAATAAACCAACTTTTTTTTTAATTTTAAAAGAACAAAAGTAAGGAACAGGGAGGTAAAGTCTCTCTCTTAACAAAGCACAAGACGGAAAATAGTTGTTCTACTGTGCTCCTGATGCTCTGAATGTACAAATACGTACAGTATTTCCACAGTATGTTCTTGTCTAGAGTCTTTACAGATTGTAGCTTGGTCTAATTTAGAGCTTCAGGGCAGGGTATATGGTAAGTAGTGTAGTGCCGAGATTTGCAGAAAACATTGTCAATGAAAATTCATGTCAGACTGTGGTTGGAATGGAGAAATAGGTCCATTCTATAGCTCACGTGGGAATTCATTCATGGCTTTAGGACCCGTTTTAAACACACAGTTCAGGGAAACCTCACAAAAAAGTCACTTTCTCTTACTTTGTGCTGTGGGGGATGTGTTGGGGGGGCAGAATCCAGATGGGTTGCAAGTCTACATTTAATCTTTACTCAAGATTTGGAAAACAGGTATCATTTCCCCAGTTTTTGGTAAGCAGTGGGCTGTTCAGATTCAAAGTCTTAATTTCACAATCAGTCCATAGATTACAATATCCCTTTACCTGCAGAAGAGGCTGTGGTGTACATGCACTTCTTGATCATCCTTCTCCATGAACTGCAAGGTTCTTATAGTCTCAAGGTTTTTGTTTTGTTTTGTTTTTGTAGAGACCTATATATAAAATATCGTTGCTTGCTTCAAAGCATCATCCCCTCTCCAGCCATGGATCCAGGAGTCCATTTTGCCTCTCTACGCTCTTTCGCTGTGAAGCCTTCACTTGAGATGATGTGGACGTTTGCTCACTTGTCCAGGGTTGATGCCTACTTGACCCAATAAATGTAACAGCATGCAAGAGAACTATCAGGTATCCCCTTCTCTGACACTGTGAAATCCCAAATTATAGTGCTTAGATCAATAAAATGACAAAGGCCAATCTTGGGATTCAGAAACAAACTTCAGGAAGCTCTGGTTATGGCAATAAAAAATAAATATCTCTAACAAGTATATGTTTCTAGAATGAACTGCCACAAAAATGCCCAAAAGTCTTTAAAACTTCATGGATTTATGATTCCAGCTTACACAACTTTTTAGATCTCCTGGTAAGAATATTCCTTCCCTAACTCAAAATGTGGAAATTAGAAGTCCATACAGATCTGTATCTGTGACTGTAGAAACTGATAAAAGTTCTATGTACAGACAGAAAAGACACAGAGGTTAGGTATGTAAATTTCTATAGCAATTTTAATCTGTTAATCCTGACAAAATTTAAAATAGATATAAATTCAGTCATTTAGTGCTTGCCTTTTAAAGTGTTTTATACATGAAAAACAAATATGTACATCTCAAGAGAATTCCAGTTTTAAAACACTTGTCGGCTTTTCTCCTGAAGGTGCATCTTGGTTTACGGACCTTTAAGGCCTCTGTATTCCTGTGCCTGCTGTTCTCTGCTGTTATGTTGGCAACAGTTAGAGAAATAGTGAATATAAGAGACAAGTGTTGCTGGTGGGTGGGAAGCGGGGGTGAAGGGCCAGGCATTATACTCCAAGAGACTCTGCCCAGTATGAATCTTAGACCCTTGTCCACCTCTATCTCTCACCAGAGGAGAAAAAAAAATAACCAGACTTCACTCGGATGGAACACATTAATAAAATGTGATACCCGGAAACGATGGAGCTTAGATCAAGAGACGTGCTGGTTGCAGAACCTGGGCAGAAGCTCAACCTCATATCTCCCCGCCTCCCAGCAGTCCCCTTGAAGCATCTGCCATGGGTCAGGGGACTCCCTTAATGTGGTAGACGGTGCAGGCTGTAAAGAGGGAAAGGGAACTCCTTAACACCAGGTAGGGATATCTTTTGAGAGAGGAACTTCCACTCATAGAACTTGTCTCTTGTTCAGTTTCAGAGGAGGTTTCCTGACCCCTTCATGATACAGCTCAGAGACGACGGCTTCTGCCTGTCCCTTTCCCCTGGTGCTCCTCTAGATCCAATACAGTGGTTTTATTTACACTGCTTTCATCAAGGCACTAGTGCTCCAAAAGGGCATGGCCAAGTTCATTCATCTAAGACTCATACCAGGCAAAAAGCCTTTTCTAGGATATACTGCCTGAATAGTCTCTGTGTGTGTGCACGTGCATACACAATACCTGTGCTCATGTGCATCTAAAAGTGAGTCTGCAAGCAAATGAGTGCTTGTGTGTAAACATGTAACATAGATTACCAAGGTGGACAAGATAGAAAAGATATACAAACACTAACAGTACGGTAAACTATGGCTTATAGACAGAATTATAGTATTACTACTAGACAAGGCTTTGTTGCATGTTTAGTAAAAGTTTTCAAAAGTGGTAAGAGAAAAGTCACTCCAGTTTAGTTGTTCCATTCAAATGGGGAGAGCAGACATAACCAGAACTTTTTTTTTTCCAGTACACAAGACAGCTCTTAAATGTTAAGGTAAAATTACAGTCAAAATACTTTTTTTTGAAAAGTCCTAAATGATTGCTGCTCTTTGTAAATTGGTAAGATTACAGAAGGATTGCTTTTTAAAAAACACACACACTATGACAATAATTTTTAAGCAAATATTGGTTTTTAGAAGTGCCGTATATACTTCTGTATAAGTTGACCTCATGGGCAGGTTTGGGGGCCAAAATTATGGATTTTGATATGACCTGCGGATGAGTCGAGGGCCATTCCACAGAGAAGGGAAAGTGCTAGCACCACTTCTGGCCACCACCGCCACCTTCCATGCCAGGCATTTAAAAAGGCCTTTCACCATTCTACTCAAAGAAAGGGATGGTTCTTTTTTAAAATAAAAGTTAAGGTACATTATTATTACAAAAAAATAAAAGGAACCATCCCCTTCTCTTAAAAAGAGTGGTAAAAAGCGAAAGCTCAGTCTGCCCCAAGAAAATGTAAAAGAAACACCAAGCCCCTCTACTCTCTCAGTGCACCTCTGAGGCATCAAAGAGCTGCTGCCACTGCCATTTTCCTGCCCAGACATTAAAAAAGGCCAGAAGAAGTGCTGAGGCAGAGAGAGTAGAGGGGTCAGTGCTTTTTTGCAATGGTATGCAGAAATATAGGATGGGGGACACGTGGCTGGCTAACAGTACGTGTGAAAGGGATCTAGGAGTCTTCATAGACCACAAGCTGAACATGAGTCAGCAGTGTGTTGCGGCAGCCAAGAAGGCCAACGCAATTCTTGGTTGCATCAATAGGAGTATGGTGTCTAGATCGAGGGAGGTATTGGTACCACTCTATTCTGCATTGGTTAGACCTCATCTTGAATACTGTGTCCAGTTCTGGGCACCCCAATTCAAGAAGGATATGGATAAGCTGGAGCAGGTCCAGAGGAGGGCAACCAAAATGGTGAGGGGCCTGGAAGCCATGCCCTATGAGGACAGACTTAGAGAGCTGGGTATGTTTAGTCTGCAGAAGAGAAGGTTGAGAGGGGACATGATAGCCATGTTTAAATATCTGAAGGGATGTCATGTCGAGGAGGGAGTGGGCTTGTTTTCTCCTGCTCTTGAGACCAGGACAAGGAGCAATGGATGCAAGCTGCAGGAGGGGAGATTCCGCCTGAACCTCAGGAGGAATTTCCTGACGGTCAGGGCTGTCCGGCAGTGGAATGTGCTGCCACAGAGTGTGGTGGAGTCTCCTTCTTTGGAGGCTTTTAAGCGGAGGCTGGATGGCCACTTGTTGGGAGTGCTTTGAGGGTTTTCCTGCATGGCAGAGGTTGGACTGGATGGCCCTTGTGGTCTCTTCCAACTCTACATTTCTATGATTCTATGATTCTATTTTTTTAGGTTCTCCTGGAAAGGACTAAGAGTTAAGGTACAATACTTATGCTGACCCACGGGTAAGTCAACCCAGGTTTTTTGGGTCGATTTTTTGACTAAAATTTCTAGACTTATACATGAGTACATACAGTAGGAATTATGTTTGATTTCTGGATGGTCATATATGCTAACCTGGATGCATGTTCCCTGCAGCTCTCTCCCTGTAACAGAGGGTTCACTGGGCTTTTGGAACTTTTTACAGGTCAAGTACATAATGAGCTGATGTAACAACCTCCAAATTAAAGTCCAGTAAGCATTTTGAACTCCACACCCATTTTTATGACCAAGAAGGAAATGGAAGTGTTTCATAGCTCACAGAGCACTCACTTGCAGCTCTTTAAAAAAACAAATGGCTTCTTTTCATCCTCTACTTTGTATAAAAATATTTAACATAGCAATAGCTACTTCTAGGAGTTGGGTTATATTTTTAGAATCACTGAATTGATGCTCCTTCAGATTCAAGTTTTATTGTGGTAAAATATCTTTTAAAAAAAGTAGAGCTGTACAAAAATGTCTAAACGGAATCTTATTTAAACAACATTTTGAGCTGTATTTGTTCATATTTAAAAATTCTTCCCAAAAATATGCTAGATATACAAACTACATACTTATCTCATTTTAATGCTGGCATTTGCAGTGAGTGGAAAGACCTACAAATCTGGATATAGAGCTAATAAAGCCATCAATGTACAAATGACTTGGTATCTTCATAATGCCACATACATAAATAAACTGCAGTGAAATGAAATTACATTTTTTGAAGTGGTCGGAGAAAGAAATACTTAAATAGACATTAAACATAATCCGCGGAGAGAGCTGGAATGTTTATCCTTGGTCGTGTGAAAAAAGCCATTTTCTCTCTACAAAACAACACACAAATGTCATTTGTTAATGAGATTAAGAAAGTTTAAGCCCTTATCACAAAAAATGAGAAACAAAAATCTGTTTATGCCTAGTCATTTCCCACCATCCCAAGTTAATTCCCACTTAGAATTAACTAATTGAATTACTTGTACTTAATTCCATTTCCAATAATTAAGGCACTTTAGGTTACATTGTAGTTGTAAGTTACCAAGAGCTAGAGTTCTCCTTCCACAGTGTAACTGTGACTTTTATAAGTACAGGGATGTATCCTCACTAATTAGAGGAGGAGGAGAAATATCACATAGTTCAAGTGCTTGTTTGGGCTTTCTTGTGGGTACTGAACAACAATAATGTCAATGGACGGACAGCGTGCTTTGTACCATGGCCAGCAACTTGTAACATTCACACAGGTTTTCTCTAAAAATAGCTAAATGGTAACTATTTACCATTTACTATTTACCATTAGTTGCTAGTTATTTAAGCAGTGGAGTTAGTGGTAAAGGAAATCCAGGAGACACACAAAAATTATACATACATACATACACATATATATATACACTGTATATATTAAATGAGGCATAAACTTTTCCCTGTTTTATCAGCAACAGAGGAACACAGATATCCTTTGGAGACATGATTCAAGATGAAGGAAGCCAAAATATTTCAAATTTAATGAATGACAACTATTGTGAAATGTGTTTAAGCAAAACCCACAATTTTCTGTTTGGTAAGCATACAAGAGTGTTCTAAGTAGGTCTTTCATTTAAACAAAGGTTTTTGACAACATGAGACTGGTATTCTGTAAGTGCCTGATAAGGACATCACAGAAGAGGCCTTTAAAAAAGAAAAAAAGAAAAAAAAAGAAAATGCCATACAAGGTTTTCACTCATGGTCAGAAACTGACCATGACATTAGCATGACTAGCTTGTTTCTACAGCTACACATTTTTATGGTGCTAATCAGTGAGGTTACATAAAAAGCAGGAAGCCATGTATTTAAATAAAACCTGCAATCCATTTTCTTACCTGAATGACTGCACCTCTAGGGGTTCTTTCCGACTCTGACCTCGTAGCCTGTGTACATCTTTAGCAGCTGCTCTCATCATTTTATCTGCTTTTTGCTCACACTTACATTCAACTTTTTCCACCTAAGAGAATGAGGAATGAAAACATTTATTTCAATAAATGCACAATTGCTTATTGTCTAATCTGGCATTCTTTTGTGTAAAACAAAGCACTTCATTTCCATATTCAATATAGAGCATTCAGGTAAGACTGATTTATGTAAAGCCATAAACTACATGCTATAAACAGATGGAGACTCTTTTAAGTAATTTTATGGCCGCCATTGTTCCCACAAATGTGCTGGGGTGGGTGGGAACACCGATAAGCATTAAAACCAGCAAATATCAGACAAATCCTATTACTGCATTCACATGATCAACCACAGAGGTAAATGAGGGTGAAAGGCTGTAGAATGTCCCTATTCCCTAATCCACACAGTTTGGATAAAATCAAAAACACTCGCAAACATTTTGCGGGTATAGGTGATATGACTAATAAGTAATGTCTGCATTTGTTTTTGCAAATGAGGTATTTAATACTTAGAATGAGCAAGGAGTACAACATGATCTGGACACTAACCTAGGTAGACATGGATGTTAAAGGGGTGGAAAGGGAAACACAAAGATTAGAGTGTTGACATTAGTCAACAGAACTTTTACATATTGTTAACTGATAGATTCTGGGGAAAACGGTATTTTTTTCCCCAAGAAGCAACAAATGCCCTTATGTATGTGAAAGCAGATTTAGGGCTACTTCTTTTCTTTCTTTTTTTAAAAGCCAAATATCCTTTGATAGAAAAGAAGTCACCAGCCCTAAAAAAAACCAAACAAACTGGAAATATACACGCGTTGACACACACAGAGACACACAAACACATTTTAAGAGCAATTTTATACTATAGCCTTGCATTTTGAAATGATTTTTGCCTGTAATAGCTGCTATGTTTTTGTTTTTGTGCAGTAACATCTGCAAGGAAGTTTGCACCGGGCAGTTTGTTAGAATGTTCCTGGTTGTCAGTGCAGAAGCCATGATGAACTGTTCAGTCTCAGAAATGCATGTGCGTGATATTCAAATCTGCCAGGTTCCCTGCACATCTCTTGGCTGAGGAAGGAGTCTGCTTCTTTCCTCAGCCAAGAGAGGAGCCGAAGCCTGGCTGCAAGGAAATGGACTCTCCTTCCTCAGCCAAGAGAGGAACGTGGCTCTGTGGAGCTGGGCCTCCCACTGGATTTGTTGTCTCCCATTCTCTTGGGAGAAGACAACCCCAGAAGAGAATGGGAGGCGACTCGCAAGAGGGAAGCTATTCATTTTTTCATTTTTCATGAGAGTTCTGTGCCCTAAATCCTCACAAAAGTTGAGGGACCACTATACTTCTTTTAACAGAAAACTTCCTACACCACAAAAAAGAAGAGCTGTTCAGCATTTTTCAACAAACTTTTCATTCAAGAATAAATATACACATGTGGAGCAACCAAGTCAGCTGCCTTGCATAAGTAAACAAAAGCTTTTTGAATCTGCTAGAGACCTACATGAAGGCTCTTTCTAAATTGCATCCAAGGATGACTTTCTCTTTCACCACTTTACTCATGATTTTCACTTTGGTGGCCAAACGTAATAGATCTATGTTTCTTTAACATGCTGGGAGGCAGCTGGTGAGGCGGCTTACTGCTCTCCCCTTTTCTCTCTGTTTCTCTGTTCCCAGTATTGGATTCTGCAGGCAGCTGTTGTTTACCTTGTTTGTTGCAGGCAGGCACACATGACTAATGTAGGACTGACTAGAGTAGAATCCTATTCTTTCCCTGCTCAAGCTTTATTGCACTGTTTGCTGCAGATATACTGCTCCAGTCTAATACTGAAAGTCCTGTTTCTTCAACCCTCTTTCTCCATCCTCACAGTGCTGATGCTGCTAAAAACTTTTTAGCTAGACAGATAGCTAGAAGGAAGAGGGGAGTGGGAAGGTGTAAAAAGGAGCTTCTTTGTCAGCTTTAGTTAGCTTTGCTAACTCAGTTATGTCTGTAATTATCAGATTCTAAGGTCAAACTGCAGTTAAACTGGACACTGCTGTTCTGAATTTCCCCATTCTCCCTCACACAAAATTGTTAGAAGCTTCTTAGAGAGCGCTTCCTCCCCTCCCTTCGCACCCATTTCCCTTCCTCCTCAGAAGTAACTGCCCTTTTAATTAGCTTAGGCAGGCTTTCGCACACACACACCCTAAAAACTTCTCTCTCCCCTCCACCACCCCTGATGTGAGCCCCGCCTGGATTTCTAGCAAGTCTTGAAAATAACAACATGGTTCTTAGAAACTTGTAGACAGTCTGCATCTCTCTATCCAAATCCCAAACCCTGTGCCAATTTCCACGTAAGACACACATCTCCCCCCAACCCCCAAAAATCCCAGCCTAAGAACCTTCCCCCTCACCCCCGCTCCGCTGGCATGGCTATCCTTTTTTAAGAGCAAATTCTTTCCCCAGACAACACCAAACAGCCTTTTGTGAGGGGGCTTAGAAAAAGCCAGCTGGCAGCTCCATGACTCCTCAGTAATAGTGCAGGAGATGTAAAGGTAGGAGTGGGGCGGGGGGAGGAGAGAGAAAGAGTGCGTGTGCAAGAGAGAGGAGCAGGGAGGGAGAGAGAGGGTGGATATGTGGGAGGAGAATGGGAATGAGCGTGCATGTGTGTATGAGAAACCAAAAGAAGAGGAGTTTGGTGGAAGTGGGGAGAGAGGGAGACAGACTGAAAGAGAAATGAACCGGTGGGTTGTAAAGGACAGGCAAGCTAATCCAGGGACAGAGGAAGGCTCTCGAAAGACACTGACAGAAGTTGGAGAAAGGATGAGCGGTTCATATTAAGCACAAACATTTGCAGAGGCTCCTTGTGGCAGAAGTGATGGGGAAACAATCAAGCAGATCATGTGGAGAAGTGTTGGCGGTGGGTGCCCTCCTTACAGGGAGCGGGCAGTGGCAGGAGCACACTTTTCCTCTGCACGGCAAGCCAGGTGGTCAGGCAATGCACTCTGCAGAAATTCTCCTTGCCAGCCACGTACACGTCATTGTGAAAGGCAGGCTCATCTCTTTGCCTCTCCTGTGGCTGGCTGACTCTCACCTCCCCAGCTGCATGCGAGGGAGGGAGGGAGGGAGGGAGGGAGGGAGGGAGGGAGGGAGTGGCAGTGGACAGGGCCAAGAGTGAGGCTCGAGAGTCCCGGCTGTAACTACCCTCCATAACCTCCCCTCCCCGGTCTACCCTTCCATCCCTGTTCCCCTCTTCTCCATTACCTACCATCCTCCCTGTCCAGCTCCACTGTGGTGGTGGCAACTGGCTCCGTGGTGTCACCAGGGTTGGTATCACTCCCTGTGATGGTATAACTTGATGTGGTCTGCTTCCCCCATACCCCACTAGTGATAGCACTGCTTTGGTAGTTATATTGTCAGTGTCCCATAGTCTGGTTTTGAAAACAGATTTTAAAAAATGTTTGAGCCAAGATCTTTAGTTTTTGTTATTCTGAACCACTGATTTTACCACTTATATTTGAAAATTCATTGTTGCTGGGTTCATACTCAAACACCAGCCTCATAACAATATTGTCCATGTTTATGAAATCCCGGGAAGATTATGTGCTGCATGGTCAACACAACTACTCCTGAATATGATTCTAAGCCTTAGTTTAGCATGTTGAGAATCAGACACATAAGCCCTGCTCTCCTGTTTACTTCATAAAGCAGAATTCAAATGGCTGGTGAGGATATACAAAGCCCTACATGGCCTGAGTCCAGGCTATCTGAAGGACTGTATCTCTCTTTATGAGCCCATTAGACAACTAAGATCTTCTGGAGAGGCTCTTCTCTCTGTTCCATTACCTCCTCAGGGTCATTTGCTGGGAACAAGGGAGACGGCCTTCTCAGTGGCTGTTCCCAGTCTTTGGAACTCCCTCTTTGTTTTCCTTTCATTGGCAACTGAAAGAATCCTGTGCCACTGGGCCTTTAGAAGTTGAATGGAGTGGGCTTTTAATGGTGGCTCGTCCTGTTTTATGAGTTGTCTAGTCTTTTAGTTAATTTGAATGTCTTTTAGATTTAATATTTTGACTTTATACATTTTTAACTGCTTTTTAAACAACTTTTATATTTATACATTTATAAAAGTTTTGTGTAGTTCTTAACTCCTATTGTTTTTAAATATGTTGTTAGCTGCCTTGAATCCCATTATTGGGAGCAAAGTAGGATATAAATGAATAATGTCGACAACAAGTCATACTAGTAGCTGTAGTACTAATATCTGGGCCTATTCACACTACATAATTATAACACTATGATTAACTAACATGGCTGCATCCTACAGAATCTCAGAGTTTGCAGTTTAGGGGGGTGCATTTAGAACACTCAATCAGAGAGTTTCTCCGGTACTTCTGACCAAACTACAAAGCCCAGGATTCCACAAGATGCAACCATGGCAGTTAAAGTGGAATCACAAGGCTCTAACTGTGTAGTGTGAAAGGACCCTTTTTATAATCACCACATATTAATTCCATCCCTTTACTGGCTTTACTCAAAACACTTTGTGCCTTCAGACAAATAATCTTGTAAGACAATATTTTCCTGAACATGGTACACACAAGTTTGCCTTGTACACACTCATAGAGGTAGAAATTGCCTTTAGGGAATTTCTGTCCAAGTGAATGGGTTATCTCATCCAAGTCATGTGTTATACTGAGATGGGGCTGAAGTAAGCAAGATATGGGCAACCTGCAACTATGGCTAAAGCTATAGGGTCAGAATATGTTTTACAACCCACTAAAAGTGACTGTGCTGTGCAAAACTTTCTGGAAGATCCAAACAGATTTGAGTACAAGTGGGAGACAGTTTTAAAAGCACCAAGTGCTGGATCTTATTGCTATTTTGAGAATTTTGGAACAACCATCAACCCATTGTCCCAATAACATTTACCTGTTTCTCCACCAGTCTCATCAAAACCCGAAATCGTTCATCCTCATCTATGCACCGTGGCAATTCCTTTTGTCCCTGACTTTGAGCTTGTTCTAATTGTTCCTTCAGTTGTTTAAGAACAGAGATTTCCTGTACCAGTTGGGTGTGCCACGTTTTTGAAGCCTGCAAGTCCAGTTCCAGGTCCAGAGAGGTACGGATTAGACGTTCAGGTCCAATGCTTTTAACAGAAGACTAGAGGAAAAAATGTTTTACAAGTGTGTTAAATCAACTGATTATTTAAAATGAGATGAACTTATCGCGATTAAAGAACTTGAAATATCAAGCAAACAAACAAACAACAACAAAATACTATCCCTGTAAGAATTCTTCACATTTCCTTAGCCTACAAAAAGCTTCCAAAATGATTCAAAACTACATGCCACATAGCATATGTTTTAGAAAATACAATTTCCCTTTGGCACATTAATAGACCATAAAATACATAAATTGTCACTAACAGTGAACTGTCTCAAAAAACTCTTTCTGGGAATATGTAATACGCAATATGCAATATGAGTACAAAATGGACCATGACTGTTTGTAACTAATAATTAATTTAAAATAATTTCCTTAGTTTGTGGGTGGAATGTACAGAAACACTATTACTATTATACCAAAATTACTACTTTTTTAGAGTGATCCTATAGTAGTATGCTCTCATCACATTGTATTGTTTTTATTTATACTTGTACTTATTTTTTACTAGCGTATTTACCAGGCATTCCCTGGGATTTTATTTTCAGCCATAGCAAGTGGCCTATTCCTGTACCTGTAACTCACCCAACTGTCTTCTCCAGTACTTGTAACTTTTCCCCCTATTTCACAATGCAATCTGTATTCAGAGTTATTTATATAAGCAGTTTGGGTTCCTGAGGGAATGCACTGTTCTCCTCCTTCCTGCTAGGCCTCGTCTTCATAGCAACCAGCCTATTCCAGTACTTGTAACTTTTCCCCATATTCCCCAATCCAATCTGTATTCAGAGTTGTTAACATACAGAGATTGCGTTCCTGTGGGAATACACTGTCCTCCTCCTTGCTCCTAGGCATTGTCTCCATAGCAAGTGGCCTATTCCAGTACCTGTAACTTTTCCCCATATTCCCCAATCCAATCTGTGTTCTCTGGCGATGTTGATGTACTAGCTTTTGATTTTTTTGCTTTCTGTTGAATTTGTGCAATGGCTTTACGTTTTTCTGGAAACATTTTTTGTTTTGTATTTCAGCTTTAAGATTCGTCATACATGGAACCCATACAATCTACTCTGTGAGGCAAGAAGACCTTGTAGTTGTGTACGTCACTTTAAGTTTTCTCACATATGCCTCCCAAAAGTTTTCTAGCATCCTTATTGACAGCATGGCAACCGGCCTAAGGCCCAAGAGCTCTTGGCTGAGAATTCTCAGTTTAGGCCCCTCCCTGAACCGCCAGCCCCAGGATTCCATAGAATCTTCACAGGCCCTTTCTGCACGGGGTAAGTAGTACGGTGTGGTGCGACCTCTGACAGAGGTCGTCTGCACCGTGGGAGCAGACTGGGTCGGACTACTTGTCACAGTTCTGCACCTCAGTCCGCTCCGGAGCGACCCGAAGTGGCCACGCAGTGTGCTTTTGAAAAACCTGTTTTTACAGGTTTTTCAAAAGCACGCAGTGCGCCACTCCGTGCCACTCCGTTCCCGCGCTCCAGTGCAGATTTGCAGGTGTGCACCAGTGCGTGCCTGCAGATCTGCCGGGGGTGGGCTTCCAGCTGGCGAGCTTCTCCGGTTGGTGGAGAGTTTCCACCAACTGGAAGCCACCATTTTGGACGCCGGAGCCGCCATTTTGGACACCGGGGACTGCGGAACAGCGAGCTCGCGCTGCTCCGCATGGAGACGGACTTACCTGGCTGCCGGTAAGCTCCATTTCAGCACGGTTTCCCCCGTTTCCCCCTCCATGTGCAGAAAGGGCCATAGTCAGCCAATCATATGAGGTCTTCTCACCTCACATAGCCAATTGTATGAGGTATTCACCTGCCTGATGCAGACAAACAGACGAACTCACAGACAATATATAGTAGATAATGAAGTAAGTTATATCTTAGTGTGTTTTTTTTCCTTGTGTTGTGATATATCACCAAGCAGGCAGGGGGTGCAACTGAAAACCCTCGTAATTAGAAATTAAAAACAATGATAACTAAAAGAAGACAGCATGTCAGAGAGGTATTTACCCTTTTCATCCTGACACTTCGCCTCTCCACAGCGTTCCGAACAAAGGGCGGTTTCTTAGACAATGTTGAACTGTCACTATCACTGCGATTGAGCTGAAAAGAGGAATGAACGATGGGCAGTGAGCAAGCTGCTATCATTGATACTGGTGATTACTCATCTCTCTTTAGAAAAAGCTCGTTCCAGAATGATCATGTCAAAGGCTATGGAAGAAACAAGGGGACAGAGCAAAATACTGCCTTCACAATGGCACCAAAGAAACGCTATTACGCATGAAACAAGGTGCACGCTAACCTTGCACCTTGTCATAACTATGAATTACTGGTTTGTTTCTGTGTTGCTGTGTGACTGAAGTTCACCAGAAGTTGGGAAACGCCACAGGGGGATTCAGTGGAAGCCAGTGCTGTCTTTAATTCCCACCTGTCCCTGGAAATCGGCTACCCTTGAAACAGACAATGCCGAACCAAACAGACTGTCTGACAAGGACAGCTTCCTACATGCCTGTGTTGAACATCACTCTTGCACTGATCTGAAGTTCCAGCCATTAGCAGGGCAACTTCTAACACACTGGCAATTCACTGGTCAACAGAGTTTGCACTGCACCTTTTGAATGCCTTAAAAGGTGACAGATTACTTATGCCATAGAAGTATCTACACATCCATTATGCAAGAGGTTGGAAAACCTCCCCACTGAGAAGTGCATCAATGGTGACAAAAGGAGGAGGGCACAGGTGATTTTCCAATCCACCATCCTCACATTGTTATGACTTCAATGATTATTCTAATCCTGAAGACAGACATTCATGGAAAAGGAAGCTCAAGCATATGATCCCACCACTGCCGCTTTCTTTGTCCTGCTGCCACCATCTTCTAGTTCTTTGATTTCCTCCCTGTTTCTATACCAGTGTAGCAATAGAATCTTAGTCTTAGTTTCAGGGTAACAGAATACAACCAATCTGCACTACTGGAAAGAGGTACAGTCCACAGAGATTTCTGTACTTCATTTAGAACAGCAGCAGAACAATAAGAGGTTTGTATTCCTTGGATTGTACTCCCCAGCTTTCATTCTGTGGCTGCAGAATGAAAGGAGCAGCTTGTATCTATGACTTTTTGCCATGGAGTCCATACAAAGTTCCTTTGCTCTTGACATTCTCTTTCCAAATGGCTTTCAATGATCCAAGACACCACCTTCAATACTATGGCTAGAAAAGAAGGAAGCAGATTCACACTTCTTTTATCCTTCTCCCTAAGGTTTCATCTATCAGACAAATTGTATTTTAATTTTTAAAAGTCACTAAAAAAAATAGCCACAGTGCATCCTATTCAGGATAGGTAAATGGAGCGAGATGAAGGAAACCCTTCAGTGCATCCCCTGTTCTCTGTACTGAGCCATCCATCTATCTTGCTATGCCCGAATGCCCCTGTCATGTGCTATTTGTTCCATGGCCTGATGCCAAAAGACTTGTCCTTTAAAAAAAGGGGAAAAAGATGATGCAATTTAGAGGTCTAAGTCTATTGTGGAGAGTTCAAACTTGCAGCTAAATCACAAGGGAAAATGGATAGCTGGTGAGTCTAACAGCATCTGAATTTGGAAGCAATAAGTGTATCAGGCCCTGTTGTGATTCATCCAAGCAACAGGCAGCCCTGATGGGCAGAAGGAACACCTCGTTCTGCAGCACAGCCAGCCCATGCTTCATGAAAGGAACTTCCTGACAGTGTTTTCCTTGTTTTACTTAACAGACTGAAGTTAAAGAGAGGTTATTTATAGTCTCTCCTGATCCCATCCTCTGGAACTAATTAATTATAAATAAACATTTCATCAAAGCAGTGGCCCTGGGCATACACAACTGCAATGTACTGGATCCATTCATGCTTGGCTGCATCATATGTTCCAGTCCTGAAATCACAAAGGTATCAGAATTTTCATTACTTTCCCCTATCTCTCTCTGTATAGAAAGGACACTCCTTTTTGGAAGCACTTCATTCATCATTAAGTTGCAATAAAATTACCAGAGGTCTTGCCTATGTGATTTGCTGTTGGCTGCCTTGCTCAGGTGTTAGTTGCAGACAAGGATATTTACCAGGGGAGGTATAACCCTTCAAATAAAATTCTCCTGACAGGAGCGGTTCATTCATCAGTGAATGAATAATAGAACAACCACTCATGAACTAGAATAAAGGAATTCATCAAAACTGAGAGAACAAAGTGTGCATATCTGCATCTCTCTGCAGGCATATACTGGTTACTCCAATGAGTATCAGAGCAGCTAGTTCCTAAACAAACTGCACAAATGACTTTAGATTTAAACCTGGATTGGTTGGTCAAGCTATTCGGCTGTCATGGAGCAACATAACAAGCAAGTACACCTGCACACTTGAACTGTACCTTTACTGAAGAAAGGGAGGCAATGGTATACGTCAGGGTAAGCAGCCTTTTCTTCTGTGGAGAACTACATTGTTGTACAGATTATTTGGCCCAGGAGTGTGGGGGAGAGATGTTGCCAGTGGGTGGGGTCAAAGTCACCTGTGGGCTGAGGCAGAGTTAAGAAGCCAGCTGTGTGCCCCTTCCCTTTATTTCTCTCTTCTTTCTCACCCAGCAGACTTCCAGAGAAGGGTCTGGCTGCTTTTGTCAGAGGCCTGAACTGATCATTTCCAGAGGGCTGAGGGGCTTCTGGAATGAGGTCAAGGACCCTATGCTGACTCACCACTTGTACACAAGCAAGTTTTCTTCAGCTTTGGAAAATGGGCAGTTCTAAGCTACACAAAGAGTATGTTTTTCATTGCAGTCATGCAGTCACCTTGGGGAGACAGTGGCTTAGCAACAAAGAGTTTAACAGAAATAGCAGTATGCAATACATTAACCAGTAGAGGCTTCAGTAGTGCATTCCTTTAAATGCCTGACTGAGCAAACTAAATAGTCTGCCTATGCATCAGAATGTGGGTCCTTGCTCTTTACTTCACAAATGCAAAGAATGAAAATTGAGTTCTTCTATATATAAGTTACTTATTAATTGTTTATATTTGACACTGTGGTTAATGCAAAATAGTAATATAACAAGCATCCTTATTGACCTACATCAGCAAACCCTTAACAGAATCATGCATAAGAATGTACCAACCTAGGCAGTCAGTAATAACATATGAACAAGCACTCATATTTTTTTTCACATGGTTCCTTAAGCTCCCCAACAGAAACCAACTAATCTTGACAGTCTTATCTTAAATATAATATATATTAAAAAGAGCAGTCAGTTGAGTAGGGGTGGGGATTGTCTGACAGCTTTAAATGTAAAATTTCATGTACAGAATTTTCTCCTCTCAGCCCTGGCCTTTAAGTCTCCAACTCTTGTTTCACTGCTGCCCTTGCACAATATTTCAACTACTAGGAAGGCTTTGCTGCTGCTGTGTGTGCCTTCATGTCATTTAACTTATGGCCACCCTAAGGAAAAGCTACCATGGGTTTTTCTGGGGCTGAGAGTGTGTGACTCACCCAAAGACACCCAGTGGGTTTCCAGGGCTAAGCGGGGAATCAAACGTTCGTCTCCACGCTACTAAACCACACTGGCTCTCAGTGACACTAAAAGAACATTTTCACCTCCTGGAAGTATTCCACCACATATCAAGGAAGCATCAAGACACCCAGAGTCCAGCAAATAAAAGCTGAAGAAAAAGAGCAATTCACATCCTTTGCATGGAAAAAATAAAATGGAAAGACAGACAAGCACCCACAGGTGCTACATTCCTTACCCGACACACATACTGGCTCTGTGGTCCTGGAGAAAAGGTTTTGGAACGGATTATAGTGCTGCCTCGAACAAACGGAGTTCGTAGAGGGTTAGATGTTCTTTTATCCTTTGGGCGAACTACAGTGGAAGACTGTGGAAGGCTCTCTGTGTTGGTTTCTTTATCCACCTGCAACACAGAGATGCATTAGTGTAGATTTCCTCAAGTACCAACCATTTGTGTTACAGCTTTAAGATCTCCTGGATCAGTCATTCCTCTCTCTCTCTTTTTCCTCAGCAGTTATGCCAACACTGGGGTCACCTCAGACAAGTATTATGACCAGTAGCTCTGTCTTAGAAGAGCCAATCATGGAGCAAACCAAAGAATACTACAGAACAAACACACATCACTACAAGAGACAGGAGGCAAAATATTATATCCAGAATCCAACACATGAGTTAAGAGTGCTTAAGCTTACACCTATTAACTCAATGCTTTAAGTGTGCTTAATTCTGTTTTATACTGAGCCCTGTAGCAATTTCCTTCATAAATAAGGATTTTGTGGTCAGACTGCTTCTGAATATGGCTTCTGATATGTTTAAGAAAACACAACAGCAACTAGTTTCCAAATACTCTATGAATAGCTAAAAGAGTCCAATCAATGAGGCCCTGGATATCATGCTGGGAGAAAGATGGGCATAAATTAATAAAATAAAGTAAAATAAAACAAAATAAGCATTTTAAAGGAGTAAGCAGAGGGACAACATCTAATTGAGAAAGGCACAAGCATTACAGCTTTTTTTTTACATGCTAGTTAATTTTTTTAAGAAAAATGCAGAGTTCAGCACAGTGTAGAAGTTAAATAAAATTAGTACTGACTTGAATACCTGAAGGTGAAGAGATATGCTAGCAAAGAAAAAATAATACTTTGAAAAAGAGAATCCAGGAACTCTCCAAGTGATTCTGTTAGCATGGAAATATAAGCCTGTTCTCTAATTTCCTGAATTTGCTTGAACAAACAGATAACTGTGCAGAGAAGCATGAGCACAGCCTGATTTTGCCTATGCAAATACTGGTTTGTGCCAAGAAAGCCTTATGGGCACATTACATTCTTTGACAATAACGAATCTGACATGTTCAAGGGCCACTTGAACTGGAATGATTTACTGTGTATCAGTACCAGGACTTTACATGACCCTGGTTTAGCAATATATCTGGAACTTTCACCTGGGACTTCAGTACCTGACAGTACACCTGATGGGAAGAATATTCTGGATGAGACCTACTGCTGGTGCAAAGGCAACTTAAGTATCTCAGCAAACACGTTGCAGGCTACAGTGAAAAACAAAACAATCAACACACAACAATACTGAAATGTTTCTAACTTTTTTATCTTTTATTCCTACACGACAAAGTGTGGGTGCTCATGTCAGTTAACACTCTAGCATTTCCTTTGTGAATCCGTGTCTAGACATGCTGGATAAAGCCCAGTGAAGAGTATAAATTTACAGGCTGACAGAAAACAAAAAGGTAAGCTCAATCTCATCATGGTAGAGGTGAAGCAAGGGCACTGCAGCAATAGCACAATGCTTAAGTCAGCTTGTCCTTCTCATCTCCTGCTTACAAGAGGCTGTACTTTCCTTGTGCTTTCTTTACCTTGATGGCTGCTGACTCAGCATATGATGACAGTGTCTCTTCTGCTTCCCATACTGTTCTCCCCCATAAAATTCTTCCTCCTCTTCTGCTTCATTTTCACTGTTCCCATCTTGTTCAACATCCTCCTCATCTTGCCTGTTATATAAGAAAACTGTTCTGTAAATATGCAGAACACACTCAACAAACCAGCATTTATGAGGTTTTGGCACCACTATTCATATTCCAAGATACCAGAGGTCTCACATTTTAATATGTTCCCTGCTCAGATTTTCTATAGTGGTTGTAAATCAGAAACAACTTGGAAGGTTCACAACAACCAATGATATACCATTTTACTACATGATACATCTGCATGAGGAGAACATTAGTTTGAGGAAAGTGACAATGCACTTGGATTTATAAATGTCTCATGCCACATTCCATAGATTAATCATTAAGCACACATTCTATATATTAATCATGGAGGTTCATTGAAAAAAAACCTGACTCATAAACAAAACAAAAAAGTCTCCCATACTATGGCATTCTATAACATTTGTACTTAGCATGAAGAGCTTCATATCAATATCAGAGCCACTGAAGATGTCACAAATGTTTCACATGACACCTAATAAAGCCCATTTAATTTAAAATGTCACATAAACCCAATGGTGCATCTGCCATGCCAAAATGCAGCATCAGCTTCCCAGGAGAACCTGACTGATGATCAATTTTGCTTTCAGAATAAGTTAATTGTCTGTCTGACTGATGAAAGTTCTAGACCCACCCTAGCTAAGTGCTGCCAGAAAAGACAGTGAGAGATGAGTTTGTAGATGTTTACATTTGACCGTAAGCACGAAAGGGTTGTCAACTAAAACCTGGACATGAGAAAAGACAGTTCCAACATTTCACAAATATCAATTGAATAGGCTTTGATGTGACACACAACTGTAAGGCAACTGGATTCTATGTATTCAATTTATGTCAAGCAATTATCAAATGTTAGGAGTAAATGATGACACAAAGTTTGGGGTCCTTTTGAAGTTTGATCTAAATCAATTTGTACCTTCTATGAAAGAGACATGTTTCAGGATGCTCTGAAATGGTATTTTGTTATTAAAGTATATGGGTATTATTGGATGTTTTTCTGTTTTTGATATTTTGATTCTGTTTTTGCATATTCCCTTCATTCCTCCCTGACTCAAACCAGTTTGAAAAAGAAAGACTTTTCCTGTGAGAGGCTGGTTCTCCACAGGATTTTGCTACTGCAGTGTGAAAATCCCAATATAATAATGACAGTATCTCCTCTGACTACATGGTGCTACCTTTAAAGTAAACCTGTTCTCATTCACACAATCATAAAAGGCTACAGAAGACATATCACCAAAGTGCCTCAGTACAACAGCTTAATGTCACTCACCAGTTCTCACCACTAAGTAAAGTGCTTCTGCTTTCTTCCAATTTTTTCTCAACGGCTTCTAGCTCAACGGCCGTCTGTTCCAGCAGTGCAGATACAGAGTCCTGTAGAGAATGAATTAATGACACTATTACTTCTTCATGCCCATTAAGTTTCACCAAACTGAGAAAACTCTGTATTACTGGCTTGCTGCATAGCTTAAGCCAAACTCATATCATCTTGCTTGCTTTGAGTTATTCCATTCCAGCCATGCAAACCTTCCGCATCATACTTGTGGGAAACATCTTTAATCACCAGCCCTTACCATTTTCTCAGTACAAGGTAGTTTGGAACAGGGATCCTCTTGCTTATTTTCACTGCTTTCCTTCTGCAGGTATTTATAGCTGAGGAGGTTGTACCAGCGCGTTGACCCCTCACCAGATCTGCAAATCTCAGCAAGGCTAATTTGTGCACCTCCCTGACGAAATTAAAAGCCATAATATGCACATTCAAAGCATTCAAATGATCATGAAAACAAAAAAAATGTGTATTTTTTCCTTTCCTTATAACATATGCTTTGCACAAATAACTATTTCAGCCTTCAACAAAAATACATTATCAAAAGGATTTTTTTTAAAACTATAAACTGTATAGAGAACTCTAGCTTCTACCAGTTAAAAACATAAACTCTAAACACTAAGATTGGATCCAGGACCTTGTAGTAACCATGTCCACTTGTACTTCCCCAGAACCTGTCTTATGTCAACTCAAGGGCTCCAATTCACTGAATATTCTTCATCCAGATTTTCAGGGATTCCCCTCCTCACCCATTCTATGCCACAATTGATCCCATTCAGCATGACACCCTGACCTTTTGTAAAGCATTTTCAAGACAATGGAGGGGTTGCAATGGAAAGGAAGAGGTGGTGAAGTCCACTTCTACAAACCCAGTTTCACCTATCTAAATCTGGACCCAGCCCTAAACACACTGACATGTAGTAAAACTGAACACTAACCAAGCACTCTTCAAGGTGGCATTTATCCACAGCACAGACGTCAACCCTCAGTGTCTTCTGTCGTAAAACAGAATGAGGAATTGCAACACAAAATAATTCGTGGAATATGAGATTGTCTGATGTCTCCATGGGTCTTGTGCGGAACAAACAGCTTGTGCTTTCAGAAGAAGGAAGAACAGCCACACGAATGCTCCTGTTGAAAAAATATTTAGAGTAATGTTGAGTACGATACTGCTCTCACTCACTGTGGAACTGATAAAAACAACATGTATAATCTCTACTCATTTACTACAGTTTTCCAATTTTTATTTGTTTCGGTGAGGATTCTGTTGGAACTTTAAAAAATATTTACGAAACACAACTGTCAAGTTCGAGCCTATTGAAGGTTTCAACAATAGAACTATGTGCATGATTTAGTTAGAAATTTCAAGCACCAGGACCGTATAAGAACAAGTAGTAGTCTGGGAAAGGGTTATTTCGCTATCATTTGCACAGAGACAGGACTCTTCCAGACTGGTACAAAGAAATGAGAGCTCTCACAACCAAGCTCCTTACTTGCTACCGGGCACTGCCAGTTTGTGCTCCTTCAGTATCCACCCAGTCACTTGTAATATTTAGCTTTTAACAGACCCTGTAAAAGGTGATGGCAGGGGGAGGGGGAAATGACAGAAGCTTTGTGACATTATAGGCAACTTGGCTAACCATCATCTCATGACACAGCAGGCAACTTAACCAATCGTCATTCAGACCTCTCAGTGCTTTTGCCCACCTATTGGCTCAACATGTGAGACCCAGGCTATTTCCCCAGTAGACTGTTATAGTGTTGTTTTATTCCACTTTCAACATCCTATAGAAGCCTGGGGTTTGCAGTTTAGGGAGGGGCCAGCGGGCGTCTCCCTAAACTGCAAACCCCAGGATTCCATAGGATGTTGACAGTGGTATAATAGTGCTATAACAGTCTACTGCGGAAATGGCCCCAGTATGGATATGCCTTTTTTTCAAAGAGACAATGTTCTAAAAATCCTTTATATAAACAGTAATGGAATATCTATGCTCCCCAACTAGTCAGGAAGAAGAATAGCCAAGGAACCTGGTATGATGTGAACCACTAGTACTGAATCATATAACTCCTTGGGCTTTTTTTGGGGGGGGGGGTAGCGGGGGTTGTGATATATCATCAATTTAAAAAAAAAACTTTCTAGGTGGGAATGAACTGTTGCTTATGGTGCTGGAAATTTTCACTAAATGGTCCAAGGCAACAGAAATGTCATCTGGTTATTTTAAAAAAAACAAAACAAACAAAACAAAACAAGAACTATAGCAACAAAAACAGCAGCTATCAGCAACATTTACTCTGTCTGGAGGAGCCCACACAAGTGATATGCATCTCAGTGTAATTTATCAAACATAGTTGTTTGAATCCCCTTATAGTAAGATGTTAGGAGAGATAATTCTTCAGTTCCCCACAATCACTCATTAGAATAGTCATAATATGGATTGATGTCCAAACAATGTAGCCTATTTAGCAGCTCTGGCAAATAAATACAAACGCATCATATGCATCAACATGTAAATGCACCTGAAGTTTCCTATCCTTGTAATTTTATCAATTCAATAACCTATATAATTCTAGAGATATAAGATGTTATTATCTGAAAGACATAACATACTTAGATACACACTCCCATCCCCCCCACCATGTTTATTAAAATATTTTAGATAAATTTTCAGTGAGGTAGCTTGGCAGGCTTTACCATGTCATGAAAATGCAAACAAAACATCAACAGAAACACACAATAATGCATGGGAAGGTCTTTAATTTGTATTATACATCTTCACTGTGAAAGTGGGATAGAACTATGGCACTGTCCACATACTGAACTACATTGTTGCTTATGTTTCTTAAACCTTAATCTTACAGTTGTTCTGAACCTAAATGAATGTTAAGAAACTCTAGAGTGCTCAGGACAGATGTCTTGTTACAAGATGAGTTTTACTTTTGGACTTACTTGTCCATAAACTTCAACACTCAAACCATCTACTTGCTCCTTCTAGTGTTGCACTTGGTAGTGTATTGTGAGATCTGGTAGCTGCTCTAGTTGGGGGAGCCTAAATACCCTAAAGGCACCAGATCCTGTCTGATCTTGGAAGCTAAGCAGGGTCAGCCCTGGTTAGTATGAATACCGATTAATACCAGGTGCTGTAGGCTATATTTCAGAGGAAACAACTAGCAAAACCTTGCCTAAGAAAATCCTATGAAATTAATGAGATCACTGTAAGTCAATAGGCAACTTGAAGGTACATAGACAAATACAGTTGGGGGAAGGGTATGAACTTGTACAAATGATGCACCTCCTGAAACTCTCGCAAAAGTGCATGTACTGCAGGGTGTTGAGGCCTTTTATGCGTAAACTATTGTATAGCTTTCACAAGCTTTGAGAATTTGTTTCTCACAGAAAATACTTGATTGTTCTGTACTGCTACTCACTTTTTGCAACGGCAGATCTTTACCCTCACCACAGCCACAATGGCCTCTGTATAGGGGCAATTTCACAGCCATTTTTTCCTCTTTAAAATACTAGAAGTTCCTTATCTGTGCTTGTGTTTGAGGAAGCAGGTTGTTTTCTTTGAAGTAAAGTGCAGAGAGTTGCACCAAAGCACTAGGACATCTAAGTCTGCCCTATATTGCACATTTTAGCACCAATTTACTGCTATTGAGAAAATCAGATGGTCTGCATCATCCAGTGTGCACATATTGCATCTAGAATTATACTGAGCCCTATTACTACACAGTAATCACTGAAAGGCTGGAATCCTGTTGGTACATCCAATGCATCTGATGACCTGTTATGAAAACTGTTGTACTTTCTCTGGGCTTGTGCAGTGGGGTTAGAGGCAGCCATTGTTACACCAGAAAAGGCTGTTGGCTTCAGGCTGCCTACTTCTTCAGTACCCAGGCTGGGGGGTATCTTTGGAGTACAAATATTCCGGGAACACCAAGGTCTCTTCACTGTTCCTACTACTACCAAAAAAATAGGCATTTGAGAAGTAGACAGCTGAGAGCCACCATAGTTCTCTCCCACTGTCACTTACTTTTCTGTCTTTTCCTCTTCAAAATGTGCCTGCAATGTTGTTTTGCTCCATTGCCTCTATTATGCCATAACTATGCTAATGGAGAAGACCAGGTCCTGATTCAAGGGCCCACTAGTGATCCCCCGCCACACTTGTCACTTCACTCTTAATACAACTGACAGTGTTCCAACAAGTCTTTGATTTCTTTGTCTCTCAAGAAGCTAGACTGGTCTGAAAGTGATGATACAGCTAAAACTAGGCCTCATAAAACTAAACATTATTGCCAAATCTGTTGAAGGGACCATTTTGATGTCAGTGATAGAATGGGATGGCAGAAGTGTTTCACGCCAATTAAAGCCAAAAAACCCCCCACCAAATTCTGAAATTGCAAATAACGAGGATAGTATCTAAACAGGTACCTGGAAGACTAAGCGACACATTAATTTCATCAAAATGGTTGAAATAAGATTGCTATTGCTTATTTCAAGTCAGCATCTGTGTAAGATTACTGATCAAGGGATGTTTCACAGAGTTTTCCGGTATGCCATTTCACTTACTTACACTTTCTGGTCTTGCTGTGGCAGCAGAGCAATTATATTATTCACCTGTGCAATAAATACTGCAAATTGTTTATTCTTTTCATCATACCTGAATTGGAAAATAAAGGGAAAGGGCAATTGTAGATTGTAATAAAATGAGCTTAAGACACATAAACATTTCTCCATGTTTTGAAACATTTTTACATTTTTTAGGCTAAGCATCTGACATTTTGCTAAGGATGAAGTCCTGTGTAGTAGTTTATGAGGCTAACTGAACATAGCAGGGATTGCTTCTTAGTTCACATACACAGGACTGGACTACAGAGTTACAAATCCAAGCATACTTGCCATCCAATTCAGTAATATTTAAGAATATAGGTTTAAATATTTAGGCAAGACAAAATTGCTGTACTCTGTTTTAGAAGATCCAGGTGAACCAAAGTTACTTCATTTAGAGGTTCACCAGCCTTCCAACTCAGGTTTTTGAACTGAGACTTAACTTCCTGTCCCTTACAATGAACGAAACGTTAACACTTAATCCTACCACATTCTTAAGGGTATTCAAAGAAGGTAGCTAATTACGCAGTTAAAGACTTTTTTTTTTTTTTGCTAACCATTTATATAAGGGACATTGAAAGGAGAAGCTCTGGAGACATGCACCCTCAGGCCTTGTCAACAAGCCAGCGGTATTTTTCATCAACATCATAGATGTTCAAACTCAAATATATGTTTTTTCTACCTGTCCCAACATCTGAAAATGATGACATGAAAGTCAACAGTAGAAGTTAGCTGCTGAACACGAAACACTCCATTGTGGGGAAGTAACAAGAATTCATAAGGATAATAATTGAAAAAAAGAAAAGCCACCTAGCTTACTTCATTGAAATCTGAACTTTAGCAGTGCTAGCTGTGTCTGCATCATCGTTGTCAAACACAATAGTTTCTGACACACAAGGCCTGAAAAGACATCAAGAATGTTTAAGCAAGTAAGTTCATGTGGAAAACAATTTAAGACAACACTTGAGGGGAGATCTAGCACAGGGAAGCCCTTTTAAAGTTGAACGTAGTGCAGCAGCAGTCTGTTGGCACAAAGTGAATGTCAGACACCCTGCAGCATGGAGCGCTTGCTAAACAGGAACTCTGCCTTTCCTTTTTCTAAAAGGCTGGCCCATGAAAAAGGCCAGAAGCTTTCTCACTCCCTCTCTCTTTTTCAGTGCACAATACACAAAGACACTCCAAAAGGGCATTCCTCATCCCTACCAAACTACAGGATGTGAAATAGGGGATTTTCCTTATGGCATTAGAAGGGAGCGACATTGGCCTTAGTGGCAGTATCAGGATATATGGGCTCTGGCAGCTGCAGGGTATCCCACTTGCTGATACTAGAGAGAAAAGGAACCTCCAGAAGTAACAAGAGAACAAAACCATGAATTTATGAAAAAATCACAATCCACCAAATCATGCAAAATTCTACACTGTAATGAAAGTCACAAGGACTTTCAGATTTTTACATTTCTTCATTAAAGTGAACATTCTGTTCTGTGTCATTATATTTCTATCAATTACTTTCAGGCATTTGGAATACCTGTACATTTTCTATCACTACTATGTATTTTGATCTTAATACTCTGATCATAATACTTGATCTTAGCATAATTTGATTTGATTGTTCATACATTTGTTCCCTTGTTAACTCTGAAGATCCCTTTCTTTCCTGTTTTTCAGCTTGTGGGGGAAACCTCCTCTGACTGTGTTTGGTTTAGATGCTGATGCTCACTCTTCACAAATGCACGCATGAATATGACACGTGGCTTTGTTGATTTCATGAGGAGCTATGTATGCTAAGTTTAATATGTAGTAACTTGGGCGATGAAAATACCTCTGCACAGTTGGTTCATACACTCCACTGTCTCCAGCCACTGACTCATCTGACACTGCAGCTGATACACAGGCTACTTTCAGTGCACTTACTTCAACCATATTTATATCTAGAAAAAAACAGAGGGGAGGAAAGTAAAAATGACATTAATGACTTTAACATGAGTTGGCTGCATCAAAGGGTATGTGACGTAACACTGACCGAGAAGAAGAAACAATTATTCAGTTCAGTGTAAGTCAAGTTTTGCATGTTTAGATTTTGTAACTCACCACTTTAAAAAAAAAAAAAAAGCTCCAAAAATAGATGTCATTTGTGTTAAGGTTCTATAGAAAAGACCAAAACATCATCGGGCATAAAACACTAAGCCTACACAACTTATACCCTACCCAGCTAAATGTAGCCCACCAAGTAGAAACACATGTCATGCCATGCTATATGAGCCCAACAGAAGTCAAGTTGGTTTGGACTGCGCTACAGAGGCAAGGAAGTGGCATTTTCTACAACCTAGCTGCAAACCAATCATTCAATGTCATTAAAAGGGTGCTCAGGCTTATTTATATGAAGCCTACAATCTTCCAGTGCTTTAATTTAGACCCCTGAGGGGAGGATGCCCTTGAGACAATTTGTGAGAAAAGCCAAATATGACCAGACATTAACCTCATAAAATGTTTGTTTTCTTTTTAAAAGCCCTCAATTTGTTTTATTTGCCTGTTTCATGATTTAGTTGGGACACAAGAGCATATCTGCTAAGTTGCATTCCATTGTCCAGTTATTTAAACTAGACCTAGAAAGACTTCTAAACTGGAGAGCAGCAAAGGCTTTGTAAAAGAGATTTCTTTAGAGAAAGCTGGAGCGGGGGCTAGGTAGAGAGAGATTTGGGAGACTGGCTGTTTACTTCTACTTACAGGAGCATGTGAGAACACATGATCCCAGCAGCCCATACTGTAAGTCAGTTGGGCAGTTTTTCCACTATTCTGAGCTGTGTGAGGAGAGACCAGGGAATGGACACTTCCCTCATTACTGCCCTGAAATAAACTACCTGTGGTGATTATTTTGTCTGCTGACTGAATAACAACCCTAAATCACTTAATCTTCTTAGTGCCTTATAGTTTTCACTTTAACAGCCCCAGCTATTCTCAAAGAGCCAAGGAAAGTTAAGACTAATTACCGTCAAGAACTAAGGGGAATAATAACTACTTTATAGTCCAAAAACAAATGTATCCGTTGCTTACAGAGATGGAGGCAGCATCAGTCTGCCGAAGAAAAACCATCCCAATATCCTTCCCAGATCAAGAGTCTATAACCCAATTGTCTTATATTAGTAAAACACACTGTTCACTTAACTGAAATTCCACTAAATGTTCTTTAACGAGATAGGAAATATGTTTTTTAAATAGGTAGATTCAGGTGACCTCATCCAATTATGCTACCTGGAAAGCTCCAACATAGAAGAATTATTCATCTTTCACCAAGCCACAAAATAACAAAAAAAAAGAAATGTAACCATCTCACTTAGAACTCTTTCAGACAATCAACATAGGAATCTCAGTGCTTTAAAAAGAACCCTAGTACCATGTGAAAAGGATGTAGGATGTCTGTTTGAATTTACCAAGAGACCTCTACTTAGTCAGAGGACCTAAGAGGAGAATGTGCAAGATAAGAGAGCTAAGCGCCTTCATAAGAGCTGAAAGATGTGTTTTATGTTCACAAACAGATGGACCAAATGAGAGCAAGAGTTTGTGGGTGAATGTGTGTGCATATGCAAAACAGACAGAAAGGGAGGGAGAAAAAAAGAGTTAACACTTAACATTTCAAAGCATATTACTGTTTTGAAAAATCAATAAACAAAGATCATTTACTGCCATTATCATGCTAGGTCTTCCTGAAGATCCTTCTTTGCACACTCCATGGGGATGAGAAGGTGAAAGACCCTAGAACCCAGACAATGTCCTCAATTTGCCAGGGACCAGATGAAGTGCCAGAAAAAGAACCATATATTCCTCACGTATCACATCTTAACATCTTTAGGGAACCAGCATCATGCAATGGTTTTAGTATTGGACTGTGACTCTGGAAAACAGGGTTCGAATTCCTGCTCTGCTATGGAAACTCACTGGGTGATCTTAGGCAAGTCACACTCTCTCAGACTGAGGCAAAGGCAACCTCCCCCGACTCTGAACAAATCTTGCCAAGAAAACTCCGTGAGAGGTTCACCTCAGGGTCACTAAAAGTTGAAAATGCCTTGAAGGCACACATCATCAACAGCATTACAGTTTTGAGTTAGAAACTATAATAAGCCAATCTGAACATGAACCATCACAGAAGACAGAAGTTCACACATGGCCACTTGTGTACATGCATAAAATAACCACTACTTTTAGGTCTTGCATCTGGCCCTATTTGTTCTTCTAGCTTAGATGGATGAGTTTTATAGGAGAGAGTAATTTTTAAAAGCAGCAATAAAAGGAAATTGTCCCATACAGCCAAAATAAGGAATTAACAGTGCAAAAAGCGGCATTCTTTAGGACAACTGGATGGACGCTCATCTAATTAATGTGCAGATCATACACTGCTTTCTCGACATCAAAGCTGGTTCTACTTTAAAGCTTGTCATTTCTCTATAACAAACTGTTGTTGCACTATTATGATTTTAGAAGAGTTAATGCAGAAAAGTTACACAACCAAGACTCACTGCTGCAGCTGCAAGTAGCTACTAACATTTTCATGTTCGACTGACTCATTTTTGTAGAATGAATAGGAATTATGTCTGCACATCAAACTCTGTATTAAAAACAACATAATTCCAATAAAATTTCTCTTATCTGTATCTTATTTTAACACAGGAAAATTCCACATTTGCCAATATCTCAACATTTGGATAATTAACAGAAAAGGGTCTCCCTGCCCACCATTAAGCTAAAGCCTATGTTCTGGAAGAATTTCAGATTTTATTCCTTCTCCCCCATGCCATCTGAAAACAGTTTTGGATGGATTGTTTTTGAAGGCTCATTACTCTACTAAAATAATAATAGTAATAGCTGTTGTTATTCTTATTACTGAGGCTCATGTAAGAGGGAAACTATCACTCTACCTTGGTCCAGGTGTTTGTCTCCAGTTCTAGACTCTTCCATTCTGTACTTCCTGCCACTTCCAGTGTTTAAACTAAGTTCAGCAAGACCACTGTTTATTTCAGTATGATCAAAGTCCACATGACTCATGAAGACATCTCCTGTGAAGAATGGGTCCATCACTAGTGGTGAACAAGGTGGAGAGGGAGAAGAGAGGGATGATCTTGGGGATAAAGATGTCAGTGATTTAGGTGTGCCAGATAAGGATCTTAGGGCTTGGACACAGCTAGTGGCATCTGTCTTCTGAGTTTTTACAACCTCATTCTCATGGATAGTAGTGATGCAGCCGGAAGGCCGAAACCCAGTGGCTCTCTCCAAAAGCAAAAGGTCCATTTTGTTCTGGTAGTCAGAGTCCAGTTGTTCCAGCTGTTCACTAAACAGGTCTGTAAAGCTGGTTGAGGTTGAAGAATCCTGGCTTGAGGCAGCCAGAGATCCCCTGCTTGATGCAAGAGAGCCAGGACTGCTGCCAGATGATAGGGAAAGCATGCTAGAAGACAGACTGGAGAAAATAATAATAATAATATATTAAACACAAACATTTGAATTAAGCAGTTATGAATGAATTGTCCTGACAAACCTCTACTTAGTCACAAAACCCTAAGTGACTGGGAGCTATCTCCTAGCCAAATCAAAAAGATTCATTATCTGTTAGCCAAATACACCTCACAGGGTTGTTGTGATAACAGAGGGAAGAGGACCACTTTGAGGTACGTGGAAAAAAGATAGTATAAAGTGAAATAATGAACAAAATTAGTCTTAAACAAATTTTGAAGTTCATTGCCGCAAGGTATTCATTTCTTTCCCCTCATTACCTTGTGTTGCCATGCAAATACCAATGAGCCTAAGGTCTATAGTGAGTTTCTTAGGATATGATCTCTCAGACTGTGTTTTTGTTGTTATTTCAGTTTATCTTTTTTTTCAAAAGTATTACATAATCTCACACTGCTCTACCCACTAGTAATAGAAAAATATGACATAAATATTTTGGAATGGAAGGGTAGCTTATAAGTGATCGTTTAAAATGAAGAACGTAATTTTTTTTTATTTTTTCACAATTTTATTCACAATTGCCAGCAAAAGGATTTTGAAAACTATTGACTCTAGAACCAGAATATTTTCCCTTCTTTTTTTAAAAAAATGTTTGAAATAGTGCATTTATGATACAGAGCTGTATTCAAAACTAAAAACCAGAATTGTTTGCTAAATATAACACATGTAAAATAAACGGAACCCAATCTGTTTGCCTATCAGTCAGTTGGGCGTAACATATAAGGAACTGAACTGCCCAAGAATGATAGGCGATGCACAAATGTTTAAAAGGAATTAAGTAAGTATGAACACACTTTGGCAATGGAACCAATTGCCTACAGAAGTGGTGGGGTCTCCCCCTCTGGATGTCCTCAAGAAGAAGCAGGACAGCTACCTGACGGGGATGCTCAAGCTGCAGTGAGCAAGGGGTTGCACCTAATGGTCCATGGGGGACCTTCCAATTCTGATTCTATGATTCTCTTCATATATAACTGTATCTTCCAGGTGCAAGCTGGGAGATGCTCGTCCCATATTGGTGGCAGTGGTGACCAAGTCCAACCAAAGAGGACATGTTGCCTTTCTTATGCCTCACGGTCCTGCATTTCTGAGATCACTCCACTGGACTTCAAAAGAAATGACCTTTCAGTTTGGACAAATATATTATTTTTGTTTTATTTACTGACTTACTTATTTGGTAATGAAAACAAAGGAATGATACTACCAGTTCTTGAGACATATTACTGCTACTTCCAGCACTGACATGAGACGCTAAGGGCCCTCTTGGGGCTGAAGCTAAGGAGGTAATATTATGATCATTGGATTTACTGATGATTGATACATACATGATTTATTGAAAGGCTTAATTACTGCAGCCAAACCCCAAACCGAAGCATGTGCTCATGCTGACATTTTATACTGAATATTAGGTTCAAATTATTTATTTATTATTTAGGAAAAATGAGAGTAAGCAGGCTGTAGAAGACATCATACTACTCATTAAATTGGTCAAAGTGTATAATTTTTTTCTCCTTCTCATATTAAGGCAACTGGTAGTCACTCAACGAAAATCAAACGGTGAAAGTTTCAAGACAGACCCCTTCCCCCACCCTAACAAAACTTCTGCCTACAGCGGAGGGTTAATTTGGCAGTCGCAATGTGTGATGTTGGTCTCAATCTTCGATGGCTTTAAAAGCGGATTTGACAAAGCGGTGGAGAATAGGGTTACCCCCACCTGCTAGGCACAATGGCAAAATAAAACCCCCATGGTTACAATCACAACATCACCAAACACCAGTTACGGGTTGTTGAAATGAAGTGGGCATCAGTGCCAATTGGGGTTCCAAGGAGTGGGCATGCCACAATTGGGGTACTATGGCTGATAAGGCTGTCTCCCATGTTCCAACAGTGTTAAAAGCATTTGGGGCTTTGCCCTGGTAGGGAGATCTCCAACCACAACCAGTGACACCAAACTAGGTGGATTTTTGATCTCACTCATCAGGCTTTTCTTAAGTTAATATCTGTTTTGCAAGTAATGTCATAGTAACTTTAAAATATACTATTTGAAAACACCACTGTGCTTTTATTTTAGCTAGAAAGTGAACAAAACAGTAAATGGTATAAGAAGTTGTCTCCTTTCATGTTTGGAAAGTCTGATAACACAACCCACTTTGAAACCAGTTGTGAATGCTTGTGCTGGCAGCTCATGGCAATTTTGAAGAGAGGCTCCCTGGGTGCTTGGACTATGGATTGTCTTTAGATACATGTGCTCCACATAGCAAACAGCAGGACTTCAAGAATATTCACATATTTATAGGCAGGCCTTTGGCAAGACTTCAGTGAGTGCTGAAGGGTCTTTTAACTGGATGACTGCTGTGTTTTCATTCATACTGTGCTTTAAGTTACATTGTAATCTTATATGATGAATTTGCTTTAAGATTTATTGTATTTATTTAATACAATCTTATTGTGGAGCACCTTGAGCCTCATCTTAGGAAAAAAGCTAGGACATATGGACTAATCATCGTCATCATCACAACTGCAAAGAGAAGAAACCTAGAAACATTTTTTAAAAAAAAAAAACAACTTACTTTTTCAGCTGGATGTGCAACTTTGCTACTAATCGTGTTGTTTCTTCTAGTTCTCGAACCAACTGATTTCTTTTACTATTTAACTTCAGTCTGGAAGATATTTTAAAAATGGACAGTGTAAAGTGTTATGCAAAGCTATACCAAATCAAGTTACAATAGTAAGTTTATCTAATGCAGCACCTCTGAAAATCAACAAACGTCCTCCATGGAGCTGGTTGTGCAGCCATTTGTTCCAAGTCTTCTCATCTAATTTTATAGGAACAAACACGGCTTACTACAAAACATTTTAATGGTAACCCTGGAGCAAGAAGAGAAGACAAGTACAGGAACAAAGACGTGCCCAAAGAAATATTCATTCTATTTCCAGATTTATGTACTTTTTACTGGTTTTATTAGTAGTGGTTGTAATAGCACCAGTAATATTTTAAATTAATCAAAAATGTAATTTCTCTACACCCTCCTTATCATGACACACCTCCAAATACTGGGCTTCAGCATAGCAATTTATTCACTCCAGCCATCTTTCAAGTACTTTAAAGTATTGTTGGTACTCTACTTTTATGTTGTTTATTTTTACAGGAAGTATGAAAACTACCTGAAAATAGAATTCTTACATAAGCAAGATTAGCACTTCCCAGAAGAGATGCAAAAGAAGACTGAAGGTGCTTCAGAATCATTGTCTCTCACTTCCTTATGCAAACCCACTGGAAGCAAGAGATATGTGAAAGAGGATGCTTAAGACTATTTCTTTGGATGACATAATTTCTAAGGTTTTTAAAAGTGTAAATCAATGTTAAAACATGTTATGTTTGCGGTGTTTATTTGTACTATTCCCTTTGCAGAGAGAAAGCGGAACAACAGTCACCTTGACGTTTGTGCTTGTTGTAAGTGAAATGGTGTGAATGCTCCAGTATGAACCAAGTGGGCACGCACGGCTGTATGCTTGCACTGGAAAGCGGGGCACACTCAGTTCTTGCAGCAAGCTATTCATGCCGTACACAGTTCTTCTACCACAGAGACAGGCTCCTTACATGAACAAACAGTGCTCTGGTTCAGCTTATCAGAGCCTGGACAGTAAGCAGTCACAGTCTCAAGTCCCCCTCCCTGGTTAGCTGCCATTACTTTACAATTTCTAAAAAGTAACTCTTTATTCTTATTATCCAGAAATAATAATGAACAATAAATTTACTAAGAATAATAAAACACCAGAATGTTAGTACAAAATATACCTATACACCTACTAGGGTGGTCTCATCCTTTGTACCTACAGAAGTATTTAAAGCACAGGCATACCACAAAAAAAAAGAGTACTGTTAGACCTTGTTATGTTACAAATGTTATTGCAAATAACAACAACAACAACAACAAGTACCTAGTTATTTCCAAGCTCTGTAGATGATCTGGGAGCATACTTTTGGTTCACAAGGAGCCAAGGACACACTTTTGGTTCACGCTAAAATCAGCACAAGACCCCAACAATGTAACTCTATAATGCCCCTTGTTAGATTTCCAAGAATAAGAAAAGTTTGTGAAGGAATCAAACTGAATTCAAAATATAGCCATACTACTCAACAAACTTAGCTGTTTAGCAACAAAGGGGACTTGATGCACAAGGATTGTTCACTGTAATTCCCCCTACTGGGTCTCCTGCACTGTGTAACATGACCATCTCTTCACGTGAACTAAACATATTCAAATAATGTGTCAAAATATCAGATAAAAGACAATTCGACACCCAACTGAAGTGACAAAGTAAAAATGTAGTCACTCAAACACCTGCCCTTCATTGTTATATCTTAATATTCTATTGCAATTATCCATCTCATTTCAGACTCTCATGATATCCAATAGTCAGTTGGTTTAATTTATACAAAAATATACTTTATCTTCACAAATCATAGAACTGGTGTAGGACAAAATACATTTAAGTTTCTTCTGAACCTAGTAAGCACCTGGGAAAACAGTCCATGATGTAGAAATTAGAAATTATGTAGAAATTATGAAGAACTGTTCTTCATCATGACAAACAATATAGCAGCACCCCAGTCAGAGCTCAAAAATACAGGTGGTTTTGTTCTTGCCCACTGAAGAACACCTAAAGTACTTTGGATTAACAAGGATAGCTCTTAACATACAGTGCTGCTGAGAAAATCCATTTCTCTTTTCAAAAACTGTGGTGATCTCACCTAAACAAGAGAGTTGGGCGCAGGCCGCTCATTATGCCACAGTCTTTGTTAATCCAAAAACTCCAGAGCTTCAGTTCTGTGAAACCTGGCCACTACACCATCACTAGCTGCATACTTAACAGGGACTACCCTTTCCTTCATTCACTGAGGGAGAAACTCTGTGTAAACACTCCCAGTACATGCATATGTGCTTTCAGGTAACCTGTTGACTTATGGTGACCCCATGAATTCCACAGGGTTTTCGTAGGCAAGCAATACTCAGAGGTGGTTTTGCCAGTTCATTCCTCTGAAATATAGCCTACAGTATCTGATACTCATTGGTGCTTACCATCCTAGTACCTATCTCTCCTTTACTTTAATTCACTTTAAAATGTATTAGTTGAATTCAGTTGATCTGAACTGAGAAATCATTCTTCCCCAAATTCTGAATCCTGGACAACCTCCAAGAATATTTTCGGGGCTTCTATATGAACTGAAGAATGTGGGCGTTTCAGAACAACCTCATTCATATTTGAAGCTTCTGGACACCTACAATACATGATAATCTCAGTCAAATGACCAATGCATCCCAGAGTCATGTCTATCATCACAGAGTAGCTCTGAGTTATCCACATTAATGATGCTGAGTGACAGAAGATTTTACTGTAGAACAAATTAATACGTTGATAGGATGTAAGAGAAAATCACAGGCTGTAACTATTCAGTGTCAGGTCTAGAAGTTACAAGAGGTAATGTTAGAAAAGGAAAGGCTTTTCTCCTAACCAAATCATATTATTTAGGGATAATGTTTCCTAAAAAAAATATAAGAGATTCAGATAGCTTGAGTATAGAAAGAGATGAATAAAGCACATGCAATTTGAGGTTTAGGATTCTGGAATTTTTCTGATGCTTGAAGGTTTTTAACCCTACAGATATACCTCTGGTTTGTTTGTGTGAAATGGCTGCTAATTATGCTCAGGAAGAAGTCTATAAAATCATACACTCAAAATAAAATGAAGGATGGCATGCTCAACTCATTGTTAATAAGGAGAGCCTTACTGTCAGGGGAAAAAAAACCACTGCAGACTCTCTTAGCAATATCCACCTACACACCAGATCTAAAGAATGGCAATTACACAGCAGGTTTATCACCCTGTTACTACTGCAACTTCCCATGGGACTAGCACTACAGCTGAAGCACTCTCACTTCAAGGCAAAAACTGTAATTCTCTTTTAGTAGCCAGCAGAATTACAAGAGACTGAGTGGGAGAAGTAGAAGCTCTTATGTGCTTGATAGCCTTGTTGTCAAATTACATTTCTCTAAGACTTCAGTTCCTATGGGGATAACATTTATAGAAGCCTTTGAATTTAAATATAGCTCCAATTCTAACATCTCTTTGTGGTTGTCAGGTAGTGTTTCTGCCTAAATATTCAAATAAGGCACCACCAGAAACTCTCAAACCAGTACTGCCATTAACATATCAGTGATACTAGGAACTCAACAACATCATGGAAATGCTATATAAGCATACATTTTGCCAGCTTCATACTGCTATGTTTCAGTATTGGAATCAATGTCATGAACAATTAATTTAATGTTGATAGAACATATCTTAATTATATCTTAATTTATGCCATTTGTATCTTAACAATATATTTATTTCATTATCATTTTTTTGAAAATGTTAAATTCATTTTGCATCTGAACTTGTTCTGTCTTTTAATTGTATTATTATCCAGTTTTACCATGAGCCTTGCACCCTAATCTGGAGAGAAAATTAACATACAGATCCCATATGAAAATAAATAAAGCACAAAAATCACTATTTTAGCTGATAAATTCATCTTAATTCTTTCTCTTTCATCCACATACGACGCATGTACTCTCCCCAATTTTTGTCCTCTCACATGCATATTCGTATTTTCCTCATCTTATTGAGTGACCATTTTTTTCCTTCAATGCTGTTGTGCTTTCCTCTTTTTTAAAATGCCCTCTGCTCACTGTTTCCACTCCTCCCAGAATGAGTTATACACACTGGTTAGAAGTTACAATCTCATAAGGACAAGTCAGATAGGAGAATAAAGACCACTCTGCTGATATTATACAGACGCCCCTCCACTTTTGTGAGGGTTCGGGGCACAGAACCCTCGCGAAAGTGGAAAAATCACAAATAACTCCCCCCATGACCCCTCTCCCATTCCCTTGCTTTTTGCATGCCAGGGCCAGAGGCAAGAAAACGGGAAGGGGGAGCACTGGAGTGGAGAAGGAAGGTGCATGCGCATACCTTCCACCTCCCAAATCCCTTGCCGTTTGCTTCACTGCAAGATCACAGTGCCAGGCCCAGAGGCTAGGGAATGGGAGTGGGGAGGTTCAGAGGGAGGAGGAAGGTGCATGTGAGCCTCTCCTTTCCCTTCTTTTTTGTCTGGGTGCTTACCTTCCTTCTCCACGCCTGACAAAACGCAAGGGAGTGGGAGGAAGAGATGAGAAGTACGGCATGCGCACTCATCTTGCAAATAATCAACTTTGTGAAGGTCAAATCCATGAATGTGGAGGGAGGGCTATATGTGGAATTCGTAACAACTTGTGGTTTTCTGCAAGCTTCAGAAAGAAAAAAAAACTATACATGCTTCTGCACACCTTCAGCCAGTGCTGAAACCACAACACTCCCCCCATGAGCTATCTGAGCTTCTCCTACAAGATCATATGCAATTAAATTATCGTCAGGTGCAATCGCTGCTCTGCATTATCTGCAATATACTTACTATTTCACAGAAAATAGAGGGGAAACTGTCCAATTTTGCTACATAAACTGAGAAGAGTATAAAGTATCAACATTTTCTATTGCCAGTTTAAAAAAGAACTAGATGTTAAAATGAAAAACATTTACCTTTCTGTTAAAGCTTTGCTCTGTGTATCTCTGGCAGCCTGAAGATCTTCTTCTAGACGTTTTCTTTCCAGCTCCAGTCTTTCAACTTCACCCTGAGTCCATTTTCTAGGGCTAATGAACCTCATTTCCTTTAGAAGTTCTTCCTTCTCATTGATTAACATTAATCGGTCTCGTTCAGAATCTAGCACACCAGGCCAGGCTTCACTGTCCAGTTTAGCCAACTGTATCTTTAAGTTTGCTATTCTGTAAGAGGATGAAGACTAACTAATTCTGTGTACATCATGTATATATTTCTAAGGCATAAATTAATATAATTAAGGAGCAGTGTTAGCTGTTATTGTGAGAAGTTGCTATAAAATGGAGTAATGCTATGTGAAGATCAGTACAGAAATATAATCAAATACTTCATGCCACTGTTTGATAAGGAAGGCCACAATTTCTCCATTCTCACCACTTATGTATATAGAGTCCTAATCTACTCACATATAATAGTGTGTCAATGCTTTAGCTGATACTTTACACACAAGCCATATTTCAGGACACATTTTCAAAATGATTGAGCTTGTTCCCATAGCAGGAAAGCTGTTGCTTAATTAATTTAAAGTCTATAATTATTAGAAATCCATCCAAGTTACACCGAAGCCTTCTTTGCAGCCATTTTAAATGTTCAACTGCCTGATTAAGCCCAACATTGTGCTCTAGTGATGAATTAGCAATGGCATTAGTTTGTAATCCGTGAATTCCTTTGTGCATTTGTAAAGAGTATGGCCTAAGAGGATTGCTCAGCTGTAATTTGATAACTTATATCATTTATCAGCATGTATATGAGAAAAGGTCAAATTTGTTCTTAATATTCTGCAATTTTTCCATCTTTAAAATAAAAACGTGGTTGAATGTACTTGTATGCCAGACTGCTTATGAAATTCAGTTAACCATCTTACAAGCAATGCATGCATCTCCTCACAGATCATACATGGCAAACTAATTGGAAGAAAGCTACTTAGGGAACTTTAGTCATGCTATTCATACATTCACTCTCATATATCAATGTCTCCCTCCTTGAGTGAATTTTATTGTTGTTGTCAGTCTGTGCCTTTCAATTCAACTGTGGCTTATAGTGACCCTCCCATAGTGTTTTTCCACAAGATTTATTTGGAGGAGGTTTGCCGCTGCCTTCATTTCAGGCTGAGAGAGTGTGACTTACCCAAGATCGCTGTGTGGGTTTCATGGCCCAGAGAGAATTTTAATCCCAGACTCCCAAGGTCCTAGTCCAACACTCAAACCACCACACCATACTGACTCCCCTATGAACAAATCTGTTTCCCCAAAACAGCTGTTTATTTCCTTGATAAATCCACTGATTTGTCAGTAGAATGAAAGAAAGTTCTGTTTACCTTCGCTTAGCCTCTTCGTACTGGAGACGCAGTCTCACCTTCTCAGCCAGCTGATTACTGCTGCTTGCAATAAACTAAAGAAGCAAAATATAAAGTGAAAGCATGTCAGCATTTTCTCCCCTTATAAATTAGATCAGTAATTCTAAATCTTTCCCCCTGTAATATTCAAATTCACATTTAAATAGTCAAATATTTACTTATTTTCTAAAGCCTTTTGGAGACTAGGAATTGCCTAAGGTGACCCATTGGGCTTCCATGGCTAAGAGGGAATTCAAATCCTGGTCTCCAGAGTTATAGTTTGGGTATACACACATGCCTTCCACCACATCCCTCGCTGCCCACACCTCCTGCTGCCACATCCCTGACTAAAGGGACAAGGCAGAAAGCATGTGCATGCCCGCAAAGAGCTCTCTCATTTGCAAATGAGAATGCAGTTTCAGCACCTGCACCTCCCACACTGCTGAGTCCTTGTTGTTGCCGCTGCTGGTGATGTCCAGCGGCAGGGCTTCGCAGACCCCCTGTGAAAGTTCCATGGACTCCCAGTTAAGAACCACTGAATTAGATATTCTCCTATCATGTCAAGAGTTCAACATTAGCATTGAAAAGCTAAAACACAGGACACATTTGAGAAATTTAAAATCACTACTTCATGGTGACAGCAAAAAATGCTGTAAAATCTCTCCTATCAATTTATGTATAGAACTAATGTAAACATACTAGGTTACAGTGGAATGCCCAGAAATAACTCTGGTAGAATATAAGAACTAAATGACATTTTATTTTTATTTACATACATTTCCAGAAACATCAGTCTGGGAACCAGCATCCAGATACTGCCTAGGTAACGATAGAGTAGAACCTTCCAAGGATGTGTTGCTGGCCCACAAATCTGAAGGTGATCCTCTGTCTGCCTCGAAATTAGCTTTCAGCCTAGCAAGACTCTGGGAAAAAAAAGAATTCAAAGTCAACTTCTTATTACCTCCTCACTGTCCTCATGTTTCGAAGAAAGCATTTCACTGGCAAAGAAGATGGAAAGAGAATAGTCTGGCCCAAGCATCAATGTGAAATTGTGCAGATTTTCAAAAAATCTGTCTTCTTCATATCTTTTTTACTAAACAGGGTTTTTTTTTTCTTTTGAACAAAGATGCCAGGTAGTGGTGGAGGTTAGAGGAGAAAGAGAAAGAAAGACAGAGAGAGAGAGAGAGAGAGAGAGAGAGATTTCACTACATGGAAAGACAAATGCAGTGATATTTGTCAGATTTTTAAATAAGATTTTTAAAAGTGTTAGTTTCACATATTAGTTCAATACAAACATTTCTTTATTTGTGGTTATGGAAACTCACAGTTAAGATCTAAATAACATCAACTGCTCACCAAACCAATGGCATACCTCAATGAGATCTTGTTTTTCTTGCTCTCCTGAAGTTATGGCTTTCTTGATAGCTTTCATTTCACTTAAGATGGCTTGTGCCTCATCAAGTTTATATCCTCCTTGAGTATCAGACATTTTCATATCAATTCTACAAGGAAGTGTATAAAATAATCAAAATGAGGATAAAATGGTTTTTAATTAGAAAAATCTTAAGTTCTCAGAGCAACATACTTATGAATGAGGAACAAAGTGGATTACTTTGGATTCACTGATATTCCACTTATTTGGTACAGTACCTAACTTAGTAATACCATCAAGGGAATTTTGCAAATTCTTAAACCTGATTTTAAGATTTCTTAAGAAAGTATGAATTTTTATGGGGAACTGGATTAATTCTTCTTTTGACAAGTTATCACCATCACATACAACCTAGGCCTATATATGTTTACCCAAAAGCCAAGACCCAATGAAATTACTGGGATTCACTTCATATCGAGCTCAACTCATACAGATATAGATCTGTAGACTTAGCATCACTAAACATATTATGGAGGACTCTTATGTAAACTTGACTGAGAAAGGCACTTTACATGAACACTTCTTGAAGAATACAGTTTTCCCTAGATTATTAAACCCCTCTTGATAAATAAGGTCAAAGGTAAGATAAGAGCTCTAGGGGGAAGAGTGTGGATGGAACTTTTGTGTCAACCTTCTTCCTCAGTGCCTCACCCATGATAAGATGTGAATTGTCATGAAGTGTTTCAGGGACCCATGTCCTTAGTTTTAACTTTTATAGCCTTTCTGTGTAGTTCTGTCCAAGCTGGAATGACCAAGACAACTAAAAAAATATGTGTGTAAGATGCTCGTGTCAAAATGAGAGCTCTTCAAAGTCATTAATCACTTTGCATCTCAACAGAAATTTATACCAGAGCATGGTCTATTTGCATGACAAAATACAGAAAGTGAAAAACAACTTCATTTCTTAACAGACGAATCATTCATCTTCCTTAACATTGCCACAACCCCCACTTACAAGCTTGGACTTTTAAGATACCTTATCTCAGAACTTTCCTTGTAGTCTAGAAAAACTGCTTCCTTCTCCAACTGTACCCATCATTTTGCACAAAACAATTTCAAACTCAGTGCTTTCTACCACTTTATTTATTATTTATCTATTGATAAAACTTGCACACTACCTCACAACAGAAAGGTTTCCAAACAGTTTACAATAAATATAAAACCAATAGTGACTCATGGTATCTTTTTCAGCTGTACTGGACCCTACCCATTTAAATGTCTGCATTGTTCTGAAGCTGAACAGGAATGAACAGTTCTAAACACTCCAAAGGATGTTTCTTGCTAGTAGACCCAGATACTGAGCTGAAAAGACACTTGGATCAATCTAGCCAGCCAGCTTGGAACATCAAGATCTGCTACTGCTGATTGAGAACAAGCATGGTGTAGTGGTTTGATCAGGATTCAAATCGCTGCTGGGCCACAGAAAGCCACTAGGTAACCTTGGGCAAGTCACACTCTCTCAGCCTCAGAAGAAGGCAAAGGTGAACTCCCCTCCAAACAAACCTTGCCAAGAAAACCCCATGACAAGGTTGCCTTAGGTTGGAAGCAACGTGAAGGTACACAACAACAATTGCTGCTAATTACAAGCGAAAGGGTCACCTCTATGGTACTGATAAAGTGGCACAAAATGCACAGCAAAAACATGCTTCATACAAACTGTCTTTCATAAGTAGTTGTGAAATGTGGCAACTCCAAGCTGCTCAAGTAGTATTTACCATCACTGCATGTTTTGTGACATTTGCTCTTATTGAAATCAGCTGTCACAAGCACAACCTGTGACAGCTGTCTTGTTGTATTTGTTCGAATTGTTGTTATGTGCCTTCAAACTGTTTCCGTATTACGGTGACCCTATTACAAGGTCTTCTGGGGCTGGGAGTGCGTGATGTGCCCAAGAGTACTCAGTGGGTTTCCATGGTCAAGCAGAGAACTGAACCCTGGTTTCCAGACTCATAGTCCAATATGCAAACTAGTTACAAAAGTGTTATTTTCTGAGAAATAAATGTGGGTAGTGGCTCTTAATATTAGGAAATTTATCCCCTATGTCTTTTTGGCATTCCAACTATAATTAAAATGATACAGAATTTAAAGTGGACTTGTACTGAATTCTCTTATAACCAAAACATTTCATCAGTGAAGAAAGTTGTCTGGAATCTTCTTTAACATTAAATGGGCAAAGGAAAAAGATTACTCTAGATATACTTGCCCATCATGAATTGACAATACCCATATTTTTATCAATATCTAGAATCAACAATATCATCTGATTTAGACAACCGTATCTCTTTCTAGCTAAATCCTTTGGAATACATTTATCGCTCCAAAATTGGCACAAGCAAATCCCAATGTGATGAATACGAGATGTGCATATTATTCTATTTATTTATTTTTTGTTGTTGTTGTTGTTCAGGTTGACCAAAAATATAGGGTCCTTGTAACGATGAGATTAACATATCCAAGTTTAAACAGGATTGGGGAGCATGCAACCCTTCCAGAGGTTGTTGGACTCCTGTCAGCCCAACCCAATGGTGAGGGATGATGAAAGCTGTAGTCCAACAACCCTTGATCGGGCACAGGTTCCCCGTACCTGCTCTGGGCCCTCTTTCTCAGGTTTTTTTGCCTGACAGCATGGGCTTGGTTTTTATTTAGATGGCACTTATGGTTTGCCTTCCAACATGGACATTCGAGCCATTCATGATAAGTAGCTAGATTAGTTAGTTAACCGGAAACTGATAACTGCTTTCTCTGAAAAGTTAATATCTACTGATCATTAACTTACTTCTTCAGTGTTTGGAAACCAAGTTCCTTATACTGGAGCTCCTGTCTCATGTGAGCAACTTCTCTCTTGAGCTTATTAACCTATGAAAAAAACAAAGGATTTTTATTTCAAATGTTCACATTTGCCACAACAATATTTAGGTCATTACGATCTCTGCTTGACTTACACAGAAAATTAGCTTAGTTTAATTATTTTGATGCTACTAAATGTACCAATGCTTAACGAAGGTCAATACCAAATAGCAAACCTCCATGCATTCAGTAAAACTTACTTCTGAATAATCATATAGAGAATCCTAGTATAAGACAATGAATAAGTTCACAGTAAACATTTGTCGAGGCCCTAGATCAGCTGTTTGCTTAAGTAAACTTAAATTAAGTAGCATCTCCTGCCAAACTCCCCTATCCTAACTTACTGGGCATCAGCCACTGCAAGTGATGGGAGTTCTGTTCTCCTGTCAATTGGGAGGCAGCAGATTGCACCCTCCTGACTCATGATCCGAGTTTGTTAACATCAAAGTTCCCTAATTAAGACGCAACAGGAAGCTGGCATAATACAAGCCATGATCTTCACACCGAAAGTGGAATGTGACAGGATATCAAAGAAAAGAGGGGCAATGAAGGAATGTGTGACACCCATCTGTTGTTTCATAACTGTAGTTTAAGGAGCTGTAAACAGACATCTGAGTCCAGTACTTGTATTAGGAACAACTTCTACAGTGCTACCAATGTCAAAGAAACAAGTAAAATTAAGTCATCTTCTAATACTTTTCTTCATTCTAGGATTCTATACCTTTTAAAACCCTGGCTCCTACTAAAGTGGGGTAGCCAAAGGGAGACCCTTAACACGTATTGGATTACAACTCCAGCATTCTCCACCATCACTTCCACTGGCAACAGGTGGTAGGAGTCATAGGCCCTTTCTACACGGGGGGGCATGAAACATGGGGAAACGGGGTGGCGCACGCAGAAACGGAGCTTACCTCGATCCGTCACCGCGGGGAGCAACGCGCGTTTGCCGCTCTACATGGCAGCACCCAAAATGGCGGCTGGTGGCTTCCAGCGGCTCTCCGTCAATCGGAGAAGTGCGCCAGCCAGAAGCCCGCCCCCAGGCAGCTCTGCAGGGATGCACTTGCATGCCCCTGCAATTCCCCACGGGGTGCTGCAACGGGCTAGCGCACGTGTGTTTCATAAAGACCACATGAAATGTGGTCTTTAAAAACACGCTGCGCCACCCCCGCGGCCGCGCGAGGGCGGTTTGAGGTGGGGAAACTCCACATTTCTAACCGCTCTAGCGCACCCCACGGTGTAGACAACCTCTGGGTGAGGTCGTCCTACCCCGTGTTACCCTGTGTTTTTCTCCCCGTGTGGAAAGGGCCATAGTCCAGCATCTGGAGCTTGCCTACTCCACGGTAGAGAAATTAACTCATAGGACAGTTTCTCTTTTATTATGATAAGTGTTGTGTACTTTTCACTCAAGTACTGAAAGATCTCAGTAAGATCTCCTTACCCTAGATTTTGTTGTAGCAATTTCTGCTTTAAGAATTTCTGGATCATATTTTGAGCTGGATGAGGAACTGGAAACTACTACAATAAAGGGGAAAGAAACAAAACATTTAAAAGCGCACCAGCAATGGAATGAGACAGTACACAAAACAAAGCACAATGTTCACCCTTTTAGCATTTGAGTAGGGTGTAGACTCAATGTCTTTGGTTTGGTGTCTTAACACTTTCCAGAAAAAGAAGGTAAGTGAAGAGAGGAGAAGAAGCATAATCCATAAAGATTTCAACAGAAAGCTTTTTTTAATGTTGTCCTGAAATTTAATAACAAAATCATGCTCTTCTATTCCTTGCTTTTCCTTCTAAAATGTTTTCTTCAGACTCTTAGAATCAGTGCAATAGATTCTATTAAAGAAACTTTGCTTGTAAACACTATCCTTTCAATAGACTCAATACATACTATTTTATATGTGTACATAATGCATTGTAGTCTACAGCTTGAGAATCAGCATGATGAGTACTGGGCTAGGACTCCAAGAGCCCAGGGTTTCAATCTTCTCAGCCATGGAAACCCACTGGGTGATCTTAGGCATGTCATACTCTCTCAACCCCAACAGCAACCCCTCTAAACAAATCCTGCCAAGAAAGTCCCGCAAAAAGGTTGCCTTAAATTTGCCAGAAGTCAGAAATAACTTGAAGGTACACACCATCAGTTTATGGTACAAACCCAAAGTCATTATTGGTAGAATAGGGGAAATACACAAGTAATTCCTTCTTCTAATGCTTTCACTGCACACTCAAAACAGTAAGTCTTTTTTTAAAAAAAGACAAGAGAAACATTTGGGTTCTTAGCAAAGAATCTGCGGGAAAACCAAGAAGGAAACACAAGTGGCTCACAGAGTTCCTTGATTCATGGACAAATATTTTTTGCAAGTTTTTAACCCTTATTTATAGAGCTGTTACAATTATTAGCTTCAGAATGTAAGGCAGAAAATTCAAAAACAGTTCACTTATGCAAGGGAAACCCAGAGACACCCAATCCTTGCAATGACCATGTACCTTTAAAAAAAAACTTACAAATTCATAAAAATGGATTTGATTTCTAATTGCATCCTGCAGATCCTACATAGAGCAGGAGCTGGACTAGTTGGTCTATGAGGCCCTTTTCAACTCTAGTGACTGATTCTAGTGATTGATCATATAGACTAAACAGCTGCAGCTCCATTAAGATAAGATTAGATGCTAAGGTCCTTGTTGGACTTCTGCTAAGCTGACACATGGCCTATCTCCACTCTTCTGACTGCACAGAAATGCTATAGAAGAGGTATTATAGAGGAGTGAATTACCTGCCCATATCACTGTGCTTGCATCTTATTGTATCAATACTGTGCCACCAAATAAGGGTGGCAAAGGTAAGTTGTATGGGGGAAATCTTGCCTTGCAAGGGAATGAGCAAAATAAAGAACACTGTTTTCAAATACAGAGGTCCACAACAATGGTCCTCCAGATGGTTTTCGACTACAGCATCATTATCTGGGCTGACTAGGTAAGATTTTACAGTCCAACAATACCTGGCCACAGTTGCCCACCCTCATTATAATGTAACTTCAACACAAATGAGAGTAACAAAACTCAGTCAAATACTCACAACTAGTTTGAGACCCCAGCTTACGTTCCCATACATCATGAAGCTGCTGGTATTCCTGCTGGGCAAGTTCAAGCCTCTGTTGCTTGACCTGGTAGATCTCCTTCTGAGCAATCAGGGCTTCTTGTGCCAATACAAGATAGTCCTTCAGCATATGTTCCTGCTCCCGTCGCCATTGTACTCGAGGATCCTCTATCTGGGTAGTTTCTTTAAGACAGAGGGAGATGACTTTAGCTCAAAAAGATAGAGACACTGGTAAAACAAACCAATGAAGAAATGCTTAACTTGGAATAGTAACAGTCCTCTCCATGTCTAATTTTTACCCCACCATAATGGCATGCATGACTACTAGGACTTTATACCATCACAGCAGTATAGAAGTCTTATGGTATGTATAGAAGTATATTGTAATATACTTTATTTAGCATTAGCTTTCATGGAATGCAGCCTACCTTAGATTTCTGGAGTACCGCTTCAGCTGGCAGATTATCATAGACAAGAAAAAAATTAAATGTCCTCTCCCCAAAACCAAATTTTGTAGTGTTTCCTTTTCTACTTCCTATCTCTCTCTCCCTGCCCCCAATGATTATTATATCTTCCTCCTTCGCACCTTAGTGGAATGTGTTTAATAATCTGCCAAATGAGGCAATAGTCCATGCATCTGCTGGGGCAGTAAGTAGTCTATAAAAGCTTATGCTGTATATAATTTGTTGGTTTTTTGGGGTGCAACAATTTTTTTTTATTTTTGTTGTGACAGATTAATACAACCACCCTTCAGAAATGGCACTTATTGCACAGCATGGCCTAAATCCAACTGTTAGTCCCAACTAAAGTAAATCAATTAAAATCAGTTTCAGGACAGTAATCTAACACTTATGTAAATTTCATAGAATCAATTAGTATTTTTGAGCTGGGTATAGTAACTGGAATTAAAGTCCTTGTATCTTCTCGAAAAATGAAATTCTGAGACTGGTCTTATTTGCTTAAATCAAGCACCTTACTTCAGAGCAAGCACACAAAAACTGGCAGTAGTCCTGAGCAAAAGAAAAGAGAACCAGATAGTCAAGACAGTGTACAATCTTCCTTTTCTTTTTTTCTTTTTTTTTTAGTTTGGATGATAGATCAGCATCATTTCTGACTCTTATATCCAATATCATTTTATTCTTTCAAAGTCATTTTATCTTACTTAAATATGTAGTATACTAAATATTCCCCAGTAACAACTTACAGTTCTAGGATTTCTTGAAATACTTGAGCTTGGAGAGTTCACTTTTGAAAAGAATCAACACAACAACAATGTTGGACCTGTCCCAGAGTACTATTATTTCATTGCTCAGAACATCATTCGAACATTGCTCAGCTATGGATGGCTTCAGTATATCAATTTATTCATTCTTTGTACATTTCCAAGTTCTCCTAAAATGATACACAGCAACCTTTGATTTCTGTACCCTGTCCAATACAGGTACAGAGTTAAGCCTATTCTTTTGTTGTTGTTGCTGCTGCTGAACTTTTTTTTTTTTTTAAGAAAAGAAAGTGAGAACCTGTTGAACAAAAAACTAATTGCATACGTATGCTTAACAGCTATGATGGTTATAGTCATATTTTGGAAAGACTATAAAGTACCAACAATTTTAGACTGGTTTAATAAACTTTAAGGTATAGATTTCATGGGAAAAAAATGACAGCACACCTCAGAGAATCTAAGAAATAACAGAAATAATCAGAAAGCCTTTTTTTTTTTTTACAAAATCTGATATTCTTTTATTAACTATTACAATAATAATAGCGTTTATTACCATCTTTCCACTATGTACTGAAATCTCTAAAGATCTCTTCTTTGGTTAAATTGTGTGGATTTTAGTATTATACGAGTTCTCTGTGTTTGAACATTTTGGTCTCTACATTTATTTATTTGTTTCAGTTGATCTTGATTTATGTTCTGGTGTGCCTTCTTTTTATTTTGTGATTCAAATTACATGAAAGTTTTTAAAACCTTTACAAAAGTCTACTCTTTTTACGACTACTCATGCTTTTATTTGGCATGGAACAGACAAAGACTGGGATACAAAAACACTATTTACATAACACAGCCGATACCACAATAAAGCAGTTGAATTGCTTTGTGGCCTTACTTATTCTTCTTCTGAGACACATAGAAACCTCTGAGTTTCTTCTAAGAAAAGTGAATGATGTCACCAATATACCAGGGATGGCAAAGTATTTTTGTGTGTGTATCATTCTGGTCAAGGAGCAAGTGCGAGGGAAGTAAGTCTTCTATTTCTCTCAGTCTCACTGCATGGATTTTGTTTCAGCAACAGGAACTTCAGTTCTTCAGCCAGCTTCAACTGCTTCAGGCTGTCTGAACTAATCATGCCTGCTCTGGATGCCTAGCTACCACATAATGAATAATTAATACGAAAAGGCTGCAGGATGCCAAAGGAACCTAATCTGCATAATTTAGGAGTTCCTTTAAATATTTAGCAAAAACTGTTGTGGCAAGGAAGCTACTAAAGAGATCCAAGCCGGAGATTTTCTTTAGAGACAAATAATCTACAATTGAGAAAGGCACCTACCATAACCAAAGTCAAATCATTTAACTCCACCAGTGCCTGGAAATAGTTGATAAAATGGCTGCAAGCAGAGACAACTCATTTCAACTACCATACACTGTTCACACTGTACAACTACTAAGAACACTATTAAAATACAGAGGACACTTGGCACCATTGTTATCATCATTACTATCATTTATTTATATAATGCGATCACTGTTCCTAGTGGTTTACAAGTAAAAACAGCAAAACAGTTCCCTGCATACGAATCTACTACGCATCATATGTAATGCTTTCACATAGCAGGGTTAACTGCATTCTTAACACGCTCTGAAAGCTGAGCTTCTACCTAACATTTTCAGTGACTTCTTACTACAGCCTCCCAAAGCTGTTCTACACTACATGACAAAGGACCAAGTATGAGTATCACTGGGTAACAGTATAACACTGTTTCCCACATTCACAGCATTAGAAGGTTTGTTTCAGACAAGTGGGGTGAGATGAGATATGGTGCACTGGGAGGAGAAACAGAAGCAAGCAATCCTTAGCTGTCTATTACTGATCTTCAAAAGAGGAGTCAAGGTTTTCTTACTGCCTGTTTCACATAAAACAATTGGGTCCTATTAGGGAGAACAGCAGCATACAAATACAAGGAAGGAAGGAAGGCAGGTAGGCAGACAAGTAAGCAAGGAACCAAACAAAGAGGGCCAGCATGGTATAGTGGTTTGAGTATTTGACTATAAGCCTGCATACCAGGGTTCAAATCCTCACTCAGTCATAGAAACCCACTGGGTGACCTTGGGTGTGTCACACACTTTCAGCCCCAGAAAATCCCACGACAGGTTCTCCTCAGGGTTGCCATAAGTCAGAAAAGACTTGAAGACACACAACAACAACAGCAATAAGCAAGAAAGATAGACCAACTTTTTCAGAGAACGGACCCTTATCAAGAAGTTGGTAAGCACCATTAATGATAGCTTATTTGAACAGAATGTAAATACTGTACTGTCTGTTCTTCCCTTGCAATAATGTTTAGCAATTAATTCATTGAATACAGCATACATCAGCTACAGTACCTGTTAGAATTCAACCAGCAAACAAATCATAGTCTTCAGTAAGGACTAGCTTTGACTGAACCCAGCTGCTACAAAAGAAAAAGGCCCTCTGAGATAGCCAAAATAAATTGTATGTGCTTTTAATCCAAATTCCCAAATATGCATTGGATTTAAGTGAATGTTGTGGGATTTTTAGTATGAAGAACAATTCCACTAGCTTGTGTCGGAGACAGTGCCATGAGATAATAATTTTGGCTTCTTCCCATACCCTCTCCTGGGAAAAGTACTTACTAAGAATGTTCATTAATAATGTAGTCAGGATGTGATTATTTCTAGGCTCTTAGTTCAGTTTAATTATCTTTACTTTAGAGTACCAGTCAAAACCACACAGTCTTGCCAGGGAGAGCTCTGTGAGAATAGAGCTTGTGCCAGCAAAGCAACCTTAGAACTAGGCTTCCAATTTATAATGTGCTTGAATCTGTCCATTTAACAATCTGCCAAGACAAAAACTATCCTCTAGACTACTTTTGAGTAATTAGGCTCCAATATTTTACTGCATCACATATTTATCATTAACATGAGGTTAAGCCTAACATTGCCCTACTCAGAGTAGAATCATCCAAATAAACAGGACTACTAATAATTAACAGAAGTCCCATTAGTTTTAATGGGTCTACACTGGATAGCACTAATCTTGACTTTAAGCCATGAAAGAGAGCTCAACAGCAATGTGTATGGTAGGGAAGCAGCATTTCTTTTCATTGGAATATGGTGGTTTCACAATGACTTGTATGTACAAGCACTTATTATATCTAATTACCTATTGATTTTGGCTGCATCCAATATAAATGAGAGCAAGCACCACCAAATCCAGTTGGGTAGCCATGAATAATACTATGTTTTATGATCAATCAAAATGCTACACATACACTATCATGTTGTAATCCTCTGTATGATAGATCAGCATCATTGCCTACATCTTCCAAAAGTTACAAGTAGGGAACTGACTTTAAAAAAAAAAAGGTAGCTGTGAGCTCATCTAGTTGAGTTCTGGCCCCAGGAACTTTTGAACTGTGAACCTACCCACTTTATCTATCAGGCATGATATGCATTTAATGAAGCCTTTATGAAAGGTGGACATAGCAAAGGTTACCCAGGAACAGAAGGGGTTTAGAAGACCCATTTGAATACCCAGCCTGGAAATCTAACTTGAACATCTGTTAAAAATGTTGGCTGGGTGGAAAGTTACCTCGATAACTTCTAGGATACTATATTACAGTGCACATGCCCTGGGCTTAGGACCTCCAGTCTGTTAAGATTCTAGTCTGTCAGGATATGGGAAAAAATGCATTTCTTGCAATAAAGTTAGATCCTTGATTCACCAACATTATCTTCTAATTTTTCCTGTGGGAAGAAATTCTTTTTCAAGATCCACAGAATCACACTTCCTATATATGTGCATGCATTTTGAGATTTTCAGTGCCAAAGTGCCCTCTAAATCAGAATGCCCTTTAAACTGACAGGACAACAAAGTACATCTGTAGTTAAACGTTTACATATATAGTTACATATCTAGTTAAATGTTTACTTCGCATAGTTTCAATGCTCTCCCATCCAGACTACATCCACATCTGTTCGGCCTGAACAACTGTGCAACTGTACCTTCCATGTTACATGTATGAAAGAGAAACATTCATATTTTATAGCTGCTGCTTGACAATTATCTTGTAAGCTTAACTTTGCTGAACCCTGGTACAAGATTTACGCAATAAGGAAACATACAAGGACAGTAACACACAAGCGTCTCTACAAGAAACTGCTTGAGTAAAAACAACAGCCTCGATGCAGGGATACCACAAGCAGAGTGCTATTTATAGGATTATCCCACTAATGAAAAGTGGAAGAGGCATTTTTCGCCTTATTTCCTGTATTAGCCTACTCTTCTTCCTCCAAATCTGCTCTGGAGTTAACACAACCTCCAGAACATTATATGATGTGAGACTTGGAGTCAAAGGCGAATGCAGCAATTTATCTTCCTTCACCCAGCCTCTTGCAGGAGCCTCCCCCAGTTCAAACTCTGTAGCACAAACAAGCAAAAGTTACTATGGTTTCCAAAGTTAGGTCAATTAATTGCTTCCAGGGCCTATTATCTGTGTTCTAATAAAATAAATAAACCTCTTAGTAGAGCAACCACTTCCCCAACTTTGTGCTACTTTATTGTTTCTTACATACAGTTTTATGTCAGTATTTCTCCAACGATCTCAAGGTAGCATACATGGTTCTACTCCTACCCACTTTATCCTCACAAGAATCCCGTGAGTTATATAGCTCAAGCTAAGTGAGAAGCACTGGCCCAAGGTCATGTAATGGAGCAGGAACTCCAGCATGGATCTCTCACATCCCAGTCCAAATTCTAACTGAAACACCATTCAGACTCAATTTGGCTTAGAACATCTTGAAGCATTCTAAAGTGAGCACCTGATCTGGTGAGAGGGTAACTTCACATGTATTTATTCCCCAACACAAGTAAAGTAAAAACATAGAGAAATTAATGTTAACATAAATGTTTAATTTTCACTGAAAGCCATTTCCTTGTGAAACACAAAAATTCCTATCAGATTATACCATTGAAAAGATGTAAATGAAGCAACAAACACTATGAGAAAGATCCAGTGATTAGAAAATGAGTGAAATAATTCTGGATTCGAGACAGAAAACATACTGGCTTAAATAAGATAAAACAGATGTGGAATATAGGTTCCCAGAATATAAAGAGAGGGGAAAAAAAGAAATGGCAGAGATGGGATGCCATCTACCTGAAGGTAGTTTCTTCTGTAATTCCTATTAGCCACATAGAATAAATCCTCTGCCAGCAGGCTGAGAATTATCTGAGGGTGTCTTAAAAACACCTCTAGTGATGGTAGAAAAGAAGGATGGACAGTGTCCAGACTGTACAGCTCCATAGGTGAACCCATAACATTCAGGTAAATCAAGGTGGACAAGTTATGAACAAGGTCAAATGGTTAAAAAAAAATAGAGATCACATTCATCACTGATTTTTTATTAAATATTCTCTACTTTTATTCTGCAACAAATATTGACACTGTCTATAAGTAAGAATTTCGACCAGACAGAGATCTGGAAACAGATAAATGTACAGTGGGAAGGAAATATCAAGCATGTTCAGACGTGCCAATGTATTTGGAAATGAGAGGTCCAGACGGATTTTAACAGCTGGAGATTATGTTCATACACTAAGTATTAAATGAGACTGTACTTACTGGTGTTGTGGTCAATATAATAGACTCCAACCTGAGGGTCATATGCCTCTTCCCATCCCAGTGGCAATTCATCACTTATGCAGTCAGCAAAAGTTAGTGGCTTAGTGTATCTGAAACAGAAAACAACAAAAATGGTAGCTTTTCTAGTAAACTTCACTGAACAGAAAAACAATAGATCTCAACACATCAAAGGCTTAATATTTGGTAACGCAACTACAGATTCTCTTGTTTCTCCATTTATCCAAGAGAGAAAGTATTCAATATTCTCTCTAGACAAAATTCTCAACTCAGTTCTCGCTCAGGCTCAGCAAGTACTCATTCATAAAGAGAACGTGAAGAACTCCTGTAAGTACATTCTGCCCCCAGAATTGAACAAACAAGCTTGTCTGTGCAGGAGTCCTATGACAAAAATATGTAGGCATGTAGGAGCATGCTATGTTTGATTTATAGTGTGAACTGTCTGAATTATTAAAACTGTGCAAAGAAAAATAAGTGGATAAAGAATATTAAACTGTATTATGTGACTTTCTCATTCCCGTGTACAGCACTACAACCCTCATTTATAACTGACAAATGAGATTATGTTCTTATACATTGAGAAGACTGTATACCTCAAGCTGAAATGCTTTTTTCAAGTAGTATGAAAGTATCTAGACCATGTTTCTTCATATCTTCAAGCAAGGAAAAGTAGGGAATTACTGGGCTCCATTTTAGAGAGAAAGGCAGGGTACAAATATAATATGCAAGTGACAACACATACTAACCAACTGATGCTATATAGGCATTCCTGAAAATTAATATGTATATTTTTAAAAACACCACTTTTCAGCCTAGTTCTATTATTAAACTGGAAGGAGCACCCAATATTATATATGACTAACACATTAGCTGAAACAATCCAGGCTAATTAGATCCCATTGGTTTCAAAGAGAAATTAAGGAGTGCTAAAATTTGACTAGATCATTCTAGTAACAACTGACATAAAAAGCATGAAATAGTGCCCTAAATTCCTATCAAAAACGCAGTTTATTCATAATGAAAGACTACAACTGCATGCCCTTTCAGATCTCCCCAGGAGTTTCCAAATAAAGTATCAAAGATTTAATATTTTGTGCTGATAACAAAGCAAACCAAGTCAATATGAAAAAGGCTTTTTTTTTCAAATTGTCACAGAGCAACATCTTAAAATTTTTATATTGTGTCTTTCAACATATTTTAAATGGTTTTAACTCTATAGATTGTTTAATTGCTTTTTAAATATAACTTTCATATATATTTTACTGACAGTTAATATTCTGTAAGTCACTTTGAATCCCAATATTTAGGGAAAAGGCAGTATATAAATGAATAAATTATTATTAATAATAATAAACACAAATCTACAAGCACAAGATAGTAGTAGTAAAATGATATTCAAATCACAGAACAAAATAAATACCAGATACTGTGTGTTATAGGAAGTTATATATCTGGAAGGCTAATGCTTCAGATAGCAACATTCCTCATGTTGACTGCTATATTGAAGATTCACAGAAAAGAAAATCACAACTACACAGAGGTTAAATATTTTTGTAAACCTCATGCTGATATCATAACGATGTGGCAGAACGGCAAAAAGACATTATCCAAGTATTTTCAGGTCAAAGCTATGACACATCTCAAAACAAGGAGAATATAACAGAGTGAATCCCAACATAATCTAGCTGCCTTCCCCACACCTGAATACCCAAGAAAAATACAAATACAGTCAGCCTTCCACATTTGCAGGTTTGACTTGATATTTGATTGTAAGTTTGATTGTGAGATTGTCTCCCCCCTCCTCCCACAATTTAAAATGCTTCTTTTCTGGGGGAACCTTCCTCCTGGGTGGTTCTAGTCAGGCCATGCAGCCCTTTAAAAACCCACATCTGGTCTTCTTCCTCCTCCACCAGGTACTGCCTGGCCAGCTAACAATGGCTCACAGCCCAGTTTCTCAGCATCACAGACCCTGTCCTGATGCCCTCGCATTCGCCCAAGGAAGGAGATGGTGAGAGAGAGGAAGCATGAGGTTACCATAGTAATGCAGCTCCTTTCCTTCTCCTTTCCTCAATCTGGTTTGGATCCTGGGTGTCTATTCCCCCTACCATGCCTTGACCTATGTCCCACAGATAAACACACATTTTGATATTTGTGGGAATTTTTTCCTACTTTTGCAGGGGTCCAGTTCTGTTATACTAAAACTTCAAACAGCTGGGATTTATAGGGCTTGTTTTCCCCAACACAGCAAATATTTTGATTTCATGAAGATGCGATCTTTTTGCCGGGAAAAAAAAAACATGGTCACAAAAGATCATGTCATATTAAAAGAACGCGAGAAGTATCATTAAAACCAATCTGTCAGTGGCAAGCACAACAGATAATATTTGTAAACACAGGATCAGTTTAACCAATTTATCAGCAGATTCGGGTAGGAAAAGATCGGACAGTAAAGCAAATGAAACTCCCTAGGAAAGGAAGTCTGCAGTTCAGATGAAGCTACAAAAAGTCTCCTCCTATGCATCAGTCAGTTGTATTTCTTCTGCTGCTAGCAGATCTTTACATGAATGGTGATACTTTTCCTTGGATATTCTGGATTCACATATTCAAATACTGGATACATCCAGAATAACCGAACAGTCCCAAATTTTGTTCCTGTTCTTTCTGATTTTATGAGGGGCTAAAATAAACCAACCTGGGGAGGTGGTATAAAACCTCTTTGATTGTACCAGGAGCTGACAGAAAATATTCTGGGATAAACAAAACATGCATGGATCCCCACGAGAAAATGAGAAATAACAGAAACAAAGCCTGGGCCTTTCTGGTCTTTTTAATTAATCTGGGTGCATCAACTGCCAAGTATTCCAATGTCATTAAAACAGTGTAAATATAGCAACTTGATCAAGCAGTCCTTCCACTCTGTGGTGTGGAAACACACAGGGGTTTGTTGTCTCTTCCATCTCTCCACTCCCAAAACACAGTTCTAACATTCCCTTATAGAAGTCAACAGCTCCCTTTGAAAGCAGTTTATAGAAATGTAAGTTCATAGAGCATATACATCAAAGAAAGTGAAGGGAGTGCTAACGGGTAAAGAAAGTACTCCCTGAAAAACAAATTTGGGATGAAAGACACTTTCTTTCCTAAGTGGAAGATAAGGAACTCTTTCTAGGAAAGGCGGCAGATTAAAATCTAGCAAAAATCCCAAATTTTGAAAGTTCTGGGGAAGAATTTCAAGTCTTAAGAGAAGCTAGGCACAACCTGGTTGGAAACAATTTCTTTGAGGAACCAAACAAATAAGGAATTGGCAAGCAGATTTTTCTCACAGATGCATCAGCTTTGAAGTCTGGGGTTAATTATGTTATTTTGGCCCCTCGGTTCTGGTAGATCTTCTCAGACAAAGGAATCCAAAACCCACATTTGAGTATGGGCATCCACTAGACAGCACAACTGGAGACACACCTGGCTTTGCTGAGAGACCCTAGAAGATACCTGACTAAACAAAAAAGGCAGTAATGTCTCAGGCAAGCACCTACTTAAGAGAGATATTACAAAGTACTTGGCCTGAGTAATCTCCCGCTTGATTTCCATTGTCATTCAACCATCATGTCCAGATGGAAAATAAAGCTTTCTGCCTGAGGATTATTCATGCTTAAAGCATGACTGCACCCCACGTTCTAGGAGTATTCAACATCTGATACTTGCTATTAGTTGCTACAGTTTTCCTGGAGGAAGATTTCTTTTCAGCCACTGGTCAACCCTTTGTGTCTTGAGCAAGTTGCCTTCCATGCAAACAAATGTACCCCTTTCTAGGGAATGCTTTGTAAATAACTGAGCAACAGGTAAGGGGGGGGGGCGACAGGCTGTTCCAGCACCCATTTCAGGTATCTTCCTTTCTTCTAAGCAACACTGTAGAAAACACTGTAAAATGCACACATGGTACAAACACACACAATACAGCTTGGGCTACTCTTAGCACTGAGGAACTACTCAGTTAATTTCTAAAGACGTTCAGTCATAAAGCAGGTATTATCTACTATTCTCATACTGTCTTTTACACTTTTTCCTGAACTTTTCCTTCTGTGTTACAGAAGGAAACCAGCAGCAACATCTTGCTCACGTATGAGAAGTGTAGCCCAAAGTTCCAGCTTCATATGTGGCCATAAAGTATGTTTTTTCTCCTCTTACACAAACCTAAAGCCCATATTCAAATCCCTTTTTTTCAGTAAGCAGAGGTTAGCGATTTCCCTTGTCAGTGTATCTGTTGAGCTTCAGTTTGAACTTAAATGAGCTATCCAAAGTGCTGAACCTATGACGCAGCACCTGGAGTAGCTAGCCCCCTGAGTCTTAACTTTGGGGGAAAGTCATAAAGGAGCTAGCTAGCTAGCTCACTCCTCTAAAGTTCAGACTAAAATCTAGAGCAGATTTATCTTCCTGCTGACATGGCTACTAGTATTCTGGTGTCATGGTCTTTATCCTGGTTTCTTAGACCTCTCAGAGAACTCCTTTCTTCGCCAAGGGCCAAAATCTGTGAAGTCTAGACAGTTACCTCTAAAAGTGGTCAATCACTTTATCTATATCTTGATACCCCTGCAACACTCATTTGCTACAAGTCAGCACTGGAACTTTAATTAGACATGGGCTCTAAATTGCTCCGCTAATTACTCCTGGTTTTTCAGTGCATTTATAAATTCTCCATGCTCAAGTTTCTGTATGAGTTCAGCAAAATAATGTTCTTCAGAGAAGCAGTCCATCATGGTCCAACCCACATGCTACTATTAAAATGTTATATTATTAATTTATTTTAGTTTTCCCCCATCTTGGCTTTTTTTTTGTAGTTTTGTTAAAAATTAAAATAAAAATAAAAAATAAAAAATAACAGACAATGTAAAAAGTTGACTCCAGTCATTTAATTAGCATCAGATCTATGGGATGTGACAGGACAATAGACATAGGTTACAGAGGCTGACATAAAAGTTTATGCCAATATTTCCGGCAACCCACATGATTAGGAAGTTCTACGCAGTCTTATTTTAAAACATTAAAACTTACTAGCTTAATTATTCCTTGCATTCAAGTTCAAACAAGGGAACTGAATGGCCTCTCTTTACTGCCTTGGGTTAATTCACATGCATATTTGCCATACGTTAGACTGCAGAGGCTGGCCCAAAATGATACAGCTCTCTTCCATATGTAGGTTTCAAGATTCGTCTACACTCCTATTTAACAATAGAGATTGGAGAGAAATCAATTTGATTTGTATTTTAATGCAAAGTGACTTCTTTTGTACTTTGCAAACTAATATTTCAATTGGAATGCAGTTCTCCTTTGGTTTTCGTACATCTCTAAATTTTACAGTGCAGTCTTCTGATCAAAACTGCATACAAAAATGTACACAGCAGGGAACAAATTATATAAAAATCCATAATTAAGGTAAATTGTTTGCAAAATGTAAATACTACAGGAATATCTAACTATGCACACAAATATTAATGTGCATAAAAATGCCATATTAAAAAAAAGAAAAGAATTGCAAACTCGTGCAAAAAATGGGAGGGAATGAATTTACAAAAAGCAAAATAGGTACATCCATCTCTATTTAATGGGATCTTCTAAAACTTGGGGTAATCTGCCACATTAATTCCCAATAAGAGTAATATATTATAGTTGAATTCTATTTTTTTTAAAAACATATTTTTGTAACTCAAACACTTTCTAAGTGAGAATTTTAGGCACCAAAGCTTTTTTTAATTTCACATATTTGGTAAGTGTAGTCACCACTAAATTAAAAATTCATGAGAAATATTCCCTGGAGAAAGGAAACCCTGGAGACCAGCATTTGATTCCCCACTCGGCCTCGGAAACCCACTGGGTGACCTTGGGCACATGATATATACTCTCAGCCTCAGAAAACCCTGTGATAGGGTTGCCTTGGGGTTACCATAAGCCAAAAACTAGTTGAAGGCACACAACAAGAGAGCCAGTGTGGTATAGTAGACTACAACCCTGAAACGAGGGTTCAATCTCCCACTCGGACATGGAAAACCACTGGGTGACCTTGGGTGCATCACACACTCTTAGCCCCAGAAAACTCTGTGATAGGGTTGCCTCAGGTTTGCCACAAGATGGAAACAACTTCACAGCACACCAGAACAACAAAATAAAACAGTATATTAGTCATGGAGTATAAGATGAATCAAACATGCATTAATTAATCAGTATGATCTATAAATCCAGTAAAACACAGCTAGAAAGTAACTTAAGGTTTAACCTGGTATCTGAAATGGTAATAATAAAAGTAGCCTCACAACCTACCTGTGAGATTTGTGCCTGTGTTAGGTAATTACGTGGGTTGAGAGCATAATATTTAATTTTTAAAATAAATAATACATACATAAGAAATACCTAAGAATCTCTAGCAGCTTCAAACATTATGGACAACACACAGATGAATAAAACCAACAAAATGTGGGCCAAATTATAGAGCAATTCCACCAACAGAGGCATCATTTTCTAATCTCCTGGTTAGGAACCATCCGTCTTTCCATTAACTGAGTACATGTGATAGGCCAGATGGACAGACACATACAGATAATCACAACATACACTGAAAAAAGAATATACTGCAAACCTACATGGCGGCACAGTGGTTAAATGCTGGTACTGCAGCCACAAAGTTGTGAGTTCAATCCTGCAGGGCTCCAGGTTAATTCAGCCTTCCATCCTTCTGAAGGTCGGTAAAATGAGTACCCAGCTTGTTGGGGGCAATTAGCGAACACATTGTAAACTGCTTAGAGAGCACTTCGCTGATAAGTGGTATAGAAATACACATGCTATTGCTATTAAGGTACTGACTACAAAGAACTGGGAACAGCATCCCACCTCACCTCGGCATAATTCCAACTGCCCTTCCTCTGGCTTCTAAGGCAATTCAGCTAATCACTGGCATACACCTTGGCAAGGACTTGTGTTAATGGGAGTTTTAAATATAACTTCAAGACCTTGTTTCAAAACCTGCTTCATTCACTTTATCATCGCCATGTTTTGGTGAAAACAGCATGCTTTCTGAGCAAGTGCTGCTAACAGTCGGAAACACAAAAAGGAACTTAGTGAGCAGTTATAATTAGGCACTTGCCTGAGGCGAATAAATCTGCCTTGAGGCAACTAGGTCCTGTTTTATTGCTATGACATAAAGCATACCTGCAGCAAGTTTAATGTGCCACTGTGCTTACTTAGCTAGAAAATACATAGGACCATGTCGTCTTGTTGCACCTGCCTTGTCTGATGCTCACCCATCAGGCACCAAGAAACAACGAGCACCCAAACAGAGGCAGCTACTGTACAACGTGTTTCCTCTGTAGTCTGTTCACTCTGCTTCTCCCTTCTGAACATGCATCCTCACTGCATGTTTATAAACTTTAAGCAAGAAGACACCAAGTCTTTAAAGAAGGGCCAGGACCCATGTGATACCACAGGTGTTGCTGGACTGCAAGTCCTACCATTCCTCCCCACTAACTATGCCACTAGAGCTGCTGAGAGCTACAGGCCAACATCATCTATATCCCATTAACATGATTGCCATCTTTCTTCTGCAGTTATGATGTGCATTGTTGTTTTGTGCAGAACAATGTTGATGAATCTATTCACCCTGGTAAGATATTCACACACATGTATTAATGAAGAAGTATATTGCTACAACTTTTTTTTCTTTTCAAATGACCTATTGAAAAAGTAAAAGCTTGTAAACCATCCTGTGCTGATTCTATGTTCCTCTCAAATCAAATTAGGATTTTCAGACATGGTTACTGGTTTAGTGATAAACAGATATAAGGTGTCATGGTTGCAAGAAATGAAGGATGACCACATGCATTTTTTTAAAAAATAAGAATTATCAGCATATCTTAGACAGACCTAGGTTCCAGTATTCAAACATTCACCTTGACAGTATTTTAAAAACCAAAACCACTCGTTCAGTAACAAGTACAGGCTAAGATCTCACATCATCAGATGCAGACATGGTGATGCAGCTTGGTCATTCTAACTACATCTGCTGATGGCACCTCACAAAAATCTACCTTGACCTGTGCAACTGAAGGGTTTCTGAGGTGCTACAGATTAGCCATGGGGAAATGATGACTGCAGCACTCCCAGACCATGGGCTGCACTGAGACAAGCAGCCCATCTCAAGGTGCCCACAACCAGAAGTGCAGCACCTCGGAGAACCCTTTGGTTGGGGCAATTCCTGGCTTAAGAGGTATGTTTTTGGGGTCATGATCAGTCACTAATGTTTGCAAATAGGGCACACTGAAAGTTACAAGATCTTAAGTCCAGTTTATGATCTCATAAATATTAAACCGGGGTGCCAGCCATGATCTTGCATCAACGTACACACTTCAAGCTTGAAGTTTGAGAGAATGGATGTGTGTCTGTGTATGTACCCTAGTTGCTGCAGGAAGGCACTCAGATTTAAGTGTGTGTAACTGGAGTGGCAGCAATAGATTTTATCACTCCATCTCCATCACAGCAGCCTCTCCAGCTACCTGATAATAAAACCTAAAATGGAGTGAGATGTGGTGAGGATCCATGGAAAATGGATAGTGGCACTTTCTATGAATAGAGCCCTTTCATTCACAGAAGGTGGATCCTGGAGCCAAGCCATAAAAAAAGGAAAGCTCATCTAATGGCCCAGACAACTAATAGAGTTACTGCTATTCTTTCTGTTTGCTAATATTTATATAAGAATTCTTTTTAAAAGAAAAAAAAGACTCATCTGTTTTGATAACTAGAATTTTTAAAAAAACAGAACTTACTATTAGTTATGACTGGGATATTTTTTAAAACAATACAAGCACATATGTTAGCATACTTTTAAAAATTAATTAGCCATCAGAAACATTTCCTTTAAAACTTTATGGCAAGATGGAAAATCTTTATTCATATTGACTAAAAAATCCTCATGAAAAAGTTAGGATAGATCCCTCCTGTTAGATATATTTAGCTATCCCTTGGGCAAACATACACTGCTCACAACTTGCCTGTAGTATACATCCTGGTGATGTGCGCACTGGTAACCTGAAGGTTGGACTTCTGCAACGTGCTGTAGATTGGGCTGCCTTCGTGCCAAGTTTGGAAACTTCAACTAGTCCAAAATACGGCAACCAGATTGATTACAGGTACAGCAAGGACTGAACATATCTGACTGATATTAAGATCACTCCATTGGCTGCCAATTAGTTTCTGGGCAAAATACAAAGTGTTGGTCATCACCTTTAAAACTCTACATGGTTTGGGTCCAAGACATCTGCTGGATCATCTCCTCTCATACAATCTGCCCCATACACTCAGGTCCTCTGGGGGCCATTTACTTACGCCAGCCAGGACCAGACTGGGAAAGGTCACCCAGAGGACTTTCTCACCGGCCTCCCCTAAACTGTGGAATGACGTGCCAGAAGAGATCGACAGCAAAATATGCAGTTTGAATTCAAAAAAATTCTGAAGATCTATCTCTTTCAGCAGGACTAACCAGCCTATTTTTAACTATGATATATTTTAATGATGATGTGCTTTAACAATGATAATATTTGTATTTTAAAAGGTCTTATCTATTTTTAGTATATTTTAACATGATGTATTTTTAATTGTATGTTAACTCACGTTGCACCCTGCCTTGAGCCTTGAAGAGAGGTGGGAAACAAAAATTTATTTATCACCACCACCACCACCACCACCACCACCACCATCATCATCATCATCATCATCCTGTAATTGTATTCCTCTGTAAGGTAAGGTTTTAAAATGTAAATTCGGTCTGTACAGATCCAAATACAATGGCTGTCCCACCAGGTTCCCCAAAACCAATTTCAGAGGATCAGGGATGGTGGTGTAGAAAAATCTGTCACTACCACAGGGGTGGGGAAAGTGCCACACCAGAATCATCACTGTGCTACTCAGGACACCAAAAACATTTTTGGGGGGATAAAGAAACCTACTAAGAATGTTATGTATGCATAAACACATTTGTTTTTTAAAAACATGAACTCGCCACTGATTTATCTATATCCAGCCTCAATACAGCCAACTCCTGCTTTTAAAAGTAAAAATCCCTTCAATATTAGAACAATGGTGCCTTTAAAAAAAATTGGTGAAACGGTGTGTAAAGACAAATGGTGTGTATAAAGACAAGTATTAATGATTTACAAATAACCAACTTCCCACATTTATCTACACAACTCATATAAAGCCAAACAAAATTAGATTTGCTAAGCATGATTTCTCTTCACAGAACCCATGCTAACCTTAATGTTTTACTGAAAAGTTTGCTCAGAGACTTAAATCCAATATCAGTGTGTGTCTTTTCAAGCACATTTATTATGCAATAGGATTTTGACAAGACATTTTTCAAGGTGTGGCTCTTTTCACACCATCAGTCACATTTAATTTGCTCATTGCACTGAGATAAAGTAGCAGAATTACCATCTAGAAAGTTTCAAGCTTTGCTTCCTTGCAAGAAGCTTCACAGTTATTCATATCTCTTGGAAACCCCCTAAATTCTCAGAAGCACTCACATATCTGATATATATCTAGTAATATTTTTTTTACAATAGGAGAAAAACACAGGGTTTTTTTCCCCTGCTTTTTATATCTATACCTAGAAGGGTATTTTTTTAAAAAATTATAAACCTGATTTATTTTGACTAGATCTTGCATTGGGCAGGTTATACCAGAAGCACCTTCCACTGAATCCAGTTTTACAGGAGATAGATCATATGCACAGATATATGTGTGCACCACTTTACACCCATACCTGAGAATCCCACCTCACTTATCTGAGTACTAGGAATGCCCAGGGATATAGCACTAAACCAGACTTGGTTCCCTGATGTGCTGCTGCTGACATAGGTGCTGACATCTCCTGTCCTTGGAAGCAGAACACCTGCAAGGCATCCTCAACACCATAGTGGACTGGTTCAACCTGATCAATCTGGACCAGGTGGAATGGAACCTCCATTCCAAGGTCTTTCAGCTTCTGGTGGAACAATTCAGGACTCCAGAGATGGGTCTGTTCATGTTCTTCAAGATGAGGAAGATAAGGAGCAACAGCTTTTGAACCTTTGTGAGTGAAGCATTTCCTCTATGGTCCCAATCTGGACTACGTTACTGATAGCCTCTAGTAGGAAGCAATGCTTGAAAAAAAATTTGGGGATCTGCGTGACAAGAAAAAATCCAGAGAGATTTACATTTTGTACCCTTGACTGAGGTTAACACCCATTGCTATTTTGAGCCTTTTTGTCTCAAAGAAACAGGGAAATGAGAGGAGTAGTTTGGGATGTTTCCTGCCCTCTCCCTCTTCCTTCCATGGATAAATACCTTCTTCTTGCCCTTGGTATCCATGAGTAATAGTTCCAGTGACTCTCTGAATAGTATGGTGCCCAGGAAAGGGCTGAAGATTATGCTTGGCCCTGGTATCCACATTCAGTCACAACTGGCATCTCACTTGCCAGTGCAGCAGACTGGGCCCTTGCATAGAACTGAAAGGTATCCAGCCTGGCATGTGCGGTAAAGCTTAATACCTACAAGAGCTTGATTCCTTGCTTCACTTTCACATGCTCAGAAAGATGAGCTTGGTAAATTTCTTGGCTGAAAAGAATGATGCTCTGGACATAATAGGGCTAAGAGCAGCAACCTCCATCTCCATGATGCTGTTTTTCCATCCTCTGTGCCTTGAAGGGCACCTTCTCCATCCTTCATGTAAACTGAGGATGAGACAAAGGCCTTCTCATAGGCCTCAGTTATGGAGGATATGGCCTTCCTGTGCCTCTTGAGGGGTAGGGCCTGCTGGATTAGCACCTCCTGATCTTTGGATTCAGATGAATCTAAATTGGTAAAAAAACTATTAACCACCACCACCCAGAGGTGGGAACCCTTCCACATCTTATGCAGTAGAATCCAAGCTCTGTGAAATGATGGCTGTTGTTCTATGAAGAAAGCTCTTTGCATGACAAAAATGGAAGCCACAGCCTGCTTCCAAAAGCATGGTGGCCATAGTGGAACATGGGTGGAGAGAGAGGGATAGACTATCAGCCCAGTGCCTAACTGACTGACTGCCCGCCCCCTCAAAATGATGCCTGGTGGTCTGGTAATGCTGGTGGGTGTGCTCTGGAAGCTCCTTCCCTGTCTCCTCAGTGTGCCTGCAGGGAAGGGGGATAAATGCCATGGCCTTTCCAGACACAAGGTCCCTTAGCCAGACCAGAAACTCTGGTGGTGAATAGCTCCTCGCTGAATTCGGGCCTGCCATACTCATATCCTCCTTAGATTGCCTGGCTTGCACCTCTGCCTCCAACCCTGGCCCATTTTGGGCTCAGCGTCTGAGGAACGTTTGGGTAGAATGGAGGGATTTTCTCTCAACCACCAGTTCAACAGGCTCCCTTCCATCTTGCTCACTCTCAGAGAAGGCCTCCCACTTATCCAAGTCAAGTCAGCAAGGGCCTCTGAAGAGCTGCAAAGTCTCTGGTGCTACCAATGCTTTTCTCCAAGTTCTACATCATTCTGTGCATTCCCCTCTCCATGGGGTCACTCAAAAGTCAGGAGGTGGAAGAAGAAACAGACACAGATGAGAAGCAAGGAGTGGAGTAGAAGGAAACATGGGCTAGGGCAGACTACTAAAGCAAAAAAGAGACGGGGGGAAAATGGAAGAATGTAGACTTAAAGTTGGTTTTGTTGTTTTTTTAACAGAGAGAAAGAAGGCTGCAAAGAGAAGGAAATTAGGATAGCCAACATGTAGCAGAGCTGAGTGCATGCTATTGGAGCAAAGGCAAGAACTAGAACTGGCCACACAGAGAGGGCTGATCCCCCGAGAGGGCACTCTTGAAAAGACATCTGCATTCCTGCCTATCAGGCAACTTACAACAGGATGTTCCTCCCCTCTCCACTGGAAAATTCTGATTTACTTAAAGATATACATGGTGAGCATAGTTTGGTTTGGTTGTAATGCAGCCCCCTTACTTTCTCATGTCATAAACTATTTGCTCATTGTCAGAAAGGAAAAAGTGAAGCAGGGAGAAACGGCTATATGCACTACCACGTTACTTATTCACACTGCTTATTAAGGCTGGAATCCTGGTTTGAAGACACATGCAAGCATGACCTATGATTAGAGAAAACCATCCAGAATAGGTGATGACAAGAGACGCAGATGTCTACGTGCACCTATAACACTTTCCAGATCCAAGTATGTGCTTTATTAATTAACCTGAATTCCAAATTGACTTATGTCTGACTTTTTTTCTACATGTTATCTCAGTATGCCTGACCTCTTTTCTCTACATCTTCTCTCCTTCTCCAATTTTCTCTATTTCTCCTTCACATTTTGTTTAAAAGAAATCACAGAACCTTAAAAAAGGCAGGAGGAAGCTTCTTAGGTCACGTACTACTACTAGGAAACTAGTATTTATTTGAGAAATCAAGTGGAGTTGGATGCCTGTATCTGTTCTGAAAAATGGATATACCCTCTCAGCCATGTGCCCTATCGATGTACTCTATGTGCTAAAACATCATTTGACTTCTCATGAGAGAAAGCTACCTTCATAAGAACTTATGGAGGACTACACTGGAGCAATTCAAAGACTTACTTCATTGCTACGCCCTGTCAGAGTGGCCAGTCAGCTTCCCAAGGGAAGTCTAACCAACAGGACTTGAGTGCAAGTTCATCATCTTGTGTTTGCCAGCTACTGCTATAGAGAGGCAGAATCCCTCTGCTATTGAAGACACCATACAGCCATCCTCACTACTAGCCACCTGACCCCATCCTCCATGGATCTACCCCATGCCCTTTTCAGTCTAATTTGGCAGCCATAATACCACCATGTGGTAGGGAATTTTAACAGCTTTAACTATATGTATTCTACTTACAGCAAAAGGGGGACAATCAGCCTATTTTAATCTAGTCTGAACCACCACAGTTGAAGAACCACCTTGAATCAAATAATAAAGTTGTCAAAGGAAGAATAACTTTACTTCTATTTTGCATAACTTGAATATGTAAAAATTAAGACTCTAACATAAATTTAAAGTACTTAAATTCAATTGAATATTTAATTAAATAACTTTTAAACCTCAATATAGAGATCTTTATTATATACTGAACTAAGTATTTGAATAGTACAGACAGAAGCTGTCACATTTTGTTTTCAATATTCCATTACTGTAGCAATCAGAGCAAAAATAGAACCAAAAAATTAAAACAATGTAGTCACCATTTAAAAGTGTTCCTAAACTAATTAATCTATTTAAGTTTTAATAAATTACCAATTAAAAGGATTAAAACTTCTATCTTCATCAATAATGCAGAAAGGGCTAGGAATGGTATTTTTAAATTAAATAAAAATAGCATGCCTTTGCAAAATGTTTAACTAGTTCAGTGTAATTTGTTGTTATGTACCTTCAAGTTGTTTCTGAGTTAAGTGACCCTAAGACAAACCTACCACAGGATTTTCTGGGTCTGTATGTGTGTGATGCACTCAAGGTTACCCACTGAGTTTCCATGGTTGAGCAGGGAATCAAACCTGGTCTCCAGCATCACAGTCCAATGCTCAAACCACTACACCATGCTGGTTCTCACACCACACTGGCTTAGGTATAATCATAGATTGCACTGACACTATAACATGTTAGTTTTTCCTTTAAGTATGTCACTAATATTTCTGTATTGCTTACAGGAGAGATGAGATGTATTTAGGTTTTGCATCCTATGCCCCATGTCCAACACTGACCCATATGAACATTACAATCTATAATCACATTTTTTGAAAATACAAAGTCCATCATAATGAGCGGTAAAATGAAATACTCTTATACAACACTTGATAATTCAATGAATGATTAATGAGGAGCAACTTCCAATGACTGAATGATTTAGAAAAAGCAGGTGGCCCTATTTTCCACTCAGTTAGAAAACTGAAGTAATTCTCATCACAGATACATCCAGAAGACAGTAACTTTTTAACAAAACTAGAGAAACCTAAACTTTCCAATTAAGGAAATCACAGCAGAACAACACTAACGCATAGTCATCAGTCATAGGATCAGATATTTCTAGAGCTTTTAAGATATAAAGAATGAAAGTTAAGATACAAATGATGTTGGTCAATTATGGTACAGGGAAATCAGAATGAGGGCATCAAGGGCTAGTCCAAACACATTCTATACAAAATTTTATTGCTTATTACCTGAACACAGACTACTGAAGGTAATTCACAAGATTCATTTGTGGTGTCTGATCAATGTTAATCTATTCATTTTGTTCTGCAATCAGTTAGTGATTAGCAAAGATGTGTCAGCCAGCTAAAGTTCACCACAGGTGATTCTCTGCATATCATTCCATTTACTCACAGTTCTAAACGAGTAAACAATAAAGAGGAAGGGCCCTAGAATGATCTTTTCCAATGCAACAAAATGCTTCTTTTGTTTACATATTTCTAAGCTCCAGAGAGTTTCTGAACAAGAAGCATATTTTCTGACTTTAGAGAAGATATATTTGGAGTACTTCCAGCTAGAGCATGTCCCCTCTGGAGAGAAAAGAATTTGGGTCATTACACATTTTTAATGGCCCAGGAGAGACAGCTTCTTATTAAACAAATGTTTTTCTCAAACATTCTGACAAAATCAGGAAGTGGGAAACACAGGAGCATTTCCCATATCTGTCTCATTCGATCCCATTTTCAAAACCAGTTCTCATCTTGCAGTCTCAGCCAGTGCCAAAAGCAAGTTCATTTAAACAGTTACCCTTCACAGTAATGAGCCTGATCCTAAAAATGATTCTAAAAGGTGACAAACATTATAAACCAACTGAAGCTATGCTGCCTGAGCCCATGTTTAACTGTAAGCAAATCCTACTGAATTCACAAGCATTCATTTTCTAGTCCGTATGCATAGGTCTGCAGCCTAGACACCAATTAAGAAAAGAAAAAAGATAAGAGTGCTTTATACAAACAAATACAAAACACTGAGCTTGAGAACACACTGGTTGCATTTTCACATAATGTAAACCATGATTTAGTGGTACTGCTAAATTATTGACAGAGAACGTATAGGCACCAGGAATCAGACAAAATGAACCTGAATGCTGGTTTGTTTCTCCTTCCTGCTTTGCAGGGAGAAGAGAAGAAAGAAACATGTGAGTCGAAGGTTCTCTTGGGCTTCTTTCTGGTTATGGGTGTAATGTTAAGCTACAGTTCAACGCTATGTGTTAACCCTCTCAGAATATTGGAGCCAAATTCTGTTCTCAACTCTTAGATGAGAAGTTTTACTACATTAAACATTATTAGTTTTAACTCATGTAGTATGTAATGGTAAAAAATATATATAGTAAACAATGAAAGACATTTAAAGTCTGGGTACCTGTCAATTATTTGCTTTGAGATGATGAACAATCAATAAAAACATTTAAAACATTACATGCACAATTAAAAAAATGCACAAATAAAAACAAAGTAAAACAACTTCATAAGAAGATTTTAAAAACCTCAGACAATTAAAACAGTAATAGCAGCCACGTAAAGCAAGGCAATCTTAGGTGCTCATCAGAAGCTCAGAAGGGATGGAGCCAGACAGACTTCATTTGGAAAGAAATTCCATAATTCGGAAAGGTATAGTGAAAGCCTTGTCCCACTAACCTACCCTCATGGTTGATAGCATTAAATATCCCACGTAGCTAAAAATAAAACGTTTTTTTTTAAAAAAAAACACTTATGTTTACCAATAACAAATGCCAAATTACAAATACTACAGCCCAGTGGGAATATGTGCGTGTGCATGCCTTCAGGTCTTCTGTCAACTTACGGTGACCCTAGTATTTCATAGGGTGTTCCTGGCCAAGGAATATTCAGAGGTGGTTTGTCATTACTCTTCTTCTGAAATATACAGCACCTGGTATTCCTTGATAATTCCAAATCCAAGTACAAAGGGGACCTGACCCTGCTTAGCTTCCAAAACCAGAGAGGAAGTGCTGCCTTCAGGGCAGGAAAACAGGTGTGTAAATTCAGGCACACATAGATACATCCTGTATAAAATTTTAACCACGTTTAAAACAGTTTATCTTTTGTATTTGCTACATGCCTATTGTCCCTTGAATATTAAACTGTTTTTAAACAACTTTTGGAACCTCTGAGTTAAGAATGAAAGTCAAGAAGAATCGTTCTTTACCTTACATTTAATTTGCATAGCACTGCTGGACCCAAGCAAGTGATGGGCGTCTAACTGCAGCCCTCAGAAACATTATCTCCAATGTGCATTAAGAGGTAAACGCACAAGCCAAGGTACAATCCAGCTGGAGGGAACTTGCTTTGGCATTTGCTTTTTTAATCTGTGTGTTGCTTAAAGTAAAATTTAACACTTTATAATTAAGAACTAACAACAGATTGCAAACATTTAAACTATGACTGAACTTCAACTAACAAGGATCTTGAGGAATAGCCAATACAGATTTAGTCTCCTTGTTACAGCTGTAGCTACAGCAAATTAAACACTTCAAATACACCTCTGTTACTCAATTAGCTTATTTTTTGACTAGCCCTATGGTCAACACTAACCAACAATTCTGTCGATATTCCAAACTGCTGAGTTTTCTTTCATGAAGAAAAAAGAAATGCTAGTAATAAAACTGAGCCAATTTGTGCAGTTACATCCTCCTGCAACTCCTCCACAGAGGTGTTTTCTGCTTGTCACAGTTACAATCAGATGAGCAGAACAGCCCTTGCTGGCACCACCCATACTATCACATATTGATCACCACATGTTGAAAGAACTGCTATATGTGAGGAGGCTCTTTCTATGATTTAGAAACTCTATTCACACAGAGCTCGAAATCACACAAGAAAGTCACCACAACGATCAGTGTCTGAGGGAGTCCTTTGGTATGTGTCCTCTTTTTTGTGTTGCTCAAAATATGGTAATCCTGAAAAATACCCAAATAGGGTTGAAATATCTTCATAAGAATGAGATGGATTTCTGCTATATTCAGCTGGGATATTCCAAGAGTCAAAGTCTGAAAGAAAAAGGTATGGTAAGACAGTAATGAATGTTTAGGCCCAAAAAGTAGCAGAAGAGAAGGCTATTATGAAGTCACTGTTACTACTGTCCACAGTCACTACCTTTTCTACAGCTATACTTCTGTAAGCAGTCCAGATGGCTGAGTAGGGATCTCTCCCAATAGGCTATATGTTAATCTTCAGGAAACACTGGGGTGTCTTCTGTCCAGCTGCATGGATTGATGGGATTGGTTTCTCATTACAGTTTTGAAAGACTAATGTTTCTACCACCACTGCAGCACAATATACTCATCTTCACTGTCTGACACACCTGTATCACTGGGATATACTTATGCATTATGTGGATATTATAAAAAAAGAACAGGTTACAAACTGAGGCAAATTCAAACCTTCACCTTCAAGAAGCCCAAGGCAGGCAATTAGCAGGCTCTCCGGAAACTGTAGAAGGTTACAATATTAGCTAAGAGCATGAGCTATGATCTGAGCACCACTGCCTATTCAAGCCTCAGTTTAACAACAGGTTCACTGTGGAGGAAAGCCATTCTTTTTGACATTGTACAGTGACAGACTATTCCCTGTGGCACCTAAATGTTTTGTTGTCTCCATCGTACCTAAATGGAAAAGACCTTTAGGGAACTTGAAACAGGTGTGAAATATTTCTCAGTTTTTCCATAGTTCTGCTTAACACAGTCATTTTTAACCCACAGGGAATCTGCACTGAAATTCAGAGAATCCCATTCTTACAGTAGCATGGGTGGAAAATTCTGAAGAAGTCTTTGTTGCAGAGACACGTTTTTAATACAAATGACTGCAATACTTCTCAGATTTAACACAGGATTTTTATGGTGACAAGTAACGCCTCTGGCAGTAGCTTACAGTGAACAAATTATGGAACTGGGTAAATATGAGGAAAGCATTGCACCTAAAACTAAAAAGTATAAAACAAGACAGACACACAATAATACAATCCAAAAATGACTTCCCGCTCATCAAGTATCTCATAAGGATCTCATTAGCTAGTCAAAGTTCTCACAACTAGTCACTGTTTGCATCACTGTATCTAAATGAAACATTTGAATCACACTTACTTTGCACATGCACATCAAGACTCATTAACAAATAGTTGCTGAACTTGGAATGTTTATAAACCAATATAACCATCTGAGACAACAACCTATGGCCCTAATGCAGGCAAGAATCCTTAAGTAAACACAAGCAGAGGAATTCACCTTTTTCCATCACTGCATGGAAGAATCCAGACCAAAACCCAATTTGATCTGAATGACTACACTGTCAAAGAAGTTTACTCCCAAGTGACAGGTTCCATAAACAGGGTGTTCTTGGTCCCTAGCAAACAGCCCTGAAAGAAAATGACTGCATTTTGACATAATGTTATAACACCATTTACAGGAGTGAACTCCCTTTTCCTCTGGCATAGCCACAAAAAGAATAAAAAGTTTTCAGCTTTATTTTCAGCTAACTGCAGTCACTTATCTGGACTGACAATTGTGGTTAAGGTTAATTATGAAAGGGGGAGGAATCTCATACTTAATGGGACTGATGGAAGTTGTAGTCCTACAGGATCTGGGGAGCCATGAGTTTTTCACATTTTGTTTAAGGGAAACAAAGCAGGATAATAAAATATCAATTTCAGTTGGCTTATTCCTCCAAACCAGCCTTTCTGAGACTGGTGCCCTCTTTATATTTTGACTACAACTCCCATCATCTCTGACCATGAGCCACATTAGCTAGGACTTACATGACTTGGAAGTGCAAAACATCTCAAAAGCATATCATTGAAGAAGGTTAGCCTACACCATAGCTTGCCTGGGTACAGACAAAATGAGTAACTGGGGCTATCTGAAAAGAGGAAGACAAAGTCTTTAATCTCTAATAATGAGGACAGTATTATGTGTTAACCTATTTAGAGGGTAAGCAACTGCTGCACCTTCGCAAGAACCCCTTAGAATTGATACTTTTGTATATCATAACTCATACTCTGTTTTTAAGCTTATGCAACAAATCTGGGGCAAATCTGCCAGACAATGTATGAAATTCCATCTTCTATACCCAAGGACTTCTTAAAAAAATCCAGCTTCCTTGGCTACAAAGTATAACCTACCAAAGCTTAACAGCAGGCCTGAATGCCATAATATCCAATGAGAAACAAGGAAGATCATGAAAGAAAATGTTGTTATATATACCAAACAGATGGTTACAAATATATCTCAGTGTGCTTATATTACTTTCACAAAAGCAAAAGTATTAAAGTCAGCCAACAAAATGATAACCATGAAGCTGGTTTGCAAAACTAATTTAATAGATTTTTGAATTCTTGTTAATTCAATCATAACAGTTGCTGTAAAATCATGCTATGGCAAAGCTACATTACATTTCTTTATTCTACCTTTCAAGGAGATTAGAGCACCGTGCATCTTGCACCGTGCATCTTTTTCTTCCTCATCTTATCATCAAAGGAATGCGAGAAGACAAATTAAACTGTGTGATAGTAATTGGCCAAATAACACCCAGTAAACTTAACTAAGCAGAAAGTACAACCCAAAATAAAAGTAATCCATTACTAACATTTCTATAGGACACTTGTGATAAAGTATCAAGTCCAACCAAGGGTCTTTCATAAATGATCAAAGACTACCCAACATTTACCACTAAAAGCCCAGCAACTCCAAATAGGCTAGAACAAGCTGGAAGCACCAAAAAACGTGAAGTATTAATTTTTGTACATTGTTTTGTCTGTTATATTGACCTATTAGTAGAGACAGTTAGTGCCAAGATACAATCACTATAATCAAAAGATGTTTGCCTGCCACGAATGTCAGTTAGAAAAGAGTCAATTATACATTCTCTTGTCTGCTGGAAATCTGAAGAGCCAGTTCTTGTATGGCTCTGTTTCCTCTAAATAATTGAAAGCCCTGATCATCTTTGGCACTGAATTGTAAGAATAAATTTGCAAACTTGAGAAAAGTCATATTATGACCTAGAAAGTACCTGGAAAGCATATAATTCTATCATAAACCTGAATGAAAATAGCCTGGTTGATCCTCTGCTTCTCAACGCCCTCTCAAAACCTTGAATTCTGTTTGGTATTGGCATTAGCTAGAGCTGAAGATGGATACTGGATGGGCTGAATGTTGATGCATCAGATGAGGAGGATTTATGCTACCAGCTTCTCCTCTCCAGCTTCTTCACACAGGCACACCCCTCAATACTTTTTTTTTTAAGCTACTACCTTCTTCATTTTGTACTCACAACAATGTCAGGACAACTGAGTGATAGTAACAGGCCCAAGGAAAGCACCTGCTTTTTAGCTGAGAGATCAACAGTTGCTGCTGAAGCCAACAGCCTATTCCCATTAGCAAAGTTGTTCACCAACAGTTCCACAACAACTGGATCCTTTATGGATTCTGCAGGAAGCAGAAAGATCCACTTCAAGATGTCTGAAGGGCAGTGCTCGCTTCGGTAGCACATATACTAAGATGTCTGAAGGATCAGCATAATGTTGTGATTATCACAGCACCCTAGAAATACAGCTTACGGAAGACTTATCATGACTGAAATGTTTCTCCAGCTCCTGACCTGGGTATCACCAGCTGTCATACAAACAGATGAAGAGACCACGAAGTCACTTCTATCTATGTTCTATGAACAGCATACCTGCCACCTTTCCTCAGGAACTCTGACCAGGGCAACCAGAATAGTGGTAGCTGTTGTCCAACACAAACAATATTCCATCTTAAAAATTATATTAAATCCAGCTTCTCTCAAAATTGGTGACGACAGTTTCCCAATTTAGGCAAAACAGAAAATAACGCGTAGAAAATACCTGGACTAATGACAGCTTAAAGTGAAGAAAAGCAGGTACTGGGTGTGTGAAAATGAATAAAAGGCTTGTGCACATCTTGGCTTGATAAGCAGATGTTCAATCAGAAGAATGTGGATACTGACTCACTAGCTCTAAGGAGGACAGAAACTTGGGGATGCAGAGGAGGGAAAACAGACAGAGCAAACATAGAGAAGGACAGCCTTCTTCATCATCCCACTACTGTCTCTTTTGCGAAATGCAAAATATCTTAAGTCTGAATGTTATGTATTTATTTAGAAAGCAAGATAACACTGTAGATAATTTAGTCTGTACGTTTATATTTTTGAGAAAAATCAGTAATCTTTCCAACAGAAAAACTCCTGTGGCTAACAGCCACCCTATATTTCCTCATCCAGAATGTGTTTCTACCAAATTTTCAGACACCCACAATACTGATTCAACCTGCAAACATGTTAAGGGGGAAAAAAAGCATATAGCATACAAATTTTATCAGGGCACCCACAGAAATACTTCATAGTTGTTCTTTTGCATATCAGGCACCACAGCCATTTCACAGCTGACATCTGAACACTCCTTTGTTCAGACTTCAGTTATCAAAGCTATTAAAATTCTCAGATTATTTACTGTTGGGGTTGGTTTCTTGTTTTCCTTTTCCATTTCTCTTACACACTCACACACACACACACACACACACACAAATAGAGAGAGACGGGGTGGGGGGAGATAAACAGAAGCACACATCTGAAAGTACAGGGCTTTTTTTTTTTCCTACACAGAAAGGTAGAGGCAGGCACTCCCTCTGCTACATGTTACCTTCAAAGGAAACATGGTCAATCTTATTTTTTTCCAAAGAGCTGCTGGTGGCAAAGTGGGGGTGCATGTATATACACACATACAAGCAAACATACATACTCTCCCACACATATACACCCCTCAGCATGCAGGAATAGTAAGATTTACATCTTCCCCTGCCCCTGTACAGTGAGATGTAGCAGTGGAGTCTCAGGATGGAGTAGGGTGAGAAATTAAAGCATCTCCGACCCTTCCAGTAATTCTAGCCCCTGTTGCTATGGTGGAGTGGTGGAGGAACAAACCTCAGAAACACTGGGATTTCTGGAAGGGTAAGGATTTTAGCTCTCTCACCTCACAGGGAACCTCACTGAGATACTTGTCTCTATTTCACTATTAAGTAATAACTAAAACCATAATCTCTGGGAGAATTGGGAGATTAAACCTTCTTCCATTCACCCTAGTGATTCCAACGGAGAGCTGCGTTTCAGTGCTGTTAACTGTAACACAAGAAAAGTGGTCTTTTTTTCCCCTGAGAGCCAGATGGCAAGCCTGCTGTAAAGACAAGGAAGAGAAGGAAACCCTGCCGATTATTCACGGGACCAATTTGTCACTTACATGCAAAGCGGAAAAGGTATTATCAACCCAAGTCACCTTCAAATAGTGCAATAATGGATAATATATATACCCAGAATACACATGAACCAAAATCACTCACTCTTGTCCAGCATGAAAGCAATTTAAAAACAGAAAGAACACAGACATTCTGCACTTCAAGAAACACTAGGATACATAAATTCAATAGTATTTTCAAAATTTTCTGGGTTTTTTTTACAAAGGTTGTCAAGCCAACTGAAAGTTTAGAGACATAAGTTATGGTGTGTTACTTGCGGAGAGAATGTACCAGTCAAAAAGGGGCATAGATAGATTTAAATAATGATAAAACATTTTTTTAAAGAACATTGTGGCTCACCTGGCCACTGTGCTATTACCCCAACTAATTAACAATAACAAATGGTGATGGACTGCTTAAGAATATGTACACAAATATGTTTGATTTATATAAGGATAAGTATATAAGACCTTCTTTTTATAATAAGATGTATACCAGTCATATGAATAATATCTGCAGCAATCAAGGATATATAGGGGAGAACTCTGATGAGGGAAAACAGATATAGACACACACACACACACACACACACATATATGAGAATTCAATTTTTCTTGTTTAGTAGAACAACCTGTGTAATCTCACAGTTCACTTTTCCCTAATTATGCTGAATATTAGGGCAGTTGTACATTTTGCATATTTTGCTTATGTATTATGTACATTTGAAAATGGACAAATAAATATCTGCATACAACAAACAATAGTAACATTCCAGTATTAATGCGCAGGAGTATCTAGATAGTCTAAATAATTCAGGTCTCCAGGGCCAAATGAACTACATTTAACAGTACTAAAAAAACTTACTCCAGAGGGCAAAACTAAGATTCAAAATGACCTTAACAGACTGGCAAGCTGAGCCAAAACTAACAAAATGTACTCAACAGAGTACATTCCGGCAGAAAAGTGAAATGCACAAACGTGAGATAGGCGACACCTGGTTTAACAAGAGTACCTCTAAGAAAAATCTAAGGGTCTTAGTAGACCACAAGCTACACATGAGTCATCAGCGTGATGTGGTGTCCAAAAGGCCAACACAATTCTAGGCTGCATCAACAGGAGTTAATTGTCAGACAAAGTAACAATACCACTATATTCTGCTTTGGTCAGACTTCACCTGACTTCTGGGCACCACAATCAAGAGGGATACTGACAAGCTGAAACATGTTCAGGGGAGGCTTACCAAGATGGTAAAAAGTCTGGAAACCAAGCCCTGTAAGAAATAGCTTAGGGAGCTGGGCATGTTTAGCTTCGGGAAGACAAAATTAAAATATAATGTGATAGCCTTCTTTGAATATTTGAAGAGATGTCAAGTGGAAGAACAATCAAGCTTGTTTTCTTCTTCTCCAGAATACAAGATACATGCCAGTAGGTTCAAGAGATTCCACGTAAACATTAGGAAGAACAGTGGAATGGACTAGCCTTGGAGGATAGTAAAGTTTCTTTTGGTGGTTTTTAAGCAGAGGCTGGTGACATCTCTTAGGACTACTTTAACTGTGAACTTATGCACAGCAGGTGGTTGAACTAGATGGACCCTTCAAATTCTGATTCATCCTTAATTAACTAACTGCTATAGTATTCTGTGCTTGCAGGTTATCCATATCAGCATAAAAGGGAAATCTAGCAGGGAAGTTGCTACTGACAGAATGATCCCAGTTGTTACCAAATATGCCAGCAGAACATATGCATTTACTCATTGATGTTCCAAGCATACATGCCTTTAAGAGATGTTTCAACCTCAGCAGTAGTGACCCTTAGGTGGACTGAAAGCAGCAATCCTCATCCCTGCAGAACTTCTGAAGGGGAAATTTATTGAATACAGATGAATCACACCATATAACTCAGCTATACTAGAGAATAGCAACTACTATGGTAGAACTTCTCAAATGGGAAATAGAGAGAACAAATAACTAGCTACTAACACAATTGCTTCAGGATGTGGAACTATTAACTCAAATAAGCAAACCCACAAAATCTAGGCCCTTATTGGGAGTGTTACAGGAGACTGCAGGAGGTAGCAAGTCTGAAGTGTACATGGTGCTAAGAGGAAAAGGTGATGGCAGAAAGAAAGGCTTATAAATGCAGAGCAAAAAACAATTTTCCCTATGCCCTTCCCCTCCACACACACTAAGGGTAGAGAGAATAAATTGAGAAGAAGTATTCCTTTCTTTAAAAAAAATTTTAGAGTAAAAGACATTACCTTTCCTGAGTCTTTCTAAACTTGCTTGAGGAGTTGCTCAGCAGAGAAAATAGAATAATTACATGTTCTGGCTTAATCCCCAGGTTCTGGTGGGACTGAGAGATGGATTTCAGTTCTAAAAAGGGAGCTAGGCCCAGCATGGCTGTGGACACGAGGAGTGGACCTTTTAGAAATCAGAGCTCAAAGATGGAAATTAGATCTTTCTTTGAGCTCCGGAGTTTTTTTATGTGATTTTGGGGTAGGGAAAGGATATTTCATACCAGACGGTTCCTCCAGGACAGCAAGAATCAACAACACAACTGGATCCCCCTCTGATTTTCCTGAGAGACAAGTTTTGAGCTCTTTGGATTGGGTAAATTGTCTTGGACAAAGGAAGCCAAAGATCCCTTTGGATCAGGTAGATAGATCCTGCAGGACAAGGAACCAACAGCACAAATGGATACCTATCTTGTGCTACTGAAAAACACTACTGGAACCTTTGGTTAACAAAAATATGTAGTACAGTGGGCCCTCCCTATCTGCAGTCTCTGGATGTGTATATGAATCAGAGCAACCATGACCACATTGTGTCCTATATCTAAAATGGCATCTGTGTGCATGTCATCACCATTAGGTATTACAGGATGTGAGCATTTACATTTTTTCTTCTACACTGCGGTTCCTGAAATGGAACCTCTGCAGATATGGAAGGCCCACTGTAAACGTATCAAACAAGAACTCATTTAGGAAAGACATTACAAACTACTTCCAGTGAATCAATGAGATCCTGGTAATATTACATAGCTTTATTAATTCAATGTGTTTATTTTGAATAGGACTAATGCTGGATATAACTTATTCCTATGACAAAAATCATAAATCTCCAGTTGAAATGCAAATACATGCTCAAGGAGAGGTGAAAAGATACAGATGTGTGAAACAAATTATCTATGCCATGATCTCTCAAACATTCTCCATCAATGCAATAAGTACACTTGAAAGAGTTCCCAACAAGCAATTCTTTATATTACATCTATTTATGTAGGATCATACTGAAAGTAATGCCTGTATACCATTTTTTAAAAACTATTAATCCAAATGTAATGCTATTAAACCACTAGATAGAGAAATTCTTACAGCATGATTGACACTGTTTCTGTATTTCTAAGGGTTTAATAACCATGGATATGAAGCAAAAACAAAGAGCAGTCATTGATTTCTCAACCAAAGAAGGAGGTATTGCTGCTGACACCCACAAAAGGCTCAGAAATGTGTATGGTGAGGCAACAATTGATGACAGCAATGTACAAAGGTGGGTGAAAAAGTTAAAAGAAGGAGAAAACAGTGTTTAAGACAAATCATGTGGAAGGCCATCAACAGCAATCACCAATGAAACCAAACAGGGTGGATGACAAGATTCATGCATGACTGTCAAGAGGCTGTTGAGGAAACTGGCTGTGGTCACAGTGCTGTTGAGCAGATTATCCACAACCCTGGAAACAGAAAAGTGTGTGCCAAGGGGTTTCCTAATCAATTAACAGCTGATTTGAAAGAGTGAGACTGCATGTGTGTTCAGAACTGCTGGCAGCATTTGAAGCCCAAGAAGACACCTTTTTCAGGAAAGTTTGCACTGGTGATGAGACCTGGACATACTCATATGGCCTTGGGCCTAAGAATCAGATCATGGAGTGGTAGCAATCCACCTTCCCTAGGCCAAAGAAATTCAAAAGCCAGTGCTCAACACAGAAAATTATGGTGAATGTCTTCTGGTATGACAAAGGGGTGATTTTGTTCGACTTTCTCGAGCATGGGACAATAATGAATAGCGACCACTATATTGTACCACTCCAGAAACTTCAAGAAGCCATCTGTAAGAAAAGACCAATGAAACAGCTGAATGCAATCAAGTTACACCATGGTTTAACACACGACACCACACTTCTTCAGCAACATCACAGGTTCTTGCACAAATGGGATGGTCAGTGGTGCAACATTCACCTTACAGACTTTCATTTGTTTGGTCAGATAAAAGAAAGCCTTCAGGGATGATGCTTCAATGATGTAGATGAAGTGGGAGATGCCGTCAAACAATGGACCAGGGAATATCCAAAAGAGTTTTTCCTAAGTGGATTTGATGAGTGGGGTCAAAGGTGGCACAAATGCACCACCACTGGTTGAGATTATTTTGAATGGTATTATGTTGTTGACAAAGAACTGCTTCACACATGTATGGAGTTGCATATGTCTCATGTTGTTAATAAAGGAGTTATGTTCTGATGGGCATTATTTTCAGCACAACCCTTATATTAAACATAATTGTGATCCATTTTGTGTGAGAGGGAGAATTCAAACATTTTAAATATGTTAATAGTTCCATATAGATGTCAAAAACCATTAGAAATAAGTTGGCACTTCATGAAATTCTACACAGTTTAAATCCTCCAGTAATGCTCACCCACTAAAGTCCACGCAAGCAGAACAAATGCAGACTAATACATTCAGCTCTCAGCTAGTCAAAGAATCCCAGAAGGAATTGATTAGGTTAAGAGTGCTAGAAGGTAGATCATATTCTATTTGCAGATTACTGGCCAATTTCTAGCAAACCAGCTATTGACGGCTGGATGCAGGAATTCCTCAAGGAATGCAAATAAATTGAACTGTTCTAGCACCTTTTATGTATTTAATACAGACCACTCTTGATTCCTAAATCAGCCCTTCTGTTCTATATTATTAAACCCCACTGAAAGCTACAGAATATCTAACTTTAAATTCTTCTTTATTTTGCATAGCATCCATATGTGTTATTTTTCTGACATTACTCACTTCTACAAGTAAGAATCGCCACTTCTAGAAAATGTCACAAATAAACTGCAGCCATTTATTTATTTATTACCATTGAGCAGAGCTAGATTAAGGTGCATGGCTCCCTGAGGCTATTTCAAAAGCAGGGTCCCCTTTCAAAAGCAGACCCCTCACTTTGTGTAAGAGCTACTGCAGAAACAGTGGCTGAGAAATTAAACAAGTGGTTAAATAAGATATTAAGAAAAGAAATACAAAGTACAATGAACAGCAGCACAACAACTGTCTTCTCTATTTCTCCCCTTACTCTGTGCCTGCATGGGAAAAAAGTGGCTATGTTACAACACTCAGACTGGTAGTATCTTGACTAGTGAATGGGTGGGGGTTAGGGATAAGTTTCTCTCTATCAATGTATAATTCCCCATTAACTTCTATTATTTTTATTATAACATTCATCAAATTATTCATTATTATAATGTGACTAATTAACCACAGAAAGCATTCTGTGCTACTTTTCATACTAAAATCCACTATCAACAATCTCACTTGAGTAAATCAGTAGTTTTTAACTTATTACAGCTCAGTCAGAAAAAAAATGTCCATCATCAACTTTAAACATGACCTCTAAGTACTTTTTATTTAATTTTATTCTTAAAATGAATCCACTGACATAACACAGCGAGAGTGCTTTGCATAGCTGGGCAGTAAGATGGGCTCCACAAAGCCCTGGAGGAATTTGGAAAGGAACCAAGGAAAAGCTTGGCAGAGGACTGTTGAGGACTCCAGAAAGAACATTTTGCGGTACAGAAGAACCAGGAAGCTGGCCCAACAGGGACAGGAGACAGCTGACTGAAGGGGGAAGGGAGAGGTCCAGAGACTAACAAGTTGAAAATGAATACTAATTTTGGAAACAAATGCATTATCCTCTTATTTAAGGTAATACATTTTCATCACATGTGTGGGAACAAATTCATGCATACTAACTGGTTCTTGATCGTGGCTGATACCTGAAAATCATCAGCAAACAAACAAAAAAGGAGGTTTTTAAATTGAGATTTAGTTTGGTGTGACACGGAGTATATATGTGACAATATGGGGTTCCCAGATCAGAAGCATCATAGGCCCCAAGACTTCAAGGTCAAAGCCTGAGGCCCTGGGACAGTCCTTACTGATGTTTGAGAAGGGGAGGAGGGAGGGGTCTGCAGCAAGGCCAGCACACACATTCTTTTCAAGGAACTGCACCAATCCCTGAGATTCCAGAGCAGGAAGGACACTCCCTTACTGCTATTTTGAAAACCTAAATGAACGCCTATGCCATAATAAATAAGTTGTATATTACAAAATTGTCTTATATTACTATACTAGCCAATGTGAAAAAGGAAGGTATATGAAACAAAGGCCACAATTTTTCCTTGCAGGCTTTTTCTTGAAAGCAAGAAGTTCCACAGACAAATAGAGCCCTGGTGGTGCAGTTGTTAAATGCTCGAACTGCAGCCACAATGCTGTGAATTTGATCCTGCAGGGCTCCAGGTTGACTCAGCCCTCCATCTTTCTGTAGGTCAGTAAAATGAGTACCCAACTTGTTGGGGGCAATTAGCTAAACACCTTGTAAACTGCTCAGAAAGCACTTAGCTGATAAGCAGTACAGAAATGCAACTCCTATTACTATAAATTACTCAGCAACAGATTTGAGGCAATGATAATGTTTAATTTGCCAACCTGTTCTACGCATATCCTCCCACCAGAACGGGGTTAAGTGTTTTCTTTCCTCCTGCCCTGCCACAATTTGTCAACTGATGCTGCATCATATTTAATTGTCTTTTGAGCTATTGGGAAGGTTCATCCTCTTCCCCAAAACAATAAGTGTTTTTACAGTGAAAAAAAATTCACTGGAGAATCAGTAAGAGTCCCAAGTGATAAACTAGACCTCCCCACAAGAGCTACATTCCTATCCCTGATCCAAGGATACTGAAGAGATTAAACATATAAGACAAGTTTGCATTACTGTCATTTAATAGGCAGTGGAAGAGAAATGCTAAGTTAATGGCTTGAATCCATTGTTTCCATGAGCAGAACTTTGTTCATGGAATCTTTCTACTGGAGGAAGGAAAGACATTGATATCTTCCTTCCCCTAAAGTCTCCTGTCCCTTTTGAAAATCTGTCCCAAGCTTCTGAAAAATTATGGGATCTAACACAATGGAAACCAGCATCCTAGAACATGGATCTCCCACTACTACCACTTCATCCAGTTGGAGCCTCCAAGAGATTTCAGCCACTTTTGCAAACAGAAGAACAACCCGGTGCTTTGACCAAGGCACACTTTTGGCCCCACACAGCAAAAAAGGAATCTGAAGCCTGGTTGATGTACTAGTTGTATGCTTCAAATCAAGATAAATACATTCAGAATGATTATAACTTACTGTGCAATAACATAACGTACCAATTGTTTTGAGTCTTCTTGAGACAGGGAAACCTGCTTTTCCTGCATTCTTAGGTGGCTGTGATTTCTATGCCTTTTCCACAGTTTGCCATGTTACGTTATGTACTTCAACACTTCAGATGAAGAGAAACTTATTAAAAACGCTTCCTCTGAAAAATCCCATTCTGAGATAGGTCGTTCCACAGCAGTGGCATTAACAATATTTTTATCGAAGTAACCTACCAAATTCCCACTATCAAACAGCATACATCTCTAACCCAAAACTCTATTTTTTTAAAAAAAAAAAAGTTGCCTTACAAACAAAAAGTAGAGGAATTTTTCCCTGTGGAAAATCCCTGCTCCCTAAAAACTCCACAGAATCTACTCAGAGAACTCAGGGAACCTGTCACAAGATCAGATGAGATAGCTAGGTTGCATTTGTATTTCCAGTATAATTTTTAAATAAAGAATGTGTTCAGCATTAACATTTTTCATCTTGATCAGAACTTTCAAGTACAAGAGGGGGTCACATTTATCTCCCATTCCTTCCTCTCAAGTAAAGTGAAATCCCAAGAATGTAGCCATGGGCTCTTGTTTACATTCCCACCCTCTATGTATCCTGGAAACCGGATCAGCCTGTCACATTCCACTAAGCCAATACTACATAAACCAAGAGAGTCCTTCTAGTGAGCAAGCATAACTACCTTATTATTATCACACACACCCCAGCCTCCCCTCTCAAGCTCTGGAAGCTGATGAAATAAGTGAAGCACCTATAGGAACTGGCACTAACCACTTATACAGGAGGACAGGGCACTTTAAAGATTAACCCATTTATTGAGGCATAAGTTTTCATGGACTAGAGCATATTATATTCAAGTTCTACTCCATTAATAAAACTGTTAGTTTTTATAGTTCTGTATGATTTTCTCGTTGTTTTTGTTTTGTATTTTGTTCCAAGAGGCTACTCTCTGGAGTTCTTGCCAGTTTGCAAATATATTTCAAGGAGGAATGGCTATATCCAGAGACACAACCCCAATGTTTCTGTTATTTTACCCCAGTGGCTAAATGAAACAGTGCAGCAGAAACCTGTATCATACTGCAAGAGAGAAGAGAGGAATCTTAAAGAGTTTAGCCCTGTGCTATACATGAATCTAGTCATAAAGAAACTTAATTTACAAAAGCATCTTAGCCAAGACTTCTTTTCTAAACACACTTATTTTCCATGTGCAAGATGTTTTCTTTAAGAAGAATACACAAAATACAAAGCATCCATCCTCAATAATATGTAGTGCCAGAAATTTTAAGACGTTGCTATACAAAGGGTGGAAAAGGTAAGGACTCAAACCTCTTCCCTATCCCACCATCTGTAGAGATGAGAGAGAGGTGTCTCATCCAAACTGAACCACTGTTTCCCAAACGTACAGAGAAAATGGGAAAGGCTTCTTCTGTTCTATTTGGAAGTTAGAAAGCAATTCATTCCACTTTGGCTAACCTTTAGGAAAACAAATATGGAAAACTCTACCAGGTTCATAGTAAATCGAAGGAAATAAAATGCTTTTTATACAGTCTTAATTTCCTTAGTATATTTGTGGAAAGTTTTATGGTGTGACAAAGGTTCAAATCATAATTCAGGTTAACTGAATTAAGAGTCCATATTATATAATTTTTTTAAAAAAAGTGAGAAATGGATAAATGCATCCCTGTGCACAAACAACAAATGGTGGTAAGATGGTGAAGGACTGAGCCAGGTGATGGGTGCACATTTATGTAAAGGAAAAATAAAGTTAAATTAAAATGCCATTTGACCAGTGGTCCTGACTATATATAACTATGAGCATACATATGGACTTCAGCCAGTGCCTTTCAGAATATTCCTCTCTCACTCTCTGTCACTATAAAGCAGTAAAGATGAGACATAACAGCAAATGTGTCCAAGGGATCCAGTTTTAAAGCCACCACAACATCTATTCTCAAGTCTAAGGAGAACAGCAACAGCTGTGGCACAAGGTTTAAAAAAAAAATAAAAATCACTTGCCACTCAAAGTTATACTTGTACTCAAGCCTCAAGTCTAAACTGTGGCCATCTTGAATTAAACTAAGATTACAGCAGCAGGGACGCCATCCAGTCTTGCTCCCATTCAAGCAATTAATCAGGAGGTACGTAATCCAATCTCAAGTCCCTGGAGATTTTGCTCTTGCACAGAGAGAAGCCTCTTGTCACTATGGCAGCAGCAGCAACCACCAGGCAGCTCTGAAGAGCATCCCCATCTGGCATTCACTTACGTATTTATCAGGCCATCTCATGTGTTAGAAAGCCAACCTTCAGAAACACTGTTTTGTTTTTGATTCTCCACCCCACCCCCTCTGGCTTCACTTTTTATTCATCCTTATTTTTCGATGCCTGAATCTGCACCTTTGAAGAACAACAGAAACCAAGTGGTGGCCTTTGTGAAGTCAGGGAATTGTTTTTCAGCTAATGATGGTCACATGCTGTGCTTGACTACACAGCTCCTTTGGTATCTAATAATGAGCTGGGTGCTACTCTAACATATCCTCCCACTTTTCATTCAAATGCCAAAGTCATAACAGAAGCTAAGAATTTCAGAACTAGGAGCATCTCCATCTGCACCTACTTTCTGTGTTTTCAAATTAAGTAGCAAAATGTCATTTCAGCAGAACAAAGTAAACTGTGCTTTCAACCACTTTCAAAGGAGTTATTTTATCCTCAAAAGTGCTTTTAAACTTTTTAACATAACAACATTCATGATTTTCAAGGAAAAAATGTTAGAAACATACGCTTTTAAGTTAAATATTTAAAGCATTATGTCTGTATTATAAACACTTTTCGACAATCCAAGGCACTGAATATCTGTTTTACTGTGTCATTTTTAGAATTTTAAAAGGAGGAAATGTACATGAAGCCTGAAAGGATATATTGAAAACTTACTACTTATGAATGACATTGAAACTTATCATTAGAATGCCTAAGGATTTGTTCAAGCACAGTAGTACCGATATTTACATGCATTATAAACAACAACAAAATAATACCATTCCTGGCATAGTGCAATACTATTTTTACATGCAAGCCTGGGATCAGCCATAAAATAAAAGAGCAGGATTCTGTCTGTTCTTTGAATAAGAGCAGTGTGAACTAGAAAAACACTTATAATTGATTCCTAAGCCTTTGGTTCAACACAAGTAGATTAAATGATGTCATTTTTAAGTGGCTTAACTGCTAGTCCAGCATACTTTGGTTATACCTACTATAGAAGCTGTGAATTATATGTTTTTCTAACGCAAATAACCTGCTGAAAAAAGCTTAATAAAAAATATGTGTAGACCAATCAACACGTTTTTTAAAAATACATGCTACAACCCTCCCAGTATTCTTCCACTTCAGAACGTTCTCAAGTCAGCTTTGGAACATATCCTTTGAAGTCTGTGACAGCCCCAGATGAAGTAGAAACAACCTTCCATCTTCAATTCCAGTTGAAAGAGGCTATCTATACAGAAGCAGAACAGAATTACCACACTGGAGAATAAACAGTAAGACTACTAGATCATCAACGGTGAATGCAGTGTAATGTCTTCAGTTCTTAAGGGTCAAAGAACAATAAGCATCTGTTGCCAAACAACAACACAAACATTTTTCGCATTCCTTACTGTTAGAGGTAGTCATAAATAACTAATATTTAACCACGAAGAATGTCACTTTGACCTCACACCCAGTGCCTTAGTCCATTCTTTCAGACAGTGCAGGTCACTCATGCATGTTAGTTTCCTCTCCTATTCTTTCATACCCTTGCCCTAACTTAAAATTCCACCTCACTAACCATGATTGGAGCACCTTCTGCTAGTACAAGCAAGAATGGCTTCCTACACACCTAGCATTGTTATAATGTCTGATTAATCGCAAATCTTAAAATTCTCTTGAAAGAACCTCCTCATTCTTCAAGAAGAGAGTCCTTCACCTCCACTAACCTTGATACAATCTCCTTTCTAAATTAAGCATAACGCTTTTATCTTAAACCCCTGAATGAACAGAACTCTCCAATGGTAAAGCTTTCGTGGACTGCAAAATTCTGCCGCAGCACAACACTTCAGATATTACATGTAAGAACTAAGAACTAACACAATGAGGACGGAAGACCTCTGGAGAATTATGTGGCAGAAAACTCAGCCTGAGCTTGCCAAAGGCAGCATAAAATAATTTGAAAACCCATGGTATGGTCAAAATGGCAGCAACTTGTGCTTTCTTTATCACAACCAACATATCTCTGCTTAAACAGCAGGAGGGCTATTTCATGTGGGAATGAGGCTCTTGTGTCCTAGAGGAAGTGGATATCCCACCACCAGCCTTCAAAGCTGGTTTGCAAAGCACTTTATTTATGAAAGAGCCCCAAGCTGCTGCATGTCTGGTGAAATCAACCAAGTATTTTCTCCTAAAGCAAAAGACAGGCTTACTAATCACCCCACATCATGCCCCCTTTTCCTTCTTGATTGGCCAATCATCCAAGAAAACCCTGGCTGGCTGCCAACAACTATTATCAACTCCTTTTCTTATAAGGGGTATTAATGCCTTAAAACAGACACCAGCTATACATCACTAGGTCAGGCTGATGTGAATAGCTAATGTGCTAATATAGCATATGGCGCATATGGGGAGGAGATGAATAGGAAAGGCAAGGACAGAAGAGCTTTCTGTGATCATCAGCTGGGGACAGGGAGGCTAACTAACTTCACCCAAAGCTCAGACTCTGCTTCACCTGCCCTGAGACATCTCCTTTCAGAGATGGTAAGTACTGTTGTTTTTTTCCCCCGGACCTCTCAGCTGCCTTTCATATAAGTAATTATAAAATATTTCATACTGTATTATGTTATGGGGGGATACTATACTGTTATGTCTCACTTTACAATATTGCACAGGATTTAAAATTGGGAAAGTGTTTCATAAATATGTATAAATAGTAAGAATATATGGCATCACACAACAGATAGGAGGAACCACCACCTAACAAATTCCTGATATGCCAAGTTGAGTACTGCTTCCGGAAGTGTCACCTCTTTCACAAAATAAACGTTAAGAGTAAGAATTGTCACATACGGAAGAAGCAATATGACTTACAAGTAAATAAGGTTAGGACAGGCAGTAACAAGTATAACCACATTCCCAATGATTATAAAGCCTAGAATAAAGTCAGTTCCTGCACTATCACTCACTCTCTGCCAGTCTTTATATGTGTGCTGAATGCAGAAAAAAATTACCGTACCACCTGTATCTTCCACTAATTGATGATTTTTACCTATGGCCAACACCAGCCTGTTCTCAAAACAAACAATCTGTACAGTGAACCCAAATTCCAGGACAAGAAAAAAAGCAAAATATCATGATTGTATACGTTATATAAGCTGATGCATAAATTTATTTGGCTCAGTAAATTCAAGTTCATTCAGCCATATGAAGAGGTGGACTTGTACAGAACATCCATTTCTGTATCTCTCAACCTTCTGCAGGTAGACAAAGTACATTTCTTCACTCTGCACAGTGTCCAAAAATTTTAAAAAAGTTGAATTGTCTGTCTTAGTCCTTCTATTAAATGGTGCACTTCCTGTACCACCATTCCCAGAGGTCCTAGCGGACAAACCAGGCTCCTGGAACCACCAAAGACACCCACCCTGATGTACCCGCCTTATCTCCCACTTCGGCTCCTCTGACTTAAGCAGATACTAGCTGTACAAATTTAAGATTACTTCTGTAGCCTAAAGAGCCAGGTACTTTTTTAAAGGTAAAAATAAAAACAGATTCTCAACTTCTTTTCAAACAAAATGAAACAAAGTGAAAACGAGTACTTGTGTAAAAAACAACAACAGAATACTCATTGTTCTGCCTTTGGCCTAGTCAACAGCTCATAGCAGCTCATTATTGGACTACGGGGAGTGGGCGGAAGAAACTTCAGGAAACTCCCTGCCTGGGAACTCCTCCAACCTTTCTTGAAGCCACTTAAAACCTCATCAATATTGGCAACTTTCAGAACAGCCTGGGTACATCTGGTACAAATCCAGTATCATCCCTCAACTGTTTCTAACACTGTTAGTGAGGGATACCACTGTCATGGCTCTGATCTGACTTAAGCAACCCAGTGGCCTCTCTATCGCCTGTTGTGGAAGTCAGTGCCCTTGGCAGGTTATGGCTGTCTGTGTCTGCTTTCTGCAATGCCATCCATCTGCATAGGCACTGCCAACTCTTCTATTATTTCCTTGCAGATCCTGTGTATGAGGTAGTTTGAGTTACACACACACACACACACACACACACACATATATACATGTAGTGCAAGTTTAAGGTATGTGTGTGTTTCCCCCTTCCCCAAGGATAGTACAGGGAGCCAGCATGGTATAGGGATGGTATATTGGACTAGGGATCAAATCCCCATTCTGCCAAGGAAACCCACTGGGCAAGTCACACTCTCTCGGCCTCAGAGGGAGGCAAAATCCCTGTGAACAAGGTTACCATAAGTCAGAAATGTCTTGAAGGCAGACAACTACATTGCACTATTATACTTGTTAAAAATGTAACCAACCACAGTCCAGATTGTTGATATGTCACTGATGTACCATTATTTTTACACCAAAAACAAACTTTGTGAAAGTTTGAGTTTAAAGGGTTTAAGGGACCATAGAACACATCACTCACAAAGGCTGCAGGTTAAAAAGCAAACCCTTGTTAGGCCATCTGGCACATCCCTCTAGCCATTAAGTCCCTGAAAGGAACTTGACAAGAAAGAACACAGCTGTTGCTCAAACTATTTAGACAAATTTCATTTCAAATTAGTTCTGACATTTCAATATTACAGCACAAATCCTCTAACAGTTTACCTGAATTATACCTGTTTTGACATATATTAGTTCAGTAAACAAATGACAAGCAAGTCAGTTTTTTTTCTTTTTCATTTGATTTTAATGAGATGGTTCTTTGAAAATATGAGAAAGTGTCACAACAGTCTCTTTGAAGGACTTTCAAAACTGCATTTAGAAGAAGGTGATAACATGTATTACTGATTAAAGCAACTACTTTAATCCAAATAGATGCAATATGGAAATACTTAATTACAAGCAAACTGGACAATGGAATATATCACACCAGACAAAGATATTACCACAGAATTATTGCCATGACCCAAATCTCATATCACCTATGTTAACATGGCCAGAGGTAAATATATGTTTGATATCTTAAACCAGTTAAATTCCATGGTTTTGAGGAAATGTATATTCGTATTAAAAATAATTACATTAAGTTTAAAAAAACTTAGAAAACAAAATTATCATGATTGTTATTACTCAAGATCAAAACTACTAGAAACTTCACATGTTTCAGTGAATGAAATGTACTGGTGCCTCATATGCACAATTGAGATTTATTTAATTAATTTATAGCCTGCCTTTCCCACCACTTGGGATCCAAGGCAGCAAATAACATTTTAAAAGCACAGTACAATTGAAAAACTCTTAATACAAAAGTTAAGCTAAATTTCTATTTAAACAAACGAGTTAAAAACATCATTAAAATATGTTAAAAATATAACTAAAATATGTTTAAAATGTAATAAAATAAGAACAGTAAATCCCCTACGGAAAGATTTATCTGCCATAATACACTGAAAACCAAAAGCTTCACTAAATAAAAAAAAATTAAAAGAAAAAGATTTTTCATTTTGTTTCCCAACACACTCTTGCAGGAAAAAGAAAAGACATGCAAGGGATGTCATCTGACAAAATTGTGCTTTCTCTACCTCCTTCCAAACAAGAATAGCTAAAAAAATTTACAATTCCTTAAATACATATGTACTTTAGTGGTATCTCTAAGGGATGCTTACAATTACTGCTGTTTCTCTGGAAGCATCCAAATAGGACTGCAATACTGAAATGTCAGTTTTACAACGGTAGGGCAATTTTAGGCATAGTTATAATGACAGAGCTATAATGAAATCAAGTACTACTTTCCCCATTGCGATGTACAAACAAGATTGTTTTCACAATTTTTTTAAAAAAGTAGTAGTATTTGTTGTATTATACATTAAGAAAGAACATTTTCTCCTCATAACACACAGTTTGATTAATATTGTTCTACGAAATCTGGAGTGTGTTCAGTGAAGAAAGTGTGTAAACAATGCACAGGGAGTATAGCTATCCACAATTGCTCCATTTATGAAACAGACCAAGCTGTCATCTGGTAACACACACAAACCTAAAGGCACTGTATTCTCATGCCAGGGGAACAGGGAAGTTTTTGCAGTACATCTCCAGTGAAAGTTCCAAAGAATGTACATATAATTTCAAAACAGAGTACAACACCTATCCTTCTCTTTCTGAAGTCCAGGTCCAACTTGTGGAGGAAAAAACAGCATAAATTAACACAGTAACCCTTTACTATTCTAAAGTAAAAGGAAATGGCAGCTCCAGAACTGGATGCACAAGTACATATGCACGTATACATGTACACTGAAAAAAATGTATCTTACACTGTTTCTATGTTCATGTTCTAAAAAAAGGAAAAATTATATTCACTCAAATAAAGCTCAGAAAGAGGGGTGAGTATAAATTCCTGGGATACTGCCTTGCTTGTAGCTTCCTTCCCCCAGTCTCAGTTACCCATAGTCAACGTCTTCCCTCACAGACTCACCCTCTTCCTTCCACTCTTTGCCCTGATCCCTCTCCCAGCGCCCGGACAACATCCATGCAGCCTGCTCTGAGTCGTGTCATCTGCATCTTGCCTGCCTACCTACCTACCAACCACACACTTTAACTGCCCCTCTGCCAACACCATCACAGGAAACAGCTCTTCTTCCAGTAGTATGAAGCCTCTCTATGGTCCCTGAGAAGCTAGAGGGCTACTTCCAGTGGCAGTATACACTTTGGTATTACCCATGGTTTTACAGGTTTACATGGTTTACAGGAAGCCTTGGAATGTATCCTTCTGGATAGGAGGGGACTACTACATTCATTTCAATAACAACGAGAATATATAGTACACAACACAAGGAACAGAAAGCATCTGATGAAGCTGAGTAATTCACAACAGAATTATAAGTAAGGGGGAAGATTTTTTTGTCTTTACAACATGAAATATCATTTTCTGTATAACCCATATCCACGAGATGGTGAAATGAGATTTTATGTCCGGTATCAACACTCTGCACGTGAATATGAAATTTAAATGGGTTCCAGAACTACACACCCAATGATTCTCATTAGAAACTGTCGATTTAGATGTGCAAGTGAAGTGGTAAAACCAATGGTAAACTTTAAGAATATGCCTCACAAGTTTAACTGTATCTCTTTCCCAAAACTTGCTTCTCCAGGCCTCTGACCTGAGCAACACTGCTGCCCCATTTGCTAGCTGCCAGTTGGTCTACATAGCTCCATGCAGCTTAATTAAGTTTAACCCAGTAGCTTTCATCCTTTGACTCTTCAGCTCTCAAGAAACTTATGCCAGAATAGTCAATGGTCAGAAATTCGGAAGGGGAAGTCCAAAACATTTGGAAGATCGAAGGTTGAAAGCTACTGTTTTAAACTTTGGCTTTCAGAAGCACTTTTTCTAGGTTGCTTGGATTTGTAATACATACTGTGGGGGTTTTTTTTAATTATAAACTGCTTGAAAAACTTTAAAAATATGGTAATAAAGAAATGAAAAAAATCAAACTGCTAAAGGATTCCACAGGACCACTGGTAGTTTAACTTCCTTTTCCTCTTAAGGCATCAGCTTCCTTGTCATGAAAATGGTTCAGTCATTTGTCTGGAATGTGTTGAAAAACCACAGGCCACATCTAAACATGTGAAAGAATCTGATAAGCCTGCCCCCACTGCCCACCCCTGAGTCTTACATTGGTGTAGGCCTATGAGGAAGAACTGAATAACTTATTCCAAGAAAAGGAATCGGCATGGTTACAGCATAAAAAACTCTGTGGGTATATCCCAACATGATGAGAACTACAAGTGGAGCAAATGAAATAAATCTAACACAGCTGCTAGAAATGCAGAATACGGTAAGTGTATATTAAAGTCACACTCTCATGACAGCAAGCCTAAGAAAGGGCAATTCACATCAGTAAGTCCCTAAATGATCAAATCAGTCTCACACCAGCTGACTACCAGTTCACTGGACCGCAGATAACAACCGGCAACCCTCATACTGTACCTTGAGACCTCTCCACAATGCATCACAATAATTACTACATCTGCCCGAAGCTGTATTTTCCCTTCCTTAAAAGGAAGCAGCTATCACAGAGAACTCAGCAGGCCTACTCTGCCAGCATAACGGTCTCTGCAGTCCTGTTGCACTCCAGCCACTGATAGTTGGTACAAATACAGCCGTAAAAGCCAACAGGTATTTTAGTTAGCAAGATCTGGCTCAGGCAACCTGGGTTATTTTGCTGGAAGCCTTTTGTTCCTTCCCATAAAGTAAGGTTAACCCCCCCTCCAATGAATTAAAACTTTCCAACTGCCTTTTACAGCAGACAGAACACATTAGTGTACCAAGCATAAATGATAGTCTCAAAATTAGTAGTTAACAGTATTACCTTACACACTAAAAATGTTAAAACTCCCAATTTGAGATTCCTCTTGTTCATATATTTTTGGACAAAGCTATCTGGTGCAAAATGTTATTTATAAAATAGGTCGCAAACATTTTGAGATGTTCCAATACGCTCACTAATATAATAATGGTGTTTATTAACTGCTTAAGAAAGTTAGGTGCCATATTAAGACTTTAAAACTGGACCAGTCTAGAGACACATCCATTGGTATGTTTATTTCAAAGTCAACTTTTGATAACTTTATAGGTATGAAATACTTTTCATCTGTCCCACTTTCTACTTAAATGTGCACAGTTGTACACACAAGCACTATTTTATTTTAGAGTTACAAAAATTCAGTTATGAATGCTGTTCAGAAATTCACCCTGACCATGTTTGTAATTGGCAGTTAAACAATGCTTCTTTGGAATGCAATTAAATTTGGCTAAATAAAATGAGAGTATCCAAAGAAAGAAGTTGAGAGAGAGAAAAAAAGTGCAGTGAGAAGCACAAACAACAAACAGAACAGTGCTGATTTGCAAATGAAAAACCAGAGTGTAAAGAAAAAATCTCAAAGATGTGGGGCATCTCTCCACTGCTTTTGTTCCTTTTCTTGACTGCTCTCATTATTCTTTTTGGCAGAACTGGAGCTTATGCAGCTGCAGACTTTCCCAATCTGATGCCTGCTGTTGCCCTTTCTTGACTGGTAGCGAACCAAAAACACCCAACTGCACTCATGTGAATCTCCCCACTGCTTTACAGACAGACACTAGCCAAAGAAGGTTTCTTACCCAGCCTTCTCTGGAAGGTGGATTAAGTTTATAACATTTCACCTCAGTCAGTGAGTGGACCCAGAATCATATTCAATGCAACACTATAAAAAGTCAACACCCCAAGAACCAGAATTATAGAGGTGACTTAACTTCAAAAAAGGTATGTGTCAGTTAGAGAACTGTCAAACACATGAGAGAGAGAGGGGTGGGGGTGGAGGACAGAAGGAGCTTTGATTATCATCATCATCTATATATTTTAACTTTTCAAGAAAAATGAGGCAAGATGCACTGGGGGTGAAAGCAGGACAACTCAAACAAGTTCAGGAACTTTTGAAAACTGACAAACTGTTGCCAAGATGAAAATGTAAACTACACTTTAGATTAGTGGCCTCATATCTTCAGCCCTCAAGTTTTTTTAACTTCATTGTCTGAAATCCCTGACCACTGGTGAAGCCAGAGCTTCTGAGAGCTGAAATTCAAAACATCTGGAGACCCAAAGTTTAAGAACTACAAATTGATGGGAGTTTCAAATAAGTTGTACTAAGATTGGCTGTACTAAGATTTTTAATGTTTTTTAATATATTAATTTATTTAATGTTGTTCGCCGCCTCGATCCATGTGGAGAGCAGGATGGAAATTATTATTATTATTATTATTATTACTACTACTACTACTACTAAGCTTGCCCTGAAGCAGTTTTAATGCAAATAAAAAATAAAGCTTTTAAATAGTTAATACCTCTATTGAGTGAGAGTCAGTGTGGTGCAGTAGTCTGAGCACTAGAGACCAGAGTTCCATTCTCCGCTCAGCCATGGGAACTCACTGGGTAACCCTCGACACGTCAGACACTCAGCTCCAAAAAACCTCATGATAGGTTCACCTTAGGATTGCCAAAGTCAGAAGGCAGAAAACAAGAACAAACTTTTATTGAAGGACAGTCAGCCCTCCACATTTGCACATTTCACCTTTGTGGATTTGACTATCCATGGATTATTTGCGGTCACCACTGCTGTCTCCCGTATGCCATTTTTAATAGGGACTGCAAGCCTCATGAGACTGAGAAACTGCAAGGTTTGTAAGTCCCTCTTAAAAATGGTGTGGGGCAGCAGAGGAGGTGGCAGTGAGCCCCACCAGCCAGCCACTTGAAACCTGATGCCTCAGAGGAATCCATGATGGGTTGAATATAGTGATCATATATTTTTGTGTATTAAATAGGGTTTGGGAGGGCCGACAATTATTCATGTTTTTTCCACTTTCACGGGATCCTGTGCCCCTAACCCTAGTGAATGTAGAGGGATTACTGTATTCACATGAAAGTAGGGTAAGGAAATGCTCCTAAAAATGTTACCGTCTTTCCATAAGAAGGACACATAATTTCAGCTTTTTGATCTGAGGCTACTGATCAAGACTACCATTGTTCACACATTTTAAGCACTGAACAGTTTACTGTAGACAATCACCCAATTCTATTTAAAGCAGGGTGGGAACCATGATTGACGCTATATAAGGTATAAGCATTATCTGTCTTCACATACTCAAACCTCTCTTTATACCTTTATAAGAATAAGCCTAAATATCTTAAAGGCACCAGATTCTGACTGATCTTGGAAATAAACCAAATCAACTCTGGTTAGTGCTTGGATGGGAGACAGCTGCAGGCCTGTATTTCAGGTGCTGCAGGCCTGTATTTCAGAGGAAGGAACTGGTAAATCCACCTCTGAATATTCCTTGTCTAAGAAAACTGCATGAAATTCATGGGGTTGCCATAAGTTGGCAGGTATATACATACACACGTGTGCAAGATGAGATCCATTCTTCCTCTCTTCCCCATCCCCAATTCTTTTCTGACTCTGCATGTACTATTTTACCACTTATGGAAAAGCAATGAAAATTAAGATATGCTGGAAGACCAAGACCAACCTCAAATGCTATAGCCTACATTAAAATGACAGACAACTACTCCTCTCGGATACATGTGCAACATTTTAACAGAACCTTGTAACAGATATAGGAAATGTGGATATTTAGCTTGTTTAAAAGAGATGTCAGCGATTAATTATATACTATGGTTATCAGCTAAATTTATGTTCTAGAACCAGAATTATAGAGGTGATTAAACATATCCTTTGATTTTCTGCAATACTCCACCATTAGAAAAGAAATGTGATTGTTAGGAAGTAACTTGCGAATTTATATAACAGTGTAACTACAGAAGAACTAAACCAGCCCTCCACACCCCTGATTTAGAACACATGGCCAATGATCAGAGATAATGGGAGGTATAATTCAAAACACGGAGAGCACAAGGTTGAAGAAGGCTGAACTACAGAGTCATCAGCTGGCTAGACAGTTACTTCTTAAATGAAAGCTGCACTTCATTGCTAATCATTAATTGAAATACCTGCTTCACCAAAGATGCCTCATTGATAGCAAGGTCAGAAAAATGCAAGGAGGAATTACCATATAGATTGAGCAATAGTGCAAGGTCAGTTAGACTGCAGACAAGCATATTCAATAATGTCACTGGAAAATCAACACAGCGCTTAAGAGACAAAGAGCTGGCTGAGAACATAACGCTCATAGAAGATAATGTGTGAGACTGCACAAATTCATTCTATTATGTGGGTATAAAGGAAGTCAAGACCTAAATATGGTTAAGAATCCAACTATTAATACACACATACCCCCCACATACACAATATCCTCTCTCAGACAGTAGCCCCACTTCTGAAGTTAAGGGGTAAATACATAGCTATATCTAACTACTCCACCTCTTTCTGTAGACATCTGTAAAATTACAATTAGAGGCATTCCAAGTATGAAAACAGCTTATCTTACTTATCTTAACCAACAGTTTTCAACATTTCTGTTTGCTTAGTCCAGAACATCTGAATACAAATGTTCTTCAGAATTCAATGGCAAAATTAAATCAACTTAGCCAACATAACCAATCTATACCTCAAATCCACTTTTATAATGTGACAAACATGGTCAAAATAGCTTTCTCTTCCATATACCCATTTATTGAACATTCATCCTTTTATCATAATGGCAAACCTTTAAAAAGGGAAAGACAGTGGTATATTCAGAGATGTATTTATAAACAATGAACCAACCACAGTGGAACAAACTGAAGAAAAACTGATTCCAGAAATTTCAGGTCTTTAACTTCACTAAATCCATCCATCACAAAGAAGAATTACCATGCTGCATCACCAAATTTGAACAGCTACATATACCACCAACCCAAAGGGTAGTGTATCAAAAATTTACAACTGCATTATTGGAGAGTCATATAAGCCAAATCTAAGCTTGAAAATAATATAGGAAAACTTGATTTGAAGATAGTTATCCCTGACAGTCAATGGATAAAACCATGTTGGTAGCACCAAAGAAAAAACACTGAAAAGAATTTATAGATTGCAAACTGACAAACTCTCACACATTAGCAGCAATTTATCCCCAGCTTGCTAGGGAGGATGCAAAGATAAAGGAACATTTATATTCATATGGCTTATGTGCTTGAAGATCAAAACTTTTTAGGCACAAGTTCTGGATTTTATTTATCAAATGTCTAATTAACCTGTTCATTTTTATCACTGTCCAGATCTTGCAGAAAAAGCAAGGACTTGAAGGAAAAAAGTATCAGCAGCAAGGACAGAAATGTTTTATCAGTAGAGATACTCAGATAAGCTACAATGTGTCAACTAGCTAGACAGAGTGTAGCAAACAGCCATATGACTTGCAGTTTGAACATTTTATCCAATAATGAGAACAACCGTTTTTCTAAACTTGCCTTTACTAACAAGAACACTTCCCAATTTACAGTGTCACCACATATCAAGGGCAAAACATCTGCCAACACCGTACACTGAATTAGCTGTGACTTTTGAAAATGCACTCACATTATTTGAATAAATAAAAAATCTAATTACATTAAACAAATACCAAAAAAAAGATGCAGTTGTAATTACCTCTATTTTGAAAATTAGCTTGGTGAGAAACAATACAATCCTTACACTAAGTCTGTTTTCTTACATATTGCATTTTTCACAGATACAATGTGCTCAAAGTGGCTCACAAAATAGAAAATTTGAATACAATCGCCCTAAAGAAATACCCTAATGTATCAGCTAACCATAGCCTACGATATGAACAATATACTAACATTAAGCAATTCGTATTAAGATATACACCAATACAAAACATCATCAATAACGCAGCAAAACAGGAAAACAAAACTGAATTATCCTTGCCAGTTGCCTTCAACCAAGCATAGTATATCATTATGTGTAATTACTACTCTATAAAAATGTTCAAAAAGAAATCAATCAACATTTTTATTTTTACCTTTTGGGCCCAGCATGAGGATCATAACTCAGTGGTAGAAGAGAAGCTTTGCCTGTGGAAAGGCCATGGCTCAGTTTCAGCATCATTACTTCTTACAGTCAGTATCGCTTAACTGGTTAATGAAAGAAGCTCCAATGATTTAGCATCTCTCTGTACTTAGAAAAAAGGTGCAAAGGTAGCAATGCTTGGAAAAACCTCTGAGTAGAGATTCTGGTGAATTACCACCTGGATACAGTGCTCAGCTAGACAAGCCATTCACTGATCTGACTGTGTAAAACAGTTTCATATTCATACAGAAATAAAAAAGAGCTATGGAAGAGGCAGAGAAAGTAATTTCTGCTAATTTCCTTTCCTCCTATAGCCTACTGTCAGCCCCAGTTTCAACTTTTTGAGAGGATATGGAGAGCGAAAATGGGAAAGGAGAATCTGCAAAATTCCCTCCATCCTTTCCAGGAGTCTGTAAACCAGATTAATGAACTTAATACCTTACACATTAAGGATTATAACCCTTCACCGTCTTCTCACAATATTTCTGCTCATAGCAATATTCTCTTCAACACTACACAGTTATAACACAATGATTCCACCATAATTGCCACTGTTCCATCCTAAAGCAACCTGGGATATTCAGTTTAGGAAGGGGTATTTAGGATTCTCAGCTGGAGAGTTTTAGTGCCTCTGACTAACTAAGTCCAGTGTTGTACAGGACGCAGCCACAGCAGAAGTGGAAGCATAGTGCTACAGCCTGTGTTTCATTCTTCAACAGTCAAAAAAAAGTCCAAAGCATATATCCTGCAACCAACAAGCACAGATCCTGTTCTCATGCATACAATACCCTTAACAAATGCAGGGCTGCGCAAGGACCAGAAGCCCAGGGGGAAGTTTTCAACAGCAGAATTACCACAAGGCATACCATGCTTGGAAACTGGGAATAGGGAAAGCAAAAATATCAAAACTAGAAAATCCAGTAATCCACTTTCAACGTTTTATTTTTGGGAGCTCGGGATAAAAGTAAGATGAAGATGTGCTCAGCTTCATTTTAAAGCAAAGTGACTGTTCTTGAAGGCTTCCAAGAGCAGAATTGACTTTTTTACCGAAACAAGGCAAGCATCATTCAAACCAGGAGGGTTCCTGAAGCTGTTCAAGTTCGAGTTTGATCTACTCTAGGGTGCATTCATCTGTCTTTTCAGCAGCCCATGTTATCCACAGAACTCTTCTGTAACACCACATTTCAAATGAGTTGATTTTCTTCCTATCAGCTTTCTTCACTGTCCAGTTCTCATAACCATACATAGAAATTGGAAATACGATGGCATGGACAATCCTAACTTTGGCCTTATGATCTCTCTCATTTTCTCTCTCTCTCTCTCTCTCTCTCTCTTTCTCACTATATATATATATATATGTATGTATGTCAGAGCTGCCACTTCCAAGTCCTAGTCTTCTTCTGATTTCTTAACTGAAGCCTCCATTCTGATGAATGACTGAACCAAATTATGGAAAATCTTGAACTACAATCAGCTCTCACATTTGTGGATTTGATTATTCACAGATTATTTGCTCTCAACTCTGCTGCCTCCCATATGCCATTTTAAATAGGGACTGCAAGCCTTGTAAGACTGAGAAACTGCAAACTTGTAAGTCTCTATTAAAAATGGTGTGGGGCAGCAGTGGAGGTGGCAGTAAGTCTTACCAGCCACCCATTTCTGCCTTGTGAAGAAACCCTGATGCCTCAAAGGAATCCATGGTGGGTTGAATATAGTGATTATACTTTTTTGTGTGTTAAATATGGTTTGAGAGAGCCTAAAGCTATTCACGGTTTTTCCATTTTCATGGGAGTCCTGTGCCCCTAACCCTAGCGAATGCAGAGGGATGACAGTATTTCACTCTCTTCATCATCTATTTTGAAGTTATGTAAATAATCTCTGATCATTACTTTTGTTTTCTTAATGTTCAGCTGCAATCCTGTCTTTGCACTTTCTGCCTTGACTTACTTCAGTAACTGTTCCAAGTCTTTGCTATTTTCTGCTAACGGTATGGTGTCATCTTCATATCTAACACTGTTGATGTTCCTTCCTCCAGTTTTCACACCTCCTTCCTCCAAGTCCAATCCTCCTTTATGCATGATACATGATAGGGTGATAAAATACAGCCTTGCCTGATCCCCTTACCAATTGGAAACCACTCTGTTTCTCCTTATTCTGTCCTAACTGTAGCCTCTTGTTCTAAGTACAGGTTATGCATCAGAACAATCAAATACTGTGGCACACAACACAGCGATTTCCTCTACAAACATATTTTAAGAATATATTCTCTCAGGAATGTCACTACAAAAGGTATAGCGACATCAAATTATGAATGTTGCTTCATTAGCATTATGCCATGCAATAAACTTTTACAGATTTTCTAGCTATGTACAAAAGCTGGCAAGAACGACTATGTTGTACAGGAAACAAAGAAAGCAAACCTTTAAATCTTTCACATGTAGGAATATAATTCTCCAGTAAGTTTCTTTCTAAAGATAGCAAATCTCAGCAACTGTCTTCCGTCTACAAAAAGAAACACTTCAAAAAACACACCCTTTTTAAGGCTGTTTAGGAGCCATCCTGTGCAAAATTTGCACAGTTGTTTTACACACATGCACACACTCATATACACAAAAAGGATTTTCTGCACAGAAAACAGTACTTTCTACATAGAAAAATAATGCAGCAATAATAATTCCTGTGCAGAAAATGCTTTTTTTCTGTACAGAATATGCTGTTTTATGCAAATCAGCCATGTATTAATATTACAGAGAACAAATTGCCAATTACAGTTTTTCTTCTGTGCAGAAAGCAGAGTTATCTGTGCAGGAATTAACAGTTCTGCACTGAAATATTACTTTCCATGCAGAAAATGCTGTTTCCTGCACAAAACCACCACGTGCAGATTTTGTGCAGAATAAGTCCTAAACTGTAAATATTCTCAGCAGTCCAAGATCTTCACATCAGGGTTCTCATTGCTCAAAAAACACTTTTTTAAATACTTTCAAATGTTTTTTTCCATCCCTATTCACTTACTAGGATATCACTTTTGTGAACAAGGCTCATCCAAAATATTCTTTTTGAGATACAAAATGTCCTGAACACTCTGAGTGGACAGAAATTGTCACACTCTAGATTTAAAACATACCGGTATGTGGTCGAATCTCAATATTAATGTTTACAGTTCCCTATGGTATCTGCTTTCCAAGGCAAACTGAAAGATGGTGATACTCCGTCCCCATTATAGCTGGACAGGAAGTTGAATCTTATTTCAACTCCCATGATGCAACCCTGACCTCCACAGCACCTGAAGGCAGTAGAGCCTCTTAAGGAGTACAAGAAAGGTTACATGGCGCGCACAGTCCCATTCTCCAGCACCTCATCACTGCTGTGTGCCCCCTTGCACCAAATGCCACAGGAGCATGTCTCAGTCTGCCAAACGGTATAGCTAGCTCTGTTACTGTAGGCACCTTGAAATCAATGGCAAGTTAATCTAAGTCTCACTGATTTCAACATGTCTAATCAAATCTGACTCCAACCTATGAATACTTCACTGATAATCTTAAGATCAATAAAAGGGATTTTGAGGCATCAACTCCCTAAAAAACTAAACCCAAGAGCAATAAAGAGTCTTGTAGCACCTTGAAATCTAACAGATGCAAAAAGTATTACCCAGTATTTCAGGTACATACAGAATGCATATCTTCAGAGGTGAGATTATAGATAGTAAGGCCATAGAGGGGGGAAAATCCCTAAAGGAATGCTATTTCAAGGTGTTATTTGTTGTGGAACAAAGTATTGATTACAGCAGTTTTCATGTCACTCCACAAGATAGGAGTATTTTTTATTGTTTATTATTATTTTACTTTCATTTTAAAGCAAAATTCTCATCAAGCTCTAGCTCCATAGCACTAAGAATTCCTTTGAGTTCAAAGTGAAATCAGATGGACGGGTTAGCAGACAAGATGAAAACACTACATGTAGAAAAAATACATTTAATGGAAATTAAGTTGTGGTAGAAACCACAATTTGTTTTTGTTTAGAAGGCATCAAATATTTAATCATGATCAGTTACCAAGTTTGCTTCTCCACTTTCCCTCCTTTTAGCAAGTTAGTAAAGTAAGTGGATTTTGGCAACAGGAATTTAATATCTTCTGAAATTCCAAATACACTACTGTTCACTGCATCACGTACAAAGAAGAGTTTTACTGCTTTCAGTTCTCTTAACAACTTATCAAAAAGTATCACTAAGTTTAAAATGTAAAGCATATGGGAGAAACTCAGAAGGGAGAGTCAAAAAATGGGGGAGGGGGACACATTACAAGAGAAGTGACTCAGCAAACACCCCAAGTACACTTGGCCAGTCTGGGATTCCATTCTAGGTAGATGATGCAAAATGTATCACACTCAACTGAAGTAGCAATTCATTAATATTCTGCCTGTTTAAAATTTAGAGGCAGGTACTATAATATTTTGCATACCTCAGCAGAATCAACATCAGTTTGTATACACCAAATCAAAATGCAGTTTAACTGCAGAGGGCAGTTGACTGCAGCAGAATAGCAGAGGAAATGTGACGTCCCATCTAAAACAGAGAATAGATTGGTTCCAAGGAAAGGAAGCACTGTGATTTTATGAAGAGTATTGGCAATGAAGGAAGAGAACTATGGCAAATGCATCCTTTTTATTCTGCACCTAAATATTCTCCACTATTGTAACATCCTGACCTTTGATTTTAAAGAACAAACGTAGTTAAAACCAATCATTGCTAAAATCCAATGATTATGTTTTCGTTCACCAAGCATATTACAGTAGGTTCCCTGTATCAGTGGGGGACACATTTCCACACTTGTTGAAGATAACAAAAAAATGCAGATAATAGCAAACACTATTTTTTCATTGAGATTAATTATGTATAGGTATCGAGACAAGTGTGCAGCTTGAAGAGGAGATTCTCAAACTTGATAGAACTTTAAGCTTTGTAGCCATTATTGCAGTCCAGAACCAATGCACAACTGTTAAAAACATGAAAATTTGCCAACAACGTTAAGTAAAAGAGATAGGGACAAAATGTTTTCATATGCAGAAAGCCAATAGTAGCCTAACACTAATGTCTCAGCACTGTAGTGTTCATCAGAAGGTGATCCTAGATCTCAGGAGCAGACAATGTTGACATCTGGGGATCCAATGAAGGTTGTTTTTCTTTTCTTTTCTTGAACCTTTTGGAAGAACAATGTAATCAGAAGTTGTTGTCTCTTTCTTTTTAACTTATCAAAGTGTTGCTGCAGAGGTTGCAATCCTTTGGTGATTATATGGGTACTCCGTAATTTTGTCCTTCAACGTCTGTGCAATTTGAAATACTTCAGCAAAATTCTGTAATGTCCAGATTGCTGGTTTTGTTTCCATTTCTTCTTCTTCCCCTTTCTCTGAGCACATCGTAACAAGTTTCTCCAATTCTTCATTGGTTAACACTTCTCCATGGCCATCAACATGTTCCTCTACTTCCTCATACAACAAGTCAGCAAATCCTTCTCCACAAACTTGTTTTTCTGCATCAACGATTCTTCTAACTTCCCCATCGATCCCCAGGAGGGCATGAAAATCACCCACAACGTCAGTCCACAAGTTTTTCCAGCAAGCATTTACGGCTTTTAGTTTTAATTCATCCATTGCAGCTTTGATGAAGGTTATTGTGTCAGGTGTAGTGAAGGATTTCCAGCACTGCATTACATCCAGTTTGGGGTCTGTGTCAACTGTTGCTAGAATGCTATCAAACACCAGGAAGGCATACATGGCATTTGCAAAACAAACGATGCCCTGATCAAGAAGCTGAATCAATAAAGTTGTACTGGGAGGTAAGAAAACAACATTGGCATTTTCATACCAAAGATATTCAGGATAGCCAGGTATCTTGTCTACTACTAATAGGACTTTAAATTCCAAGTCTTGTTGCTGTAATTTTTTTAAATTATTATTTCTGGGATGAAGCACTGGTGAAACCATTCTGTGAACGAGAAAGATGTCACCCACACTTTCTTACTGCGCTGCCAAAACACAGGCAGATGAGGTTTGTTTTTGCTTTTAAGTGCACAGAGGTAGCCTCTCTATTCACTTGTATATTTTTAAGTCCAAACCTGTTCCTAAATCTGTGCAGCCACCCGCTATTTGTAGTAAAAGACTTGGTGGCACTGGCTCGAGGGGATGCCCTGCTGAAGTCTTTGTATAGCTTCAACGCTTCGTGGTGCAACATACTGATTTTAATTGGGAATTCATTTTCATGTGTTCCAGACACAAACTGAAAGCTTTCTCCATTTTCATTAAGCGCTTATCAACCACTGTGGAGACAACTTTTCTAGTTTGAGGTACAACAGCAAAACTAGCATAGATTTCTTTTTCCTTCTTCAGAATTTCACAGATGGAAAATTCATTTTTACCATAGATCTTAGCAACCTCAGTACACGTTTTGTTTTCTTTCTTTAGTAAGTCAAGAATTTTCACCTTCTTACTTAACAGAAGCACTTTATGGATTCTCTTAGGCTTATCAGGCTTGCCAACATCACCACTCTTGCACTTTGGGGCCATTACAAACAACCCAAGCCCTTTATTGTACAGAACTGAACAAGCACAAGAATGTTATACAACCACACTGTACTGAGATCAGATCACAAGACTGAGAGGCCTGCTAAGTGACTGGTAGCATTACAGTATGTATGTATAGCAAAAAAAAGCACAAGACATGTTGGGTAATGTGAAACATCATGAGAACAAGAGCGAACAGGGTGCCCTTTCTGAAATTTTCCATTCCCTTCAATTTTTCACATAATACTTTATTACTTAAATTTCTATTTAATTTGTTTCAAATTCATAGTAATATTTTTCAGACCACATTTCAGCGTGGGTAGGTGAAACCACATAAACCAGTCACATGGATATAGGGGACATACTGTATAATCTTTCAGCCCACAAAGGATGAAGCAATCAAATTACTTACATACAGTTCTTATCTGGGAGTCCCATGTTGTAACATTTGGCCTTGCCCTAACATTTTTCACAGATTATAGTTTATTTCCAAGAATGCATGCACATTTTTGTTCCTAGGCAAACATCTTCACAGAAACATCGCCTTACAATACTAACCCCTCAAATTTGTTATTCATTGATGAAATAAGAGAAGATAGTGAAGCAGATAGTTCTGTATCTGTAATGAGATGATGCAAACTCCTCTATGGTACTCTCAAAGATTTTGGTCAGATCAGACCAGAAATCAACACTCTTAAACTGAGGTTCAGTATAAACAGTGCAAGATCTCCAGTAAACCAAATTTTCAGGGATTAATGATATTGTGAAAAAAAGAAACTGGAGAACACTACTCAGAACACTCAAAAATATTATGACATCAAAACTATTTAAGAGATTTTATCATCTCAGTTCAAATCTTGGGACCCAAAGTAAAAATGACAATGTTCTTGAATTTTAAAAATGACAAATTTAATTGTGGCATAGCAAATCAAACCCCTGGTGGTTATCCACTTTCTTTGGTATCATTCTGATATACTAATAAAAAACACAGAAGTATCTCACTATCTACAGAAAATGCAGCATTCTGTCTACCTTAGAACAGAAGGATGACAGCTCTATTTTCGCCCCAGAGGACAACTTTACACCAGGAACGGGCAGAACACAGATCAGGATTAACTGATAGAGCACTGAACTATTTTCACTCAGGAAGCTTTAAAAAAAAACAAACCTTCCATCTGTTACTAATCTACTATATAAAAGTCAAAGTTTGTCTGCAAGTTTGTCTGCGTTAGACAGGCGAAAACCTCATATGATTGGCTGTGTGAGGTGAGAAGACCTCATATGATTGGCTGGCTGTGAAGATTCAATGGAATTCTGGGTTGGCAGTTCAGGGAGGGGCCTTTAGAATTCTCAGCAGGAGAACTCTTGGGCCTCAGGCCAGTTGCTATGGAGATGAGGCCCAGCAGCAAGAAGAAAGGCAGTGTATTCCCTCAGAAACTAAACCTCTGTTATGTTAACAACTCTGAATACAGATTGGATTGGGAATATGAGGATAAATGGCAGGTACTGGAATAGGCCAGTTGCTATGGAGATGAGGCCCAGCAGCAAGGAGGAAGACAGTGTATTCCCTCAGGAACCCAACCTCTGGAGGTTAACAACTCTGAATACAGATTGCATTAGGAATATGAAGAAAAGTTACAGGTACTAGAGAAGATAGTTTGGTGAGTTCTTGAGAGGAAAATGAAATCCCAGACAACCCCAGGTAAACACGCTAGTTTAATATAAAACCTGATCTGAATTACCACAAATACAGTTCTGCACACATATGCACAGCTCATGCAAGCTGATAACTGCTTCCACCTTAAGAATATTTATTTGTTTATTATTTTACTATCTGGTTCTGGTAAAAAAAAGAAAAAACAGAGCAAGTGTCTACTTATACCTTTCGTATACAGAAATCATCCCAAAGGTATGAAGTGTGAATGTAGCTATATTAAATCCAGTTTTCCCCCAACATATGTAAAATCAGGATAACATAAACATTACCACAAACGTAACAGCATCATTTTGACTACATGAACATCCACTAGGCCAGTGGTTCTCAACCTGTGGGTCCCCAGATGTTTGTGGACTTCAGCTCCCAGAAGCCCCAGCCACTATGGTCAATGCTCAGGGCTTCTGGGAGCTGAAGTCCAAAAACATCTGGGGACTCACAGGTTGAGAACCACTGCACTAGGCGGTACAGGTCAAACCCTATCATTAGACAGAGAAACGTTGACAGTAGATGCTGAGGAGAAGTGAGAGAAGTCTCCTGGCTACTCCTTCTGGATACCATGCCTGTTTTCTATGACGCACAGTCTGTTCTAAACCTGCTAAACTGGTCTGGAGGCTCAAGTGCATTTGAAGACACCCTCCCATCATCGGCGCCAAAGTAAAATTAAACTTCCAGTTCAGCTAGTTCCTGTGCATGGAATGCAGGAGTGCCATATTGTCCATTGCCTCAGGCATCAAAATGTCTTGGGAAGGCTTGGAGGTGGATAGCCTACCAAATTTTAGCTCATAAAAAATGGCTATGTAGAACTGCCCCAGTATTCCACCCCAAAGAAAAGACATCTATCCACAAAGAACCATTAAATCTTTTTTTTAGCTCTCTACACCTTACCTCTCATCTTCCCTGTATCAAATCTCAGTAGTCCAACCATGTTCTTTTAGACCAAACTTATATGCTCAAATGCTTCTAATAACTCTTTCAACCAGAATTACACTCATAAAAGTGTGTTTAAAAATCAAAGCTCTGAACCATAGACAGTCTTACTTATTTGGAGTATTTTAACAGTTTTTCAGAAGTGGGGGAAAACAGAACATATATGCCCTTGCTCCAAGACACACATAGTTTTGGCTCTAGCACAGGGAGAAATGCAGCACAAAAAGAAACACACCATCACACAATCTACAAGATCAGTAAACTTCAGATAGTTCCACAAAACGCTATTACTGGCTTTGATAACAGCTTCCAAGTTGTTGAGCAACTCAGTGTGGCCATTGTGACAAAATTCTGTAATAACAAATTCTAATCTCTTTGAGGGACAAAAAACAGAACAAAATTATCCTCAGATTGCCTCAGTATGTAGCAACCAAGGAGTCAAACAAGTCTTATGCACCTGTTTGGTTTCCCGAGACACACCTTCAGTTCAGCAGGTGTAATTCTGTGTCCCAACAAGTCTGAAACATAGAGGAAAGAGCTAGTCCTGACTAGCACCATTCCAGTTAGCATTCCATTCGCATAAATAGCTGGGAGTCCACTTGAATTTCACTGTACAAAGTGCAGGAAGGTGTCAGTGACTATAATCATTTTGCCACTACAGCCATCAGCAGGGGGAGGAAAGTGTGGCCCTGGGAAAACACAACTATGGGAGTTGGAAAGCTGATATTCTCCCCTCACCCCCTGTAAATTCAAGACCAGGGTTCACCTTAAGAACTTGCAATGCAAAATAATGAAGAAAGCCCAATAAAAGTCTCCTGAACATATTTTCCATACACTGCAGTCACTATACTATGTACAATACCACAGCCTAGGATTACAGCATACTATTCTTTTATGGGGAGAGGGCACCAATCAAGTTAGTAAGAGATGATAATGCACAATAAAGTGCTGTAGGAAAAGAGGAAGATTATGTTACAGGTGGACAGATCCAATCAAGGAAGCCACAGTGCTGAATTTGCAAAATCTGAGCAGGACTCTTAAGAACTGGATCTCATTCATAAGGGTACCATAAACTTACCTATGTACTTTATTTTTCATCTCCCTTAAATGCATATACCAATGCCAGTCACAATATAAGAGCCAGCATGGTACAGCAGCTAGATTTTGGAGGAGACCCAAATCAAACCCCTACTCAAACATGAAACTCACCAGATGGCCTTGGATAATCAGTCCTTCTACTAACCTACCACACAAATGTGACAAAATGCAGATGTGATGAACAAGACTGTGGACCTTTCTGCACTGCACTGTTATAGTGTAGTCCTATCCTGGGGTCTGCAGTTTAGGAAAGGGCCTTTATAATTCTCAGCCAGAGACGTCTTTGGTCTCAGTGAACTACAAAACCCACAATTCCACAGGATGTTGAAAGTGAAATAATAGCACTGCAAGAATGTAGTGCCAAAAGGCCCTGTGACTACTGTACTTAGTTCTTTGGAGGAAGAAAGTAATGTAGGAATATCATCAACAAACACTCACATGTGCACTTAGGGTATCACCCTTCCAATTGTCTAGACTACTGGGCCTTTCCACACTATTGTTATAGCACTACTATTCCACTTCTAACATCCTGTGGAATTCTGGGGTTTGCCGTTTACTGAGGCCAAAGACCTCTCTGGCTGAGAATTCTGAATGCCCCCCAAACTCCAAACCCCAGAATTCCACAGGCGGTTGATAGTGGAATAACAGCACTACAACAGTGTAGAGCAGAAAGGCCCTACCAACTGCTAATGGCAAACCCATCCAGCAGGGGTATTTGAAAGGCTTTCAAAGGTACCTCCATTTCCGGGCGTATAAGACGCACCAGCGTATAAGAATTCCATTTATACTCCAACAAATACTATTTGCCAGCGTATAAAACAAACTGCCCTATAAGACGCACCCCAGTTTGCAACAGTATTTTTCAGGGGCGAAAAAGTGAATCTTACACGGCAGCAAATAGGGTAAGTACTTTGTTCCAGATTTTATTTCTCGGGGGGGGGGGGAGAGAAAGGAGTCACAGGAATGCAAGTCTCCTGGGACACTCTGCTCCTTGCGGGTGGGAAAGCCGCCCACGGTTGACGAGGGTAAGGAAAAACTCTTTGCACATGCTCTAGGAATAAGTTTTCGTGAGTCCCGAAGCTACGAAACTAACTTCTGGGGCTAGCTGAGTCCTGGCTTCCAGTTATTAACACCGGCTCCGTGGCGCGCGCGCGTTTCAGCGCATACGAAGCAGAGGAGCTCGCCGGCCACTGCTTTATATGCCCTGAAACGCGCGCTCTCCGCCGCTCCTCGGAGCGAAACCAGAGCCGCGTCAACACGCACACGTACATTCTCTGCCGCGCTTCCTCCCCCCGCTCCCGGCCCGCTTCAGGCACCTGCCGCCGCCCTCGCCGAGCCCGCCGGCCCCCTCCTCACCTGTCCCGCGGGTCGACCCAGCTGGTGGTTTTGGTGGCGTGGTCGATGTAGTAGACTTTGCCGTCGTAGTCGCGAGCCTCCTCCCAGCCCTCGGGCAGAGGCAGTTCCTGTCGGGGCATCCTGGCCGGCGGCGGGGGCGGCAAGGGGACGGAGCGAGCCCGGCGGCGGCGGCGGCGGCGGCGGCCCCATGCAAGGCGCTCAGCGACGGCGACAGCGGCCACCCCCCGCCCAGCCCAGCGGCAGCAGCGGCGAAGGCTGGCGGCTCGGCGAGCTGAAGCGAGCGGCCGCGTCGGAAAGGAGGCAGCCGGCGGGCTGGGAGCCTCGCATCCTCAGCCGCCGGGATAAATGGAGTGGGAGGCACTATGTTTTGGCGGGGGGGGGGGTATGAGAATCCTCCCAGGTGTTTCAGAAGACGCCGAACGTCCCCCGCGGCCGCCTCCCCCGCCGCCGTTTCCAAGTACAATGAGGCGCGCGGCGGCGGCTTTCCTCTCCCTTTCGCTACTCCATCGCCTCTCACTTCAGGTCGTCTCCGCGCGAGGAAGCGATGCCCAGCTTGGGGAGGGAGGGGGCGGCCGCCCTGAGGCGCGCCGAGCCCACCCCCTGCTCCGGGCTTCTCCTTCTAGCGAAGCCAAGCGGCGGCCCCGACCGCTCCAGCGGAGGAGCTCCTTGCAAAACACCTCCTCCGCCTCCTCTCCCGGCGCCTCGGTTGCTTCCTTCCCTCCTCCCCGCTCGCCGGTGCTACTGTAATACAGGTAGTAGGAGGGCCACCTCAACGCAACTTTTTTTTTCAAAAAAAGAAAGAAACTGAGGCGGGCTGCTATTCCCGTAAACACGGCCGTGGCGGTGGAGCCAAGCGCCGCCCCCTCCCGCGCTGGCTGCCTAAGGCCGGGAAGGAGGGATGAGCCGCCCGGAGCCCTCCGACTGCCGAACCTGGAAGGGGGCGGGAAGAGGGGGCGGGTCCCCACGTGGTTCGCCGCCTTCTCTCGGGGGAAGGTCTGAAGGCTTCCGGCCGTTCGCGCCAGGCTGGTTCCCCAGAACAGGTGCAGGTCCGCCTGCGTGTCGGTGGCCGACGGCGGGTGACGGGGACGGACAGGGCCGTCGGTTGAGCTGTTTGGTGGATCTTCGATGTTCCCGTCTCGACAAAGCCACCGGTGTCGCCTTTCTCTCTCTCTTCGCAGAAGAGAGCAGAACGCAAACGTTGCTTACGCAACGTTGAGCTCGGAAACGGTATCTTTTGGGACCACAACTCCCACAACTTAACTCTTGCTCCCCCCCCCCCCACCACCAGCACAACCTCTCTGGGACTTTCCCAGGCGGTGCTTGAAGCAGGAAGGATGGGAATCACGTGCTCGTCCAGATGTTGTTGAAGTGCGAAGTCCCCCTAGCCTAGAGTGTGTCTTGTGCTGACCGGGGCTGCCAGGAATTACAGTCTGACGCTATCCGGAGGGCACCTGATTCCCGTCTTTATAGTTTACACTACTCACTGCTTGGGGAAGGGCACGACAGAAAATGGCAAAACTGAGTGTGCTTTGGCTCAGCTTCCACACTGCCTGTGTTCATCGGCCAGTGTCGCATGAATGCAAAGTCAACGCGCGAAATCCCTGACCGACTCGTGGGTGCAGGGGCTGAGTTTCTGGCTTTGGAACTTTCAGGGGCTGCAGAGACTGCTGAAAAAAATGGGGAAAAGCCAAATCAAAAGGGGCTGGAAGTCTGCTGCTGGCTTTGTAAAACAAGTTTTGTTTTAACATGTTAGACAAGACAGGGAAGCCTTGTGACCTATCGAACAACTAAATTACAGTTCCTAAAAACATCTGGGAAAAGCAGTGCATCCTTTCTCTTTTGTCAGAAAAAAATGTGGTCCAGGGTTGTTGGGGGGATTGCATAAACAGCCTTGCGATGTGTTTCACCCACCCTCTTGCATTAAAACAAACTCAAGAGTGAGGGCATTTCCGCACTACACTATTATAGTGCTATTATTCCACTTTCAACATCCTATGGAATCTTGGGGTTTGCAGCTTGATGGGGGGAGGATTTAGTATTCTCAGCCAGAGAACTCTTTGGCCTCAGGAAACTACAAAACCCGGAATTCCACAGGATGTTGAATATTAGCACTGTAACGGTGTAGGGCAGAAATGGCCTCTGTTAAATACAGTGCCTCGAGTGCTTCCGTATGAAGTGGGAAATCAGAGGTGACATCTCACAGCTGTTGGATAATTCAATAAGCCTATCCACGGCCACTAGTCCCACTGGGTAGGCTACTTCCCTGTGAGAACTCCATTGCTCTAAATGCTGGTCAGTGGGGAATGGCAGTGGTTGGGGAAAATGATTGGTCTCATGCCGTGCTTGTGGCCTTCCTAGAGCCTTTTGTTTGGCAACCATGGGAAGCTGTGGAATGCCAGACTAATTGGACCTTTGGTCTGTCTGATGCCACAGGTCTCTTCTTAGGTTTGCATGGTATCCATTCTACAAACACCCACCTATCAAAAGAAGCAATCAAGTCAATTCTCTTCCTTAGATACCTTTCGGCACTAAAGCCATTTCCTCACTAGACTGTTATAATGCTGTTACTCCGCTTTCAACATCCTATGGAATCCTGGGGTTTGCAGTTTAAGGAGGGGCCTTTGACGCCACTCCCTAAACTGCAAACCCTAGGATTCCATAAGATGTTGAAAGTGGAATAATAGCACTATAACAGCCTAGGGCAGAAATGGCCTAAGAGAATACTCCCCTCCAATTTGAGCTAAGATGCTTTGGGTATTTATACCAAGAATGTAATAAATAAAAGTTTGTAAATAAATGCATATGAAATATGAATAAATACATATGCAATGTAAGAAATTTTGATAGAGATAGATAAAGAGGTGATTTGAATAACATTTCTCTGCCTAAAAGTGAAAACTATTTTAATTCTCCCTAAATCAAATTCTATAATATTTATTGATTAAAGTTTTTCTCATGGGTGTTGTCTTTCACTGCATGTTTACCCAGAAGGAAAACCGATTGTTTTTGGCATTTTGGGTTGCAGCCATAAACAATCATCTTATTACTGACACTCATAACAAAGGAATTTGATGTTTTCAAAATATGTTTGAATTATGAAGTAATAAGACAGGTGACTCTTGAATAAATAAGGAGGAGGGAGGATGATTCATAGGTATTTTTTTACCTCTGGAAAAGGGAGTGTTGTTTTATTGAGCACAACAGAGAACTCACAATGAATTCCTAGCAACCTGTCACCTTATATAATTCTGGCTAGATTACAGAGCATGAATGGAAGGGTTTGAACGGACAATCACTGAATTGTAGCTGCCATTTCTGGTTGCCATATTTTCCATCAAATTATAAAGAGACTGTTACTCTTGTTCTCTAGGCCAGTGCTTTCGCATTTGCTGGTAAATTTGTTGTCTTCAAGGACCCTGTAAATTACATATGCTGTGCTCTGTAGGGATACTGTTGCTGAGTATAGATTAGGCCAGAGGTATATGAAATGTGGTAAGATTGCTGTTAAGGGCTACATCTCCCAGAATCTCCCAACTGGTATGGCCAGCTTGTTGCACATTCTGAAAGTGGGGAACTTTTGACTCTCTAGACATTTGGGACTTCAGCTCTCCAAAACCCCAGCCAGCATGACAAATGCCAAAGGAGAAGGAATTATAATCTAAAACAGTTAGAGGACTGAAAGTGTTTCACCTTCAATTGTTTCTTACTTCAGTGACAGAGAAAACTACATGATCTCTGATTTCTTAATGTGGATGGATCGTGCATTCCTCCAGCTACTGTGGGACTGCAACTTCCATCTTCCCTCCTCCTGGCTGTGGATGCTGGGACTTGTAGCAACTGTGCTTTTTTCTTCCTTGGGTAGGGCCGTCTACTTTTCTCACACTGCCATGACAACCACATTCCTAAATATTTAGTAGGATTTTGATCATAACTGGGTAGTAGCATCACCATGAGAGCCAGCGTGGTGTACATTGGACTACAACTCTGGAGACCTGCGTTCAATTCCCTGCTCAGCCAAGGAAACCCACAGGGTGACCTTGGGCTCATCACACACTCTCAGCCCCCAGAAACCCCATGATAGGCTCTCCTTAAGGTTGCCATAAGTTGGAAATGACTTGGAGGCACACAACAACAACAACATCACCAGACTACATGCAGATAATGTAATCTGTAATAAAGCAATCACTGACTCCATGGTTTCTTCTTGCATTTCTTGCTGTGAGGAATAAAGAGACATCAAGGACAGTAAGTGAGATTGCTGAAGAAACTCTTGATTATTGGTAATCTTCCTGATTCTGAATACTGCTCCTACACATTGCACTCTTAGCTCAGTCTGTTATTATATGGCTACCACTGCAATGGGAAACATTGAAATAGTTTATTTTTTACCCTAAAGTGTATGTTGAGGGAAATAAAGAGATTTAGAGCCTGACATGGGCCAGATCACATGATAAGATAAATCAGGGATCAGTGGAAACCCTGGTTTATCATTTATGAGCAGCATGCTTAGGAACGAACCATGGAGCTTTGTGCAAGATCTCAACATTGCGTCGGCACCTTCTCAACAGTTTGTTTCTACCCCAACAAACTGCAGAAAGAAACCTAAAACAAATACTGGATTCCTTCTCTGGTTTGTTAGGGGAGAAACAAAGCCAAAAGAGAGCTGCACTCAGTTTGGGTGACATGCTAAGCAGCCCAACTAGTGAAGCCCCAAGTAAGAGTATTTTTGTGACCTTCACTGGCACAAGGCACATGACCTGGAATGCCTAGTTATGGTGTTGTCCAAACTGGGCTGTTATGTCACAAGAATCATAGGGTTTAGAAATTCATTGCTCCAGTAGTTCTGCATTGCAATCATTTTAACATGGTATAATCTGGACTAGTTCTGGACTGGATTTTATTTCTGAGGCTTTCCACGGGCCAGATCCAGCTTGACTAGTAGTCAGAGTAAGGCAAATGTCTCAGATCTGGGGAGGGATGGAGTAGTGCAACCCCCTAGCTTTTCTTTTTTCCTGGGTTTCCTGAGCATTCCTGGAGTATAGAGTTGGGTGTGTCCCACTGTGAAATCTAACCGCCTAAACTGACCCCGGGACCTCTCATGTTGTAGAAGAGCCAACCCCATTGCTGGTACTCAACTGCCAGCTCAGCTGGCACGGAGGAAGAAACCATCTTGCCTTTTGCCTCAGGCAGCAAAATGTCTTGGGCAGGCTGCCTTGGATCCTGGTTGGGGAAATTAAGTAACTAAGTAAGACAGGAGGTCTTTTAACTAGGAACTGCTATGGTTTAAATAACACTACCACAAAGGAGGAAGAAGAGAAAAAAGATTAGAGTGGCCGAAGGGGAGAAAATGTCCTTCCTCCACCCCACCCCACCCCACCCGGGTTATTTTTCTAATTAAAAATCCTATCCCTTCCTTTGAGGCTGAAGTTTTGGCCCATGATCAAGGAAAACACAATGCTAACCCTTTCCCTGTGTCCAGGAAGCACCATCTAGGTGCTCATGTCAAACCAAAGAGACCCTGATGCATTATTCTCTATTATAAAAGGATGGCATGCTGGCTATTGTGTTTCTTGTAATAGACTATTCTTAGCTTTAGGCTAACTTACCAATGCTGAGAGGCCCTCCTTTACTTAAAGGAAGAGGATCAGAATCTTACATTATTCAGGAATTTTTATCAGTCATTCTCCCAGAGTTTTTTGTAATTCCAATTGAAGGAAGAATCTTGTTTCCCTTTTAGGAGAAGGTGTGTGCTTAATAGCAACTCCATAGTTGCAGAGGTCTTGTTGAACACATAATAGTTATCACAGCCTCTCCAAACTCTAGAGGCTCGCTGGGTGTCTAGTTGACTGTGATATTATTATGGCTGTAGCTTAACACACCTTGGGGAACGCTGTAGTATGCCTTAAAAAGTGGTTAGCATGTTGCATAATCTAGCATAATTGTACAGCTTTAACCACATTTTGAATTAATTGGATTACACTTTTGTTTTTCAAAAAGGGAGCAGCAGCATCCATGCTAGTTCCGCACAGTAGGACATGAATGCAGCATAAGAAGCAGCAATGAGGCCTGCCAGAGCTAGGCGAGCTTGAGCTATGTGTAAAGCTTTTGTCTCCTTAGAAACTGCATAGTACTTGAAAAGACCTGCAGATAAGAATGCATAATACTTTTGTTTGCTCTTCTCTTTGTTACGGAAAATGAAAGGACTCTCTGGATATTTCCTTAATTGTTTTCTGCCATGGAGGGTTAGCTCTACCACATTTGCTGATCCTTTGGTTTCTGGTGATATGAGAAAGTTGTGCTACGATACACAGCTGATCATTTTGCATGTTACCCTTCGACTCTTCCAGTTTGGCAGAGGCAGTCCTGATTAATCCTCCATTGTTGCATTGTTTTCAACTGTGTTTAAGATGTTCAAGTTTCTTCATCATCTTCCCACTTTCCCCCTGTGTCCTCTGCTTACATCAATAGCTGCAAACTGAGTTCAAAATCCAAAAGTAGTTTGTATTCAATTAACTCAGTTGGGGGAGAAGACGAGTGGGAGAAGAATCATGACCTTCACAGTAGGATCAGGCAAAAGGAAATTGCTGCAGCCTCTCTTAGTTTGTGTATTCTTCCTCATTAAAAACTTTTGCCATCTTGACCACAGTCTGATGTTGCTTGGCTGCATGCATCCCAGTTTTTATCTTTGAAATGTTGGAGAATGTGGATTGGAGGGAAGGTATATAAATTGGGCATTCTTGGAATTTGGCTGTGGCAGCAATGAAGAGAAAGTGGGGGCCACAAACTGCCCGAGCAGCCGTATGCAGCATATGGACCATGTTTTGCCCACCCCGAGGTTGGACTGTTATGCTTGGATTTCATCGATCCGGGTTCCAGTGTCCTGTGTTTGACAAATGGCCCTCAGCCAGGAAATTCATTGAATGATTTTAGACCAATCTGATCTACCAGCTAAACACAGGATTATTGTGAGGATAAAACTTAGAAGGGGAGAGCCATATATGCCTCCTTAAGCTTATAGACAGAGGATGAGATACAAATGTAACTAATATTTTCAAAAACCAAAACATGCTGATGGAAATTCTCAAAGTTCCTCCAAAGTTCCCCATGACATTCTTGCAAAGAAGCTAGTAAAATGCAGGCTAGACAGTGCTACTGTTAGGTGGATTTGTAATTGGTTCAGTGAACAAACTCAAAAGGTGCTCACCAATGGCTGCGTTTCATCCTGGAGAGAAGTGACTAGTAGGGTGCCACAGGGTTCTGTCCTGAGCCCAGTGCTATTCAACATCTTCATCAATGACTTGGATGAAGGGGTAAAGGGCATGCTGATCACATTTGCAGATGACACCAAATTGGGAGGGGTTACCACAGGACAGGGTCAAAATTCAAAATGACCTTGACAGATTGGGGAGCTGGGCCAAAGCTAACAAAATGAATTTCAACAGAGAGAAATGCGAGGTCCTGCACTTAGGCAGAAAAAATGGAAGGCACAAATATAGGATGGGGGATGCGTGGCTGGACAGCAGTACGTGTGAAAGGGATTTAGGAGTCTTCGTCGACCACAAGCTGAACATGAGTCAGCAATGTAAGGCGGCAGCCAAGAAAGCCAATGTGATTCTTGGTGGCATCAATAGGAGTATGCTGTCTAGATCAAAGGAGGTACCACTCTATTCTGCTTTGGTTAGACCTCATTGAAATAGTGTGTCCAGTTCTGGGCACCTCAGTTCAAGAAGGATATTGACAAGCTGGAACGTGTCCAGAGGAGGGCGACCAAAATGGTGAAGGGTCTGGAAGCCATGCTCTGTGAAGATTGGCTTAGGGAGCTGGGTATATTTAGTCTGCAGAAGAGAAAGTTAAGAGAGGACATGAGAACCATGTTTAAATATTTGAAGGGATGTCATATCAAGGAAGGAGTGGGCTTGTTTTCTGCTGCTCCAGAGACCAGGACAAGGAGCAATGGATTCAAGCTGCAGGAAAGGAGATTCCACCTGAACCTCAGAAAGAACTTCCTCGCGGTCAGAGCTGTCTGGCAGTGGAATGTGCTGCCTCAGAGTGCAGTGGAGCCTCTTTTTTTGAAAGTTTTTACTCAGATGCTGAATGGCCACCTGTTGCGAGTGCTTTGATGAGAGTTCCTGCATGACAGGGGGTTGGACTGGATGGCACCTGGGGTCTCTTCCAACTCTATGATTCTATGATTCAAAGGCAAAAAATATCCCTGATTCTTAGGGGAAGGTATTCTTGGCCAGCCTCCTGTATAACAACTTGTCTTCCATATGTAGGTTCTTTGTTTTAAGGGAGTATTCTGTTAATTGTATTATTCTGTTATTCTGTTAATTGTATTGATATAGTACCGCCTCATCCCAGTTTTGCTGTTCCGTCTGTTGGTTTTTGCAACCAGTCCATTGTGAAACCCAACTGAAAGATTTATAGGGATCTGCTATCCTTTTGCTTTCAGAAATGCTTATTGGCTTACCTTGAATATATTTGGATAGTCAAACATTTCTCTGTGGTACTGGTAAGTGAAATTGAAGGGGGAGGACCCCAAAAACTCCTTCCCTCCTAGCTGATATTGCAGTTGAAAAAAGCAGAAATCAGAACTGCCTAGAGAAAAATACTTAGCATTTATACAAAACTCAGAATGTTATTGTTCAAATATTACTTTTTGTCTCTTTTTATCTTTTCCTTTTATTCTTTCTTTCTTTGTGTGTGTTTTTTCCTTTTTTTCATATTTGTTAAATTAATAAAGATTTTTTTAAAAAAAATATATTACTTTAGTTGTTACTCCAATCATCTCACTGGCTGTTATTTGTTAATGTTGTTGCAGTCCAGAAAGGTAACTCACACAGTTACCTACTGATTGCTGATCAAATGTTATTGGTATTCATAGTACATTGCGCAATTGAAAAATACAGGAAAATGCTCTCTATTTCATCCAAGTGGCCAGTTCAGTATTGCATCTTTGCATTTTCTTTACCATTTTTTCAAGGGACCTTTCAATTCCTGCTGTATCCCTTGGATTAAGTTCCGTGTGAAGCTTTCTCACAAGCATAGTTCAAGCATAGAAGAAATTGCCATTGTACTTCTAACTCAGAAATCCAAAGAAGTCATTGCCTTGGGATCCCCAGGCAAATAAATAGGTGCAACTTCCCCTAACCTGACTATGCAGGTTTGTGGAAAACTGGCCTATTAGATTTCTAGATGTCAATCAAGTCTTTAAAGTACTGGAAAGTAAGTTCCTTGATTTTCAAAATATTTTTTTTAAAAAACCTGGCTTTTAAAAATTTTTGAAACCCTTCTGAATTATATTTTAAACACCTTTTGTATTGTACATCACTCTGGGAGCCCTGGTGGGCAGAAAAGCAATTAACAAATGTCATTTAAACAAGGGCAACAAAAACAATAAGGGAGAGGAATTTCAGAAAACATATATGGGGAATTAATAAAGTAAAAAACAAGACTGTAGAAGCAGCGTGGCTTCCCTGTCAAACTAACAGAAGTATGTCGTATAGAACAATAGAAAACATCCATTATCCTGCTGATTCAGATGGATACCACTGTGTGATTGGAGTCTTTCCCCATATGTTAGGTCACTGCATTATACCAAATCCACATCTCTTGTTCTGGGGCTCTGCATGGTGATTATAATTTTATCTGATAGGTTTGCCGTGTTGTAGAGCATTGTGATAGAAATGACCTACTTTGGCTGGATCTTTAAAATCTGGTCAGCTTAACCAGAGAAGTTCCATACTTCCAAGGCCTACTCCTCTACCCCACCTGGCCCAGGTGTGACCCAGATGTTTGATTTTGTAGCTCACTATCTGTCAAGTTAGAGCAGAAACCTTTAATCCAGTGGTTCTCAACCTGTGGGTCCCCAGATGTTTGTGAACTTCAGCTCCCAGAAGCCCCAGCCACTATGGTCAATGCTCAGGGCTTCTGGGAGCTGAAGTCCAAAAACATCTGGGGACCCACAGGTTGAGAACCACTGCTTTAATCTCACCCCCAATCCCAGTACATCTTTTTTTAGAGGAAGCTAGCTCACTTTTGTGACCTTGTCTAGAGCAGTGGCTCTCAACCTGTGGGTCCCCAGATGTTTTTGGACTTCAGCTCCCAGAAGCCCTGAGCATTGACCATAGTGGCTGGGGCTTCTGGGACCTGAAGTCCAGAGACATCTGGGGACCCACAGGTTGAGAGCCACTGGTCTAGAGGATGTTCTTTCTTTCCTGGCAGAGTGCTCTTCAGAGGTGTGAAGTCTCCCTGTATTGTTCTTCAGCCTGCCTAATTCTTCAGTTCTTCAATTCAGATTTCACCCCCATTTCCAGTTGCGTGAAGACCAGGGAATTGTGATGAGTTGTCTCCTTGACTGGCTAGTTTTTTAGTCCTTTCCCTCTTCTACTAATCCTACTTAGATAAATTGTCAACTGTTTTAGCAGATCCAGGCTTGAGTGATTATATCTTTCACCCTCGATTCAAATTTCTACAGCTTCTAACTATTTTATTAGCCGATGACATGGTTTGGTTTCCATTCTGAATATGGAACTCTTGGAGAATTCTATTACATAGGCACAGTAAAACATGTTTATCTTGCTCCAGCCATTGTATTTTGCCATTGTAAGACACCTTTTAAAATTTATAACTTAAGTAAATTCATTTTTATAAGATGCTTTTAATAAAAAAAGAAAAAGAGAAGGAATCAAACCTCTCCAGAGACCCAAAGGATTTGCAGTGTTCTTACCTTCAAAAATAAATGTGGGTCCTTGGGGAAGCCTATCAGGCTGAGAGCAGACTAGGAAGTTAAAGAGAAACTCCGTTTGCCCTATATTTGTCACAAGCAACAAGGAAGATATTGAAACCTCTCTTCATCCAAAGTGTTAACTTACTGTCCTCGTTTTGCTGCTGTGAAGCAGCTTGTTCACAGAAGACACTGACAAATTGATGAATAGGGAGATCTGATATTTCTTCATTATGCTTACTCTGCTGCATGGCGGATAGGGAAACTGTTCTGCTCATTTGCAAAGTGACCATCTGTCCTGGCCTAGAGAGGATCTCATTATCGGTTCATGGGTTTAAGAAAATCACCTGCTTAGGAAACCTATATCCAAGGAGATCTGTGTGTGTGTATGTGCCTTCAAGTTTCCTGTCAACTTATGGTAACCCCATGAATTTTCATAGGGTTTCCTTAGGCAAGGAATACTCAGAAGAGATTTTGCCTGTTCCTTCCTCTAAAATATAACCTATCACACCTGCTATTCATTGGCAGTCTAAGTACTAATCAGAGCTGACCCTATTTAGCTTCCAAGATCAGACATGATCTAGTACTTAGACAGGAGACCGCCAACAAACATCAAGTGCTGTAGACTATATTTCAAGGGAAGGAACCCTTGCCTAAGAAAACCCTATGAAATTCATGGGGTCACCATAAGTCAACAGGCAACTTGAAGGTGGGTGCACATGTGCACACAGATGTACCCACTCCCCTTGCCTGCTTCCAGTCCTCTTTGCTAGCTGTAGTGAATCAATGATGAGAAAACTTGGAGACAGATGACATCATATCACACATCTTCTCATTTTACCTTTTACTGCTGTACATTTTACTGCTGCTGTTGTTTTTGTCACCTGCTGTTGTTTTTGTCACCAGCTGCATGTCTTTCACATACTGTCCATCAGTCCTGATTTGGCAGAGTCAGTCCCAATTGACTTTCTGTTGTCCCACTTTTTCAGCTGCTTTCAAAAGTCCCAGTTTCTCTTTACTCCTCCCGCTTTCCCTGTTTGTCCTCGGCTTACTTCCATTTCTACAAATGGTGTTCAAAGTATTAACATAGTTGGCACTCAGTTAATTCAGCAGGGGGGAGAGGAGAGGAGGGGAAAGAATCTTGCCCATAGGCCCAGGCAAAAGGAAACTGCTACAGCCTCTCCTAGCTTGTATGGTCTTCCTTGTTAATAACTTCTGCCATGTTGGCCACATAGGTTCCAGTTTGCATATGTGAAATGTTGGAGAGTATGATTTATAACAGGTAGTTAATTCTTTGTGAAGTTGTAGAAGGAGAATGAAGACGGGTGGGGGAGGATGTCATGAAGTAGGTATAGTTTAAAGGTCCTCACCAAAAAAAACACCACAAAATCCTACTACTATTCCTCTGTGGAATGTGGGTCAGGCAGTCACTTGTTCTGGAGAAATGACTCATGTGGAATTTAAGTGGCACAAGGCTGGGCTGGTGATTATAAGTAACTCAGCAGTCTGTTTGTTCTACATCACCTTTGTAATCTTTAGCACTTTGTACACCTGCAGTAGATGCCTATTGCTTAACAATTAGCTTGGCAGCAAACGGGATGGGAAGGAATTCTTCACGTCCACCATCGTCACAGGCTGGAAGAAAGCCAACTTTTTCCACCTTTGGTGTCAGTACACACTTGCAATAACATGGGGGTGGAGTGAGGGTAAAGAAGAAGCTGACTTTATATGATGCCTTCTGTGTAGTTCAAAGTACTGACTCAAATTTTCTTGTATAAACTTTGCATTAAGGACAGTTGAGGTGGTAGCAGAGATTTGGAAAGCAAGCACCTTAGAGCTTCTAAGATCTTTGGCCCTTCCCCATCACAGAATTAAAGCACTATGATCCCGCTTTAACAGACATAGCAACATCCTATGGAATCCCAGGGTTGCACGTAGGGAGGCACATTTAGAGAGCTCTAATGCAACTGATGACACTACAAACCCCAGGATTCCATATAATGGAACCATAGCAGTTAATGTGAGAATCACAGTGCTATAATTGTATTCTGTGAAAGGACCCCTTGATGTTCCTATTCATGAATAAACAGTATTCCCATGCCCACATAATCTAAATGGCTTACCATGCTTGCTGCTTGTTTTTCTGCTTATCAGTCACAGTTGTTGGTGCAATTCAGAAAGAGATGGTGGGGACAATTGCAGCATTCATACCTGCAGCGAAATTAATCAGTTTATCTTCTGTTAAACTGCTGCAATTTCTATTTCCCCCAACCAGGTCTGTTCTGTGACATGTTGACCCACAAATGTAAATGTTTTAAAAGAACGAGGTTCAGCCTTCAGGTGCATGAAGCCTTGATTGCACGTAAGGTATTGCGATTACAAAGAAAGAAAAGAAAGAAAGAAAGAAAGAAAGAAAGAAAGAAAGAAAGAAAGAAAGAGAAAGAAAGAAAGAAAGAAAGAAAGAAAGAGATTGTTGTAGCCTACGAATGTGCTTGGGGCTGGCCCAAGACATTATCCTCCTTTTCCATGTCCAGAGGTGACCTGGTCTGACAGTTGAATGTTATAACACTGATAACGGGACCATATTTTCCACTGCACTCATGGGCAGTTTGTTTAGGGGATCATCCTGGTCACCCCGGGATCTGCTGTCTAGATGATTGCCTCACTGCCTAATGGTAGGACTAGCCTTCATGGGCTTTCTAATCTATGTTTGAACTGCAGAAATCATTAAAGATTTTTTTACAGTACAGAGGTCAGCATTATTGCTTGATGAAGCTGCTGATGAAGATATAACAGCATTTTTTTTTTAAAAAAACTATGGTTCATGCATTTATGCAGGGTAACCAGTTACAAAGGAGCACAGAGCATTTGCTGTTAAACTGTATTTCAGTTGGTGCCACCTACTGTTGCAGAGGAGACAGAATATGCTAACATTCCTTCTTCACAACTACTGTAAGAATATGGGGGCCCTGTCTTCCATTACATCTGATCACATTAATTGTGTGTGGCAGAGTCCTGAAAGAACTACGTTTGTACTGAGGACTGCAGCTGGAGTGAGGGTAAAAATAAGCACATGGAATTTTGGCTTTATTTACTTAAACAAACAAACAAACGCATGCAACTGTGGAACAATCAGTTTTATTCCAGTGAATTTATTCTGAGTTCTTGTCAGTCCATGGGTGAGGAGAGGGAGATACCCAGATCAGTGTATGGCCCTGATCTCATGTGGCCCTCTCGCTCATTAACTTTGTTTGAAAACTCTGGTACAAGGGATTGCTTCCGGCTTCTGCAGAAACAATTTGCCACTTTCTAGCACTCCACTAAGTAGTGGGAAGGGAGTGACACAGAGAAAAGGATTCAGCTTTGGTCCTGGCCTTGCTAGTTTAATTTCCATCCATCTCTGCCCCGTGGCCTTCAATAACTTACCGCTGAATATAACTCTTGACATCCATTTGGTAGTTCACCCATGTTCTAATTTCTCTTCCAAAGGGGGGAGCACAGCCCTTTAATGCATGCTGGATCTCGCTGTTTCATCATGTTAATACAATTCTGCTTTGTTATTCATAGATTCCTATTGCTGCATACCTTCCAACTGTCCCAGTTTGGCAAGCAGAGTTCCAATTAACCTTGCGTTGTCCCATTTTTTCAGCTGCTCCTAAAAGTCCCAGTTTCTTTCTACTCCTCCCACTTTCTCCCTTCATCCTGGCTTACTTCAATTGCTGCAAACAGAGTTCAAATGTTAATTTATACTCAATTAACTCAGTGGGAGGAGGTGACAGGAGGGGGTAGAACCTTCACCTTCTTTTTAGATTTAGATAAAAATAAAGTCTCTATTTTAACTTGTGTGCTCTTCCTCATTAATAACTTTTACCATCTTGACCACACTCTGATGGTGCGGACACATTTGTAGTAACTTTTGCCTTCTTGTTGCCTAGCCATATGCGATTCAGCCACATCTGTCCTAATTTTCATTTGTGAAATATTAGAAGCTTTAGTTGCCCCAAGGTTCTCTTGGGTATGTTTCTTCCCCATTCCCATAGTAGACAGTTTTGATACCTTTTCTGGGCTCTGTTCTGTAGAAGCACCAGTAAATTTTACAGTGCTCAGTGAAAGAAGGCTAGGAAGGGAAGATGAGTATATTCTTATTCCAAAATCATCTTACACTGGATGCTGGACCCCCATCCCCTGGCTTATGCTTGTACCTTGGCCTGTACTTCCAGGACTTTGTTGGAAGGAGTAATATTCAAATTTGTCTTCTTCTTTTTAAATCTTTTGCTGGGTCATCAGCACTATGGGCAAAGGCACTACTGGAATGTCCTTTGGTTTGGCTCCATTTGTGTTGCCTGCCAGTTAATTGCATTTACTCTGAAGTTAATGAGGATATTTTCCTAGTAAGAAGTCTCTTCCTTGCATGCTAGCACATTTTTTCAGTTGAGTGTGCATGCACACACACATACATGTGCATACAGGGATCTCCAGTGTTTCTTATAAGAAAATTCTCTCTTGAAATTTGCAAATATGGGTTGGCATTCTGTATTGCAGGTACAGATGTGTAACCTAGAGTTACAGATCTGTAACTGCTCCATGTTCACTATGCCTACAATGTCATGATTGTGACTTTGTTGCCATGATCGTAAATACTGGCCCAAAGCTACTTTACCTGGCATCAGCCACATTGGGAGAAGGATGTCTATTTTGATGGTGATTGGGGCATGGGTGGATGACATTTCTACCCCTCCCGCCAGCAAGTGAGGCACCAACAATCAGGAGCAGGACCCATCTTGGCTTTCCTTGTCTTGCCTCACTCACTGGTAGAAGGGGATGGAAACATCCTTCACCAGCAGAGAAAACCTCCTTCACCCGATGCCTGTTTGAAGGGGTAGGGGTGGAGATGTCATTTAGTTATGCATGCCTAACTAAGTAGACAATGTAGAATATACATCATTATCTGTTTTTTTATATATGTGGGTGTGTAAATATCAAGTTGTCTTCTTTTTGTTTTAACAGAACAGAAGTTTGGAACCAGAGATAACGTATGAGTGCAAAAGCATTTCCGTCTAACAGCTCTGCTGAATTCCTTCAGTTTCTGTTTCTTGCAACAATTCCCATGCCCTGTCCCATGCACAAGAGTGGGTGAAGGAGTTCCAGTATGAGATGCAGAAAGCCAGGAGGTCCTTTTGCATGACTGTAGTTCCCCTCAGTGGCCTCTGGATCTAGTTCTCTTTCAGTAAAATATTTAAAATTTTTCATACCCAAAATAGTTATCAGTGGCTAATGGACTTAATAGATTACAAGTAAATGATTAAAATCAATGAAAAGTTCTTTACAGAAATCGATTAGGCAAGTAGATTTGGAAACAGTTTAACTATATAAGAGAGCAAATTCATTTGACATAAAGGAGGTCTGTGGACTTTTTAAAAAAAGGCTACAACAAATGTGTTTACAGTTTATGAATTTGTTGACAAAACCAATATTAGCAGGACACAAACTGTACATTAGGCACATTTGCTCACAGAAACCAGTGTTGCAGAGCTTGCCAAACTTTTCATGTTGGTGACACACTCTTTAGACATGCATCATTTTGCAACATTCAGTAAGTGGAGGCAGCCCCTCCACCCAAGCCTGGCCCACTGCAGCTACCACTGCCTTCGCCAGGGTCTTCCTCTGCCCAGGGCAGAGGTTGCAGAGGAAGAGGCAGCCCCTCCACCCTAGCCTGGCCTGTCACTGCCTCCCTCACCGGGGTCTTCCTTGGCCCAGGGTGGCAGGAGAGACAGCCCCTCCACCCAAGCCTGGCCTGCCACTACCATCTCTGCCAGGGTGTTCCTCAGCCTGGGGCAGCAACGGCAGCAGGAGAGGCAACTCCTCCAGCCAGGCCTGGCCCACTGTCACCGTCTTCACCTAGGTCTACCTCAGCCTGGGGTGGCAGCAGAGGCAGCCCCTTCACCTGTTACGTTCACACGACACATCTACACACATCATCCAACATGCTAAAGTGTCAGGTGACTGTGTTTTCAAATACCATGCAAATAATGACCAAAGTTTTCTTCCCCCACCCCACCACATAAAATTTTCTTCACTTTGTTACCTGTCCACTCAGAAAGATGTGTTAGTGTGACATCTGATGAGGAAAATAAAAATGAAAGAAAAGGAAGATGGGTATTTCATTTATTTGACATTCTTTAGCACACACATAAAATAAGAAGGTGGTGCAGATGGTAGGAAACACAATAAAAGAAGAAGTAGGGCCTGGAAAATCTTGTTTGGGTGCAAGCTTGGAGGGCTGATTCTATTCTAGATGTTAGAAGACAGTGTGAACCTCTGAAAGTAAGGAGTTGTCTGAAAAAAAATGAATAAAACATGAAGACTACGTATGTGTAAATAGACGGAGTTTTAATAACTAAATATATATATATAAAAAAGAAAGTAAGGGGTTGAATCTCCCCTTCTGAAAATCATCATATAAGTATTGTCTTACCATGTAATAAATATAGGTCATAAGCTGTGAAGTTAGCAGCCAAGAAGCTGATGGAACGTAAAGTTCTGCCAATGTGCTTGCATGAAGGTCCAGGGACCAGACAGGGGGGATGAAAGTGGTCAGCCTAGTAGTGATGTGAGGGAGCAATCCCAGTGCATCTCTGCCACCAATCTGTACCCATTTCAGTTGGGGGCAGAGTTGTACACAGGTGATGTCTGGCAATCACTGCATTGCCAGGCAAAGCCATTGCATAAAGAGGTACAAGATACCTTCTTATGCAATGCCAGAAATATTAGATCTACTGGTGTAGACACCACTTATGCTAGCATAAATCCCTAAGAGCTCTCTGGCCAATATCTTGTTTATATTGTAAAGCTGCTACTACAAAACTGTGTTTGGTTGGGATACTCGTGAAAATAGATACCTCGAGCAAGTTGTTACTAGCTAGAGAAATATAAGCATCCAGATAAGTCCCTCAGGCATGGTTTTTCTTAGAATCTGCTGTAATGTTCTATGGTTACAGTTATAGATATTCTTGATATTCAGAATAGAATGTAGTACAAGATATTTCTGTTACTTCTGCTATTGTAGTATCACTTGTGGTTCCAGAAGGAGTCTTGAAACCAAGCAAAACCTTTGTCCCATCATTTTCATGGCCACAGAAGAGAACAGATATAGTTTTCTTCCCAGTCTCATATATCTTAGAGAAACTAAAGGGCAGATAAAGTAAGATAATTAATGTGGTCTTTGGGTTTGCCAAGTGTAATGAATTTAAAGTAGAAATTAATGTACTCTGGGTGTAAGAACATGGAACATATGGATGTGTGTGTGTACATTTAAGTCTTGGAGCAATGTGCTCATTCTGAGGTGAACCTCTGGCACCTGCACTTGAAGTATTCAGCTCAAGTCAGAATGTGTTGTTCAGGGAAGTCAAATGTCAAAATATGTACCTGTCATGCTCACCCTCTGAGTGATTTTGAGTCAGGCAAAGGCACAGAAGTGGCACCCCCTCTATCTGGGTGTGAAATAGGAGGGGACCCTGGACCCCAGCAGACAGAAAGAGATTCTACCTCCCACTAGAGCAGTGGTTCTCAACCTGTGGGTCCCCAGATGTTTGTGGACTTCAGCTCCCATAAGCCCTGAGCATTGACCATAGTGGCTGGGGCTTCTGGGAGCTGAAGTCTACGAACATCTGGGGACCCACAGGTTGAGAACCACTGCACTAGAAGAAGAAGTTGCTGACAGTGTTAGACCTACCTTTATGGAGAGGAGGAGAGTCAAAGTGAGTGTGCTCAGGTCCTGACAACTCTTAAATAAGAGGAGCCAGTTAATCAAGCATTTGCTATGTGAAGACATCCAGGCATAATTATCTCAGCAACTCCCTGGCAGATTGTTGATCTATCTCAGTGGTTCTCAACCTGTGGGTCCTCAGATGTTTGTGGACTTCAGCTCCCAGAAGCCCCAGCCACTATGGTCAATGCTCAGGGCTTCTGGGAGCTGAAGTCCAAAAACATCTGGGGACCCACAGGTTGAGAACCACTGATCTATCTGAATGATTAGCAACTCTTCCAACTTTTGTTCCCATCATGACTTTAGACTTTGCTTTGGTAGACAAATGCTGCTTTTGGACTCTGTGCAGCAGGGCTGCCAGGGAGCGCCTGGGGCTGGCGAGGCCGCCCCTTTTCTCAAGGATGCGAGCCCGGCGCTCGGCTGCTGGTTCCTCCCAGAGCGGCAGTGGTGAGGGAGGAGGAGAGGAGGGGCTCTCAGTGGCGAATCTCCTGAGAACGGGAGCCGGGCGGCCTTTCCGGCTCCTCCGCCGCTTCCTCCTTTGCCAGGCTCCAGCTCTTTCCAGCTACCCACCTGCCTCTCGCTGCCTCCGCACAGCATCAGCACCTGCCGCCGCCGCCGCCGCCATGTCTGACTCGCTGGGAGCACCCATTCACTCGCTTTTCCAGTGGGGGGAGTGGGGGGCGGAGGAGAAGGGGGAAAAGAGAGACCTCCAAACCAGATTTGGGTTTTCTCTTTTGCGACACGTTTTGCATTAAATCACACCGGGAGGTGGGGACCCCAGTAACCATGAGCCCCTTGCAATGAAACCCACTTTGCAAGGAGTTTGGGAAAGTGGAGTGCCTTGCAACGCTCCGGGAATATTGCTTGCCTGCCCGCTTTTTAGTATGGATTGCATTATTCCTAATGACAGATGCGCAATAATATATATATATATACACATATATTTTAAATAGAATTAAAATTGAATTGAAATCAAATCTGATGTTTTTTTAATTTTTATTTGGTGTGCATTGGAAGAGGGGTAGTCTTATACAGCGAGTATATCCCAAACTCTATATTTTAACTGGAAAAGTTGGGGGTCGTCTTATACGCCCAGTCGTCTTATATGCCGGAAAATACGGTATAATCAGAACTCTGCTCTGTCTTATGGAGGTTATTTCTCTATAGAGGGTAGTCCCCCAACCTCATTTCACTGCTTTGTGTGTGTGTCTTGAGCTGACCATATTGCTGCACCCCCCCATTTTCAGTATGACCTCCCTGCTCAGGATGAAGCTGCTGCATTCTGTTTGGAGCTCAGAGAAAGCATTGCAATAACTATTTATTCTCCTCCCCCTTTTAGATCTTCTTAGAAGCCTTAGAACCTCTCCTTTGCTGGACTTTTGACTCTTCTTACCTCCCTAGAAAGTGAAACCCAGCCTACTCTAGGCTGATTCAGTCACACATGAACGTAGCCTAGTACCGGTAGTTTTAGGCTTCTGAGGCCTTGAAACAGCAGCTGTGGCCTATATGCTCATTTTCTTCCATTATTCAAATCTGGTATAAGGACTTTTACTGTATTCATCTGATCTTCTGCCTCATATAACTGGCATGCGTCAGGATGTCCATTGCATATGAGCTGCTAGAGTCCTACTAGATTTTTTTTCCCTTTTAGCTGAGTTCCTCTTGGAAAAAACAAACTAAACCCCAAGTTAAGTGAATAGCGCACATTTTGGATGTTGAATAAAAATTCCCAGTGGAATAGATCCATGATGAGCCACTGTTAGATTGCTACTACCTTGGTTAAAAAATCCTTTTCAGTATCAGAATGCGTGTGAGCTCACACACATGTGAAGAGGAGGAGACACAACAGAGTATTTTCATCACACATATATGAGGCTTAATTGTCTTCTGTTTTCTATAGTAATGTTTATAAAGTGTGTGGGGTGGTTGCTGATTAGAAATGAAAGCCAAAGGCAGGTATACATAATGTGAATGATCATTCTGCCCCATGTGTGCTTATGTGTGTGTTGCATGCTACTTAACAAACACACAAAGACATACAACAAGGTGTTTTAAAAGAAATTGTTACTGTATGTCCATTTTCTTATTGAAATGGGCCGGAATCATATTGGGCAGTAATGTAAACTGCCATAGTTACAGAGCTATGCAGTGAATTCTGACCTAAGCTCCTACCAATCTCCACTTATCAGAAAGGAGCTGCTGCAACTGACAAGGTTCTGTTCCCCTGTCACTCAGAAAGTATCTGACTGACATTCCCATCCCTTTGTGTGAGCAATCTCCATTGCAATAGGCATAAGTGGGGTCCCTGTCACAACTACTGCATCAGATATCACTTACATAAAGGGAGGTGTGAATGTCAGTTGTTCCCTGAGCAACAGAGGAATGAACACCTCTTGATCACAGTGGCTGCTGCCCAATAAGTGGAAACAGGGCACTTTCGTGGTTCCTATGTGACCCCTAAACTAGGGGCTGCATAGGGATAAGGAATACCATACAGTTATAAATGTGTAACTCCAGATTCCACATTTGAAACTCTTCAACAGGGTACTGAGTTCTTGAGTGGGAACTTCTCTACTGCATACAAATCTGATATCTGGACTGAGGAAGGCAAAACATTTACATACATTAGTAGTATTCAAAGAGAGGGCTATGTTCAGACTGACATAATCATGAAGGTATCCAGCAGCATCTTTGAGACTAAGACCATTTCCACACTATACTGTTATAGTGCTATCATTCCACTTTCAACATCCTATGGAATCCTGGGTTTGCAGTTTAGGAAGGGGCGTTTAGAATTGTCAGCCAGAGAGCTCTTTGGCCTCAGTAAATGACACACCCCAGTATTAGAAATTTCTTTTTTCTCAGTTAAATCTCAAAGGTACTACTGGATTCCTTATATCTATTTACGTACATTGGCTGGCATCTTGCTTGTTAATCTCAACTAGAATAGATCTATTAAATTGTTGAATGGTGAGATAGCACATAGGTAAATCCCATTGACTGCATGAGTCCACTCTAACACAATATTAAGGCCATTACATCCTAGCGTTACTCAGTGCACCTTCCAATCTGAATTTGTGTTCTTGGTTCATTGATTAAATCGTCGGGGCCCATTTGTAACCGATGGGTATCCAAAAACTAGGACTGGGTAGCCATGTGAACACAGAACTGTTATTTGAAAAATGCCTTCTCTTATTAACAAACATCCTCCCCTCTCCTCTCTCTCCCTCCATCTGGCTATTCACTGCTTTAGATCTGCTGGATCTCAGCAACCACCCACACCAACATGGTGAAGGAAGATACTATGGCAGGGATGGCTAATTGGGTTGGAATTTCTTTGCATTCTTTGCTTTTGTTTTTCTAATTATGCCATTTTGATTAATGAATGGAAGATTCCAGCTATTCTAATTTCTTCTGCTGACCTTCCCCAACCAGATGCCATCCAGGTGTGTCTGAGCACAATTCCCATGATCTCCAACCAGCACTAACATCAGAACTGTTGACAGGAGAACCTCAGCTTGGAGGAGGTTCCTATAGTTCCCAAAGGAAGAAACTGGACGGCTTCCTATTTCTAAGTGTCAGAGCCTGACCCAGGAAGTGGCCAATCTGAAATCTTATCTCAACCATGAACACACTGTGTCCCTAGGCAAAGGTCATAGCTTTCCAGACTGCAGCAAGTACAGTTCCAGTGCTGTACTACAAAATGTAGACTCTCAGCCCTTCTTTTTGACCTCGTTAGATGTGAGATTGCGTATATCTAATATCTAACTTGGTAATAGATAAGGTCTGAGACTGTACATCACAGTCTATGTTTTGTAACTTTATGAATCCAAAACTACCTCACAGAAAAGCAATGAAACCTTGTTAGTGAATTGTGAAGAGAGAGATTGTGCAGAGAGAGGCCAGAGAGTTGTGATGCACATCAAGTGCTTCCGAGGCACACTGAGGGCTCCTGCTGAGCTCTGGGGGCTCCTGATGCACCTTGGGCACCTCTAATGGTGCACTGGGAGCTTCCGATGCACACTGGACAGCCCTGTTTGTGCTGAGGCACTTCTCAGCCAGTGCCCAGAGGCCCACTGAGAGTGCCCCATGCCTATCAATGCCCACTGAATGTCATGACCACAGCACATTCGTCACTCAACTGGCTACTATTGTGCATCAGAAGGCTGTAAAGGATAACATCATGGCAGCCCCCACATGAATATAGATGTTGAGAAACTACTCAGTTCTATTTCCTGCACTTGTATGAAGATGTGATTTCCATGCTGAATCCCAGCCAAAGTTTGGAGAAAATGGGCGTGCTTGCCTTTGGTGCACCTTGTGAGGGTGAAATCCTCTTGGAGGAGAAATTCATTTATATCCTGCTCTGTTTCCCAAACTGGGATTCAAGGTGTGTCACAAAACTTTTTTAAAAAATACAGATTAAAAACACATAAAAAGACATAGGCCATTTCCGCACTAGACTGTTATAGCGTTATGATTCCACTTTCAACATCCCATGGAATCCTGAGGTTTGCAGTTTTGGGAGGGGCCAGTCAAACTCTAGGATTCCATAGGATGTTGAAAGTGGAATCATAGCGCCACAACAGTCCAGTGCAGAAATGGCCAAAGGTAAACTATCATCATCATCAACAACATAAGAGCCAGTGTGGCTTGAGGTGGCTTGAGCGTTTAACTATGAACCTAAGATTTGAATACCCACCTGGCCACAGAAACCCACTGGGTGATGCTGAGGAAGTCACCCTGTCTCAGCTTCAGAGGAAGGGAAAGGCAAACCACCTCTGAACAAATCTTGCCCAGAAAACCCAATGTAGGTTTGCCTAAAGTTGCCATAAGTCAGAAATGACTTGAAGGCATGTAACAACAATGACAAAGACATACATAGGAATTGTTAAAAAGCTATCTATCTATCTATCTATCTATCTATCTATCTATCTATCTGATTAAGAAATCAGATTCTAGATTGCCTTTGACTTAGTAAGATATTTTATGAATGCCCCAAATAGAAAGCCAATGCAATTCTTGGCTGCATCAATAGGAGTATGGTGTCTAGATCAAGGGAGGTACCGGTACCACTCTACTCTGCTTTGGTTAGACCTCATCGTGAATACTGTGTCCAGTTCTGGGCACCCCAATTCAAGGAAGACATGGTCAAGCTGGAGCAAGTCCAGAGGAGGGCGACCAAAATGGTGAGAGGCCTGGAAGCCATGCCCTATGAGGATAGACTTAGAGAGCTGGATATGTTTAGTCTGCAGAATAGAAGGTTAAGAGGGGACATGAGAGCCATGTTTAAATATTTGAAGGGATGCCATGTAGAGGAAGGAGAGGGCTTGTTTTCTGCTGCTCCAGAGACCAGGACAAGGAGCAATGGATTCAAGCTGCAGGAAAGGAGATTCCACCTGAACCTCAGAAAGAACTTCGTGACGGTCAGGGCTGTCCGGCAGTGGAATATGCTGCCTCGGAGTGTAATGGAGTCTCCTTCCTTGGAAGTTTTTAAGCAGAGGCTAGATGGCCATCTGTTGGGAGTGCTTTGTTCCTGCATGGCAGGGGGTTGGACTGGATGGCCCGTGTGGTCTCTTCCAACTCTACATTTCTATGACTCTATGATTCTATGATTCTATGATCTGTTCCACCATGTTTCTAGCCAGGTTAGTGGCTTTGTGTGGTTTCTCTTTAGTGACGAGTGATCTCTAAAGCCTGAATTCTCTTGCTAGAAACAATGTGACTCAAATCAAATCAATCACTAGTAAATCAATACCAATGTAAACCCCATTCATTCAAAAGATGTAATTTTATGCAGTATTTAGGCCTGAGAGTGGCACTTATTGTTTGTATATATATATATATTTACAGTTAAAACTCCATATTCACTAGGATTAGGGGTGCAGGACCCCTGCAAAAGTGGAAAAATCACAGATATCAAAATGCATGTGTCTGTGGGAGAGCAGCTGAGGCATGGTGGGGAGAATGAACACTCAGGTCCAAACCAAGTCAGGGAAAGGGAAGGGAAGGAGCTGCGTCTGTATGGTGGCCCTGTACTTACTCTCTCTTGCCTCTGTGTGGGGGACATCAGGAGAGAGTTTCTGGTGCTGAGAAACCAGGCTGTGAGTCATCCTTTGCTAGTCAAGCAGTGGCTGGAGGAGGAGGAGGAGGAGGACCAAGCTGGTTTTTTAAAGGGCTGTGCAGCATGATTGGAGTTGCCAAGTGGGAAGTTATCCCCCAGAAAAGAAGCACTTGAGGTGGTGGGGTGGTCAAGGGTTGGAGAAATTTGCAAATAATCAGATCCGTGAAGGGGAAACCTGCAAATGTGGATGGCCAACTGTATTTAAAAACTGAAATACCGTGGCCATGGTTCTGTTTCAGTCTATGGCCCTTTCCGCACCTTACCTTTTTCCAGCGCTGGGGTGCGGGGATCACGTGATCAGCCTCCGGCAAGAGGCTCTCGCGTCCCTGCTGCTTCAGCTTCTCATGAGCTGCCTGCTCATGCGAGAGCCCCACCTCTTCCTTCCACAGTGCAGCCTGGGAATTTCCCAGGCTGTGCTGGGGCAAACGTGTGCGATCGGTGCCTACTGGTCCCTGGAGTGTTGCGCGATTGTGAGTGCGTTATACAGATCACTCCTCACAATCGCGCAATGCTCCAGGTGCCCTTTCACATGGAAAATGCCATGTGAAAAGGGCCTATGTTGTGTAATGTCATGTGTACTTAACTGCATAGCTGAGGCATTACAGAATCCTCCTAGTGAATTGAAAAGATGAGTACTTGGGGAACTTGCAACCATGTCTCAATACACATCAGGGTCTAACAATGGACCTTTGCAGTCCCTAACCATTGTGCAACTCTACCCATTGCTCACCAACATCAATGTGCATTGGTCTGGATGTGCATTGCTATGGATGCACAACCTTCACTTTGCTTGCTCCCTGATGTAGTAATGTCAGTGCAGCCTCTTGCTGAATACGGATGTTGTGAAACTGGGTAATCTTATTTCCTGGAGACATAAGTCTCATACTGAATTCCAACCTGTGTCATTAGAGATATAGCACTAACATTTATTCTACCTCAAAAGCCAATGTGAGGGAAAAAAAGATGTTTAAAACTAAATTTTTACTCATTGCTACACTCAGTGAATGCCTGAAAATATTTTAAGCACATCCTTGGCATTTTGTGGATTAAAGAATGAATAAGCTCTAGATATAAAAATGAATAAGCTCTAGATATAAAAATGTCTTCTTCTGGAGACTTTGACAAGCCTGCCATCCTGTGGTTTCAGGATAATGGTGCAACACCAAAAGAAAAAAAATCCTTCCTATCTCCCATCCTTTCTTGTAGACCAAGATTCACACAAATGTCCATTCTGTATGTCATTATTATGGGATATAAAAGAGTCCCCTATTCATTTTCAGCCTTATATTTGACACCTACACATTCTCTTTTGCTATTCATTTATTGAACAAAACAAGAGAAAATTTTAAATTAGTCACCCAACAAGAATCATTAACCATGGAACTGGATTAAGATTTGAAAAGAAAGCTTAACATTAAAATAACAATTGCAAGAAAAATTAAATACTATAGCTATGCCTAGTGAAAAAGGTGAAATATTGTTTTCTGATCCCAGCCTGACCTCCACTGAAAAATCTCAGATTATTACAAATGAATATGAGGTATCAGATGGGGTTCACCTAATGTAGACATTTGAAGATGTAGATGCATTTTGATTTAATATCTTATTCAGATATTGTTTGGAAGCAATTTTATGCAGAACACATTATCTGGAAATCCTTGTCTGCAGCATACAGAAAAGCTTGCTCTTTTTCAGGCCAAGATGGAACATTGTAGATCTTTTTTTGCAGTCCTTGATATAAATTAATTCCTTTAATTGTTCTTTGTGGAATAATTGAGATTTAGTCTACATAGCCATATGTATATATTGTAACGCCATAATCACAGAAAAGAAACATTAACAGGATTTTATATCCTTAAGGTCTGTTTATTCCACGGATCAGTTTTCTGAAGCTCATTTCTAGTTCTTGACACAGTGAAAAAAAACCTATAGTCACAGCTTTTCAATGAATTTCAGAAGTAGGATGACTGTGGAGATGAGGTCTTTAAGCAGCCATGGCCAGTGTTTAAGTGCCTTGCTTAATCTGCACCAGTAGAATAAATTAAGAAGATTAGACAAGTTATAAAAATTCTTATTTGGCACAGTTTCTCCCACTTTTGTTTGTTTGTTGTGATTTCCAACTTCAAGTAATTTCCAGCTTTTGGCAACCCCAGTATGAACCTATCATGGTGTTTTCTATGCAAGATTTATTCAGAGGGAGTTTTCCCTTTGCCTTCCTGTAAGGCTGAGAGAGTGTGACTTCCTCAGGGTCACCCCATGGGTCTCCATGCCTGAGCAGGGTTTTGAACCTTGAGGATTAGTGTGGTGTAGTGGTTTGAGTGTTGGACTATGGCCCTGGAGGCCACAGTTCAAATTCCTTGCTTGGCCATGAAAAGCCACTCATTCAGCCCCAAAAAACTCTGTGATAGGTTCGCCTTAGGGTCACCTTAGGGTCAGAAACAACTTGAATGCACACAACTTCAGTCATAGTCCAATGCTCAAACTGCTACACCACACTGGTTTTGTGTGTGTGTTTGTGTGTGTTTGTGTGTTTTATGCTAATTTCCATCACCTGCTGTACTATTAATGGCAACAAAGTTGCATGTCTGCTATATCCCAGTGATTGGATAATTAATCTGTATTACATTACAGAAAGAACTGTTATTCATTATAGCACACAGTAGCGTTTTAAGGGCTGGAGTTAACCTTAGCCAGAAAGATTTTTTTTAAAAAGAAAAAGTATTGCAAGTGTCAATCAGTGATTTGATGCGTACATGGAACACATGGTGATCTTATCTGGGTGAAGCTTAATAAGAATAAGAATAATGAGCTCCTATTTTGGTAACGTGTTTTGTGTTTCCAAAATAATGCCACTGCTGATTTACATAACTTTAGAGTAAATGATGAAAACATTGAAATAGGCAAAGCTTGCCTATATTTTGGCTCCATCAGTAAACAAAATGGAGATTGCAGTCAAGAAATCAGAAGACCAGTATTTGGAGGGAAAGAACTAGACAAGATCCTCAGATATAAAGATATATCACTAAATACCAAAGTCAAGATTGTCCATGCCATAACACATCTGATTTCTATGTATAGTTATGAAGGATAGACTGTGAAGAAAGCTGACAGGAAGAGAATCAGCTCATTTGAAATGTGGTGCTGGAGGACAAGTATGCAGATATCCTGGACTGCTAAAAAGATAAATAAGTGGGCCATAGAGCAAATCAAACTGGAACGCTCCCTAGAAGGCATGATGATTCAGCTGAGATTGTTGTACTTTGGACATATCATGGGAAGACACGACTCATTAGAAAAGACATTGATGCTTGGCAAAGTAGGAGGCCATAGGAAAAGAAGAAGGCCAATGGACAGACTCAATCAAGGAAGCCACAGCCTTGAGTTTGCAAGACCTGAGCAGGGCTGCTGATGACAGGGTGACTTGGAGGCAATAGCGTGCCTAGCATATTTGGCAACTGCTGTGGACCATTTTTTAAAAAAATTCACCTTCCAACAATATTATTTTCACTAATAATCATGAAATGAAATGAACAATAATATTGGCCATAAAAATGCAGACAGTGAAAATTCTTTTTTATTGATCTTATTACATGTAATCATGCCTGTAGAAAGTAATTAATTAATTAATAAAATAAATATTACAACTCTCCCAAAGAAAAAAGTAATGGATCAATATGTTTAAACTACATTAGTTTAGTTTATTTTTTTTTTGAAAAAAAAAAGCAGGGGAAACTTGTCCAACATATGTTTGCAATGCCTCTTCCTTTCCTGAACCCAGCTTGGATATCTGGCATTTCTCTCTGTATATCTGGTGAAAGTCATTGCTGTAAAATTCTGAACATCATTTGCTTGCCTAGGGGATTAACTCAATGGTGATTGCATTGGAGAATGGTGATTGGCCATTCTGCAGGGAACAAAAGGCATTGAAGAAGGAAAATTGTAATTCACATTTGAGGATGAATGAAAAGGAAGAAGTGGGGAGAAGGGAATCTATAACCTCTTTTAAGACTAATTGATTTATATTTTAGCATGAGCTTTCTTTGTGGATATTAATCCACTTCCTCAGTTATTGCATCTGAGGAAATGGTAGCCATCCACAAGAGCTCATGCCAAAATATGAACTAGTTAGTCTTAAAAGAGTTGATAAAGTATCTTTTTTTCCTCCTCCGTTCTTTTTTTCCTAGTAGGGCTACTCCTTTCAGGTCAAAAGGAAGCAGCACCAACCATCACTCCCCCTCTTCCTTTCTTTTCTACCTTAATGAAAGAAATTTCAAAGGAAAGGAGGAGACCTGTTTGCCTTGAAGCTGATAGTGAGTGTCTCCTGGCCAGCTCAAGTTCCTCACAGCCAATCCCTTCTTCCCTGTTCTGGCACTTTTGATAGGAGTAGGGGAGTGAAGAGTCACCATTGCACCCCCTTATTTGTCTGCATCTGGGGTAAGCCTCCCTCTCCACCCCTACTAGGATGCCACCCGTTCGAGGTTCCTCATTCATAGGGTCATCATAAGTCACAGTCAAGAGCAGTTAACAATAATTGTGTTTCCATCTGTGAAATGTTTTCTCAGTATATTAGCACAAAACATGTATGTATACTAAACACTGAAGGGGTATCATAAATCAGAAAAACTTGGGAAGGGACCATAGTTTTCTAGCATCCTGGCTGGAAGCAGATATAAAATAAAACATCATTTTATTTACAAGTTTAATGTAAGATTCTAAGAGAAAAATATCAGATCAGTTTCTGGTATTGCAGTAGATACAGTACTTCCAGCTCTATTTTAGGTGCAACATATAACAATTCCTTTTCATTTTAAATTTTAACTAGATCTTAAAAGAAGAAACACTAGATGCTGGTGACAACTTACTTGATTTGATTTTGGCCTAAGCCAGTGGTTCTCAACCTGTGGGTCCCCAGATGTTCATGGACTTCAGCTCCCAGAAGCCCCAGCCACTATGGTCAATGCTCAGGGCTTCTGGGAATTGAAGTTCACAAACATCTGGGGACCCACAGGTTGAGAACCACTGGCCTAAGCCATCGCAAGAACATCCTGCTTCATAAAGTCATTTGTATTTGAGGGAGTTGCCATCCAGTTGTGTGCTGAACTATTGCCCCTATGTGCACTCACCAGCACACGCATATGTAGTTAAAAAATCCAGCATCCATCAGCAGCACATATGCATCTAGCAGCAGAAGGACAGGTGAGTTCTCCTGTTTTCAAATCTTGCATCCCAACAAATTGTTTTATATTGTGGTTACCTGTTCTGGATATTCTTAAGAGTCAGAGATTGGATCCAGATTTAGTCAGGCACAACCAGGTTGGCAGTAGCAAGACTTCCCAACACTGGATCTCACAGCAGCCTCCACAGTCCACCCCAGTATAGATTATACAGAGGGCTGCGAGAATCCCACATCTCACATGGAAGGTGCCCTTGCTCGCTTTTTAGGCATTCCCTTAGCTCTCACCCCACTGTACACCATACACAGTTTACCTCATTCAGGAGGGTTCCTCAGCTCCAGTAACTGGTATGTGGGTGTGGGTGGGTGCATGAGTTCGGACTGCTGGGGGGAGAAGGAGCCAGGGAGCTCTGCCTCTGTCAGCCTGGTTGAATGTTTCTGTCTGAATTTGATTCAATTATCAATTACACAATTATCCATATTAAAATATTATTCACATCTTTTAAGCACGCAGTTATTTTACTCAGATAACTTTTCTGCCCAGGCTTTTTACAGCACCTGTTAATAATAGAATTTATTTTTCTTGCACTCTGATTAATGTGTGTTTATTTATTTTTTTAAATATTGGTTTTCTTATAAAGATATTGGGCTGGATAATTTAGATCCCATTGAAATCAATTAGACATATGTGACATAGTTCCCACTGCAACTAGTTTGACTAGTGTCAAACATCAGGATGAATATGTATTCTGCACAATAAATCCGTTTTCCCTCCCATCACAGGATTTCCTCAGAGATGCTTGCCTTAGCAATCAGACTTGCAAATAAAGTCCACAGTTACCTTCCAGAGATCAATCACAAAACAAAACATATTAAATGGAAATTGTTTTTGTTGTTGTGTGCCTTCAAGTTATTTCTGATTTATGGTAACCCTAAGGCAACTTATCATGGGATTTTCTGGAGCTGAGAACATGCAATGAGCCCAAGGTCATCCAGTGGGTTTCCATGGCCAAGTGGGGAATCGAACCCTGGTCTCCAAGGTTGTAGTCCAATACTCAAACCACTACACCACTGGCTATACCAAATACATAGGTGAGGGCAATTGGGATAATCTACACTCAAGCTATTGTTTCAAATCAGGAGTGGGAAGTACGTGGCCTTCAAAATATTGTTGAACTATAACATCCACTCTTCCTCTGAACTGATTATTATGGCTAAGGCTGCTGGGAGTTGTAGCTGAACAACTTCTGAAGGGCTGCACAATTTTAAATGGTAAGTTTGGGACCATGGACCAGAAAAGTAGAACAGAACATTGTTTGCCACAGTTAAGGAAAACCACATTTTTCTTGTCTTTGTTGTTCTTGACTGGTATTTTATCCTTGTGGAGGCTTTTCTGGTATAAGTGAATGGTGGGCGGGGGTTGTTGTATGTTTTTCCCCTTGTGCCTAGAGGGGAAAAATATAAAATCAGACAGCTGGGCCAACAAGGAAACAGAACCAGGAACACAGTAAAGTACTTGCAAACCAATTACCTTAATAATCTAGATTCCCAATTCTCTTGCATGGTGTGCAAGGATTGTATAATACACCCTCAGAAGCCCTGCTGCTCAAACATCAGTGTTATACGACTATTTTTGCAACCAGAGTTGTTATGTCAGCTCCCTGCTAGGACTAACATAGTCCTTCTCACCCTCTGCCTCACAAGAGACTCTACCACTGCAGCCTGCTGTATCCACTCCAATTAATTCACCCGGCATAAAGTGTGGCATGATGGACAGACTGTAAAAGAAGTAAACAAGACAGAATAAAGCAACACATCTCTCTCTTGAGTATAAATCAATTTAAAGCAGGAGAACATTGAAAAGAATAATGGTGTCACTTCTTTTTCCTGATAGTGCAAAGTGCTCTGCATTACCAAAGAAAAGTCTCTCTCTCTCTCTTTTTTCCTGAACAGAGATCTCATTTGGTTTCTTCATGTATTAGAAGGACACTCAGCTGTATGCCAGCAGTGCATGCACCTGCCATAGGCAGCTATAGTTCAGTACCCTTTCTGTAGCAAAGTGTGGCTCAGTGTATTTGGAAGGCAATGGTGGTGGTGGTGGTGGTGGTGAAGTAGGTAGAGGCATAAAGAGAGAACATTCTCCTGCCACTATATTCTCTCCACTGAATTGCAGCAGCACTTTGCTCACCTCTGTTCATGTCACCTAGTTGTGCTTATTTGGTACTAAATGGACACACCTGATAAACTCCACACAGCCTTTCCTTGTTGAGCATTCTGTTACCACCATGCCCTGTCCTGGCCTTTGGTGAACCAAAGATATCATTTTGATATCGCAGTTCGGCCCTACTTTGCCACCAGCCAAGTGTTTGTGAGGGCCGCCAAACAAGTGTGAAGCTAGGCATGGCTATTACTTGTTGCTCCCACCAAACCAAGCCAGATATTGCCAGATCTGCTTTAGGGGACCTCCCGAAACAAACACCTTCATTACGAATGCATGCTACCGCAAAGAGATCCTCTGCCCTGAGAGGACACCCTGGTGAGCTAGGTACTTAACTGCCAAGCTAGCCGCATCTACATATCGGCTATACCACTGTCAATTCGGACTTTAACTCAATCATGCAAATTCTGACCTTTCAGAGGCTTTGTCTCCAACCCAAAACTTATTGTTTTTGCCCAAGACCTACGGTCCTTCTTTCCCCTATAAAAATCCCTCGCTCTGAGAGCTCTTTGGAACTCTCTCCGGATCGCTTGGACTTCATTCTGTCTTGCTGCTACTTGGTTCAGCAGATTCCCCTCGGCCGCCACGCCCGGTTTCCTCTTCTACAATCAGGCTTCCCCAGGACTGCAGGACAGGTGGCGTATCACCCATTCCCCTTGAACTCTATTTTCCTTTTCTAGTTAGGAGTGTGTTTGTGCTTTTCTTTAATAACTGTTTAATAAATCTAATTGTTGTTTGAACTATTTGCCTCCTCACTGACCTGACGCTGTAGACATAGGGTAAAAGATGCCTCTCGTTAGCCAAGAGAGTGCTCCGGCTAATTTCCCCATCTTGCTAGGTTTGTTTGGTTATTTAGGCACCCCTTCCGGGACCCCCAATTCACAGGGTAATAATTCTACTCCTTTCAGAAATGAATATTGTACAAGCGGACAGAAGGTACATCCCAGCCATTCTCCCTTTAGATGATTTCACACATTCCTGACCAACAGCATTTTCAGCTGCTGAGGAAGACGGTCTGATATTCTGAGGGAACCCAATGTATGCAGAGGTTGTGAACCCTAGAACGAAAGCATGCTTGGAAATGGAAGGATGTGTCAGTACTTAGGCGAGTCTGTTCTGAAATCTCTTCTCAATAGGTTGTTAGTGCAACATCAAAATCATAGTGTGGGATCAGCATAAGCTGGGCTGAACAGGCAGATCCTACTTTAAGCCAGGAGAGCATTTTATGGTCTCTCTGTACATGTGAGCAACCTGGGACCTGTAACCCAAGAAATAACTTATCAGTACAATCATATGCACAATTATAGTACTTTGATAACACATTAACTACCACGGCTGCATCTTGTGGGATCCTGGGATTAGTAATTTGGTCATTTGCACTAGTGCTCTCTGGCAGAGAACTCTAAATATCTCAGGAAACCTATAAATCCCAGGATTCCACAGGATGGAGCCATGATAGTTGAAATGATATTCAAGTACTATAATTGTACAGTATGAAAGGGGCTTATAGCTACTTGTTCAGAAAGTTTTGGAAACTGCAGATGTCTGATGGGTACTGGATATTTCTAACAGGAAATTCTGAACATACAGTTCCCGGGATTCCTTGGGAAGCTGTGGAGGCCTACATAGCTTTCAATGCTACACAGGTGAAAACCTGGATGTGTGTGGCAAGCAACATGAGAGTGTGGCCAAGATGGCAAAAGTTAGTAAGATGGAAGTTGTGGAGACAAGCTAGGAAACTGCAGCTATTTCCTTTTGCTTGGGAAGAGCAATATTCCATTACTTCCTCTTCCCCCACCTTAATGGAGAGCAAACTACTTTTGTACTTTGAACTCAGTTTGCAGCAATTGAAATTAAGGACAAAGGGTGAAAGTAGGAAGAGAGAGAAGCTGGGACGTTTGAAAAGCAGCTGAAAAAGTGGGACAACAGAGAATTGGGCCAAACTGGGACAGTTGGAGGGCATGGGTTTATAATGTAGACCACAGCCTCTTGTACAAATGGCATTAGCTAAATATTTCTGTATTGCAGACTGCCATTCTGTTTCTCTTGTACTTAACTGCTCATTGTATTTTCTGGCGTTATAGCTGTTTTATAGCTGTTGTATAAAAGGCCACTTGAAAAGCTTTTGAATGAACCTTTTTTTGACTGCATAGGAAAAAGGCTTGGTTCTCACATAAGTGTGGCTTGGATTGCACGTGCTGCATGTTACCATGGGCTGGTTCTTACACTGTAGTGCAGCAGACTCAAGTGCACAGTTGTTGTTAGGCTGCACTCTAATCCAATCACCCAAAATGTTTAATAGAAATATTTGCTTACACCAGCTTTCCAAAATCTGGTGATATCCAGATGCATTGCACTAAAACACTCATCATCCCCATCTGACCATTTATAACCATGGGTAAAATAGTCCCAACATAATTGGAGGGTGTCCACTTGAAAGAAAGGCTGGCTTACAAATCAATCACTTTCTTTGTTTAAAACAAGTAATGGCTACAACATCCGTGGGAGATTCTCAGTCAAGACATCAGTATTCTGGAAACATTCTTGTAAATATTATGGTAAGAGTTACACTCAGGGGAAATGCCTTTGGGAATTTAGGTCTAAATCCCATTGTTAAACCCACCTAGAAAAGCTCAGCTTCATGGGGCTGGTATAAACACCAATTTGCCAAATTCCTACTGATTTACATGACTCTACCCTAGTTTTCTCTTGAGCATGATGCCATAGCACAGCCTTTAATATACTCTTACTATGTCATCTTTTACCAAATTCTTAATAAATTTGAAAGACTAGTGACTAGTTTTCCATTCCTTTTTATCCAGAGCATTTTTTAAAAGGAAGACATTAAATTCACAGGGGTTTTAGAGACTTTATTTATATATAAACAATTTAAACACTTTGCCATAAATTATCTTTGCCTGTCTCTATTCTTTGCTTAGCAGCAAATTAAAATTAATATAAAAACTCAATGAACAATTCATACATGTATATTACAAAAAAGTTCTGTACCAAAGTTCTTATTAGACTTGTTTTTATATATTTTTTTAAATATTTTTTCTCTCTCTCGGTGACCATAATGTGATTGTCTCAGTTTCTCGACCAAACAAACACACTAATAATTTTTTTTTTCTTTTTTAAAATCTGAAACAGTGATTGTGCCTTCTGGCTGATGTATGTACAGGGTGATCTGAATTGGTGCCCATTTGCAATAGTGTTAACACAATGCCCACAGCTCTACTAGAACTGATACCAACAAACTACTGAATCTAAACAGACTACACCCTGTAACTGTGTTATACTGTCCACAATGGAATCTTCAAAGACAAACAGAGTATGAAATTTATCAGTAGTGATTTATAGCCACCATTTTGAATTCAACTTTACACTCTGCCCTCTTTGAATAAATTAACATTAGGCCAGACAAAAGCAGGGTCGGAGTGCAAGTGCAGGTTTATATTCCTTAATATATTTCTGTTACTATTTCCAGTGCTCTGTTGCTCCTGTTCTCCTCATTTCTTCCAGTTGCTACACACAAATCACCCCAGAAGTCATGTAATAAATGCACCTGTATTTTGCTTTTAAATGAAAAACCTCTAGAACGTTTATCAAACAAGCAGCCTGAAGAATCTTGTTTTTTCTCCCAACAGCTGGTCTAGTGGAGGTGGGTGGCCCTCTTGGATTTCTTGAAAGTTTGCTCACATGTGAATGGAGTGAGGTAATATAAGATGAGGCCTTCTTTCTCAATATTTTTGTTTTGACCTTTTTTTTTCTTTAGACCCAGAACAAGTGGGTAATATTTATGGGGTACTTTTGAATTTGCACGGTTTAAAGTTTTCAGTCTGGCTTTAGTCCACTTCAGGATGTGGTTTTTAATCACTTGGACAGCAGCATTTAACTCAAAAAATGTGAGCTTTCTTGCCACTTATTATCCCAAAGTAGCTCAGCCGAGTGCCCCCCCGTTGGTCTTCATCTCCTTAGGAGAGGAGATAACAGTTGTAACTACTGATTCATCCAGGCAAAGGATGACAGCAGGTTAATTTGTTACCTCTTTCCCATCTCATTCTGTCTTAAGAACTGGATGTTGCTGCTACTGTCTGCCAGCTCTGGGTACTGCTCCACTGGGAGCACATAGTATCCTTCATAACCTTGGACCCTCCCTGTGCTCAAAAGCTGCTGCTTCTCTCCTTCAGTCCACAGGCGGCTACCCTCTTTGCCATCCCGTGCCTTCTGTTGCTCTTTGGCCCAGGCCAACCCCAAAGCTCGTTGCCGAGCTTGGTCCAGCACTCTCGCCTTCTCTTCATCCAGTGTGTCAGGGGTCAGGCCGTAGCGGATGTTAAGCAGCAAGGTCGAGTACTGGAATTCGATATTTGTAAACCTTCGAGTCCTTCCATTGATCAAGAGGGTTGGCTGTGACACTGTCACGTTGACTCCGCTGTCCAGTACCTTGCGCCCACTGGTCATTGCCAGGGTGACCAGGTCACTGTCAGATGAGCCGATCTTGACAAAATAGTGGGTGTCCTTCCCCTCAATACTATAGTGCATTTTTTCCAAGTAATAAGCATTGTTCAGCACTGAGGCAATCTTTCGGCTGTCTTCTGTTGTGATGCTTGAAATACCTGTGGTTACTCTGCCTTCCTTCACAGCAAACATGATCCCCTTGCCAATAATTGGAGTGGTGGTTGCAAACCAGTGACCTGCTTTCTCTCTAATGTTGGCATGTAATCTTTTAGATATGACTTGTCCTTCAAGGGCCATGAAGGCTTGATTGTGCCTCTCTGTTGTTTGCTGCACTCCAGTAATTAGCTAGAATCAAAAAAACAAAAGTGGGAAAAAAGTAAGTTATTATTTTTAGTATATAAGCACAGACTTCAGGTTACAAAGCATTCTTTAAATGCTCATTAAAAGCTTCACATGAATTAGAATTGGAACTGGGGAGCAATACAAGACATATTCCTAGTTTCTTTTAGGAGTGGGCATTGTCATGTCAGGATTTTTAGCAACATTTTCTTCTGCAGAGGGCTTTGGGTGGGTTGGAAAGAAGGGCTTTTTTATGTTTCTCCTTTTCCTCCTTTAGAAGGGAGGCTTTGCACCACGGGTTATCTGCCAAACTGTTTTTCTTGAGATGGTGGAGATGGGCTAGACTTACTCCAATTAAAACTAGAAAGACACATACATGCAGAAAGCTCGGCTGCAGCTGCATCCACATTATGGATCAGATGAACTGCAGTTTTTCAAGTATGCTGGACAGTTCTTTTTTCTGCTTACATTAATTGCCGCCCTTGCTCAGACTGAACTAATCATAATCCAGACAGCCACACAGCAGATTATCTGAACTTTGAATTTCTCACCTAACAGCCTGCTAGGCAAGCCTCTTTTTGAAAATGACAGCACAATCCTTTGAATGCCAACTCAGGAGTAAGTCCTACTGAGTTAAAGTACACTTACAGCTAGCTAATATAATCCTGATTGTGTGTTCCAAAGGAACATGGTAATCTGCTGTTAGGAAATATGGTCAGAATTCCTGCTGCGCACAAACAGGCTGAGATCCTTCATTGCCTGGTTGAAGGCAATTCCATCCTGCAGGTGGAATCTGTTATGGTGCCCCAGTCCTCGTTGCCTAGTTTCATGGTTTTGCTGAGGTAACCTCCTGAACAGCCATTCTGTGGCTGGTGGAAAGTGGCATAGGTGGGAGAAGAGAACCATCTTGCTATGTAGATGGAGACTGATAATGTCTTCCACTGAGCTACACCAGGGTTTTGGTAGATGATGTCACAGTCTGTGTCTAGCTATGGGGCACAGCCAGATGATCCCCTGGCTCTCCACCAGCCACGAAATGGCTGTTCAGGGGGCTATTGCACCAAAACCATGAGTTGGGGAGATTGCATTATCTTCCATTCTTCACAATGACCAATGATCAGACAAAGACATATGCATGTGCAAGGTGGACTTTTGCTTGCATATGTCATTAATAGGATGTCAACCACTGTTTTGTGCATATACCTTTGAGGACTCTCTAGATCCCTTTTATTTACTTAGTTTCTCTAGTACATATAACAGTTATTGACATCTTCAAATAACAGGAGGTGCCAACGAAATGAGTCTGTCTGTGTCCAACAGCAGTGCAGCTCTTTTGACCAACCCTTGACAATCTTGTGGCTTTCGCTACACAGTACAGTAGCTCTCATGTGATTTACAGGCTGAATTTTGGCCATGATAATGCAATGATATTGTTAACTCAAATGGGATTGAAGCTTGGAGGAGTCACAAGAAATCTTATGTTTCTGCTACCATGTTTTTTATGTTGTATTATCTGAAGTGTGCTTGCACATGAAAGAGTTTATTAATTCTGTTCAGACATAATGCTCATTACATTAGTAAACAGATATCAATATGTTGAAGACATCAATGATTCTATTAATGGAAACAAATTAGTCAAAAAGATTATTCTGATGTCTTAGTCATAGTTTACTACATTAATCCTAAATAAGGGGTGCCTTTAATTTTATTTAGAATTGTCTTCAGATTTGCATGGAGCAACAGCTCAATTAATGCCTTGGAAAGATCCTATAGCTGCTTCCCCCACCCCAATATAATTTCAGGTAATGTTTGTGACAGGGCCTGAATGCCCTAAAGGTATCAGATCCCAGCTGATCTTGGAAGCTAAGCAGAGTTTGCCCTGGTTAATACTTGGATGTGAGGCTGACAACAATACTAGGTGCTGTAGGCTATATTTCAGAGAAAGGAAGTGACAGAACCACCTCTGAGTATTCTTTGCCTAGGAAAACCCTATGAAATTCATGGGGTTGCCATAAGTTGACACCATAAGTTTACATGATCTCCCCAAATTAAATTAATGCCAACTGCACCTCCCACTAGGAATCAAATCCTTAATATTTGCAAAAGATTATGAAAGCATCTTCATTTAAGCACACACATTTAATTAATGCCTTGATAAAAGATGAAAAATAAAGGGGGTCATGGAATTAATTCAGCTGGAAACTAGCTTATAGGGGCCTGGAGGAGGTCTCTTTCCTCCTCTAAGCTCTTTCTTCCTCCAGAGTCCCTCGTCCCCTTATCTCCACCTCCCCCGGAAGGGGATGGTGGGAGGTAAGAGGGAATTCTTCTGTTATCTTTGATCAAGTGATTGGAGGTAGCACTGGAATCTTCCCTGACCTCTCCATTGGGGTCTATCACTACTCTCAGCTGGTGACAATCCAGATATCTCTCAGCCAGGCCTTCCTGAGAACCTGAAGATGCCAAGGTCATAACCATACTTTTGATATTTGCCTGCCTGCACAGGGTTTGGGATGACCCTTCGCCTCATTTCACTTCCTCGCCCTTGGTGTAACAGTTGTCTGATACTACATACATGGCCCAGAATTTTACACGTGCTTAGATACATAACTACCTTAGTTGCGCAACTAAGTAGTGTCCCCTCAACTGATACCCCATCAGTCCTGACTTCCTGGGCAGGAGCTACTGTGATCAACAGGGATCTGTTCCCCTGTCAATCAATATGCAGCAGATTGATGTTTCTGTTCTCCTCTCATCAGCAATTTTTGGTGCAAGGAGAAGTTGCAACTGCTGCAATGGAAATTGCTCATGGGTGAGGGTGGAAATGGCAGTCTGCTTCACCTTGACTAACAGGAGAATAAATCCCTATTACTCACAGTATCTGTTGCTGAGTAAGTCAGGTTTGGGGGCCTTTTACAATTCCTACTTATTCCCTACACTATTGTATATGCAGGGACTATGAATCTGCATCTGTTATGAATGCACAGCTCTAGATTATACATTCACTAGATTGTAACAGTGATAGTCAGTTTCAGCCAATGTTAATTAATCTGGCAATTTGCTTTATTAATCAAATTATATTTCATGAGCAAATGCTGGAAAATAATGCCAGCAATGATCTTCATCGAGAGCAAATAAAAGAGCATACTGTTAAAGTCAACTGATTCAGTTTATTTCATATTCACTTGACTGACTTTACCTTGTCAGTCAGGCTTCCTATTGTTACATTTACCAAATAAGGCTAAATGTAAACAAATTTGTAGTGCGGATAGAGAAGGTGTCTGCTTACCTGCCCATTTTCACATGCCTGAGATTCTGACAGCTCATAAGGGGGTGGCACAAAGTACATTTTTGCTCTTGGGAAACCAGGTATAATGTTGCTGAGCTGAAATCCAAACATCACTAACCAGCTCTTCACATCTGAGAATCAAAAGTAAATACATGTGTGAAACTTGAAGGTGTGAAGTAAACACTGGAAGCACTGAACACTAACTCCTGATTACAGGAAACGACAGCATCTTCAGAATTTTTACATTAGATATATATTTTTCCTAAACAGCCTGGCTAATATAAATGTCCCACCAAGTATAAAATACTCATGTTGTGAAATTTCTAGGCATCTTCCTAGTGATGGTTGTTCACTTTGTAGGAATCCCAAGAAGTAACCTGTTTGTGACTCCTCTAGAGCAATGCATCTCAAGCTCTCTGACGTGGGGCTCCAGCAATCCCCCCCACCAGCAAGCCAGGGACTGGTAGCATATTTGTGTCCATTCACAACAATTGTTTCTTTCTTTCCTGGAAATTTTCTTGGGACTATCAGCCAATGGTGCAGCGACTGGCACCAATCCATGGATCATTACTCTGAGTAGCAATGTTCTAGAGCAGTGGTTCTCAACCTGTGGGTCCCCAGATGTTTTGGACTTCAGCTCCCAGAAGCCCTGAGCATTGACCATAGTGGCTGGGGCTTCTGGGAGCTGAAGTCCAAAAACATCTGGGGACCCACAGGTTGAGAACCACCGTTCTAGAGTATGGTTACTGGAACACTAATGTGGTGTTGTTACTACTGAGGCTTCTCATATTACTACTGCTACTAATAAGCCTTTTATTATTTCCTCAGTGAACAAAATGTTTGTTTAATTTTACTATTCAATATTGTGAGGGATATTTCATGAAATAGTAACACAGTACTGGATGATTATAAGAGACTATTACTACTTTCCTTTAGATGTTGCTAGCCACAATATTGAATAAATATATGTGAGGAGGGGAGAGAGAATACCATTAGCTTATCTATCTTTTCCTTCCCAGTAAATCATTTAATAATGGAAGAAATTCTTCCCCTCTGCAAAAAGGTGTCATTGCTCATCACTGGGGCTGTTATATATGTGTGTAAAAGGCCACAGGAAAAGAGGAAGAAGAAGAGGAGGAAGAGGAAGAAGAAGAAGAAGGTGGTTTTCATGGAAAGCTGTGGGAACTCTTTACTGACAGAGCTATGTTGAGCAGCTAAGTTGCTAATGATTTAACAAATGTACTATATAACTGGCCAACCTTTATTTTCTTTATGTGTGAAAAACTGTTACTATGCCTTCAGTTAAGTATTAATGTGATTGATCAAGGCCAGAAGCATCAAATGTTACTCCTTCGTTCCTCTTTTTAACCAAAAGTAGATTTGGAAGGCTTCAAAGCACAGAGCAATGGATGGGAGGATTCCTTAAATCCTTCCATTCCAGCCATTTTCACATTTAGTATGCCCTCTCTCCCCAGCTGCTTCTTTATTTGCAGGTGGAATTTGATTCAAGTTATTTCTCTCTTTTCAAGATCATACTGAAATCTCCAAGGTGTATATTAAGTTACAATACATATTGAACAAACCCCTGGAACATAATCATTTATGCTTCAACTTTCCCGAAAGATAATTTATTATTTCTTGGAGTTTTAACCTCCTCTGAAATTATAGTAGCTTCATGCAGGAGACAGATTCCTTGTTCATTTTTTTTTTAAAAAATGCTGGGACTTTAATTATGGCATACTGCACATCTAATTCTGAGAAAGTATGTGTTGAATAGCTCTTAATTGCCTTTCTTTTAAGAAACAGTTACTGGCTGGCTCAGCCAGTGATTCTACTAAGAAGAAAATGAGTACCAATGGAATGGAAATTAGAACTTCCGTCCAAACACGTGGAACACAGAAATTCTCCTGAAGATACTTTCAGCTTGTATTTCTGAAGCACTATTTTGCTGCTTGAATCGCATAATTTTATGGGGCATTTAGATTACAATGTTTTCTATTTCCAGCCTTCCGGTATCTTTGCCAACGTCTCTGACTAGTAATGCAATGAGCTATTCATCTGAAAATACCCTGTCTCAAAATGTGTCTGAGCAACTCTCAATAGGTACAGGAGAATAATTGGATTAAATCCAAAATTAGTTATACTGAGCTCAGACACACTGGAATGAATGGGACTTAAACTGGTAGCAATTAAATTACAAATTATTCATTGCAGTCAATCTATTGTAAGGATGTCTACCTTTGGATTAAATCTGTTGTTTTAAACTTTAAGGACCTCCTTGTCCAAACTGGGCTTCAATTTTAAGACCTACTGGGGGTGACCCTGTATCTCAGCATTTTTAGAATACTAATATTGACTTTACTTCCAGGACACTGTAAATGGGATACTAGATTAGCTGTTAGGAAGCTGACTTCACTACTTGGTTTTGACATGAGTTTGCTTAATTGACTTCTGTATAGCATAAGACTTTTCTCAAGGGCATAAGTAAACCTCACTGAATTAAATGGCTGCCTGTCTGTAGTATTCCCTGCCGTACAATGGAGGAACCAACAGCGTTTAATCTGATACCTACTTGTAATGCATTATTAAGAAACCATTACAGGGTGCCAAGCATGAACTTTTGGTTTATGATATTTCTGATTCTTCTAGCAGTCAGCTTAGGAATGAGCATTTGGTTGTGCATAGCTAACTTTCATATAAATAAACAATGGAGCAGTTTTCCTTCAGTCATGTGTGTGCAAGTATCATTTATCTCAGTGCACCTTAATCCTACAAAATTGGGTAAAGAATTGCATCCCCACCCCTGTTTTACAAGAACACAGGAATTGAACTGCAGCCACAAAATCATGACACCTCCCTCCTCTGGTACTGATAAGTAATCCCCCAAATTAGATTGAAGGGGAGCTTCCATGTTTTTTCAGGTATAAAAGATCTGGAATCTGTATGAGATACTAAATGTAGAATCTCATCCTTAATATCTTTCCGCTATATTCTTTAGATTACTAGAGCATCTATTATTTCTCACCTGTTACATAGTTCTTTAAATCCAATTCATTGCTGAGAGGGTTGTTGCTCTTGAACATATACAAGTTGAATGGAGCGGGTTCCTTACCAATATTTTTCCACATTGTATAATCAGGAGAGGTCCAACGTCCAGCTAAAACATCATAATCTCTTTGAGTAAAGTGGACCAATTTTGTTAAGGGATCATATAGTCCTCCATGAAATCCAATGACAATTTGGAAGTCTGGGTTAGAATCATGATAGATCTCTCCATAAGCTGTGTATTGTAGTTGTTTGATCATTAGACCATTGATGCTGAACACTGCCAATGGTGTTCCTGTGTTATCCGAGGCAACATAATATTCTTCGCCACTGCTGCTTTCCATTGCAAAAAGATGACCTTGTAGGTCATAGTAGAGGGAAGTAATTTCTGAATTGGAATGGTTATACACATGAGTTATCCTAGTTGGATTGTGAAGATCAGCATAAAAATACTGAAGGTGATGTCCCAAGTTGGTTTTGTAAGAAGCTCGTCTTCCTAGTCCATCATAACGGTACTGAATACTCCATCCATTCGCTTTGTTATAAGCTCTTGTTAAGAGGCCTTTGGAATTATACTCAAATATATCAGAACCTCTTTGGCACAGAAAGCCATCATCATCAATTTTATATTGCACATCACCCAGGCGTGTAATCCTATCTCTGAGATCATAGCGCAGTGGCATCAATCGGACACTGTTTCCAGGATTCAGGAGATGCAAATTGCCATTGAGATCATAACTGTAACGCCAGTTTGGCCTGTCATTGACTGCCACACTCTGGAGCTGCCCATCACCATCATAATCATAGGTGTACTTAGTTGTGTTGGCATAAGGGCCAAGCTTCAGCTCTCTCTTAGTTACCCTTCCCATACTGTCATATTGCACTGTCATCCAATACATGAGTGATCGGAACATTTCATACTGAACTTCTTTAATACGACCGTGTGTATCAAAGTGTTTGCTCAGTGTCATCACAGCAGTGGTAATTATTTGATTTATATCATAATAAATTACCCCAAATTTGCCAAAGTGCTCTACTTTGCCTGAGATTTCATCATAACGATAAAGGTCAACTGGAAGAGGTATTTCACTTATTATAGGCTTGATGCTAGCAATTCGAAAACTATTGTCATGATAGGTATAATCAAACCTTGCATTGACCATACCTTCCTCAGAAAATCTATAAATCTGTTTGTCAACGAGAGGACCAATTTTACGATAGCGAATGGTACAAGAAAAGCCACCACTCTGTAGATTAACCATCTTGAGAACTCCGGTGGTTTCATCATATCCAAAAGTCACTGCTGTACTGTCATATACAATCTCTGACAACTTGGATAATTTCCCATATTTGTAGAAAACCTGACGGCCAGTTCCTAAAAAAGATGTTTTCAAAATCCTTCCATCATCACTGTAATCAAAAATCACTGAGGCATTACTCTCAGGAGGGTTATAAATATTTCGAATATAGCCAATCGATGTATGAGTGGACATACTGTGCCGAGCAATGCTTGGCATAGTGACAGCATGCAGTCGGTCTGAAGAATCATATTCAAAGATGTACTGCCGCTGACTCTGAAGTAGTAGCACCATGGACTGTTGGAAAAACAAATAAAGAATATAAATTAGATGCTGCATGGTCAAAAATGTGCCAAATAGGTTTTAGAATTACAGTCTATGAACACATAAATAAGAAAAAAAATGAACATGGTTGACAGTTCCATCCAGTGTTGTTGACATATAGCTAACAAATATGTTCTATAATTACTTAAAAACCCTTTAGTTCTCAAATATAAGATATATATGAAAATCTAAAGTACATTTTGTCAAATCCTATGTCATTTCCCCCATTGCTTAAAAAAAAAAAAGACATAATGTTAATTCCTTAAGCAGTCTCTCTTCTGGATACTACCATTCTTACTGGGAATCTCCCCCTCCCCGATACATGATGGTTGTACACAATTTTAGATTAACAGAGTTTTCAGAAACATTACATGTAAATCTATTTTAAAAGACCACCTGAAAATTAAACAAAGCATAATAAAGATAACAGTTTTGTAAGGCCCAGAGTTAAGCCATGTGCTGCTATTCCATCAATTTAGTCTGTGATATTAAGTACACAGGTACATTTAGCTTACCATTTTCTTACCACAAAGTGACTTACTAGTCTCTTCATGGCAAAGCTTAAACACGCACCTTGTTACCACACCAACATGCATTTAGCAAGTTTCATAAGTTATGCTTGTTCACTGTATGGTGGCACAGAAGCCAGACTGTGGTAAAATCATTCATTTTTAGGACTGGATTCCTTGCAGTTTTCAACAAAAGATTACTGCCCCAACAGCTGCTTTATTCCACGTTCAACTAGAATTAATGGGTCTGGGTCCCAAGACAATTAGGTTAAGACTACAGGGTCATCAGTTCATTTTAATGGTAATACTGTATTACTGATTTCCATTCAGTTTGCATTCTGTGATGCATTCTGTTTTGTTGGACCTCAAAAGTACCTAAATTTCTATGAATTCTGTAATCCTAACCAAGAAGTAATCTCCATTGCGGCTTGCTTCTGAGTTAGTATGGACACTAAGAATTTACATCTAATGCATAATTCTAGCCAATGGAATATTAATAATGGCTTTATTGATATACACGTGCATATCTAGGCAAAGTGCAGAATAGACAGGCTTCTGTACGTGTGATGCTACTGCTCATATGAAAAGTCACTTACTTTTTCCAGATATGTATAACTCCACACTTTTCCATCTGCAAACATGCGGGAAATAATCCTGCCTTGTTTGTCAATCTCTGTTTTCTCACTCATGGCACCACGCTGAAGTCCAGCCAGTCGTCCATTGGAGAAATAAGAGACATTCACAGCAGCGAGCCCACTACTGGGTAGCCAGAGAAAGGGGCGTCCCAGCTGATCATAAATAATACGCAATGTAAACTTCCGGTGATCATCATATATTTTCTCTGTCCGAATGTTTCGGTCATAATCAATAGACAGCAAATTTCTTCCATGGACCTGATCAAAGAAAATATACAAATGTCACTAAATACAGGTAAAAATTGTAAGAGCAATGTAGAAGAGCATACATTGTTCACTCACTTAGCACTGCATGAAATCTACCCAAGAATGTTAATTTTTAAAAAATTATAAATCAGTTGCATAGGTTTTGTCCTCAAACCTATTTCTTTGCACTGCTGTTTCATCAGAAACAAGTCCTACAATGCTCTGTGGAGCTTACGCTCCCTTGCAGATATGTTTAGAACTGTGACTTCTTCTATGTGTGCATTATTATAATGCAATCTTTTCTCAGTAGAAAAGCCAAACAATTAATTCTGAATAATTTGTGCTGAGTACAACACTTTGAGTTCAAATTTTAGCAGGAAGAATCCCCAAATTTTATGAAATCTAGCACAGAGCTTAGAAGATTACTTCTTAAAAGCAATTTTAAAATTATTATTAGAGGTGTTAACTCATCACTAATGAATTACTTTATTTACTTTTTGCTTTTTTTAAAAAAATACTTAAAATACAAACATGACCTCAAATTATTTCAAATGATCCCTTCCCAAATATTTTAGGAATAATGAGTAAAAAGCAATGATGTTGTTACATTACATGGTTGTTACAATTACTTTTGAAAAACAGTAATCCAGGTAATATTATTACAGCTAACTTCACCACTTGTCACATGTTCCTCTTGAGCTCCAAATGTGCGCGTAAACATAAATGTGCCTGGTCACTTTTTGGCATGTGACAGTTACTGATGTTTCTACTCAATATGGATCAGAAGGCAAACAATGGCTTTAGTGCACAAAAGGGCACGTGATGGATAGCCCAGTGGAATGTTTTCCTTTGAACGACTGAACACAGCTCAGTGCTCCCAGCATAGCGGAAACCACTTCTGCAATTTCTCTGTGGTTTCAATGTAGTTCGCTGTGCCATGCCTTTTCAAAAGAAAAAGAAAACCAGAGACTAATAGATCATCTGGATTTACAAGGCTAGGTCCATTGTTCTTTAGGTTTCAGCCTTCCAGGTATATTAGCTCACAGAATGTTAATTTTATTGTACTTATTTGCTTGTTTGTTAAAAAGGTTCATATGTAGTTTTTAAGGTGGCTTCTGAAAAATAGCAACAAAACTTAAGCAGAATAAAATATTAGTGGAAATAAATGCTGAAACAGACAATTTAAAATCCCAGCCAAGATTATACTAAAAAAATAATAAATAAAAAAAAGATGAAACAATCAAAAGCAATCTAATAAAACTTCTCTTATAAGAAAGTCATGGAAAAGAAATGTGTTGAGCCTCCCTAAAAACATGTAATAAGTTTTCTGGATAGGGTTAAGTTATTTGGGGGAGAAGGCATTGTGCCACCCTCAATAAGAATTCTGGACCCCCAATGCAATTTTCCTTCAGTCTCCAAATTTCTAGTAATGCAGAGAGTGAGGCACTGAAAACTCGTTCACACCAAGAACCCTAGTATCATTGTGCTCACGTTCCATTGGAAACTCTTTGCCTTTTCTTTGGATGCCTAAGCTGCATTTCTAAATGCTCAATAGAAGTTACTGCAAAACTAGAAATGTGAGGAATGTGGGGAAATTTCATGGCGCGGGAGGGAAAGAAAGAATTCTTATTTGAGAGAGGAAAAGCCCTCATTCCCCACTCTGGGACCTGTCAAACTGGGCCCTCCAATGAAAAAGCCCTTGCTCTCACATCCAGGCCTATGAGCAGGCCCCTCAGTTGCAGATTTCAAAATGTGGGCAGGCTGACATGGAGGAAGGATTCAATAATAACTAGATAATCACAAAGCCCTGACTGGGGAAAGTGGCAATATTCAAAATATCGAGGACACTAAAGGAACCCTATAGGCACTAGGTCCCATCTAATCTTGGAAGCTAAGCAGGATCAGTCCTAGTTAGTACCTGGATGTCAGACTACCAATGAAGACCAGGTGCTGTAGGCTATATTTCAGAGGAAGGAACTGGCAAAGCCTTCTCTGAGTATTCCTTGCCTAAGAAAACCCTATGAAATTCGTAGGGTCACCATAAGTCAACAGGTAACTTGAAGGCAGAGAGAGAGAAAAGAGAGAGAGCGAGAGAGAGAGCACACAAGGTGCACCCAGTGCATTTCTAATTCAGTACTGAAGGTTTCAAACCACCCCTGTTACCACGGCATTCTGGTCTGGTTTTTGGTGAACTAATTTTGATATCATAATTTGGCCCTTTTCTCCCATCAGCTGAGTGTTTGTTGGGCGCCACCGGACAAGCGCGACGCTAGGCATGGGTGATAGTTGTAAAGTACCAGATATAGCCAGTTCCGCTTCAGGGGGTAGCCACCCGAAACAGACACCTTGATTGTAAAACAAAGGAGTTCTTTGCCTGTGAAAGCACCTTGGCAAGCCAGCACTTAACGGCCGAGCTAGCCACATCTGCATACCAGCTATACCATTGTCAATTCGGTTCATAACTCAATCATGTAAATCCTGACCTTTCGGAGCCTTTGTCTCCATCCCAAAACTCATTGTTCTCATGCAAAACCCAGACTAGCCTGCGGTCGTTCTGTCCCTCTAAAAGTTGTCTCACTTTGGGAGCTCTTTGGGACTCTCATTGGACTGAGCTGAAATCACTTGAAATCACTAAGCTGAAATCACTCGAAGCTCTGTTTGGATCTTTGTCTTCGCCTCGCTGCTGCTCGGCTCCACAGATTCCCCTCGGTCTACTCGCCGGGTTTCGTTCCTTATCTCCAATTGGCATCTCCAGGACTTCGGACAGGTGGCGTATTGCTTATTTCTCGAAACTTTCTTTCTCCTCTCTCTAGTTAGGTGTGTTTGAGTTTTATTATTTTCTTTGCTTAATAAAAACTCTTAGTATTTTAAACTGCTTGACTCCTCACTGACCTGAACCGGTATACATAGGATAAAATGTCTCGCTGCGTTGCCCTGCCTCTCGTTAGCCAAGAGAGTGCTCCAGCTAATTCCCCCAATTTTGCTTGTTTGGTTTGGTTATTTGGGTACCCCTCATGGGACCCCCAGTTTACAGGGTAATGCCCCCTCCCACTGTGGGCAGGCAGACAGTGTCATTAAGATAAAGCAACTCTCACAATAAATAGATGCTGATGAGCAGCAGTCCTCATAAGTCCTCCGGGCATTCTCCAATGTATATAATGATGGAATTGTGTGGGTCACATAGACTGCTTTGCATCCTCTAATTTAGGCTGACTTTCTGGATTCGTAACCTAGACTTAAAGATCTGTAACTGCTTCTTATTCACTAACACCATACAGTCACAATTGTGGCACGATTGCCACCATCCTAAAAGTTCTCCCAAACTTACTTTACCAGGTAATAGAGAACCAGTGGAGTGGAGTGGTTCGAGCACTGGACTCTAAAGATCAGAGTTTGAATCCCTGCAGGGTCATGAAAACTTGCTGGGTGACCTTGGACAAGTCACATTCTCTCAGCCTCAGAGAAGGGTAAAGGCAATCCCTCTCTGAACAAATCTTGCAAAAAAACAACAACAACCACCTTATCCTCTGTTATAGGTTTGCCTTAGTGTCAACATAAGTTGGAAATGACTTGAAGGCACACAACAACAAAAACAATTGCCACACTGAGCTGGAGGTCTCTCTTGCTGGCAATCAGGACATAGGAGGAAGATGTTTTCACAACCCCAGCCCCACCAGTGAGAGAGGCTGCAACGATCAGAAGCAGGACTCCTGTCACAATTCATAGGATCGCCCTAAGTCAAAGTAGACAGGAAATAACAACAACTTTGGGGCAGTAGAACACACTTCCCTATCATAAATGGTGAAGTAAAATTCACTTGTCAGTTCATTTTGTTTCTGCATGTCATTTCTCCCCTCCCCTTCCCTTTGCCCAAGACAGCAAAAAGTTGTAATCTACCCATGGTCTTGCCATTCACCCACCCAGCCCCCAATTCCAAAGCTTTAATGAAAACTCAGCTTGAGGGGATGAATCCTTGACAGGCTGTGAGGGTCTAGGACAGTGGTTCTCAACCTGTGGGTCCCCAGATGTTCATGGACTTCAACTCCCAGAAGCCCCAGCCACTATGGTCAATGCTCAGGGCTTCTGGGAGCTGAAGTCCACGAACATCTGGGGACCCACAGGTTGAGAACCACTGGTCTAGGAGAATCAGAGCCAAGGAAAGCCAAGCTGAAACATCACCTGCTCCTTCAAACAGAAGTAGAGCTGAAAATATTGCCTTGAGCTAAAAGTGTTACGAGCAATTGTTACACATAAGAGTGTTCAATTGGTACAGGTCACAGTCCTGTAACTGCAGTACTGACATTCCCATAAATTATATGAGTGTCCAGATACAGGACATATGAAAAGACAGACAGGGAAAATATTTGCTACTGGTGGGAGTGGGGAATGGGGTAGGTGGGTGGAATCAAGATGGTACAAATCCTCTGATTGGCATTCAAAAGAGATGTTTTAGTTTTGTTTATCCTGAAAGATCAAGCTCTATGTCCCCTTCTCATCTCTCCAATTCAACCTGCTTTCCACAACAGCATCTGTTATTTTACATGCCTCATGCTTTTTAATTGGGGTCCGTTCATCCAGATGAATAGCTTCATTTTTAAGGGTGGTGATCTACAGTGTGATCTAAGCATTGGCTATGCTCTAAATTATTATTTGGTTCCCATCCCAAGGAAGACAATAAGGGATGGGAAGGGAATGAGCTTTCACATCTACACAAGGCAGAGCGGAAGGCCATGGGGGTTCTTGCCCCAGCTGAACATACAGGCTGTCTAATGAACTGACGCACAGCCAGGAAGCCTATCTGGCATTGTTTAATGACAGACTTAGGAAACTGGGATCCACCATGAATGTAGCCAGCATTCATGATTCTACAGGATGTCACTCATTATTTGGGGAAAGTCTTCACAGTGAAGACAGCTTGAGAAGAGAGACAGTGCAGAATCCAAAAAAAGCCTCTGCTAGCATTCCCGCAGAAATTGTATAGAAACAGAGAGGGATTTCTGCAGCTGGCTGTTAGTAAGGGGGCTTCCTATCAACCCCCCAAATTGGCTGGAGATATTATCTTTACTGTTTAGCATTTTATTAAGTGTTTCGGTTAAAATAGTCAGTATGCTCTATGAATAAAATTGCAATTAAATCCAAATTCAACATGGGAGAATAGCCTTGGAGACAAAAACCACAATCTTTGGAGCGGATATATTACATTTGCCAGGGGAATGCTCTCAGAATCTTCTTCCTCTGCCTCATGCCCCTATGTAAGGAGAAAATTCAATTAAAAGATGATACAAATTTAGACAGCGGGGGTCAGTGAGGAAATTTTGAGAGGTTCTGTACTGTATGCTTCACTTCTTATTTTTGCCATGTGCCTTCGAGTTGTTTCTGACTTATGATGACACTAGAAATCATAGGGTATTTTTGGCAATGTTTATTCAAACAGGGTTTGCCATTACCTTCCTCTGAGACTTAGTGAATGTGATTTGTCCTAGGTCAACCAGTGAGTTTCCATGGCTAAGAGAAGATTCATACCTTGGTCTCTAGCAGTCCAGCACTCAAACCACTGCACCATACTGGCTCTCTTAGTTCACTTACAGGTATACAAGTAGAGCATGACGAAGGTGTTATAGCAGAAAGCCAATCCATTGTCCAGTCTGGTTTCGTAGCAGGAAGTTCTTCCTCCAACACAAGATGTATCCAGAGCTCACAAAAAGACTTTGTATACATCTCGCTGCTTCTAATCCTCCTATCTCATTCTGTGTTGGTCCCAAAATTACTCTACTATCCTACTCCTCACATTTGTCTGTTCCTTTAAGTGGAAGGAGGGGTGTCATCTTGATCAAACTGATTGCTTTCTCTCTTTAGAATATGCCAAAGAATCCCCCACAATTTCTTAGGTATTGGCTAATATCATGAGACATCTCACTGTCCAGTAGCCGGCAACCTGTTTGATCAATGGAATGGGAAAACTTTCATTCATCAAGAAAGAGAAGAAACGGGAAGGTGGTAAAAGGGTGCTTTAAGCTGGAACGTGAATTAAACAAATAGGAATAATAAGTTTAGCTTGGGCTGATAACTTTTGGTGCCTGGGTTGACTGCTTAGATTCCTGAAGATAAGTAAAAAATTGTCATATATTACTAAGGCCATTACACTGTTATAGTGCTATTATTCCACTTTCAACATCCTGTGGAATTCTGGGGTTTGTAGTTTCCTGAGGCCAAAGAGCTCTCTGGCTCAGAATTCTAAACGCCCCTCCCTAAACTGCAAAGTCCAGAATTCCATAGGATGTTGACAGTGGAATAACAGCACTATAACAGTGGATTGAGGAAATGGCCAGAGAGTTTATATCATTTTTGTTTCTCCAGGGTGCTTACAAAAGGGCATGTCCACTCTACACAACATTGTATCTAAACTGTTCAAATTAGGGTAAATCTACTTCATAACTTTGCTAATAACTTTTTCTTGATACACTGGAGTCACCCTGTCTTTAGTGTGTGTTCTCAGCGAGTCTAACAACCCAAAAAGGAGGTAATGTATAAACTGACAGCCGCACAGATCTGATTACACCCAGAGAGAAGCAAATCCTGCCCCAGTTCTTTTGTGAAAACTTTGGATTACAGAAGTGCAAGCTTCATAGTGAGACCTTTTATGCTCAGCTCAAACCACTGGGTACTAGGGATATGTCTAGTCATGAGATCAGCAGAAGCCTGTGAACACAGAAACACTCTGAATGTGTCTGCAGTGATTGAGGTAAGCCATTTTCAAACCTGTCGGCCCCCACCATGCCAATTTCCATCAGCTTTTCATCCCACCCAGCTGCAATCTTTGAATTGGTCCTTAGTCACTCAGCATAGATGTGATTTTTTCTGTCAATCATAAGCAGCTGTCATTTTCTTCCGATCAAGCTGTTTGAAGGTCCCACATGCTCTTCCCAGAATGTAAAGTGTTGGTGACTTTACGTTCTTTGAAAAGTGAAAACAAGGAGTCATAGTAACCTTAAATTTAGCATGTGCAACAGTGAATACTTTAATATGAAAGATAAATAACTGCATTCACTGGAGACGGACCAAAGAATCCCGGCCAAGCCTGTAATCTAATAAAGCTTCTTAAGCAATTTAATTGTGAATGAACCATTAATAAAGTAGAAGTCCTTAAATTAGATATCTTTTGACAGCAGTGACTACTTAAGAAGTATTCATCAGTTCCTGGGAATTTGTTCTTTAGCTTATATTTTACAGTAGCTTTGATTAAGCAACACTTTCTCTTATCCAAATTTGAACAGCACATCAAACAATATGGAAATAGACCCCAAGTCTTTCTTGAGGACATGAAAGTTATTCTGAATTATTTTCACAGCAAGAGTGAGCCCAATTCCCAGCCCAGCCCACTCCGCAGGAATTCAGTTACATAGAAAGCAGTTTTTAAATTAATATAGCCTTGTATTTGTAAAGAAATAATTTTTAATTATCATTCATTTTCCTCACTCTGATTTTTTCCACTTAATGAAGTAGGTCTTTCTTTTCTATGGTTTTCATTTCCTCAGTGGATAAGTCATTAAAAAAAAAAACATCATTCATGCAGGATTTCCCGTAGAAGGTTTTGATAGCACCAAATAGGCAGTCTCTAAAGTAATGAAATGGCTTTAAAAAGGAATCTTACTAAAGACATTCTTTCTACTCCAACTGCTTATCCCATATTTGAGTGGTAAGCACAAGGAAACAAATCCAAAGCTGCTGGCATCTCATGTGTATTTGTATTTAGTTGTAGAATGACAAGAGGGAACCCACCAACAGTCACTCTGATGAGTGTCCTCTTAATCCAGTCCCATAAAAGGAAGCTGAAGATTCCTCATGTCTATTGGAATTATTGTCCAAAGACCAGAGGTCATGTTAGCACGAGAATGCAGAAGAGCTGTGTTTAACTTTATGAAGCATCCTAGAGTGTATCCATTCCACATAATTATATCAATTTGATATCAGTTGAATGGCTGTGGTTCCATTTTATGGAATTCTGGAGTTGATAGTTGGGTGAGAGTTAGCATTCTGTCCCAGATAGGTCTAGCGCTCTAATTCTGGAGAGTTACACAAGATCATCCTAAGTCTTCAAGGAGGTCTGCTGTGTACAGACAATACCAATTTCTGACTGACAGCTGATAGATATTGCACAGGTTTCATTGGGCAGGCTTGATTACTATTTCCATTTGGCATGTCTTTTCACACCGCCCAGTCAGAGTGCTATGATTCCACTATGACCTTTTCCACACGGGGGGCTCGAAACGCGGCGGAACGGGGTGGTGCATGCGGGGATGGAGCTTACCTTAATCCGGGTGGCTCTGTCCCCATGGGGAGCAGTGCGCATTCGCCGCTCTACACGCCGTTGGTGTCTGTCGGCATCCGGCTGCACCCAACATGGCATCCGGCAGCTTCCAGCGGCACTCCACCAATCAGGGCAGCGTGCCAGCTGGAAGCCCGCCCCCAGGCATCTCTGCAGGGACGCATTTGCGCACCTCTGCAGTACTTCACGGGGCACTGCAACGGGCTAGCGCGCTCTTGTTTTAAAAAGACCACTTGAAAGGTGGTCTTTATAAAACACGCGGCGCCACCCCCGCGGCCGCGTGAGGGCGCTTTGAGGTGTAGAACCTCACCTTTTCAAACTGCCCTAGCGCATCCCGCAGTGTAGACGACCTCCTGGTGAGGTCGTCCCAGCGTGGGCTATATCCCCGTGTGGAAATGGCCTATGACTACTATGGCAACATCCTATGGAAGCCTGGAGTTTGCAGTTTGTGTGTGTGTAGGAGGGGACATTTAGAATTCTCAACCAGAGAGCTCTGATCAAATTGCAAACTCCAGATTTCATAGGATGTTGCCATGGTAGTTAAAGTGGAATCATTGTCCTGTAAGCATTGTAGTGGGAAAGGACCCCTAATAGTGGGAAGCAGAACTTTATGCAGCAGAGGCAGAAGCAACTCTCTACAGCTGTGGAGATTTAAAGGAGAAAAAAGGGACCCCCTCCCACTCAGTACTTCCTTCTGCCTTGAACAGGAGCTAGGAATTCCCCCTAAATCTCTTAACTCTACTACCACCACCTACTGAATTCTGAATTACTTGAGCAGCACAGTGGGACTCTGCTCTGGAACTCTGCTATGGGAATTGCCAATCTCTATGCTTAAGGTCTGTTCCCTTCCCTCACCTCCCCCTTCTGAGTGAGAGAAATCCTATCTAAGCGTGTGCCAAGGAACAGCGTGGGAATGGGAGAGGAATCAGAGGTTCTACAGACAAGTATTTATTTTAAGGCATGCAAGTAAACAAGAAAATAATACTCATGAGAGGCTCCCCCCTCTCAGCTATGCTTAAGTTACAAGTAGTTACAAAAACAGGTACATTCTCCAGATCAGCCAAATTTCCAAAATAACAAAAGACCTAGTGCAACCAACTAGGCTCATTCTAAGTTACTCATAGCAAGTTGGTCACTTTCTGTGATGCTCTGCAAGAGCAGGGCCAGGAGATGAGATGCCCTTTTGTTGATCTTTTTGGATGTCCTCTTTGTTCTCTCTCTACCGCATGGTCTCTCAAAGATTTCATAACTTTTCCATCAAAGCATCTGAAAGATCTTTCTCCTCCTGATTGGTCACTTATCTCTCGTGACCTACGACGCTAACCCTAATAGTTCATTAATCCTTTATATGCCTGAAGGGAGAAGGATCCCCCTTCAGCACTGAAACCTGGATAATGGGAAACCCCACTATCACAATATCTATTGCAGAAAGCATGCTCAAGCGAAGCCTCTGCTATAAGAATAGTGATGGTTTAGTCTGAATTTCTTCTTGCTCTGGGCTTAACAAGCCGCTGTGGTTTTTTTCCCCTCTGTTTCCCTAGAATTCTTCTTGTGGTGCTATCAATTAGAGTAAGTGCCTTTTCTCAGCTGCCAATCATGGGCAAGGAAGTAAAAAAAGATCAACTTTTTTTATGTTGTCAGGGGGTCTTCACTTGTCAACCTGTAAATGTTTGGAGTTACATGTTTATTGTGCCGTGGACACTGCTGCATTTTTCCCTGCAGTTAGTTAGCAACAGCTGTGATTTTGTGATAGAATAGCACGCTGGAACTTCCTCATGCACCACAGAGCTCTGGATTTCAGACAAAGGCCATTTCCACACTACACTGTTATAGTGCTATTATTCTGGGGTTTACAGTTCAGGGAGGGGCATTTAGAATTTTCAGCCAGAGAGCTCTTTGGCCTCAGTAAACTACAAACTCCAGAATTCCATAGAATGTTGAAAGTGGAATAATAGCATTATAACAGTATAGTGTGGAAATCACTAAAAAAGAAGAGGATTTGCAAGCATGTGGGGTGGTGGTGGATAGCAGTGGATGTATGTAGTTTTGTTGGATTTGACAGTGGCTGTACCAATTTAAATAACACAAAAAAGCTGTGGAGAAGGGGCCACAACCCATGTGTTGCCCACTGTGTATTAGAACAAGGCAAAGGAACATGTGGCCCTTCACACATCACTGCTGGTGAAGGAAAGGGGGAAAACTTTCTTTCTTGAACACAGAATATAAACAAAAATGGTTGTTTGCTGCTGTATAATAGTGCTCTGCATTCCTCATCCTTGAACAAACCATACAACTAACGTATGCTAGATCAGCTTGGATCACTTTCCCAAAAGGTATTCTGGCAAACTGCTTTCTGTGTTTGTCTTTAGCTCAGGAGAATACTTTTTGCACTGTTTAGCAGGAGGGGTCCAACTAGGGAAAATTAAGTCTTAATTCTTGTTAGAAGCCAAAATGACACAACTGAGGCTGTTGTACTTTGGACATATCACAAGATAGCATGGCTTGCTGGACAATAATGCTGGGTAAAGTGGAAGGCAATAGGAAAAGAGGGAGACTGCCCTACTAATGGACTGCATCAACCACGGAAGCCACAGCAGCTGATAACGCCCTGGGCCTCTTGGTGGTCTCTCATTCATGGGGTTGCTGTTAGCTGAAATCAACTTGATAGCAAATAGCAGCCACAAATAACTGCAATAGCCACAACTAGCTTTCTGCTTGCTATCAGAGAATGTAAAACAGATTCTGCACATAACGGTTAAGGGGAAAAGTGTCTGGTTCAAAAAGTATTATCTGTAGGTAAGAATGAAGATTACTGATCAGTTCTACAAATTTTGTATCCTCAAACAATTATTTGGTTATTTCACACCAATGGATTCATTCATTAAGCAGCTGGCAGAAATCCAAAGGTGACTTTTTTTTCCTCCTGGTTTTCTCTCAGGATCTGCTCTCACACTGTAGTCAGAACTCATTGGCATTACAAGCCACAGACCTACTGAGACATCTCCATTAATCATATGCCTCCATCATGAATCCCCATCTGGGGGCAGGCACTTCACCCAGGTGTGTGTAACTGACCTGAGTGGTGTGTATTATGCCTCCTGTCTGCTCCTTTACTATTTTCCGGTGCAGCTGCTTTTATTTTATTCACTGTGCAGTTTGGGGATGAAAAAAGCTGAATTAAAACAAATGAGATGCAAATAGATTCAGTGCTTTCCCTCTTGTTTCCAAATTGCACTTTCAGTCCACTCAACCTGTTATAATCTCATAGCGATTTTCATTTAAAAGAGCTAAATGGATATGTGATTACAGTTACAGGAACTAACACAAGACAATTAAATGCTGAGGTGTTGATAGATAAAGCTGTGTTTTGATTTGCATATACATGGTGCAAAAAAGTAAAAATAAAAATCGAAGTCTGGCAAGAATTCAACTTTGCGAGTTGTACGTTTAACGCCTGCTAATTACCACCAGCAACTTTATTAAGGTTTTATTAGTCAGAGCCAGGATTATAGCCTTTTATTTTAGGTCTATATTACCTGGGAGTCTAGTCAAACTGTAGAGCTCATTTCACACAAGGGGAAAAAGAAAAACCCTAGAGTGATTGCTATTAATAACCAACGTCTATAGCGCAGCATTTTACACAAGTCGGTTACATGGCCTGAAATCGAGACGTTCATGATTTAATTCATACTGTCATTGTGGCTTCCCTTACTTTGCTGCTTGCAAAACACAGCCCTCAGTGCCCATCACTACAGGTAAAATGCCACTGGAAACATGACATGGAGATAATTAGTTATCTGAGCTCTAAGGTAAGAGCTAAGCCAGTGAGAATGTAAAGTTTTAGCACCACACATTACTGTGTTCTCAAATTAACAAATAGGGAATTCGTTTAACATATATTAAAACAAATCTTAAGCATGCAGGGATCAATGCAGCTCATGAAGCAGAATTTAAAGGAAGAGTGGAATGAGTATTTTCCATAGTAAGCCTGGAAGAAGTGGAAATCACTGAATACTCCCTGAGGAGCCCCACATGATAATATATGGGTGGGGAATTTGTGGTCCTCTGAATGTGGTTGAATGGAAAGATCTATCAGCTCTAATCAGCCTGGGTGGTGGTGAGGTACCACAGGAATAGACATTCATAGACATTGGGAGGACTCAAGATCCCCCATCTCTGGGATACAGTAATACACTGAATGCCAGCCATGTCTCATATTAGTTAGCAGTGTAGATAATTGGTACAGTTGTTCTTAGAGACTGATGCCTGCTGTAATTCAAGAGAATTTCCTTTATCCACTCAAATCAAGCAAAAAAAAAAAAAAAAAACCAAAGTGAAAAGTTTCATACATTTTATGCCCTGTTTGTAATTCTGCAATTTACAGTGAAAGGTTTTATCTGCACAACTTTGAATCTGAAGTGTTACAGGATACAATTAAATCAGCAGCCATCCTATAAGTCCTTTTGCTACCTCATCTTTTCACATTTCACATGTATAGATTACTTGAGTACTGGAATTCAGTGGGCACATACTTGGTTGCACCCAGCCTAGGTTATTTTCAGGTCATAGGGTGAGGTTATTTGTTTTCCCATATTCTGTTTCTGATCAACTGGAGACCTCTCATGACAAGTACTAATATTGCATAGCTTGATTCCCAGTTTGGCCACAAACAGCAGCTGTGTGGCAACTGCCAACATTTTTTGGTTGCCAACTCTGGTATGCAAGACCAGCCATTATTCACCAACAGATTGCTAGCTGTACTTACCAAGTACAAGAAAGGAATAATGATTCATGAAAACAATAGAGGTCTCAGCAGGATGCGTTTAGGAGTTGCAATACTATCCCAAGGACAGGTCCCTGTTTTATAATAAAATAATAGTAGCAAATAGCTAATAGCAGAGTAAACTTCTTTGTAAACTGCTAGAGAGGCAGCAGCTCTAACAAGAAACATCCCTGTCACTTACCAGTAGGGAGATGACCTGGGATGGGGGACTTTTGAGTTATAGCACTATGCCTTTGGAACTCCCTTCCCAGGAAAGATTGTCAGACATGGTCTCTGATCTTTTCAGAGCCAAGTGAAGACTTTTTTTTTTAATTGAGCCTGACATTTTTGAAACAAGAGTTTTATGAAATTTTAAATGTTCCTCAGCTGTGCTTTCTTACATTGTTTTCATTGTATCATTTCAAATTTTTGTAAATCACTTTGGAAGGTTGATCCTTGAAAAGTGGTATATAAATGCTTTACATACGTATATACACACATACATACATACATAGTTAGTGTTCTCTGGAGTGTAGATAGTAGCTAGATAGTAGCTCCATTGCACTGCAGACCACCCCGTGTAATTGCTGTAGATCTTAGTATCAAACTCAGTGCCAGCAATGTAAAGGCAGGGGTACAATTGAATGTGTCAAAGGAATAAGCATGCCCCTGCCCATTCTGAAGTCCAGGAGCTTCTACCCTGAGAGCCTCATGTCCTGTATAGCAGGTAATTGTGAGGTGGGTGGGAGTGCATTCACAGACAGAGTGTAGGACAAGAGCCTCCCCTGCATCCCTTTGACACTTAAACTGAATGTTTGTCCTTGATTGTATGTGTTTGTGGCAGCTTGCAATATGAAGGCATGGGGTCTAGGCATAAGCAGTTCTGATATTCCATATATTCCCTTTAGCTCCCTGTGTAGAAATACTAAAAATATACTTCACCTTTTCATATTTAAAAAAAAAAAAAAACAGAATAAAATACAATAATATAAAACTAAAGTAAAACCAGCTCATTTTCTGAAACACTTAAATTTAGAACTGGGTAACACTTACCCTGAGCTTTCTTCCAAACACAGTCACTTTCCCTTTAATCTGTTCCTTTCTGAGACGCCACTCTATTGAATTTAAGCCATTCTCCATGGGCAGAGAAATGTTACATCGTCCTATAGTTGGGGTCACAGTACCAGCTAGGACATGAGGTTCACTGTGGAAGCTAATGCTCATTCCATTGGCATACATCACCCTCAAGGTACCATTATTGCAGAGCTGATAGCTGTTTCTCACTTGATCTGGAACAATAATTGGAGGAAAATTACTTAATGTATTAGTCATAAAGAGAAAATATTACACAATTTACCAGGTTTTCCTGGTATTTCTGCAGATTTTCAAATGATGTTTCCCAACAATTACAGTTTGTATGGTTGGTAAGATGTGAGGTGTTATTGATTTATGTAAGGAACAATGCTATTAAATATTTGCGGCCTGGAGAGATGCTTCACTTTATTAGAATTCTTTTTCCCAGTTGCTCCTTAATTATAAATCAAAATGTATATTGATATTTCTTAGCAAAGATCATCAATATTTGTGGAGATGAAAGAAAGTTGTATGGAGAATGATTTTAACTAAAGTGTTAGTTGAACGTGAAATCTATTTAATTTCAAACTGTTAAAAAGGGGCCACAGCTTTTTCTTAAAAACGAGCAGGTCTGTTCACTCCTTTCTATGCTGGTTTCATTGCTCTGGGTAGAGATGTGGCATAGTGATAGATTAGATTTCAGTCCTTACGGCATGATGCTCACACAGAATGAGCTGCCAGACACAATCTTTTGTGTACATGTCACTCTTCATTCTTCCTTCAAGAACCATTACTGGCCAACCAGACATCTGGCCTTTTAGTGATTGACAGATGTTACAAAAATAAAACTTTACATTTATGACTCTTGCCTGGCTGACACAACCAGAACGGTTCTCAAGAATATATTTTTTTAAAAAAAGAGAGAGAGAGGAAAAGGAGTTTCTTCAGGAAGATAGTACAGTGAGCAGCTGCCAGCAAAGAGCAGCCATGCTTTTTCTCAGAAAGAAAATATCTACATAATTAATCATCTGGTAGCACAGAAATAAAGCCACCAGAACCAAAGAAAATAGTCCATAAATGTTGACATTTATATGTCAGGAGGCTATTGTCCTATGACAATGTTTACTTACAGTGACATTATCACTTAATTAAAAAAAAATCATCTACAAAAGTTATTTCACTGCAGCTTTGTTAACACTGTTGTAGCACGTGCAATATAATACTGCTTTTGGAAGCTTCCCATTAACCTCTTTGCAGATTTCTGCTGCAGCAGCTATGCTATGCCTTTGCTTTCTTAAATCAAAAAAGCAAGATACCTTGAAACCTTGCAAACAAAATAAGCTGTATAGTTCCCTAGGTTAGTCTGACACTCCGCTTCAGTGTAGAGGCAAATGGGTCAGAGCAGAAGAGGCAGGCTCATGAGAAAGGCTGTGCAGAACAGCTGTACTGAAAACTGCATCAAACCTTACATATGTATTCAAGATGTAATGCTTTATTTCTATCTTTGCACTATTTGTGACCTGCCCTTGAAAGCTGTAGAAGGGAAATCTTTATGGAGAAAGCACATGTATATGTATCTTTTTGGATCAATCTTGAACAGCATATCACATCGTTTAAGCATAAAGCTAGACTATACTGTACTTTATAGTTACCATCTACCCCTCCCTTTACCTTACGGAATGCCCCCAAGGGATGAATTTGTATCAAAAAATTTTTGGGGCCATTCAAAAAAAAAATCATAGGAAGCCATATATTCAAGCGGTTTTTGTATTAGCTGAGTAAGAAGTAGAAGAAAAAAATCCAATGTGTGAGTCAGAGATACTGAAAAGAAGAACTAAAAACAGATTCCAAGACAGTGTAGCAGCTGTTGCAGGAAGTCACAGATTATGAAGACAGACATGTTTATTTAGAAGCTGATAACACGACAGATCTTTCAGATGGTTTATAAAATCACAAATGTTACCCCAGTGACATGGGATAGCCAGACTATCACTTAAATATGAACAGTGTAGTGATAGTACACTGAGAGAGCAGAGGTTGAATTCATGATATGTATTTACAAAAAAGAGAGAAATTAGTTCATTGATACACATAAGGTTTCCTTGTAGAAAATTCTTAGCATCAAGAGATATTTAAGGTTGCTCAGAAGACTGTATGAAGGATACCAATTTTCCAAGCTATTAGATTCCATATTTGTACATTGCAGAAGATGATTTTGTCCAGTTTTGGGACCAAAACAGTGGAAAGCAAAGAAAACTAACTCATGAGAGGCACAGTAGGCTGGTAAGCCATGATCAGTGAGACTATCAAGGAGATATGAGGTTAGCCTATTTTAGCAAGGTCTCATACAGTAAATATGGAAGGAATGGAAATGGGGAAAACATGAATGTTCATGGGGCACTCTATCAAATCATTATGCATCTCCTAAGGAATGAGGATCTTTGCTTTGGAGAAAGAATAACATTTGGCATCCAAAGATGTTGTAAAGCATCTTATGTGAACATGATTCCATAAAAAACTGAAAATGAGAGTATGTTATATCAATGATCCTAGAAATAGATACAATCAGTTTGTGTTGTTGTAGAGATTCAGTGCTGCAAGTAATGCAACATTCCTGTATTCAGACCAGACATTCCTGATCTTCATATTTTGTTGTGGAATTCACACACAACTTGACCTGTAAAGCTAGGCAAACTACAGCACAGTCGTCTGAAGAGTTGTAGACAATGTCCTTGAGCTTCAGCATCTTGCCACGTACCTTTTTAAACAGGCAAAAATGGGTGAGTCAAACATTGGCCCTTTTCACACAGGGTTAATAAAACGGTGTAGGGCAACCTTGACTGGAGGTCGTCCACACCTTGGAGTGCGCAGGGTCAGTTTTAATTTTGAGGTTCTATACCTCAAACCGCCCTGAAGCGGCCGGAGGCGGTGGCACTGCATGTTTTTTAAAAACCACTTTCCAAGTGGTTTTTATAAAACACAAGGGAGTAGCCCCGTACCACCCCGTCGCGGCGCGCCGGTGTAGATTTGCAGGCGCGTGCAAGTGCGTGCCTGCAGATCTGCCAGGGGGAGGGCTTCCAGCTGGCGAGCTTCTCTGATTGATGGAGAGCCTCCGCCAGTCGTAAGCCGCCATTTTGGATGCCACCGGATGCCGCAGGAGTGTGGAGCGGCGAATGCGCGTTGCTCCTCGCGGCGACGGACTTACCCGGCTTCAGGTAAGCTCCGTTTCCATGTGCTTTGCCCCGTTTCTCCCTCTGCGTGTGGAAAGGGCCATTATCTCAACAAATCACTTTCTTTTTACCATTTGAGCATTTTTTTTCCTGCATTATGTTGTAAAAGAAAGTGCCCCATGCCAGTGCTTCTCAAACTCGATGATGTGGATGGTCAGCATTTTTTCCTCCTCTGAGTCAGTAACTGGTACATATTCATGCCATTGGCTACAATTGTTTTCTTTCTTTCTTTGAAGCTGTTCAAGAACAACAGGTAGCTCATGGAAACAGCACCAGTCCTCAGACTACCACTTTGAGCAGCATTGCCTTCCTCTGTGTGTGTGCGTGTGTCACGAAACAGTAGTTGCCTGCATGGGGGAGGTAAAGGGTGGTGATGGAATTCTCAATGGGTTCAGTAAATGTAGGATATGTAAAATTACGCATTATCTTTTTGTTATTTTCCATCAAGTCATAAGCTTTGACTTGGTGACCCATGAGCCTCTTGTGCTCACCCCCCATGGCACCAGCAGACACTGGATGAGGCTTAAAGGCTGTGTGCATTTCACTGGGCAGTTCTGAGAAGGGAGGTGCCTTCAGCCAGAAGGTGGAGAACCATTCATGCAGAAATTGTGATGCTCAAGTGGTACAGCTAAATAGCAGCCATGGCCATTTTTACTAAGGCCATTTCCACCCTGCACTGTTATAGTGCTATTATTCCACTTTCAACATCCTGTGGAATTCTGGGGTTTGTAGTTTCCAGAGCCCAAAGAGCTCCCTGGCTGAGAATTCTAAACGCCCCTCCCTAAACTGCACACTCAAGGATTCCAAAAGAGGTTAAATAGTAATAGCACCATAACAGTGTAGGGCAGAAATGGCCAAAGACTCACAGAGAAGCAGCCAGTTGTTGCAACTACTGGAAACTAAAATGATTTATGATTATTGTGATTGAATAGATATAGGGAAGTGAGGGAGATCCTGAGATCAATAGCTGCATACCAAAATCAACCTGGAAAAAGACTAGTATTCTTTAAGGACATAATACAGAATTTCTTGAGATTATAGCAGCTCTTGGATCCAGGTTGGAATGCAATTATCATTCTTTGAGAAAACATCTCAAAATAAGAAGAAAACCTGAAGAGTCACTGAAATGGAGGCGAGGGGGTGGGGGACACATTTGATTGCAGAGATGACAAAGGCAAAGATAATTTTTACAACAGGAAGGATAAAAGAAGAATGCTGTGTCAAAGGCCCAGAAAGGAGAAAGAATCAAACTTACAATGCCAACTGATTTATATCGGGACCCCGAAGTCCCAAATGATGGTTTACTGTATGTCTGCTTATCAAAAAAAGTCCTTGTGTTTAAGGGCAAGGGGGTCCAGAGCAAATCAACCTCCACTTGGACTGCCTATACTCTTCTACAGCAGACTCAAGCCCAAATAAAATGCTTTTGATTTGGGCCTTTAAGACCTCTTCTTCAAGGAACAGGACTGCAGTTTTGTTTTGCTTTTTTAAAGACCCTTGGCCTGATTGAGAACATGAAGATGGATACCTTTGTGCATTCTAATACCTAAGAATACATTGAAGACTGTAATGACTCACAAAGAACCAGTGTGCATTTAGTCTTACAGTCTCTCTAGGGTGTTTTCAGAATAAATGCTGAAAAGGCCTTTGCTGCTGAAAGGTAATCTATATGAGATTTGGTTTTGAACAGGAATGCAGCTGAGTGAAGCCAAGCATATACAACACAAAGGAGCCTGCCATTTGCCATGAAGTGTTGTTCTATTGCTTTGCCAAATGAAAAGTATCAGCTGGAAAACTCATGCGAATCGCTCATACAGAAACAGGGACTGCCATAAGAGAATCTACTAATGGGAACAGAACATCTTTCCCATTCAAGATCAAACCAAGTACTCATAGGATTCTACAAGGGTATTGATGAACAGACAATATCCTGTGATGAAAAGATTATTTGTTTACCCAGTTGATAGGGTCATAATTGCAACAAGGATTTCAGTGTCTGGGCTCAGAAAGACAATATTACTTTTGATGCAAAGTACCACTAAAGAAGAAAACTTTCAGCAGAGATCTAAGTGGGCTAGCAGGAGAATAATATTGGTGGTGTGGTCAAATCTCTCTTTCATAAAAATGGACCCAAGAAGTGAACAATCTGAGAGCTTCAGAGGGTGTTCTGTTGTGTGTCCCAACACCTCATGAAGTTAGATTGGTGGGTGCATCATCTTTCTCTGCAGCAGCACCCTGACTGTGGAAAGTTAGGCCCTTTCCGCACGTGGAGGGGGAAATGGGGAAAATGCGCTAAAACAGAGCTTACCGGCAGCTGGGTTAGTCCGTCGCCATGTGGAGCAGCGCAAGCTTGCTGCTCCGCAGTCCGGCGTCCAAAATGGTGGCTGGAGGCTCTCCACCAACCAAAGAAGCTCACCAACCTAAGCTCGCCCCCGGCAGATCTGCAGGCACACACTAGCGACAGAGCTGCGCGCTCCATGCTTTTTAAAAACCTCTGAAAAGAGATTTTTAAAAAACACGCCACGCCATCAGTTCCGGTCGCTTTGGAACGGATTGAGGTGCGGAACTACAAAAAGTAGTCCGCCCCAGTCCACTCTACGGTGCAGAAGACCTCTGTTGGAGGTCGCTCTGCACCGTTTTAATACCCCGGTGCGGAAAGGGCCTTAGTCTGGCTCCATCTCCTTTAAACTTCTGGCGAGCAGCCAGAACAGTGTTGTTCTGCAATGGCATTTAATGTTTGAAATGTCTCTTTTTAAACTTTCTTTTATAATTGGATTTTAGAATTGTTTCAGATTGTTTTTAGGAGTTTTTAAAAAAGTATTTTAATGTGTTTTTAATGTGTTTTAAAAATGTTTTTATCTTTATATTGTTTTGTTTTTATTTGTTCATCACCTCAGGGGCGCTTGTGGGCTGGAAAACAATACAGAAATGCTATGAATAAAGAAAGAAAAAGAGACAGACAGACAGACAGGCAAGCAGACAGACATTACATGGGATGCCTTGGAGGCAACTGAACATTTTGAGAATGAGGAATACTGGCCTCAATAACTCTGCTTTATATCAGAAAGTTAATTTGCTTTGATGTTTTGCCATCTGAATTTGGAAGAGTTAGTTTTTGGGCTATAATGCCCAGATCCCCTCCTCCCATCAGCATAGCTAGTGACCATACTGCCAAGGAGATTCTGAGAATCATAGTATAAAATCTACACTTTGACAAGTTCTGAATATCATCAAGTACAAGTTTGGCCAGTGCAAAGGTTCATTTTGGGGCAGAAGTATATGTCTGAGCCAGAATGAACTGTGTAGATTACATTTTTGGACAACTAGCACAGTGTTTTGCTTATTTTTCATTGATATATGCATCTCCCCTCAAGGCAAAATGAAGCTTCAGCTCTCTGTTCTTGCATTTACAACCAGGATTCTTAGACTGCTTAGCCCCTAGGATTATTCAGAAATTAAACAGTTGGGTACAGAGGCCAGAAGTTAATTCTGCCACCAAAAGAACAGAGATTAATATTGTATAGATGGATATAATGGGTTCTAAAGACCATATATTCCCTGCAAAGAAGAGAAGAGTATGAATTCAGTGAACAGTTTCAGTGAGCTTCTTTAATAAATTTCTTGCTTGTGAGCACAGAGGTCACCTTTATGCTTGTCTGCTAAGGAAATGAGGCAGCTGTTAATAGCTGTCAGAAGCATGCACCTTAGTTCAACAGCTGCAGTACTCGGTGTATCATAGATAACACAAACAAAAGAAAGCAGTAACCTGAACAATAAATAAACACAAACAAGAGGAAAATGAGAAACCAGTCCAAATAATGTAAACCGAATCAGAAAGACTCCCTACGAAATCCCTCTAAATGAGGAAGGACTTGCAAGCTAGGCAATATCTGTAGAGGACGTTCACTACCTAGCAGTTGCAGCAGTCCTATGAGAAAGTGGGAAGTGGTGTTCATTCTTTCTGAGGATATACAACAGTTAAAATGTTGCCTCTTGAAGGAGAGAGGGGAGATTGAGTACCAGTCGGCAGGTTTCAGCTCTGGCACGCTCCTGAGAGATATCCTGTGGAGGTTCTGAGCTAATGTATATGCCAGCACAATGAAGAAAGTTAATTGATGTACACAGTATCCAAAAAATTAGCAACCATCATACTTATCAACACTTAGAGTCAATGCATGGGGCAGATTGACTCTCCTCCACTGATTGAAAATGTAAAGGTGGGGGGCTCTTTCCCAGTACAAAATTAGAGCTGAATGATTCCACTTTAACTGCCATAAGCTCCATCCTATGGAATCCTGGGATTTGTAGTTTAGGGAGGGCTATCTATAATTTTAAGCTAAAGATTGCTCTAGTGCTTCCAATCAACCCACAGTTCCCAGGATTCCATAAGATGCAACCATGGCATTTAACTGGAACTATAGTGCTAAAAGTGGGTAATGGAAAAGGACCTCTGGATCTCTGAGCCCAGTAAAAAAAGGCAGGTTCACCTCCCTCTTTAGGTATTTTTTTCAGAGCGACACATTTTAGGGCTTTTCTGCACTGCACTGTTACAGTGCTATTATTCCATTTTCAACATCCTAAGGAATCCTGGTGTTTGCAGTTTAGGGAAGAGCCTGTAGAATTCTCAACCAGAGAGCACTTTGGCCTCAGAAAACTACAAACCCCAGAATTCCACAGTATGACTGTAGCTTCTTTTGAACTTGGCAGTATGGTTGCCATTATATCTAATTCGGAAAGCAACTATGTTGAAGCACAAATTAACCACTCTGAGTATCTGATTTTCAGACTGGAATGATACATGGGTAGTACATTTCTCTTTCTATGGAAAGAGCAGTAGTGTATTGAAATGACTGATTTGCACCAGCAAAGAACATATTACACATATATTCTCTCCAGTGGTGTGAGAAGAATAAAGAGATGTAGGACGGAAAATTTTTCACATCATCTATATGTATATTTATATGTATACAGATAGTAAAATGGCATCCCCTGTGTAAAATGGTGAACAACTCAAGTGCAAGAGAGAGTCTGAGGATCTGTAAATGGCAGGAGGCTACAGCAGGGTATATCTATACATCATTGTAGTGCTCAGCGTGTGGCAAAATCAAGGTTTGCTTTTTGTTTTTTTTCCCCAAATATTTTCAAGTTGTGGTTGGTTGAATCTGTGGATACAGAGGGCTAACTGTCTCAATCTGTAGTTGGCTGGACTGCTGTAGTACAAACAATCACGTTACATGGGCTAACCAGTTAAGTTCTAGATATTTTTCTAAATAAACAAGTACTGACAAATCCAAATGCTCAGAGGAATAGACTAACAAGTGGAGTGCTAAGCTTATTTCTACTTTTGCAGAATTTCATGTTTCTCAATCACTTACAAGTGCAAGTAATCCAGACAAAAATATATATTGCCTGTGGCCACAGATTCATATTTATCCTTCACTGAAACTGAATATTCAACTAATTGTACTGGATCATTTTTTTCTCAGTTTGAAATGGAATTAGCAAGTAGTACTGAGAGGGACTGAGTGAAGCTGAAAGTATTATGTGATACATCAGCAAAAGAAAATTAAACTGTTGACGTAAGGTACAGCTTTCTTTTGGTACGTGACCTTAAAAACAGTGTTCTTTCAGGTGTAGCCATTTTTTTAAAATTAAATATAAAATATGTATTTGCTCATTTTTTTTTACCTTTTTACAAATATTCTAGTAAAATAATTTCCACATAAAGCTTTGAATGTAATTGAATATAATATTTAAACCTAATGTGCCAAAACAGATAACATTATTTAGAGTCCTTGAAAATTTTCCACTTTTACCTTTTCTGGAAAACCCATATTACTGGGAAATTGTGGTGGTGATGACATATCTTTTCATGAAGAAAACATGGTAACAGTGATTGGTTCAGGAACCCATGGACTGCACAAACACACAAAACACTAGAAGTTGTCTGGTAATTGCATTATGCCACTCATTTGCATATGCAAATACACCAAGGTTTTCGAGAAATGTGCCTCTATACCTTGAACTACTGTATAAGATGCCTCAACAGAAGAAAGGTTGGTGATTACTGTGACATCATCATCTCGGTTGGAGTTTTCAATATCTATAGTAATAGACTTTTCCATTTCACGATGGAGGCTGGTTACTACACCAGTAGGACGGGTTACATTTGTCAGTCGTCCTTCATGGTCATAACTGAAAGATGAAAGAGAAAATTCTCATTTAAATTAAATTGCAAAAATATTTTGCATAAATTGCAAACATAAGATATTCAGAAATATCTGAAGAGCTTAAGATATTGACTATATTTAATAAATATAAATTGTATTATATTATATATTTATTATAAAATTCATAACAACTATAAAATGTTCCAAGCACAGGAAATCCATTTCATTTTGCTTTTTATTTTGTTGAGTACATGTGACAGGGCTTTGCCGCCCAACTCGCGAAATGAAGAGACCACACACAGGGCTTGGGTTCAACTAGGGCAATTTATTAATATGCCTAATTAACATAATTATGAGGTGAACTTGAACTTGAACTTGAACTTCTGACCTAAGATGGGGGGTCAAGGCCTGTGTGAACTGTGGCAAGAGTCAGCTCCCGACCATCTTCCATAGCCCGTATAGCGAGATACCGGGCCCCAAAGCCAACCGCTGAAGCTGCGTTAAGACCTTGGCCGGCCCCTGTCTGGGAGGTGAGCCCCGAACCGCCACCCCCCGGGCTCACGCCAGTAAGGGCCAGTCCTGAGCCCTCCTCAAGGATAGCGTTTATCCTACACCAAATGGTGCCATAGGTACTCACCGACACCATTGACCCCCCCACCGGCCTGAAGAGCTCAATATGTCTGTGAATTCCTATTTAACCAGATGTGACACCACCCTGTACAGCCAATTACCCAATCCCTCAGCTCAGTGTAGGGTAGGCGAAAAAACCCCTTTAACAGGGGAAAAATTCCTACCCGGTCCCGGAGCGACCAGCTATCTTACACTGAAACCATAGGGCGGGAGGGTGGGTCGTCGCCTGCCGGACAAAGAGGCAGAGGGAGGAGGCGGGGCGGCCCTAAAAACGCTGCTGCGCCCCGCCCCCTCCCCCGGCGGCCTCTCCTCATGAGAGGGCGGCAAAGGCTGGCCCCCCCGCCACCACTTCGCTTGGGCGTTGGGGGACAAATTCTCTGCAGCAGCTTCCCAACTATGAAACTCCCTCCTTCTAAGCTTCTAGCAGGCACTGAAGACTGTACTATTTCACATGGCCTTTGGCTCTTAAAATTAGCTGGTTTTTAAACCACTTCCCTTAGAATTATTTTTTAAAGAAGAATTAGACTGTGTGCTCTGACTTCTAGGACCTACAAAAGGAAGCACAGTGGATTTAGCAGTTCCTCCACCATGGATTTCTCTGTAAAATAATATATTAATAATGTATTCTAGAGTATGTCAGGACAACATAGGATTCATAGCTCCTGAAATTCAAAACTTGGAAACCCATGGCTCCTCAGCCCTCACTGGTATTAAAATGCCAGAGTGGAAAAGGGCAGAAGATTTTTTCCTGCAGGCAAGGTCACTGGCAATGTGGATCTCTCTGCCCATCCTTGGATCTTTCTCTCTTCACTCTGAGAGCATCTTGGGTACCCACCCCAGCAGCATCAGATTACAGCCTTAAATAATAATCATGTACAATACAGTCCTGTGTGTCTCAACTTGGAAGCAAGTCCCACTGATTTTCCAGTTCAGTTTTTAATTACATTTGCACTGGAAAACAATTGTTTGTGCCTGTATTCATGATTAAATTGAGATCTACAATTCTAGTTCAGAGGGCAAGCACAAACTATAGTTTGCTACTGGGTTATTGTTGTTGCTATGTGCCTTCAAGTTGTTTCAACATATGGCTACTCTAAGGAGAACCCATTATGGGGTTCTCTTGGCAAGGTTTGTTCAGAGGGGGTATGCCTTTCCCTTCCTCTAACAGTCATAGTGCTACTTGTCCAAGGTCAGCCAGTAGGTTTCTGTTTGAACCTTGCTCTACAGAGTGATAGCTCAGTGTTCACACCACTACACCACACTGGCCCAGGTACACAATGATAAACCATGTTTATACCCTGGCCAAGTACACAATGATATACATATGTGTTTATGTGCCCACAAATGTCTGTTGATTTATGGTGACCCCATGAATTCCACAGGGTTTTCTTAGGCAAGGAATACTCAGAAGTAGCTTTGCCAGTTCTTTCCTCCAAAATATAGCCTACAGCACCAGGTATTTACTGGTGGTTTCCCACCCAAATACTAACCAGGGCTTTCAAGATCAGACAGGACCGTGTGCCTTTAGGGTATTTAGGCCCAAACTATGTATACTACTATACAATAATAAACCATTATTTGGTGTCGAAAATCATGTCTAGCACCCTGTTAGGCAGTTACAATGTCATAAGCTAGGCTTACCTGTTTGGTATGCACATTTATGATTGTGGCACTTTTCGCCACAATTGTAAACGCTATCCAAACCCACCTTAAAATCCAGGCAGCTGAGGGATGCAGTTCTGTGGTGCTAGTAAGCGGATATGGAGGACATGTCCAATCCCATTCTATCAGCAAGCAGTGGTGTGATGACAAGTTGTGACATAAACCCACAAGAGTTCATGCTTCTGCTTGTTGCATCAGTATTCACTGGTAGGAGGGGGCTGGACACATCATTCTTCAGTGCCCCAATCGCCACTGTTACAAAACGCTGGCCCTGGATTTCAAAGTGGGCTTTGGGGTTGGATCACAGCTACAACATTGTGGCTATGAGTCTAATGCAGGGTCTTAGCCCATATTTCTTTTTTTTTTTTTTTTTTTGTAGAAAATTAGAGAACAGAAGGGAAGGGAATTGGGATTTGGAGACTAGTTATAAGGTTTGGCATTAAGATGTAAAATGAACAAGCATGTAGAATCAATAAGCCAACAAGAGATGTAGACATTCCTGAGGAATAATGACAATTAAAATATGAATGCAAATATTAGGAGTGCAAGAAGAGGAATTCCCTTATACCTAAATTGAGCTCTTGGTTTCATGCCCGCTTGCAATTGGAGATGCTGCCTCTAATACTCAAAGTTCTTTGCCCAGCAACCAATATGGGACTGTGCCTTCAACACACTTAGAACAAACAAAGGGACTGTGGACCAAGTGGGATCTATGGCAGATTTTTGTCCGGCTTGTAGTAGATCAAAAAGTGTTTCTGATTCTCAGTTATCTAACAGCAGAAACAACTAAAAAGCCTTTACTGTCTAGATTAGTTTTTAAGCCCCTCTAGAAATGCTGAAAAAAAAAATGCTTGAGGAAAACCAAGAGTGGAATTATACAGGAAAGTTTTTCATTTCGTATTTTTCTGGCACTGAGCAAAAATTTCTGGGCTGAGCATACCCTCCAAGGCTCCCAGGTCTTTAATTTTTAACACCTGCCTGATCTTCTATTTTGTCCCTGGGCCCTAGCTGGAGGGCTCCAAGATTCAACTAAAAACAAAACAAAAAGTGGATTCTCCTAATCTGAAGTCTGCCCTCACTGGGTTATGCTTAATGTCTAATTCACAAAAGTAAAACAACTGTTAAAAATAAAAACAAAATGTTGTGGCTAAGTTCTAACTTCATTACTTGTGAAGAACATTTTATTTTAGTTGGGACATTTTTCTCCATCCCATCTTCAGTCAACAGCTTCAAGCCTATATTCCTTCCGCTTTTTTTTTTATTTCCAAAGTTACGGAAGGTGCAACTGTTCAGGAAGGAGCAATGCCATTTAACAGAAACTTCACAGAAAGATAAACGAGGAAAAGGGGAGTGGCATTTGATTTAGAGGCAGTAGTAAATAACAATTATTGTTCGGGAACACAGTTATTAAAGTCTTATTTCATTGCACAACTGGATTTGATAAAGCAATTTAAAATTATGTATATGGTAATAATCATTTATTTTGGTAGAAGAAAATGGTCATTTGGTGCAAAATGGCTGGATTTTTTTTTCCCAAAAGAACATCAGGATCAGCAACAGAGGAAGGAAAAAAAAAGTATTTGTGTTATCAGCTTTTCCAGGGGCAAGTGGGAGAAGAGGAAGAATAGTGACCTAAAAACAAGGCAGCAAGGATTGAATTATCCCATTGCCTACATGCATCTACTCAAAGTCTGTATGTGAATGCCCAAGAGAAGTAAGTAGCAGACAGACCAGCACAGAGGCCCTCCCAATTGCTCCATGGAAATATACTTGTCATCTGCTGGAGAAAGAATTCTCCTGAACTGATCATCTTGGACAATCGGTAATGTATTCTAACTATTCCATGAACTGAGAAAATAGTAGGAAGTTGTATTTTTAATCTTAAAATATATATTTTTTACTCGTGTATTGGCAATTATGTTTTAAAGATGTTTTAAAGCTGTCTGAACCATTTGTTCTTTTTTTAAAAAAATAGTATTTTAAACTTTTGTAAACTAATATTTTTACAATTATCGTAAGATTTCTTGAATCCCACCTCAAAAGATAGGTGGGATATAGATTCAATCAATCATTCACTCAGTCAATCAATCAATAACTAATGAGCTGCCAAAATTTAAAGGATTTCAGTTTCTGCACCAATGTATGAGATAGAGTTCAACATCTTGGATACCAGCTTTAAAATCTAGACTACAACCCAGAGTGGATTCACTGCTTCCCTTACACAGTAGTAATTAATTAAATCTGGTCCTGTCCAGTGTTTTCTAAATCTGTGACATTTTAAAGCACGCAGCAGAACTTCATCTGCAGAGTATTTAATGGGACTAGTGAATGTAAATTCATTTCAAATGTATGCCCCTAAAGTTATCCCACATGAACCACTGCCCCTTTTTGCATGATTCACACATCTCAGTGATTCACACATTTTTTTTCTGTTTGTAAGCAGTCTGCTTTTCAAAAAAGGATACTTCTATGTCTGCGCTAGGGAACCTAAAAATAATTCAAATAAGCCAATAAAATAATTCAAATAAGCCAATAAAGTAGAACAAGAGAGTCTTTTCCTTTTACAGAACAAAATTTACTGTTCATAGTATGTTAGATGGGGAATGTAGCAAAATTACTGTAAGCTAACCTTGCAAATGAGGATTTATGGAGTGATCTTGTTCTCAAAAACAGTAAAGCAACTTTATCAGCCAGGTCTCTGAGAACAACCATACCCGTCCACAAGTAGTCATTTTAAAAAATGACCAGCAGATGGCAGTGTTTTCCTACTTCATTGATAACCACTACAAAAAGCAAAACAACCCTCAAACCCCAAAATACAGATACCCTTAAAAATGTAGCTATTTCTCACTCATATCAGTCGGATGGTTTTTTAAAAATCTCTTTGAACTATGTTTATTTGGTGTGGACTTACATATTCTAGGTGCCCTAAGACCAAGCCAGGGCAAGGTGTCTTTAAGGCATCAATCAGAAGCTCATGGCAAATCCCTTGAAAATCATGAACTTCCTTTTCCCTGACCAAATCTAGGCATACCATTAATCATTGACTCCTCTCAGGATGTGATGGAAATTAGGCCAGTTTTCCTTATGTAAGCTCCCCCCTTCCTCCTGCTCCCAAGCCTTCTATTTAAAAGAACCCTAAATGTCATTTGCTCAGTTCTGGCCTATCAGAAAGTAACTACAATTGGCATCTCACATGAAACAAATTTGATTCAAGGGCAAAAAATAACAACATGACTGGAAAGGTGGAAAAATAGCACACTCCGTATCTCCTCCAGCATAGCTGCATCTGCCTCTTAGTCTAAACCAGTGGTTCTCAACCTGTGGGTCCCCAGATGTTTGTGGACTTCAGCTCCCAGAAGCTCCAGCCACTATGGTCAATGCTCAGGGCTTCTGGAAGCTGAAGTCCACAAACATCTGGGGACCCACAGGTTGAGAACCACTGGTCTAAACGCTCCACTGTTTGTCAGTGACTCACATCATGTTCAGTAGTTAGAAGATCATAAACTGGGCTTACTATTTCAGAACTGCTGGGGATTTGGTTCTGTGGTTGTGAACACCAAACACAATTCCCTAATCTCTACCTTTGCAGTCTGGCAGCACCCTAACCAAAGGGTTTCCAAAGCACTGCAGATTGAGGGGCTGGGAAATTAAATCCACAGCAGTTTCTTGGTTGTGGGACACATCAAGACAAGCACTTGTAGAAGGATCATAGAATCGTAGAGTTGGAAGAGACCCCAGGGGCCATCCAGTCCAACCCCCTGCCATGCAGGAGCACCCATCAAAACATTCGCAACAGATGGCCATCCAGCTTCTGCTTAAAAACTTCCACAGAAACAGACTACATCACACTCCAAGGCAGCATATTTCACTGCCGGACAGCTCTGACTGTCAGGAAGTTCTTCCTGAGGTTCAGGTGGAATCTCCTTTCCTGCAGCTTGAATCCACTGCTCCCAAGGGATCTCTCTAGCTGTCTGTTCCTGACCCACCCTGCGATTGAGAGAATGCTGTTTTGATCTGTAGGCCTTTGGAAAGCCTTCAATTGGGGGCCGGCCTGCCAGTCTGAAAAGGTTGGGTTTTATGGGATGGCACTGTCAGACATAACCATGATGAGGCAGCTTCGTCATTGTAGCTTCATCTGATGATGCAATTATAGACCAGATTAAGTAAGGGACTTACATCTTCAAAAGAGGACTTATGTATTAAGGCAATAGAATTGAGCACTTTAGCAATGCCCATATTCAGCAAAGGGCTGCCATGATGTTACCAGTCAAGTGGCCAATACACAACTATGGGACTGATGCATAGTGAGACCAATGTGCATCGGGACACCAGTTAAGGGAGTGCCAACGCACATCAGTAAAGAGCATTAGGATACTCTTTCCAGTACCCTAACACGCATCTTCACGATTCATTAAGATACTCACATGAAGCAGCAGGGGAGGGTCCTTCCATGACAATACATCTACTCACTTTAGCAGGACTATGCTTATGCAGGAGGGATTAAAATGAGAGCATCACTACCCCAATTAAAATTCTGCTCCTCAGTGAAATTTTCCTTCAGTCCTCAAATCTGAGGCCTTCCAAAGAGTGAGACATTGAAAAATATTCATACATAGAATTCTTGCATTTGCTATGTTCACAATCTCTTCGTATCTTTTTGTCAGTGCATTATTTTTCTGTGTGCCTTTAAGTTTCTTCCGATGTATGGCAACACTAAGATGTTGAAATTGTACTTCTAAATGTTCAACTGACACTTTCAATTGCTGCAATGTTACAAATTTGAGAACTGAAGGACAAATTCATTGGGAAGCAGAATTCTAAATATGGAGGGCGGACAATGTTCTCATTTTCCCCCCCCCCTTGCAGCTACATTCCTGCTTCTCAGCTCTCACTTACATTTCCAAGAAAGCAAAATACTGTAGCCTTGTGTCCCACACTGGGACAAAGATGGCATATAAATCAAATCAAATCAGATCTATGGCCCTTCAGAGACAGATGTTTTGGAGAATATTCCATTTTAAACAGTGTGTGTGCATCTGCGCGTGTGTGTTCAGTAACTTCACAGTAACTACTCAAGCTGGGCACTTTACGTGGCAAGTTTAGTGCTCTCTTTTCTTTGTATCTGCAACCTGGAGTTGAGAGACATGAACAAAAAGAACAGGTATCATTTGGTAGGTACACATTTCAGCCACAAGCAGATGTATAAGTGTGCAATGTGTGGTCCTCCAGATGTGACTGGAATGGAAATCCCATCAACCTTAGCCTTCACTGCCAGTGGCAAGGAATGATGATGAAAACTGCAGTCTGGTAACATCTGGATGTCTGCATGATTCTCCATCTTTGAGCTACAATGATCCATCTGTAAAACTGAATTTTTCTGCATCAGTATTGGCTGAATGTGACTCACCACACACCTGAGGACTATTAAGGGGAAAGCTAATGAGACTCCAGTTTTGTTGTGCAGATCACTCTTTTTAAAGGATGCCCAGCATCCGTATCTTTCATCTCGTGCAGTTAAAGAGGAAATTTTGCCTTTCTAATCTATCTGGTCCTGAAATGAGGGTACTTTTGGGCTCTCCTGAAATTATAAAAGTCACAAAGAATTTGTTCACATCTCTTTGGATTCAATTTCCTCATCAGTCTCAGGAATGAGCAATCAGTAAAGCTAATCAATGTTTTATCTGCCAATATGGAACATAGTTCCAATATCCTGACATTTGAACAGCAAGACCTGTAATTTGAGTTCCAAAAGAAACTGCAATATTGAAATCCCTGAAGAGAGGAAACTTAGTGGTGTGTAGCCATAATCTATTAGGTTATGAGCTGGGCAGAACAAGTAGGGAAAATAAATATTCTCTGTCCTTCCAGAGAAGGTCAACAAATGTGGGTCCTATTCTGTTAGTTGCTGTACACATAAGGACATTCTAAATGCTCATAAATAGGGATGATATTTCAATCTGTTCAGCACTATCATACATCAGCTTCTCCAAAAAGCATCACTAATATTAGCAAAGTTATCCAAGTCCTTCTCTGAACTGTGTGACATCTTCCTGTGTATTCGTGTTATGCTAACATTCACAATAGAGGGCTAAATTCAATTGTTAACTCCAACTAGAATAAACCAAGTGAATCAATGGGATTATCAGAAGTTTTGCTTGATCATTCAGCAATTGCTATATAGAACTGGATGTAACCCAGCATATGTTTCACTTCAAATATTGGCCTTCATTCAAAAGAGGTATTACCAAGTCCATGGAAAAAATGTTTCAAAATACAATTTATAGTTAGATTTTTCCTTTGAAAAAAATCAGCTCCAAAACATGCTAATTCATAATATAACTGTTATCTATCTCAGTTAATTCACAGTATTTTTGTTCTCTAATTCTCTCCCAGTAACTGTCTTACCTATCTTGTACCCATTCCTTGTCTCCTCTCTTGACCTTCCTCACATTTGGGTCAAACACTTCAATTAGATTATGCCAAAACTGGAGGTTCAGGCTGGGTTTAGGGGAATATGCTTACATTTGCCTTTTGAGCCTTACTTGTGTCTCACCTAAAAGGACAATGGGTATGTGCTGTGATTTGGGGGGAAGGGGGAGGTCTTACTCATAAAAAGTTGTCCATCCTGTCTCGTCACTTTTGGTTGCCAGGAGACCACTGTTCCCATGGTAAGTCATTAATCCAAGTTCCAAGGTTTGGGTTGACACTACTTTAAGACCACCATTTGTGCCAACAGCAAGAGTCACAATTTGATTGTCAGGCATTAGAAAATGACGTGGCGCTCCATTTGTATCCCGTCGAATTTTTAGAGAGTTACCATTGTTATCAATCACCTCGGTCACATCATTATCAGCACTATAGGTGAAATTGTACAGATATTCTCCTGTAACAAGGCTGAGGGTGTATTGGTGGATGCCATCACTGTTGAAGACATATAATTCCTGTTCTCCTGGAGATGCAAGTTCATACTGGTTAAAAGAATTAAGGATAGGCTTGTTTTTGCTCACAGCCCTGATACGAATATTTCCAAGATCTGCTATATAAATGGTGCCATCTGGTGCCACAGCTAGGGAGGAAGGAGTGTTTAGGATGGCATCCGTGGCATAAGCATCATCACCAGCATAGCAATTACAGTTGACATCATTTTTGCAGTCACAGTCTGAAGCTGCTCCAGCTAGAAGGCAAATCTCGCCATTAGTGGTGACTTGACGAAGCCGGTTAATTTTCTTCTCATCTGTCTCACTGATGTAAAGAATTCCTGTGTGTGAGATGGCAATGGCACTGGCTGACTCCAGGGCTGAATGAATGGCCAGCTTGCTGAGGGAATAGTCTATGCCAGGAACCTGGCAGTGCATTGGGCGGCCGGCGATGATGCTGACCTGATGGTTCTCCGTGATTCGCAAAATAACATTGTTCTCCAGTACATACAGAGAGTTATCCATTGGATTGACAGCTAGGTCAGTTGGCCACTCCAGACGCACCTATGAGATAATCAATGGGTTACGAAGAGATTTAAAATAATCCATTTCTTGGGATGTATATAAATCATTTGTGTAAAAAATCAAGCACTTGATCAATGTCTTAACTGAGAAAATCAAGGAACAAAACCATGTGCAGATTTCTTTTTGCTATTCCTTAAAAATACGTTCAGTGGTTCCACTGGACAGTTACACTATCCAGAACACAGGAGTAAATGTTACAGAGAATTATGAGAAGAACAAATTCTATTAAACACAATATTGCTACAGCTCTCTTCTTCTATCACTGATGCATGTCATTTGTTGCAAAGAAAGTTTATTTATTTAGCCATATTAAATTTCTCCTTATACTATGTATCATCAACACATTCAAACATCTTTTTTCCAAGCATACTGGAACACACAGTATTTCCCAGGGAGAACAACTGGGCACTTATCCAAAATAAATAGCCATCTGTTTTGTTAGAAAGAAGAAGTAACATTCTACCTGGGTGACATCCATGCTGGAATCACAGCTTAGTGGTCGAACAGCAGTTAGGTCATTAGAGCCCAGTAGAGTTGATATGATTCCATTCTGATCAACCTTCCGGATCATTGTAGCATCAACAAAATACATAAGGCCATACTTATCCACAGCAATTCCTACCAGGGTGCAATGAAAGTAAAAAATGAGTTCTCTGTCCTCGTGCTTTGCTGATATATTTATCACAAATACAGATGACTGTAGCAGTCCCTCACTTGTGTACATTTGCTCCTGGGTTTGGGAGCTGAAGTACTCTATTATCACCAACACACACACACACACACACACACACTGCTGCTCTGTTTGGTATGAAATATTCAGCTTTGAATTTTCAACAACTGTTAACATTGCTAGCTTGAGTTTCCTTAATCCTAATATTACATACAAATACATGAAACATTTTGTACTTTACATTTTAATAGAAGATCTAATTTCTTCTAACATGATACTGGAAGCCTTGGGAAGTTCCTGCACATTATTTCACAAATGTCTGATGTATAAATTTCACTTCCCTTGATTTCTGTGCAGACTTTGGGGGATGTACATGAATTATACCTTACAGGACTACATTCCATGTCTCTAAGTACTCATGTTCTGATTCTACACAAAAGGAATACTGAAGCAAACAAGCTGAGAATCGTATATGCATACAACTGTGTTAATCCCATTTATGTGTGAGCCATACAAATGCAAGCATCCAGGGCCCTTTCCACATGACGACAGGGTCCCAGCATGGGCACACAAGAGAAGCAGGGCTGCATCAATGCTTCCGTATGGCATTATTGAGGTCCCGCCCTTCTTGCATCGCCAGCTGATGGAGAAACTCCGTCAATGACTCCCAGTCGTGTGTGCCTTCCATTGCAGCCGGGCATGCAAAAGGACCGGAAGCACAATCTACACACTTCCTCCCCAGTGCAGCATGGAAAGAAGGCCAGCTGCAGTTTGGAAGGACAGAGTGTGTCCCTTACGCTCCCTTCTGCAGGCTGCCAGTTGCATGCAGAGAGCAGAGTTGGGGACACGCTCCAATCCCAGCAGAGATGCTGCCAGAATTGTAATGGGATGGTACGGGAGAGAGTCATCCTGCAGAAAAGGCCCAAGCTAAAATAGCCAAAATGCTCTTTCCAATCCCAAATCCTGGAGTTTCTAAATCTTGTAGCTTTTTCATCCATTATATTGCATGGTCATTGGAGGTCTCAACAAAGCACCTTCACGCATAATGACTTGCTACATACTGCTGTTCAATTGCTTTTTGGTGGATAATTCAACTCTTTTCTTGTCAAAAGGACCTACTGATCATAAAGGCTATACTGACCCAATATCATCAGCTAACAAAGTTGTCCCTAACATTTCTTGCTTTTCTCTTGATGTTGCCTGAAGCAGACAAGCTAACAACTTGTGCAGGTGGTGCTATGAACCACTGTCTCCACCCAGGCAAATATTCAGCACTTTTGCATCCCTCAAAGGAACATATTTTAGATAATCCAGCTTGCTTGCACTTGCCTGTTCCCATCAGGATACAAATGATTAAGAAATGTTTTTGCTTTCTTTTACAAAGGAAATTGGGTATAGGGATCACATTCCACTCTCAGTAAAAAAAAGAAAGAAAGAAAAGCCCAAAACAAACCTGTGCATGTAAAATAGTTGTCAACCTACTGTGATTAACCACAGCTTAAAAATAACTCAGCAAGAAGCAACATAATTGCTGGAAAATTATATATAGGGTTCCTTTAGCTTCCAGCGAGCTTCCACGTTCCCTTACCTCGTGGGCTCATTAATGTTGCATCTACTCCTTTCCCTCCATCGCCACATCTGGCCTCATCAAAAGGCAGGCACTGTTCCCCTGTCCCAGCCACCACTTCTGAATTACTGGCTAGGTCCTTGGCACCAGTAAGGCTCTTGACTCTGTAAATGCGACGGCTGTTGGTGTCTGAGACATAAAGCGAGCCTGAAACAGGATCCACAGCTAGGTAGTACTTGTGGGCAGGGTTGTTGCTTTAGAAGACAAAAAGAGAAAGAAAATGATGGTTCAACCTGCTCCACATAAGGCTTTCTGGAACAGACTGGGGTATGACCAAAGCAGCCCTGGGCAGGACGTAGAAATGACTCTGTTTCAGACCATACTAATAGCAGCATGCATTCCCCACCCTTTTGTTTGAGGGCATATTTCCTCCATCCTCCTCCTGGATGATAAATAACATAATATTAGGCTTGGTAGAGCATATCCATCCCTCCTTTCCATTCCTTTGTTTGACCATAATGGATAGAGTCGAGCTTTAGGTGGGAACAACTCAGGTTCAAATCCTCTTTCTGTCATACATTCATAGTGGACCATGGCTAGCCATTATACATATGTCAGCTAATCTACTATCCTGGATTGTGGTGCAGTTCACAGGAATAATATTGTCATCTTCAACTCATTGAATGCTTTGAATAAATGAATAAATGGTAAGTGTTTTTTTAAAAAATCTGATTAAGGCTTGCTGACTAATACACAATCTTGTAGTCTCCTAAAGTGTGGCAAGGTACCTCATGTCAAGTTATGCCTGCAGTCCTAAATATACTTAGTCAAGAATAAATACCATTGAACTCAATGAAATTTACTTCTGAGTAAACTTACATATGGTCAGGCTACATGTATAGATGCTGGCCATTAAGTGCTAAGCTCACAGGGAAGTTCCTGCTATGCATAACTCTGATCTGCCTTAGTTTCTAGTCAATCTTCCTTTAATCATTACATCATTCCATATTTTCCTGAAAACTGAGGGTAAGACACTTGTACATCTTAATAGTAATGGGCACTGAACTTATATATGGTTCTCATTAGCTTGGTTTTATGGATTTCTTTTTACCACTCATGTGAATCTATCTATCTTACAGAACACGGATGTTTCATTTTGGTACAGTAGTTTGAAAAATAACATCAGAACCAAAGCAAAATATGTGGCGATCCAATGTGAGATGGCTTGTGAACAAGAAGCTGTAAATTATTTTTCAAAAATGTACAGCATCTGTGCTTTCTCATAAAATCTTTACCCCATCTTCCTGCCGTGCCAAATAACAGAACACACTATCGCCTACCCTGAAGCAGCATAAAAGATGAATAGTCTCATAATTTTTAATTGCAGTCTTTTCCCTTTTTCATCTTTTACTCTTTATGGAAATAATTTTTATAAAGTGTTTTGTAACTCTTTATAACAAGATGGCCAGTCCATGGTGGTTAGAGGTTAACACTGCTATTTCGTATTGCAAAATGGCAACAAATGTCATCATGCTCAAGGTTAGTCATGCTGAAGGTTAGTACTGATGAAGCAGGGCAGAACAGTCTTTGGTGTGCTATTAACCAAAACAGAATTAAAATGTTCTAAATAGTTTCCCCTCTTCTGAATCCTAAACTGTGAGGCATTTCCAATTTGCGAAACACCTAATGAAAGTTTAGCATGGATTTGATACCTGTTCTTTGTCCCAAAAACAATTACCCAGGAAAGTAGCACATGCAGGTTGCAACACTTTTAGCATATTTTTCAGAAACAAGCCACTGTGGCTTTCAAAAATTATATTCTGTTTGAAATAAGACATCTTTAAACCATAAGTTACGAAGATAGCTTGTTTCACTAAACCGTAGTTGTGGTCTAGAGTTTGGACGACATGGTATATTGTGACTAATCTATAATGGAAGCAGAATTTTAAAGGCTAACTGGAAGAGAGGGACTGTGTGATCCCGAGGAAGCCAAGGTTCATTCCCATTATAATAAACCTTGGTTTACTGTGATACCTGAATACAGCCAACTCATACGTATTTTGTGACACTGAAATGCTGGTGTGAGATTGAGCTTTTACAAACAGCAATGATACAAAATTAGACATCTAGATGTGAAAAATGTCACCATCTTTTAGCTTCCCTATTTGTGCCACTAGGCTCATGACAGCAGAGATATACATCTTCTGAGATTAAAAAAATAATGTCATGCTAAACTGTCCCTTCCCACATATAGCACAACCTTTGAACTAGTGGCCCTAGTGTATGCATGCATCTTCAAGTCACCTGTCAACTTATGGCAACCCCATGAATTTCAGAGGCAAGGAACACTCAGAGGTGGTTTTGCCACTTCCCTCCTCTGAAATAGTATTCATTGGCAGTCCCCCATCCAAGTACTAACCAGGGCTGACTCTGCTTAGCTTCCAAGATCAGACAGGACCCCTCTCCCTTTCAGGCATTTAGCCCCTAGAGTCTGTAGTGCCCAAACCTAAATATGTAGAGACAGGGATGGCAACCAAGCGGCAAGTGAAATTAATACTGCACTTTTCACTTTACAATTATTTAACCGCTGGTATGATTGAGCACATGAAAAATACATTTTGATGCCAGGCTTTGTGAAGCCTTGGCTCAGATAAGCCCTGGTCAAACTAATACTCTATTTTTACAATGTGGTCTCTTAACCAAAATAAGAATGTCTCTGCAGGAGAAATACATGAAACAGACATCAGTCCTCCTTTCATGGTCATATACCTCTTCCATAAGTGTTTGATGGAGAATACAACGGCAATGAAATGTTTCACTACACACAAGAAATTCATTCAACAATTCAGTGTTAGGCAATAAATAGAAATGGAACAGAGAGATGTTGCTGCTGTACTCCAATTTGGAAGCAGGAATTGTGGCAGTCAGCTATTTTACATCATACGCTTATTTCTCCTCATGTCATCCTCCCAGTTTACAGATGGTGTCAACACCCAGCCTCAGCAATGGCATTATCAAGAGACTGTTTATTACCTCCGTCCTTTGGGGTAGCCTAACAGTCCTTCTTAAAGCGATCTGTGTTACATTGCTGTGGAGAAGGTGCTAGTAATCCATTTATACCTAAGACAATATTCTGTGGGCCTTGCTCACTCTCTAAAGGAAATAAGAAACAAAACCAAACCACTATACTGACCTTTCCTGTCCTTTTTTTAAAAAAGCATTTTTTGTCGAGACACAAGCGGATAGTTCTATTTCCCTTGCTGAATTAGCATTGTGTACTAACTGTGGTATAGTACAGGCAATTTATTTGTGCTTCCAAAGCTACAGTGCACCTATGGAACTAGACTGTAGCTGTCAGGCTCATCACATCTTATATCTTACCTATTTTTCTTTGTTTTCATATCAGATAAACTCTATGATTCCACAAAAATGAAAAAAAAATAGATAAAAAAGCATCCTTTTCCTCACCACTATTATTTATCACTTGCTACCACTCCAAACAGACTTTCAGTTCTCTAGGCCACGGATGATAAACATGCAGCCCTTCAGATATTGTTGCACTGCAAACTCCAGCATTCTTTACCATTGACTATGCCGGCCAGGGTGGATAGGAGTTGCAATCCAACAACATCTGGATAGTTGCATGACTCTCTGTTCTGGAGAGGCCTCTGTTTCTTTACAAGCTAAAACATCTGTTTATATTTAAAATAATCTAAAGCTAAATATCTGTTTATCTGTTTACCACTTTAGAGTAGCACTATAAAACATGAAAGTGTGTAGACTGGAAATAAAGACTGAAAACCATTGAGCTGATGACCATCAAAATCACTACGCACTGAAATACAAGAGAAAATAAGGAATGTTTGAAAATGATTAAAAGATGAACATCTCTTGGGCCTCCAGACTGCAATTCCCATCAGTCCTAACCAGTATAATAAACGTTAGGGAGTACTGGGAGTTGCAGCGCAAAAACATGTCAAGGGCTACGTGTTTCCCACCCTTTGTATGAAGGGATAAAGCATCTATTTGCTAAGTTATGAGATTTCTGAAGATGTATGTCTGTTCTATAAAGTTGGGGATCTGAAATCCAAGAGACAAGCAACCAGCATGCAAGCTGACAAGCACATGATTTAGCCAAAGAACAAAAAAGCTTCATCCATTGCTGCTGTGGTTTCTGGATTACCTCTACTCTTGGGCACTCTTTTCCTTTAATAGGCAAAGACTGCGAATGCGGTTCAAAGGATGCCTTTACTCTTGGCGACACAGAATCAGTCAATATTGTGCATAAGGGCAGTAGACCAGGTTTTTGAAAAGCTAATCAGGAAAGCTTAGAGAAACGAGAAGATTCCATTGTCCATGCTAATGAGGGCTGAGTTGGAGGGCTGCTCATTTTTTATGCTCCTTTTTATAACCTCGAGATTTTACTGTGGTTGTTCCAACATTTTATGGCCCTGTTTTAATCAATTGTATTTTATATTTTATTGTTTTAAAGTTTTAGCCTGTAAGTTGTCTTGAAGGGGCTTTGCCTCCAAAGGCAGCTTGAACATATTTTAAATAAAGGAATAAAAATATCATTTATGAAAGGCTGCAGTGTATCTTAAACAGCAGTGAGTCCCTGTATCTGACAATGAGCCAAGCTATTGTTCTGCTGAAGTCCTTCCCTTTTATCTTGTAGGGTCACTGGATGTCTTGAGATATTACCTTATTTCTAATAAATCTGTTTTGACAGCTGTTGGAGGTACAGAGCCAGTGAGCCACCTGCAAATTTAGAAATGTCAGCCTCAGCTATTCAAATAGGCAACTGGACTAAATGGAGAAGCTCCTGCACAAACACGCCTGACTAACAACAGGCAGATGTAATAAGTATTTTAAATAAGATCTCTGCAGATGCCCTCCCAGGGTGATATGGAACAAACTTCTTTAAAAGCCAGTAGAGGTTTTAAAAGTCAGCAGGACAAAGACTGAAAGTGAGAGAGTTCCAGTTATTTCTTTGCAGCCAAACTTACTGGCCTGTGAAAACTCACATTCCTGCATTTTTGAGAGAAACAAACTTCACAAGTTGGATACGCTGAGGCAAGTACGGTGTTAGGTACTTTTGTTGACAGACTAGTTGTGCAGTTGGACACAGACTGTGGGCAGATATCTATGAAGAGAAAATGCAGAAGGGTCAAAAATCCAATCTTTCGTTGACTCCTGGTCATGATGCTGGAATTGTCCTAGCTGGACTTCATGGGATATGTGCGGACAAAACTGTGTTTAGGATGAGGCACAATAATTCCCATAACTGCTATCACAACTTCCTATCTTACCATGTTGGAATCCTGTTACAGTCGAATAAGAACATACAGCTAGTTTAATTGCACCTCAACAACAGCTTTTTGTATGTTTTTACTTCTGTCTTTTATGTGCATGCCTTTATCTTTATTTGTTTCAAGTTTTATCAGCTGCCTTGAGTCCTAGTTTCAGGGCAAAGCCAGGATATATGTAAAATTACCACCACTAGAAGCCTGATCCTAACTAATCCTCCTCTTCCAAGAACTCTCAGTTGTGAGGAAGGACAGAAATTCTCCACAGAATCACATTCAGATTTTGAGAGGATGTTTGTGGACAAAGATGTGGAAATGTCAACCGTGCAACCCTAAATGCCTAAAGTATGTTTGAACTGGGAGGGGGCGTATGAAATTGTGCATCCCCTTTTCTGTTCCACAAAACACAGAGAAAAGTAAAATGCCCGCTTTCTCTATGCTGCTCAGGTGCAGCTTCTCATACATCTTGGTGGTTTGCTGCAGTTGTAGTGGTAATTATGAGAGATAAAGAGTATTTGACCAGTAACCTTACTATCTATCCCCAAAGGTCAGCAGTTGGAAGCTGTTTCTACCAAGTTAGAGCCTGAGTACATCTAGGTTAGCACTGTTTATCTGCATGCCTGCAGAGTTTCAAGCACAGGTCTTCCCCAGTCCTACACTGAGATGTCAAGGATTGCGCCTGGTTGTATCAAGGGTCTGGATAGAATTTCTTAGTCATTTATCTCCTTACCTGCCATTCTTATTGGGACTACCAACTTGTCTTCCTTCCTAAACTGTATGCCTTGTGTTTCGTAGAAATCTTTTTGAATGAGAATGGCAGATAGCATGGAAAGATATAATTATGCATAGAACATACCCTTGAAGCAAAGCCATTTCTGCATTAGACTGTTATATCACTATTATTCCACTTTCAACATCCTATGGAATCCTGGGGTTTGCAGTTTAGGGAGGGGCCTGAAAATTCCTTATTTTCTTCTTTTTTATTCTTATGCACATTAATGACCAGAAGCTACATCTAGTTCTGCCAGTAGTGATGCATTCCTCCTACAGAACTGGCAGGAGTAATATACTGAATGCAGACATTTTAATTATGTGGGCCATGGGTACAAGTTTTTCTCTGTTATAAGCAGTAAAGTGATTACAGCATATGGGGAAAGTGCAACAACATCTACTCAAATCGAACAGACCACATAAAAGAATGAGGCAGAAATCCCATCAAACCAATTTAAAATTCTCTCTCTTTCTCTCTGTCCCTGCCTGCCTGCCTGCCTTCCATCCTTCCTTCCTCACTCTCTCCCTCCCTCCTTGCTTTGAACAGCTTAGCATCGTAGATGATAACAGGTTGCTTTATTCATTATATTTAGCAACCACAGCAGGAGGCTTACAGTATCTCAAGAGCCAAATTTGAATTCCAGGGCCAATATATTAGCCTGGTCAGACTGGGTCTACGTGATGGTACCTCTGCTGTTTTCAAGTTGCATCTTATTTATTCAAATGGTAAATTATTTTATTTTGCTACAAATTAATTTTGATAATCAGCAGCTCTGGGAATTGATGAAGATGCAGTCAATGGATGCAGGAACGTTTCATGCCTCTGCTGTGCTTCTCCTGTAACTCCCAAAATGTGCACAGTAGATGAACAAAATGTTGATTCATCTGACGAGGAATGGAGAAACTGACCAGGGAAGTAATGAATCCCCTTCACACAGGAATTTAAAGTCTGTTTAAAATAACTAATGCATTTGGTGGTTGGATACAATCTGCCCAACAGATTGACCAACTAATAACATTGTATTAAAGGGGTGGTGATGGTGAGGCTGAATCCAGAAAAATTCATTAATGAGTTGGAAATGAGTCTCTGACCCATTTCCAGTTCATTAGTGCCTTTCTGAACCTTCTCCAGCCTTTACAAAAGGCACTGCTGTATCCTGCCTCAACCATTTAGGCCAATTACAGACTGTGGGAGAAGTGTTCATATAAAAGTTAGCTTGGGGTTCATTATACTTGCATTCCATTAGATATTCCTAATTGCTGTCAGAACTTATTTGGTTGCTTTTTTGACTGCATTGTATAATTGCTAATGCTTATCATATTCATAACACACAATTAGCACATGAATGTTGCTGCATCTGATGCATTTAAAACAGAACGGTACACAAGAAGCACAACACAAAAAAGGCAAACACAATGGAACAAACAAGCTATAGCAAATGATAACAGGATTGCAGTCTTACCTATGTTTAAATTCTTTATTTCTTTACAGAAAGGGAACAGAAGGGGGTGGGGGGAGAAAGAGAAAATAGTTAGCTGAAGAGACCATAAAGCAAACATAGCATTTTGTCTTATTCTACAAGAGGAGATGGGCAAAGAAACCTCTTTTCAGCTTCAGCCTTAGGTTAATTTAGGGATGAAGCACAACAGAAGGTGTTGCAGGTATTAGATAGTCCCCTGCTGGTGTAGCCCCTCGAGGCAATTTGTTTTTGGTAAGAAACTTTCTAGATCATTGAAAAAATGTCTTGTCTAAAACTGTCCATCTTTGATTCTGACAGTGAAAGGAGTTGGCAGCTGCCAGTCAGCAGGTTTGGTGCCGTATAAATCTACGAAAAGTTAAATGGGGTGATATCTACAAGTACCACCCATCTAGGGTCTGCATTAGTCCCTAGCGTATTTCACTGTCAGAGTAGTTGTTCATTTTGCATTTTACAGAGCAACGAGGTACTGGGTTTTGTAAATTCGCCCTCCCCACCATTAATCATATTAAATCTTAGCATTACAAGGCAAAATTAATTTAAAGAAATGAAGAATTCTATGTAGTCTTCATAAAGTTTACTTCAGATAAGGGAAAACAGATGCATGCATGCAGACAGACAGTTTATGGATGTTCTGTCATCCAAAGAAATGCATGTAACTCCATGACAGGCATCTATCTTGAAGAATGAGCTTCCACATTCTGTTCTCTGAACTGACATGCATTGACTCAGACCAGCACAGGTCTCATATGACAACCTACCACAGAAAGTTCATGCTTATCATGTCCTAGTTTCCCTCTCAATCTCTCTCTCTTTCTCACTCCCTCTCTTTTTAAGGCCAAAAATACATTCACATATTGCTGTTCTTTTTTCTGATTTTATGCTGGTAAACTCTATCAACCCAGTTTCTGTTCAGACACAAACAAATACAAATTGGGATATAAACAGACTTTAGCATGACAAAACACACTCCACACCTACAATAACTGATCTTTTATCATTCATTTTGCCATTCACCTTTAGGTAATGCATGCGTGTGTGTCTGCATGTGTGTTTGTATGTTTTTGTCTGTCTGACAAAACTTGCTTCTTCAAGTATATCCATAAGGATACAAGATAAGACCTTATGGATCAGATCCTGGGTCCATTTTAGTCCAGCATCCTGTTTCTAATAGCAACCAGCCAGATATTTTCAGGAAGCTCATAATGAGGATAGCGACATCTCTCTCCCAGAATTTTACAGAATCCCTCAACCAGCATGTTCAAAACGTAACTTTTACAAGCTCTGGCTAAGAGCTACTGATAAGCCTACCCCCTATGATACTGTCTTTTTTCCCTCAATGCCACCTAATCCAGTGACCATAGCCACATTGGCTTGCACACAAGTCCATAAATTAAAACATACGTTTATTTATTTATTTGTTTGTTTGTTTGTTTTGGTAAAATAGCATTTCTTTTTGGCGTGCAGACTTAGTCCCATTACTTTTCCAAACCTGCAGGATTTTAGAATCTAAAGGAGATGGAGTGGGGTGCCACACTAATTTGGGTGCACATGAAGGGCTGCCTTACAATGAATCAGATGGTTCTTTCAGTAGCACTAGTCTAGTGCTTTGTGTTCTGATTGTAAGCAACAATCCAAAATTTTAGGCAGAGGTCTGAAAGCTGCCCTATCTGAAATATTTTAATTAAAGATGCAAGGGTTCTCTGTTTAAAATATCTTGCAAATTAAAAAAAAAACAATAATTAGTAAAATCATTCATATATCAGATCCCACTGATACCTTGGCATGACGCTAGTACAGTTGGCCCTCAACATTTGCAGGCTTGAATTTCATGGATTTGATTATTTGCAAGTTTCTTTGACTTCACCCTTCCTCACCTCAGCCACTTCTTTTCCAGGGAAACTTTTGCTCTCAGCAGCTCCAATTTTGGTATTTGTATTTGGTATTTTCCCCCTAACCCTAGCAAACTGTATTTACCACTTCTGTCTTCATATGTTTCTTGCATTTATGCTCTCCAGCTCCTTTCTTTTATACCTTATTTTGCATATCTCATCTATCTTTACTTTCATCATTACTTCACTCCTATTCTCTGTGTAAACTTTAGCCACTTTTTATTTTTGGCCTAATTGTTCTATTGCCTCTCCTGTCCCTTCCTCTCCTCCTTCTTTTCTTCTCCTTCTCTCAATTTTTCTTATTTCTCCTCTCATTCCTATTTCTTCTTCTTCACTACTCTTCCTGTTTTTCTGCTTGCATGACTTTTATCACTTATCTATTTTTTTTTCTAAAACACGCACACATGCCTTTAATAATCTGGGTGATTGTTCTACACTTATATTTAGTTATCACTGTCCATCTCATGTTTGGGGGAAGACTCAATCTGTCTCTAGAAGGGTTCATTGGAGAATAATGTAGCTAAACTCCACTGCTTCAGCTTATGTAGCAATCTTCCAGGAAGGGGAAAGACAGCTTCAGGATGACTATCACAAACATCCCTTCCTCATCTGAGGAACTCATTGTTCACATAGTAAGCTATAATAGTGGGTGGGGCTAAAGGCTATAAGCACAGGAAGCCATAAAAGAAGAACAGGTGCAAGTGCATTTGTAGCAGTGTGAGCTGCAGAGGAGTTACCTTAATTCCAAAATGCTGGTGACGTTCCTAGAGGGAAAGATGCGTCGGATGTAATTAAAATCCCCAACAAAAAGGCTTCCGTCAATTCCTACAGCAAGTGCCACAGGGGCCAGCAGTTTGTTTCCTTCGGCAAGCCCATTGCAACTCGGGCAGGAGATACTTCTTCGACGGCCATTTCCCATGATGCTGGTGATTACAGCTGGCTGCTGAGTTAGAAACTGATTCTCTCCACTGCCTTTGTGTAGAATACCTAATAACAAACAGAGAAAGGAGCATTTCTAATTTATGTTTTATTAATTTGATGTCACTGTTATGTAACAGTTTCACCGCACTGAATTTTTAATGCCTAATATTTATTTTAACATGTTGCTCTGTGAGGCATCTGGTGAGAACTTGGTCTTAGGTGGTCTCACAGATGATTATACAGATATAAATAAATAAACCAAACAACAAATAAGGAGTTGTAAAATTTGCCATTTTACAAATTCTTTTGTTGAGTTGTATTACCAGTACTTTCTCACTGTTCCAGACTGAGCTTTGCCTTCAACTGCTATTTCAGCCCACACCACATTAGCTTACGTCCCTTGATTTCCTGGGTATCGCTGCTCTTAGCCACTGATTATCTCCCATTCAACTTATTTTCTGTCCTCTTATGGGTCTATTGTTACCACAAACACTTGAGAGGCAAGTTCGTCATTGAAATCAGGGATCCCAAAGATAATTTGGAGTGGACTTTCCTAGCCCTTTCTTATATAAGTCACCCATTAAGCTATAGCAATAGCAACAGCAGTTACATTTCTATATCGCTTATCAGTGCAAAGCACTCCCTAAGCAGTTTACAATGTGTTTTAGGTAATTGCCCCCAACAAGCTGGGAACTCATTTTGCCAACCTATGGAAGGCTGAGTCAACCTGGAGCCCTGCAGGATTGAACTCACAACGCTGTGGCTGCAGTACTAGCATTTAACTACTGCACCACCAGGTATATGTCTGTTACAGACATATTATCTGTTTAGGCAATTCAATACCCAAAATCCGTAAAGAGCCTGAAATCATTTTCTTGTAAAGTCCAAGGTGATGGAGGCCCTAGTGCAGAACTGTGCTCTGACAGTGAGGTTTCAGCAAAGTCAAGGATCCATCTTCCGCTTTGCCACTCTGCTCCACTGAAATGGTGTGTATGTATGAGAGACAGCCAACATATATATAAAACAGCGTGTTTGTGAATATGCAATTCTTTTTAGTGAAATACTTGGGCTGAAATCTTGCATCAGACACATAGCCATGATATTATGGCTATGATCTGTCCACCTTAAAATCCAGCCAGCTGCACCAAGGAATGGAGTTCTGCAGTGCTGGCAAAGAGGGCATTGAAGGATGATGTTTCCAGCAAATGGTGATGCCAAGCAAAATCAAGATCCCTCTGGAGTCCTGTCACATCTCCTTGGCACACTACTGATTGCTGGCAGGAGAGAACTAGACACATCAGCTTCAGGGCCTCACTCACCAGTGTCACAGAACAATGTCCCTGAATGCAGCTGACTGGATTTTAAGGAATGTTGGGGGGCATTTCCAATTGTGGCAATAGTACCATAATCATAAATGTGAATAAGAAAAAATTATGAGGTTGTCAAGTCTAAGGATATTGTAACTAACAAAATGTTATCATCTGTGGCATCTAAAATGTGGTTTGCAATCTTGTTTATCAGGTTTAGACATATCCTTCACATGTAATCTTTGTATACTAAGTGACTTCTTTTGCTTTCAGAATATGCAGTCTTGCCACATTCATTATAAATAGCCACACACACCCTAAAAAAACCCCTTTGCTTCTAGATACCTTCATAAACAGGTAAGCACTATTTTTGGAAGAATAAAATTTTTTCCATGTTCTAGAAGGAAGGAAAACCATCAGTGAAAGTAGAACAGAGCAAGGAAGAGAGCATCCTAATCATTTATACAGAAGTGTGATTCTCTCTCATAGTAAGATATTGAATCAGGCACGTAAACTGTAACAGGTTTACTGCTCATGTGGATGCAAGAAAATGCAATGGCAATTCTTCTTGCGACACTGAGATTTTTTTTTCAGTTGACATTATTAGGGAGATCTGGCACATTTTCAAGACTAAATTTTGTCCGTTTGTGCAAAATTCAAAACTGTGACAGATATTGCTGTGTTGCATAGACCATCAAAAAGCAATAGAACTGGGTGGACTGTTTGTATCCTTTTGATCAACCAGTCTGGCCTTTCTGCTTGATAAGCAAGCAGGTGCTTAGTTACAGAAAGGGAAAAGATAGTAGAGCTAGGGCGTGGCATGAATAAGATAGCTGACTAAGGTGCTATTGGATGTTTTGAGTGTAACCATGACAATGGAGCCTGCCCCTAAAGTTTTAGAAGCACAAATGAAAATCACTGAACTTACCACTTTTGATATTAAGCACATGATGCTTATCCAAGGACCAGCCCCCAAGTTTTGAGGGGTCAAGTTCAAATCCTTGCAGCAAGGCAGTCCTTTTCTCCCATAAAATTAGACTGGGACAGGTCTCATACTCAAATCCTACAGACACTGAAAATAGATGCAGATATGTATGTGTGTACGTACAGTTGCTCACTATGAAGTACTACTATTAAATTCAGATATTTGACTACATTTGACCCAGAAACTTAATTCATTTGTACTTAGGAGAACCTTGGAGTCAGGGGAAATGACTGATTTAATGAGGAGGGGAAATCTGCTACAATGATTGGCCACATTTTATTTTTAATTAGTTGAGTGATTTCAGTAGTAGTGAGATGTAATACATAGGCTCCATCTTTTATTTATTTGATCATGAGAAAAATGTCGAGAACAGCACAGCGGAAATATATTAAATGATGCACTAAATATATGTTAATGGGGTATCTGCAGAAAAGAAGTGCTATCATGCAGAGACCTTGGAAAATATGAAATTGCAAGTGATAGCTTTTGCCAAATTGACTTTTGTTGCTCCAATTTTAACATGAACCCAGTTATTAGTTACTGTAATGGTAATGGATTCTGAAGAAGTCTTTACACATTATGTACAAGGAAATCTGTTTACCACTGCACTTACACACAGCAGGAAGCGCGGCCAATGCCAGCTCCCTGGCACATGTCTCAGCACGATACACATTCTGGTAAATGTTGGGCTGGTTACAAGCATTTTATATTTCCAGCTACACCTAGCATGTTTTGTATGTATGGCTGCTTGACAATATAATCAGAAAGCTTGTATGTTTGAACATGTAAGAAAGACTAAAAAGACCTTGGAGCAACACAGTTTTGAGTTGTGAAGCCAAGTTATGGCCTAGAGAAGTTCATTAGACTCTTTCTAAGCCTCATCTATCCCATCAAAATGAGATAACTCCATATACACTTTCCTGAGATTGTCCAAAATAGAAAACAACAATCTGTGGTCTGAATCCTTGTAAAGTCTAAAGGAATACACAGACATGCACAAGCCAAAGTTTAAATTAGCTATATTCTCTCCCAAATGTTCCCCCAATGTTCCCTCCAATTTGTATCTTCAGCTGGTAAGATGCTGCAACAATAACATGATGGAAGAGTAAAAATATCCCTTCATCTCTATCACACAGATAGCATATGATGTAAAGCAAACCATCTATGTGAACTGCCTAATAACACAGAGGCTTGTTCCCATTGTGCTCCAGAAATGCACTGCAAACAATGAATCTGTATGGTAAAGAAGCTACAGCTACATCCCTGCTCCTGACTGAATAAACAGTGTGGTTGTTGCAATAAAATGCACAATAAAAATATGTAATTTGAAATATAAAATATGGGTGTATGAATCTGTGGGAACTAGGGATTGTCTGTATTTCTAGCTAGCTGGCTGGAAACACATCTCAGAAAGGGAGCATGACTAAAGCTAATGAATCACTGAGAAGAATCATTAAGAATAAAAGAACAATTAACTGATTTTGTTCCAAATTTCCAATTCTTCTGGTTGCATTATACTCCAGACCAACCTTCTCTGAGGAAATGATATACAGGGCATGCAAAGAACTCTCTTTACAATTTCATTGCTACATATTGAAATTGAAATTGTATTGAATTGAATTGAAATTGAAATTGCATTGAAATTGAAAAGAAAATTTTGAGCACTCTTTATTTTTGCAATTCAGAATCAGGTTATAGTGGGGATGACCATGCTTTTTTATTTGAACCCCACTGCATGTAGACACTAAATGCAAGAATGATGTATCTTAGAAATGGCATTTTGATTTGCTATATGGTTGCATATTTGAAAGGGAGTTTTTTATGTGACACATTTGATGTGTTGCACCTCCAAATTTCCCACTTTATGCTTCTCACCCAATCCATGCTCAACTAATCCTAGAACAGGCCATATCTCTTGGAATGGAAAGACAGAAGAGGTGAATTGTGGTTGTGAGCTGGTAATAAGGACTTGATTATTTTACTATTAACAATTATTATAGAATTTTTACTTTAACTGGTTGTTATCAAGACAGTCGAAACTCAAAATGTGTATAATCTGATGGCGTACCTACAGCATCCGAGAGCCCATAAACTTTCTGACCGTAGGCATCCGTTTTGTCCCAAATAAAAGTGTATGCCAAGTTGGGAGATGCTTGGAACGACTTTTGAAAAAGATGGCCTTCCACTGCTACCATCAGATGAACTTTAATTAAGTTCAGAGGCACAAGAGACTGTGTCATGGTGATCTTGAGCAAAGATTTGTATCCAGCAGTCCGGGAGCTCAGATAGCAGAGTTTTATGTTGGAACCGGGGATTTCAATTTCTTCATGAAGAACCTGAATGAGAAACAAGAGTATACATTCACTGTGAACTTTATGGAAGAGATTTTTAAGCTCCTGGGTTATATTTATGGATTAAAGATTTTTTGGTGCTGGGAAGTTTTAGCCTGGCCTTCTCATGGCAGCACAATTTAAGATATGACTTCTGTATTAATGTTTCAGCCACTGTTAAAGTTTCTTTTAAAACCCACACTGCTAACAAAAGCATAAATAAGAACCATAGGTTTTATTGCTAGTTATGTGCAAGAAGACCGCAAAAGTCTGTAATTATATGAACCTGCACCTTCCACTGACAATCATCATAAACCAACAGGGGAGCCCTAAGGGGGGGGGAACCACCTTTGAATAATAATACTAATAGCAATGGAGATGCTGAAAAGGCCCCTCATCAACTTATGTACCCTTGCTCAGATGGAAAAAAGAAAAAGAAAATAAAACAATCTGTTTCCAGCTGCACACTTTTTTTTTTTTTTTACAACTAGAGGGCAGGAAGTAGGGAAAGAGGTGGGGTTTTTGAGATCAAAAGGGGCTTCGGGTGAGTGGAACACACCCTCCTCCCATCTATTTTCTTAATCTCTCCCAGGTTCCTTTCTATCAGTCAAGCTGACTTCTAGTATCTTGGCTGAGAAAAACATGCCTGGGGCAGAAGAAGCTTCACAGAGGTACTACATGGAATGAGGAGGCCTCTCCTGTTTGAGTGTCCCCTTTCCTGCTAAAATTATTCTTCTTTCTTACATGTGATTGCTATGTAGTTTAAGAACACTGATCTACTGCTGTTATGTGCAGTCAGAAGCTGGTGGGACATATCCCTTCACTGGCATAGTTGTGCTGGTTGTCCAGGGAAGCAACAGCTTCTTCTTCTCAGTCAGAGTCTCCTGGGCCCAGCTCTGTGCCACCCTGGTCAGTGATTGCTTTGGAGTGCACTAGGAATCAACCAGCTACCCTTGCAAACCAGGGAGAGAAGCAGCAGCAGTTTCGACAAGGGCAGAAACTGTCTCCAAGCTCCTGGATGCAAAAGGGCAGCTGAGATAGGAGGACAGAGCTGTGCTCAGGTTGTGTATCCAGGGGAATTATCCAGGGAAGTTTCTCCTTCTAAAATGGCTTTAAAAGTATTTATACTGAAGTAATGAGGGTTTCACCAGGTACACAATTCCAGCTAATGAGAAAAAAACTGAAGGAATTATTATGTATTCAGTATATACATGAACAAGAAAAAAAATGCTACAGTGGCTTTGTCTGCTGAATTAACTAACACTGGTGGTTAACTGATGTACTCATATCTGAAACAAGCAAATGATGAATCAAGAATCCAGTGCTGAGAAGACAGAAAAAGACGAGACACAAGTTTGACACACAAACTGTGCTGAGCTTTTTCAAGAATTACACAGTATACATGTGTAATTCTCATGTCTGTATTGATGTCATGATGTCTTGAGTCTCCAACAGTTTTGTATCCAATTTTGTGCAGAAAGGTAATGTCAGAAATAATTCACAAAGAATGTCAAGACAGGTTTTTCTTTTACAGTCTCACTTTTTGAAATGTGACAAAGGAATGAAAGCTTTTCCTCACAAAGTGAACTGATTTACACTTTAGGCAGTGGCAACAGTTGCTGCATTTATATTGGGGTTCCTGCAAAGTATACATCTAATGGGAAGGCCACATAAATGTCTATAAACATATCGGAGACACATGCCAGTAACCCAATATTCAATGATGGCCTCCATTTTCTTCCTGCTATATGTCTCTGAGTGTTTGCATTTGTCCATCCCACCTCACACTTTGTATGTTCCTCAATAGCATAAATCCAGAAAATATATCTAGTCCCATCAAATATGAAATCACTCAGTAAGAAGGATTGTCATAGGCAAAAGAGAAAGTGCTTGTAACAAACTTATTACATTCATACTTGATACCTGGGTCTCTGGAACAATGGGGTTTCGACCAGGAGCATCACTGAAGAATGTGGAAAGTGGTGAAGAAATTATAATAGGGTCAGGACGGATAAAACCACTCAGGTCACAACTAGGAATAGAGTTCTCTTCCGTCTTCATTGCAAGTGTATCCATGGCATAGAAACTGTTCCATGGCAGCCACACTGTCCTCTCCTGGCTCATGAATGGAGCTCGCTCAAAGTGTAGAGTGAGAGATGCTCCTCCATTTGCAATCAAGTCAAATCTGGAAAAATGTGGAGTCCACATCATGAATTGTTCTACAGTGATGCAAAAGAACAGGCAAAGAACAGTGGAGGTCATAAAGACTAAACTGCAAAATAAGCTACAGCTATTGGATGCTACTGCAGAAATAGTTCTATTGGTTAACAGAGCACAAATAGTTCTGTTGGTTAATTGCTCTAATACACATATGTGCATCTATACAGATAACCAGAAGGAGTGGGGGGAGAAAACAGAAGAGAAGAGAAGAAAAGAGAACAGAGGAGGGAAATCTGGTAGCACACATTACACACACACACACACTATAGATCCTGAAGTAATGTCTATACTAGGAGCTGCCTTTCCTTCTAAGAATCCTAAGCATTTCAGCCAAGAGTGCTCTCAATTAAATAATTCTCAGTAATCTCACAACAACAAAATTCACAAGCTTCCTTGTGAAAAAACATGAAAGCAAAACAGTTTTAAAAAATGATTAAAATGAATAGTACAGACATGGATTTAAAAGGGTACAAAGGCTGACATCTACAAAATATCACCAGACTCAGTGGTACCTAGAGCTTTTGTGATTTAATCCTAGCAGTGATGGAACTATCCTTTCATTAGAAAGGTTGTGGCAGATGGCAGAGAAAGAGCAATGATTGAAATTTGCATGATTGTTCTTTTTGCTGGATCTTTTTCAGAAAGGAAAAGAATGCTCCCCCCTGCCCCCAAATTTTAAAACACTATACACTTGCTCTAAGGAAACCTGGTCAATCTGTGGTTTTCAAAATGAGGAAAATGGGAAGCTGACAGCCTCCCGACAGAGAAGCACTGAAGCTCTCTCCGGTATTTGCTGAATTAGATCAATTGGACGCTGCCTCTCCAGTCACTTAATTTAGGAAGCATGCCAACCTTCATTTGACAGGCACTCCTAAGAATGATAGGTACAACTCACTCATTTACAACTGTCTTTGTGTGCCTTCAAATTTCTTCCAAATTACAGTGACTGTAAGGTGGCCCTATCATGTGGTTTTCTGGGTCTGAGAGTGTGTGATGCGCTCAAGGTCATGCAGTGGGTTTTTCACAGCTGAACAGAGAATCCGATCCTAGTCTCCAGGGTGGTAGTCCAACACTCAAAACACTATACCACAGGGACTCTCAAGACTGGTACCCACAATCAAACCTTTACAGGAAAACCAGTTGTTATCAGCTACAGTTCTCAGTCAAAGCTTATCAGGGATATCACCAGAATTCTATAGGCCAGCCTAGACAATGACATTTCTTGCCACCTGTTTTGGGTGTAAGCCTATTTTTGTTTGCCAACAGCCATCCAGCTTGAAAAGATTACCCATCAATAACAACAGGCTTAGGAACCAGTTCATGTAGCAACTTTAGATAACAATTCCACCCCCATAGTGTTTATTCTTAAAATACTGCTACAGGACTTAATTATTTCACCCACAACACCAGACAGGCACAACACTTGCTCTGCTGTGGTATATGCTATAATTTGCCAGCAGTGCCCTACTGCACTTTACATAATATAAAAAGGCTGGTCTTTATGGGAAAAGAAAAAGTGGATGTAAATTTCACATCAGAAGCAGTGATATCCAAAAACAGTTGGTGAACACATCAGTCTCCCAGAGCATATTGTTTCTGGACTCAGGGTGGCCATCTCTGGACCAAAAAAATTGGATGATTGTCTGTATTGCCCAACTTTTCTTTGTCTGAAGATCATGATACATTTAGTATTCCATTCCTCCTTCTGTTTGGGATTATTATCCCCCACCAGAATGAATTCAAGGGCAGCCATGAGGGGTCTTGGAGACATATCTATCCAACTGAATCCTTGCAGTCCACACTCACTATTTTTCTAAAACGGGAACTGACCATACAATCATTTCTGATTTTTTTTTCTGGGGGTGAGGAAGGGAAGTATTTATTTATTTAATATAGGGATGGGCCAACCGAATACTTGAATCCTCAAATCTTTGGCAGGGATTCAAGATTTGGGAATCCAAATCCCTGTGCCAAAATAGGCAAACGGAATCTTTCGAATCCGCCACTCAAACAGTTTGTTGGAGACCAGGACGCCTGAAAACCTGGGAGACTGGGACGCCTGAAAACTTGGGTGACTGGGATGTCTGAAAACTCGGGATCAGGATGGGATCCCGTTCCTCACGTGTTTCCCCACCCAACGTGGGCACAGGTGATTGGCCGGCAGACCGGCATAAAACCTCGCACGCCCTGGAGGCCACCATTTCTCCCTCCTGCTGCCTGTGCTGCTAGTGCTGCCTCTCCCTGCTGCTGCCTCCCTCTGCAAGGTAATTTTGGGATAGGGATTGGGAGGTGAGGTACAGAGGAGCAAAACTGAGTTTGTGGGGGAATCTAGGACAGTGGTTCTCAACCTGTGGGTCCCCAGATGTTCATGGACTTCAGCTCCCAGAAGCCCTGAGCATTGACCATAGTGGCTGGGGCTTCTGGGAGCTGAAGTCCATGAACATCTGGGGACCCACAGGTTGAGAACCACTGATCTAGGAGCTTGTGGGAATGTCCCAGGGGGTTCCAAAGACTGCAAAAAGGGGTTCAGGGGTTCCATGCAAGCCACGCCAGCCATACTTTCCCCTTCACCAGCTTTCTTTGGTCAGTTCTGGGACTAAGATTGTCATGATGCCACTTCCTCTCTTAGTTTCTGTGTCTTGAATATATGAATACTTCAGTTAACCCGTTTTTTGGTCTTGTGTTGCAGCAGCATGTCTGTGGTAAACAATGAATGCCAAAAAACTTCAGCTGGGAAAGAATGGGATTCTACTCTAGCTGATTCTATAGGAGGAGTGTGTGTTCTCTACAACAAACAAGGTGAACAGTAGCTGCCTCCAGAATCATTTATTGAGCATGCATTAATCTGTATTATTTTTTTATTTGAGACTGGAGGGTAGGGATTGGGAATTGTTGAGACAGGCCTAGAGATTTGACTTGAGTGTCCCTTGCAGGCCTTAAGGGTAGAGAATTGACTGGACTAGAGGCTTGTGTGTGTGTGTGTGTGTGTGTGTTTAAGTGCTTTCTTTGTTGCAGGACTTGAGACTTGACTCTTGAGACTGCAGGGTGCAGAACTGAGATTGGACTAGAGGCTATATGTTTGTTTGTTTGTGTGTTTTAAGTGCCTTCCTTGTTGCAGGACTTGAGACTTGACTGGAAGGTACAGTCTTCTTGAGATTTCAAGGACAGCTGAACATTTCTTTGCATCGCTCCTTTGCAAAGTTCTTTCATACACAATCTGGGGTTTGTAGTTTTACAAGGTGTCACAGCCTTCTCTGCCAAAGTGTGCTGGCACATCATCAAACTACAAACCCCAGGATGCCAGAAGGAGCTATGAAAAGAAAAGCTAGTTTTGACCTGGATTATCTCTGTACTGTAATATGTGGTCCTGTTTACACAGGCAGGAAAATGTGGGATTAATCAACATTTTCCTGCCTGTGTAGAAAGGGCCTTTCATGTCATTTTCAATCTGGGGAGATCCTGAGGCAAAACTATGACAATTGTCCTGGCCAGATTTCTTCAGAGGGAGGTTTGCCTTTGCCTAGGCTTTTGCTAAGGCTGAGAGTGTGTGTCTTGCCCAAGATTATCCTTCTTTCTCTTGCTTTTTAAACCCTTTTTAAAAAAAGGATTCAAAAGATTTGAGATTCGTGAGATTCGTGGATCCCCAGAATCTTCCAGGGATTCTAGATTTGTCCCATCCCTAATTTAATATCTTATTTTTCTCTCAGCACAGGATTCAAGATGGATTACAGCAAATTAAAACAAAGCACAAGTTTAAAACAGTTTCAAAAACACCCTTAAAACATAATAAAAAGATACAGACACAAGACCTGCCTCCCCCGCTATAAAAGTTTCTCGACTACAAAAAGTTAGAAACCAAATGTCTGTCTGAATAAAAAGCTTTTTGCCTGCCAGGGGAAAGAAAACAGGGAGAGAGCCAAACAAACCTTGCACAGAAGGAAGTTCTACAACTTAACCACTGAAGAGATTTAACATGGAGAAACACAGCCTCCTGGAAGATTTTGAGAATGTGACTCTCCATTTTATGGCAGAATTATTTTTCAGCATTAGAGGATTTGGGGAAAGGGTGCACTGGAAATCATGGTGGCCTAATCCGATTAAGAGGTTACTTGGTTTGGATAAAGTCTTTTCATCAGGCACACCTTAATTTGCTCAGGTATGCTAGGATGCCTTACCACCTCCCAGCTGTTGTTTGTTGAATAGCTATTGTTCTGATCATCATCCTTGTCCATATCTTTATCTTCTACCAGTCCTCCCCACCCAAGGATGTCTATAATTATCTGCCAACAGAGGCAGCACTCCACATATCTCATGAAGTGAGTTGAGACCATGAAAAGCTTGTGGCAAATAAAAACTGTTAGCCTTTAATGTGCCACTAGACTCTTCATTGTTGTACTGGCTGAGGAAATTTTCATTAATTTTTCTCCTCTTCAATTTCTTTCTCAAGAAATCTAAAAGGATATGTTATATTGTATGGCCATGGACCTTCTTTTAAAATTCTGTTCTCATGATCCCAGGGGCCTGAGTGCTGCAATTTGCTTTAACAAGATGTCTCTTTCCCTCCCAGAGCACTTCTTGATTCATAAGGGCCTGTCAATACAATCTCTGCTGCGAACACAGAGCTTCTGTTAACAGTCCTTGTAAAAGGATGAAAACGTGTTCATGAAATATGGTAATATATTGAATGGTAAGGAGCTTGCAACATGAACAATCCTTAAAAAGCAAGGCAAGTGCATTCAGGGAACACAATAAAGCTCTGAACAGCAGGTAGCTTTAAAGAAACAGTATGATGAAACAATACTAAGGGGAAAAGACCTAAAATTGTGAACCAGAAACTGTAATATGCATTCACAAAAATGTATTAAGATTAATAATGGATGACTTAAAATCAAATGAAACTATACAAAAAACTTTAAAATGACAGAAACAAGACATGCTGAATTCTGAGACAGGTAAATGGAAATAGTCCAACGTTTACAAAGATAATATCAAAATGAAGTTCACTGAATGGTATATGAGGTAAATAGTCCAAACATCCGCACCAAACAAGTGCCACTGAAAAACATTTGTTATAAACAGTCCAATTACTCAGACCATGAACGTGGTGGTGTAGTGGTTAAATGCTGGTACCGCAGTCACAAAGTTGTGAGTTTGATCCTGCTGGGCTCCAGGTTGACTCAGTTGTCCATCCTTCCGCAGGTCAGCAATATGACTACCCAGCGTGTTGGGGGCAATTAGCTAACACATTGTAAATCTCTTAGAAAGCACTTAGCTGATAAGCAGTATAGAAATACACATGCTATTGCTGTTGCTATTGCTATGAACCTGGGTTTTGATACTGCTCCAAAGGCTGCTTCACAAAAAAAATATGCAGTTAAATAAATAACAGCAATCAATCAATCAATCAATCAATCAATCTTAAATTTAGTAACCTGAAAAGTGTAATCAAGTTAAGGAACATTTCCAACTTCTTTCATGTGGCTGTTTGGACTGTTTACGTCACATGTTATCCATGCAGGGTTCATATGTTTGTAGATATTAGGTCTGTTTATTGTCTGTATGGCTTCAGCTAACTTGTTTCTCTTAATTTATTGTTTACATATAGTTTCATTTGATATTTTAGTTCAGTAGTTCTCAATCACGGGGCTTTTCAGCTTCATCTCCCAGAGTCCCTGGCCACTGGCCAAGATCTCACCCATAATAAAGCAGGTACTCCCACTGCTGCTGCTTTGTGGGTGATACCCCTCCCTAGGATAGCTCACGCTGTCATCACTGATTGGATCCATAGGGTGGTAGTGGCAAGACTTGTTTCAAAAAGGCATGCAATCTGCCTCCTTTCATCTGTCTCAGTGGAGAGATGGGTGGCTAGAAGAATAAGGGGGACAGGGTGAAGGACAAAGAAGTCTGTATGAGGAGGAGGAGGAGGAGCTTGTCACTTCACTTCTAATGCTGTTTAAAAAAAATGAAGAAAAATGATAAGTGGGTAAAAATGGTAATTTCAGACAAGTACAGCTGGGAAAATGGAGATGTTGCTGGTAGAAAAGGCACATGCACTTACCCTGTCACAAACTATGGCCCTTTTCGCACGGCATCTGCCATGCGAAAGAGGGGCTGGAGCCTCGCGTGATTGCAAGGAGTGATCTGCATGATGCCCTCACAATCATGCATGGCTCCAGGGGCCAGCAGACAACAATCATGCACCTTTGCATTTTTGGCTTTCAGCCGAAAATGCTGCACGGCCGCGCACTGCTCCCAGGCCCCGTGCGCACTTACCTGGTGTGCGGAGCCTCAGGAGCCAGGCTGGTTGCGCTTCCTGTCTCAGTGCAGCCTGGGAAGGTCCCAGGCTGCACTGCGAAAGGAAGAGGCGGAGCTCTCATGAGAGTAGAAAGCTTGTGCGGAACTGAAGAAGCAAGGAAGTGAGAGCCTCTCATGAGAGGCTGCTCACGCAATCACCGCACCCCAGCGCTGAGAAAAGGTAGGATGCAGAAAGGGCCTATGTCACACCTCCAGAAACCCAAAAATGCACCATACAGTATTATTTTAAATAATAATACAACTAGTAGTAATAATAATAATAATAATAATAATAATAATACAACTCAGAAAAGTAGAGAGAAAATTATAAAACACTCTCTTATTAGGAAAACATCATTGAGACTGTAAAAAAACATCAAAGAGGAAGCATTAAGAAGAATAGTAAATGATGCCACTTTCTGAGATAATTCAATAGTCTGGAAGCAGCCCAAATATTATGGTTTTTGGTTCACATTTCTAGGTCCTTCTGCTTTGTTTAGTTTGTTTAGAAACACCTGCTTACTCTGGTGCGTGCTGTTGAACAATGCAACTTATCCAAGTTTACAATTATTGTTTGCTGCCATATGTAGGGTGATACATCAGACCTTGAGATCTTAGGACTGTAATTCTGGAATGGAAATGTGAATCTTGCCACCAGCCATGCAGTATTTCTGATCAGTTATTCAATTCAAATTCATACTATGGACTATGTGTTCGCATAGTTACTACAACACATTTTTTTCCACAGATGTATTATTTTACTGCCATATCCAATAAATTAGGTAAAGCATGACACGTTGTAGCTTTGTTTGTGCTGAACTTGTGTGCATTTCAAATCAGTAGATAAATAGAGAATTGGGACACACTTCTTCACACAGCAGGGAATTGTCTAAGTATATTCAATTATACTCTTTTGATTATGTTCTGCCCTCAAGAAACTCTAAAGATAACAGGTTTTAAAAAGAAAAGGGGCAGCTGGGAACTTTTAAGAAAATACACTGTTTTATAATGACTTCCCCCCTCCCCATTCCAAAAGAGTGCTAGCCTGCCTTGCATTTCAAAATTAAATATTTCTGGTCTCAGCTGGATATTGTTGTAGCCTACGAATGTTTTTAGAGATACAGTGCAGCTTCTCTGAAAAGAAGCCCAAGCGCTAACACATTATTTCCAGAAGTCAGTCTTTCATATTTACTCTCAGTTAGTATTCAAAATACCATGTGAAGAATGACTTTTGTGTTTCCTTGATAGCTCTGTAGCCCAGTAGGAATTCCACGCACGATACCACATGGTTTCACTAGATAACACCATCTGTTAATCTGCAGAGATATTACATACTAAATACGTCCTGAATGAAGCAACTACACTTACGTGCCATCCTGGCGAGTGATGGTGTAGCCATACTTTGGATACTTGACAAAAGACACGTTGACTCCTACGAGCGGTGTTCCATCTGTAGTCACCACTTGGCCTCTTATAAGAGATACAAGACTAGGAAAGAAACACCATTAAAATGTCAGTTCTGAAACAATGCTTTAGGGATTAGGAATACTATTCTGGATGTGCTTACTCTGGCATAAAGACATTTTCACTCTTGACTTAAACGGATGCTGCTTGTCACAAACAATAGAAAGGGAGCAACTTTGCAGGGCTCCTGGGCCCGTGCACAAGAGCAAGGGCTGCCCTTATTCTCTCTGGTTTCAAAGGCTGGGCCACAAATAGACCAGAAAGTGTTTAAAATTTAAACAGGGCCACATTGGATTTGATTAGCCAGCTATTTGTCTGGGACTCATAACACTTCCATGTAGGAAAACATAGGAGTTTGATTACAAGAAAAAAATAGCTATATTTTAAAAGTCTGATCTGCTAACTTGTCTGTCTTCATAGTTTTGAGGTATAAAATATATCAGAGGTTATTAGTGAGCCAAAGGCCATCAGCTGAGGCCTAAAATGTCTTACTGGGAATAGCCTATTCATTTGGACATGTGTGGCATTCCCTTTGTTAATTAGCACCTGTCAGCCAAGCCACAGAACACCTCTTGTCCCACTGCTGTTCGTTAATTCTAATTCACTTTGGAGGCTTTGAGAGAATTGCCTCCCTCCTGAGATACCCTGATAGACTAACTAAAGTGGCCCTAATAGACTAACAATTGGTAGTTCCTGCTTCAGTTCTCTGGGAAGCAGAATTGAGAATGATGGCAGCATTGCTGATTGGCTGAACGAATCCCTTCTGATAGGAAGATAAAGAAAGTCCCACTTCTGAAAGTGGATTGGGCCCTCGCTTGCTCCATCCTAAATCCAACATTGCATTGTGGGCATCCACTAATGTGACTGGTCCATCATTCCTTCCCCCTTAGTGCCACCAAAAGGGGACACCAGGCAGGATATGGCAAGGTGGTGGTGGAATCATCCATTCTTGCTGCCATGGATAGAAGCATTTCTATCACCACCAGATCCTATGTGTTTTATCTGTTAAAAATAATGCTACACTAAAGTGCTTGGCCTAGAAGTTCTTTTTATCACATTCTTTTTATCACGTACTCCTGAGAAGGAGAAAGAGAGAGACAGAGAGAGAGAGATTACTAGGGGGTACGTTGAGACAAAAGTAAAGTGAGCAATTCTCTCTCTCTCTCTCTCTCTCCCCGCCCTCTTTTTCTTCTACAGCTTTGCATTCAAGCAATGGCTGGCATTCCACACTAAGGCCATTTCCGCACTAGCCTGTTACAGCACGATGATTCCACTTTCAACATCCTCTGGAATCCTGGGGATTCCAGAGTATTCTAGAGGATATTGAAAGTGGAATCATCGTGCTATAACAGGCTAGTGAGGAAATGGCCTAAGATGGCTTCATAAGGTTCCTATAGGTCTTGACTTCCACCCTCAGAACATTGTCATTATTGAATCCCTATGCAACATTGCAAGCTGCTTTTCAAACTCTTTTCAATTTCAAAATCCATATGCCAAGTGTCCTGGTAAATGGGGCTCGAAGGGAGAAAGCTGTGGGGCAAACAAAGCTGTTCATGGAACAGTCAGGATTGTGGGCTTTATCCTTGCTTCCTCTATAATCAGCCACAGTCATTAAATTCTGTTCACTGGCACTGATTGTCTTTCACAGAGCCATGAGGATTACAATTCATTTAATTTTGTCATCATATTTTATTCCTGGAATTTATGAAGGACAAATCTCTGCAGTCACATTCATAATCTTAAATTGACTGGGAAAACGGAAATAGTAAGGGAATTACTAGGGCAAGTGAAAATGTCAATTCTTGCTCACAACCTCTTCTCAAGAACATGACGTACACAAATTATGACACACACAAACCTCTGAAGACTAGTTCCCTTGTTCAAGCAAGTGACATTTATTTTTCCCATGTGAGAGGCACAAAGCCATGTGCAGAAACACTTAATGTGAACAAGGTGGAGAAAAGACAGATGGCAATCATTCCTTGATTACAGACACAAGCCTAAACCCAATGTGATTTGGCACTGGGATTTTCAGTCCCTCTTTATCCCCTGTAGCCTTCTGTGGCACCAAAAACCTCCTCTGAAGTGTTTCCCAGAGTAGGCTTTTAGAGCATGTAGCAAGTTGCCAGAAGGAGGGAGTAATGCCACCACCCTTCTTCTGTTAGTAGAAGTTCACCACTGGATACCGACCATACTTTTCCTGCTCCAGGCTGTCTGAAAATTGGCATGGCTCTGCATACACACAACAGTGCTTCCATGTGCGAACTGACGTTAGCATCAGCAGGAACATTCCTTTCCTTTCCTTTCCTTTCCTTTCCTTTCCTTTCCTTTCCTTTCCTTTCCTTTCCTTTCCTTTCCTTTCCTTTCCTTTCCTTTCCTTTCTCTTTCCCCCTGCCCTGATTTCTATTTGCCAACAGGGAGAAAATCCATATAATGAAAAATTCAATTTCTGAGCTGCCCATTTACTGCCAGGTTTGCAGCTGCCACACCATGGCAAAGTCACACATACTCACACCTGTAGTTCCTAGTGTCCATATGAAGTTAGGTCTAATTATACTATAGCTTGAGCACGCTTTTCCCTTGCTATACAAGTACGTGTGTGCCTGGACACAAGGAGGTAGGAAAGAGAGAGAAAGGCAAAGGCTTGGGACAGAATACACGCAGAGGCTCCCTAGTTACATGAGAGCAAAGGTGACTGCTAGCTTCCATGTCAGTGGCATGATGATTCTGCTCCAAGTTTTAGATGGAGTTTCAAACAGTCTTTTCAACCTGCTGAACTGTATCCATATGGTCTGTTCTGCACCCTGCACCATTCTTTAGAATTTGTGCTAAAATGCACAGCAGATTCATGCCCTGCTAGCTGCCATTATATGGGAGCCTCTTTGGAAGGAGAACTTCAGGCTTGGGCTAGAGCTCCAATAATTCTCTAGCCAGCATAGCCAGTAGCAAGCTCTGGGGCAGATCTTAAGCACTCATACTTCCAGAGAGTCCTCATAGGTATCTTCCCTATTATAAGGGACCCTGAGGCAATGCTATTCACATTAAAAACAAAGTGTTTTTAAAGGAACAAATGGGGTCCTGCATAAGGGGTTTTCTTATAATTGATGCTGTAGTCACAACACATATATCAGAGATCAACACATGCAAAATTATCACAAGCATCAACCTTAAAAGCTCTCCTCTGTATGTCATATTCTTTGTCATTCCCAACAGGGCTAACAATGACACAATGAAATATACGTGTAGCAGCGTATACACAAAATGAATACTATTAGCGGTATGTGTGTGTGTGTGTATTTGAAAAAGTATTTTAAGTCTTCTAAGAACTAACAAGGTCTTGGTTTTCCTAAGTGCCTCATAATGATGTGTAATTATGATCTTGTGCTGTCTTTCAGTTATCAACATAACAAGATCAAGAAACTGGATTAAGTAGCCTGTGACTCAGTCAGTAAACTTGGCTACTCATAAGATTCTAATTTCCCATCAGGACTGCTCAGAGGACCAATATTCTCTCAAGTCAAATCTTGGCCATTATAAAGGGCATGAAATTCAGTGTTCCTTGGAATGAGTTGATAGCAGCCAGAACATTTACTTTCAGTGCAGTGTGATCAAAGTCCTCCACAAACATTCATCAGGCTCCTAGTGGTATAAAGGCAAATGAACTTCTTGATGGACAGCTGCAAGTTGCTATCAACTTAGATTTGGTTGATGAAGAAAGAAAAGGTGCTTAACCAAAAAACCCCAGAAAAGTAACCTGTAATCATCTATCCAAGCATCTGAAATCAATATTTTAAAGCAATTTCTACAGCAATACAACTTGGAAAATCTAGCAGTTAATATTTCAGAGAAGAAACAAGTACAAAATAGTGTATGATTTATCATCATCCAGAAAGCTACAGCCTATTGATCTCTTGTTCTTGTTGCCTTCTAATAAATAAGATACTGCCTTAGTCACTAGTCCAGATTCGGGAGACTGACAATGCAATGACTCATTAAAGTAAGTGTACTTCTAGATACTTCCAGAAAAGTGTGCATAGGACTGTAGTTAGATAGATACTTCCAGGTAAGTGTGCATAGGATTGTAGTTTCAGGAAGTAGTCCTTAACACACTTAAGTTGGCATTCTCTTAGTGAGATATGCATGCATAAGTCATGCTATGAATATGGGGAGAATTATTTGCTATAGTGCCACAGATGTATTCTGCTGATGGCATCAGATGCAGACCAGTACATACAAAAATGTTGTGCATTGTGGTTATGCACTGTGCATAGCGGTTACACATTGTGCATTACACACAGCATCCAGTCATTGAGATGTGTTCTGCAATGTTGCTATTCTTCAAGGGGGTTGTGTGATGCTGGTGAAATGTGTCCCAGCACGCAGCATCCCCCTACACCAAGGAGATATTGGGTTGCAATCTTACTAGGGAGTATGCTCCACTGGATCCAGTAGAGATGTTTGAGTAAACACACAGACAATTGCACTGATAGACTGCAAACCTGAACACAGTTAACTATGGAGTAAGCAACATATGAACCTATGCGAATAGGGTTTCCGTACAGGACCTGACTCTGTTAAAATTTTGATTTATTAAATACTGTGTGCACTGTGTTCAAGCCTGCCACATTTACTTAATTTTTTTTTCTTCATAAATCTATGCATTATTAGTTAACAGTTAAGTTCTATCAGTTTAATGGGTCTACTCTAGGAAGGACTAACGGGTTTAGGTGCTAAAGAGCTACTTAAGACATACCCTAGGACAGGAGTAAGAACCATAAAGTCTTCTAGATGTGGCTGGACTGCCGCTTCTAGTTTTCCTCACTATCCAGGCGAGGGGCTCCTGGAATTTGTACACCCACACAATCTGGAAGGCTCTGTTTCCTATTTCTGTCCTAAAACTTGACATACCATCTAAAAATCCCCTACAGAGATGCATATCACCTAATGCTTTTGAAATTCCTCTCAGTTTCAAAAGGGATATGAGATGTGGTGTGGAAGATTGTTGCTTGAAATAAATGTGTCCAAGAATCCTCTGGGTGCCTGGAAAAAATTGCCAAACAATTGATCTTTGTTTGTTACAGTGAGAAACTGTAATACCCATTTTATGTATGAGAACTGTGTTCATAATGTGCTCAAGGCCACACAAGAGATATGTGGCAGAGTACAGAATAAATTGTTTCTGTTAGACAGATCAATCTTATTTTTTTTTTTAAAAAAAAAACAGAGCATGAGATAGGATGAGATATCTTCCCCTCCCTCTGCTAATATGAGGCTTAGTCAATTCATTGTTTAGATTATTTTTTTAAAAAATTGAATAATCCTAACGGAATGAAAAAAGTTAATTCTTTTAAAAACAAGTTACTTTAAACATGCACACAGCATTTAGGTTGAATACATTTCAGACACATTATTAGTAAAACCAAAGGCAGTACTAGCTCGAAGCTTAAAATCAGGGATGAAATAAATACCCATTAAAAGGTACAATGTGCAATCAAAAATATATTTGTCTTAATCATGCAGCATAAAACAGTGGAATGTGCCATCTGGAAACCAGAGCATATCAAGCACTCGTGACTAAGACATCATTTTTTCTTCTGAAGCATTTGGTTTTACCTTTGTTCCTAGCACCTGCATGGAGGAAATCTACTGCTACCTTTCCCCATATGGAACTAGAATGCAAAGCTGGCACCCTGACACAAACACAGCATTAAAAATCATGAGGAAAAGCCATTCCTTCAGATGAAAAAGTGTATCTCTCCTGAAAGCAGCATTCCATGATGAACCATTATTAAAACTTCTGCCAGAAGTACTTCTGTGTCTTTATAAAGCCATGTTTGGGGCTGTTACCTGCTGTTGAAGGGATTTTCCCCAGGGATTATATGAGTGCTGTCTTTGCCCACTAACAGCTTGATTCGATCATAGAATGACTTTACAATTGATGCACCAGAGTGACTTTGTTGTATAATGTCTAAGGGGTCACGTGAGCCACGGCAGAGCAGGCTGTTCTGACAAGTCGACTGGAGGCAGCAGTCTGGATCCAGGCAATCCACAAGGCCATCTGAAATGGAAGAAGACAGAAGCTATTTTTCTCCTACTGCTTGGACTGGAATAGTCCATAGTCCCAAATGCTTTCACCATCTAGAAACACAGTGTGCATATGTGCCTTCAAATCGCCTCTCAATTTAGGTGATATTATGCATTTCATAATTTTCTTAGGCAAAGAATACTTAGAGGTGATTTTGCCAGTTCCTTCCTTCCTTCCTCTAAAACATATCCTAGAAGATTTGGTATTCCTTTGCAGCCTTCCATCCATATACTAACTAGAGCTGACTCTGTTTAGCATCCAAGACCAGACAGAGTCTGGTTCTGCTTATTATGTAGTAAACCCCAGGGAACAAAGTGGTCCCCTGCTCAAGTGTTTAGCTTCCAAGATCAGACGTGATCTGGTGCCTTTGGGGTATCTAGGGTCTACAAACATTCCAACAGCTCAAAACACCCAATTGCTTCTGTACAATGCAAAAACAAGCATCACAGGCATGAGTATGTCTCAGATGGAGGGAAAAATGTGCCTCTGAACTGTTTTAAGCCTACAATACTGTTCAGCCCTGGCCAGACAATGGTGAGCAATTATGGAAACTGTAGTTCTAATACACCTGGAGGGTCATGTCCACCCTTGACATATTTAATATATGCTAGCTATTTATTAGCATCCCTTTGCCTCACGGTACATGCCAGCATATCACACTAAATTAGAATGTTGCTATCATGGCTGTTAAGATCAATCCAAAACATTATCATAACTGTATCAAAAGGGACTAAAAGAGTAGTTGCAGTGTTGTTTTCAACAGTGATATTCTTCCCCTGAATATTTGCTGAAGACTTGGTCTGTATACCTTACAAGATGCATTATGACAGGCACAGGAATCATGTGGCTATTCAGATGATGTTGGAATGTACCTCCCAGCCTTCCTCATCACTGACTATGCTGGCTAGGGCTGCTAGGAATTGCCCACCTTTTTTCAAGTAAACTGAAAGTTGCATATAGAGAGAAAAACAAATTGTTACCAGCCCAAAATATTCACCATGAAGTGGGCTATAAATAAAAAAAATATAAATCACAAGTAATTTTAAAATGTTCTTAAATTTTTTTTTGAGCTATACGGCATGCTGTTCCCATGTTGTCACAATTAAAGCAGCACCCATGAATAAAGATAACTCTGATTCAAAAATGAAAGAGCAGTGGCAATGTTAGCATTGTTTCCACTCCACATCCAAGGAATGTTCTAAGTTAGAAGAGCTTGTTGTAGTTGTAGTCTCCTCCTTCTTTCAAAGTTAGAAGAGCTTGTTGTAGTTGTATCTCTCCTTCTTTCAAAGTCAGCGGCTTGTTGACATTTCTACATTACCTCCTCATTGAAATCTATTTGTACTAGCTGCTTTCTGTAATCAATGAGAGAATACAATTGGGTTCCCTTAATAGGTCCCCTTCAGTATTCCGCTTCCTATGTCCTAGTGACACTCCTGCCACAGCAGATTGAAAATTGTCCTCTGTGTTTTTATTCAGGTGGCTGTGAGTGAAGAGAATGCCATTAATATATTACGGAATCAAAAAGGCAAGACAAAGGATAGAGATTTCTCCTTTCTACACATTTTATTTACCTGCTCCAGCTATTTCATACACCTGCTATGTTTGCTATTGGGGTGAGCATATGTTATGGCTATAATGACCTCATCAGGCCACATGATTATGGGCTGTAGTGGCTGAATACTTTTGACGACACCATGAACTTTAAATTGGCACACCAATCTCCCAGTGGCCTGTCAGTCATGAGAATAACATTTTCATGCCAGCAAGCCCCCTCGGATATAGTCTGACATTGCAATCTTCAGTAAATTACCCTGTCACTGCCAATCTTATAGTTATCTCACAAACAATCAAGGAGGCAATCAAACTGTTCTGAAGTGCCAGTTCAAGACCTGGGGGGGGGGTCAAAATGTCTCCATTCAATACCAGTGAGAAACCTGAATATTGGTGCTCGGATACTGAATGGAAAACACACGCGCACACACACACGCACCCTATACATAAGAATACTACACTGTAAGTTCCATTGTTAGGTGTCCACAAAGAAGGCACATCAGAGATACTCTCCTTTGTCACTACAATACTTCCTAATGTTTATGCATTTTATATAACCTCCATGTTTCAGAAACAGAAAAGATCCTTTCTCTTTCAGCAAATGAAAAGATATCTGTTGATCTGCAACTTTGTCAGAATAGGTGGCAGAACACCTCATGAGAGATTTCCAATGAACATGCAAAGTACACTTGGGGGGGAAAATCACCAAAGAGCAAATTGAGAAAGAAGACAAAGTCATTTCCCACTGAATTTCTGGGGAAAAAAATGCCATTGGAACTAGAAGGCTATCTAGCTCTAACAGTATCAACAGCAAGCCTCTTTGAAGCTCTATGGCTGCAGTCCTAAACATATTTACTAGGTAGTAAACCCCAGAAAACACAGTGGGAATCACTTCCAAGTAAGTACTCATACAGTTGCTTTGTAAACAGCATTTTAAGGGATTATTTTAGTACTGCAGAATTTTCTAAAGTTTTATAAACTGCTGACTGTCACACAAATTATTCAAACAGGAACACAAACAGAAATGCACACGCACATACAGGCATCTGATATTTGTACAGAGTACATTTAACTTAGGCAATGAGACTGAAGCTAGTGGAATAGATAACAAAAGTTTCACAGAACATTATTTCAGTGTGCAGTAACCAAAATATAGGTACCCCAAGGTTAGGTAATATATTTTTGTGGTTTTGCTTAAGAGATAAAGGACACATTTCACTTGCCTTGATTTTGGTTAATATGATTTCTGGCAAACCGGAAAGACTCAGATTCTAATAACCAAGTTGGCTCATTACAACTGTTAAAAACCTAACCTACTTTATAACACATAGATTGCACAGTTTTATTAACAGAATTTCAATTGGTACTCACTGTAACAAACATTTGTAAACTGACGTACCCTTATTAAATTGATAGGATGTATACACATATATATGTGTGTGTATTAAGTATGAGAAGACCTGATAAAATAAATGATAAAAGGCTAATAGGTTTCTTATACATGCATATTGTATACACGTGGCAGTTCATGCAGCTTTCTCCACACTTAAGGAAAACTACACTGGAATATGAGGAGACAAAAGCATTCTCGTTTTAGCATACCCTTTTTAGAGTGTAAAATCTTGTGTCAGGGACTTGCGTTATTGATGTTAAAAGTAGTTTTATAGGATGTGAAGCTGCTCTAATAAAACAACACTAAAAGAAAATGAAAATTACAAAGGATTTTTACTTCTTGTACACCTCTGCTTAGCTTAGCTATCCCAAGTGGCTAACTCAACTGAACACAATGGGCTAATCTCGCCATTGGTCCCAACTAGAGTAGACCTACTGAGTAATAGGATTAGTAATAGTGCCAGTTTACTATTCAGCAATTGATATAACTGACGTACTGTAGATGGGATTAACCTGATTTAATCCAAAATAAGTGGTAGTGATGGTCCCATATGCAGCAAGTTCATGCCTGTGTTTACTCTAAACCATGGTATTGGATAAGACTTGTGTGTATTCCTGCTGCTGCTGCTTACATATAACAATGGACTGTTTCCTCAGGACTGTGACTTGGGGAGAATGATGAAGCAGCTATAGCCCTTTCCACTCGGGGGGGAAAACACAGGGTAACATGGGGTAGGACGACCTCACCCGGAGGTCGTCCACACTGTGGAGTGCGCTAGGGCGGTTAGAAATGTGGAGTTTCCACACCTCAAACCGCCCTCGCGTGGCTGGGGTGGTGGCGGCACGAGTTTTATAAAGACCGTGTCACAGCACCCCATGTGGAATTGCTTCTGGCTGGCACACTTCTCCAATTGGCGGAGAGCCGCTGGAAGCTGCCAGCTGCCAGCCACCACTTTGGGCGCCGCTGGACGCCACCGGCCGCCGCCGCCGTGTAAAGCGGCGAACGCGTGGTGCTTCTCGCGGTGACAGGGCTACCCAGATTAAGGTAAGCTCTGTTTCCACGTGCGTCGCCCCGTTTCCCTGCGTTTTACGCCCCCCCCATGTGGAAAGGGCCTATGTTTGGAAAAAACAAAAGATGCAACATCTTTCCTGCTTAAAGTCATTTGGCAAACTAAACTGTGTAGTAGTAGTAGTTGTATTTGTAGTAACAGAATTATTATTGGTATAGTACGTGTAGTTTAGCATTTGTGAGAGCTTTTGTGTTTGTCATGAATCTCTCCCTGCCAGGTCACAGCCAGCAAGGGAGGAGAGAGGTCAGAAACACTTAGGGAGTCCGAATATACCAAACACTAGGAAAATACAAGTTGAGCCAGATCAAGGTCCAGTCCAAAGGTTCAGGGGGCAGAGAACCGTCCAGAGGGTTTCAGGGAGCAGGAGACACAAAGGTTGTGAGGGCTTGCTAATAATTTGCTGCTAGCAAGGAGCAGCCACGCCGGCAGACTTAAATAGCCCCTGTGAGCAGGTGCTGCTCCTTATTGTTTCCTGAGCCTAGTCCAAGAGGCCTCCCTCTCAGCAGCCCGTTTCAGCCTTCTGCGTGACTGAGGGCTGATGGGCAGAGCTGGCTGCCACTCCTCTGCATCACTGCTGGTTCCCTCTCCGTCATGAGCTGGCTGGGGCAACTCAGTCTCTGTTTGACCTTCCAGTGCAGGGGATGTTTGCGGGTTGACTTGCTCACTCCCTGGCTCAGCCCCCTGCACAATCAGTTGCTCCTCAATCACAGCATCACTATCTATCACAGTGTTTTCCTGATGCTAAGAAGTTGTTGTTTGCCTTCAAGTCATTTTTGACTTATGGTGACCCTAAGGTGAACTTATCACAGGGTTTTCTGGGGCTGAGAGTGTGTGATGTGTGATGTGCTTGAGGTCACCCACTGGGTTTCCATGGCCATGTGGGAAATCAAACCCTCGTCTCCAGGGTCTAAGTCTAACACTCAAACCACTATATCATGCTGGTTCTCAGTGAAGTCTTAGCCCTAACCATATTTTTTAACAACCTCTACTTTCAGAGACAAAATTGTAGGAAAGTACAGGTGCACAAATATGCATTAAAAAGCATATGTATTGCTAAGTAAACTACCACATAAGCAATGCAGAAGTAAGATTCCTGATTATCCAAACACAGTAAGAAAACTGGGCACGTGCAAAAGACTTACAACCTCCTTGCCACATCATTCAGTGCCTTGTGTTAGTAAGAATCATGATTAATGCTAGCTTGAATGAAGATGATGATCATGATGATGTTGATGATGAAGAGGAACCAGAGGAGGAAGAAAAATGAGATGTAGGAATAAAAATAGCAGTAGCAGTAAGCATCACAACTGACATTCAGGGAAGTTCTTACATAGGTTATGTTTATGTTGGCCGAGCCAAGAATTGAACATAGCCCATCTGAATGGTTGTTTGGAAAGAAAAGAGAAGCACTAGCTAAAACTCTAAGCTCTAGAATGTACAAAATGTATAAAAATCTCCTCAGCGCTGATGCAGAAACCATCAGTATGATGCACAACAACCCCACAGACAAAACTTTTTTGCAAATTTACTTCAGCAACAAAACTGTAAAACTAAGAAAAGCCAACCTCAACACCACTAAATTTAAATCTACATTTGTGGCTATATCAAAGAGATAGCTTATTAAGCCTGATCGGTCAGATGGTTCTCTCTCTATATATTTTGCCAAAGACTAATGAGTCTGGTTTTTCACTGTCTTAACAAACATGGATCTGAAAGCCAACTATAGATCTGGGCTATGGTGGTTCTGGCTTCTTAGTGGACAGATAAGGTAGGAGTCTGAATGTAAGGCTATACTTTCTGGGTCTGGTAATTTGCTAGCTAACAATTCTACTCTTCCACATTACTGATAAAATACTAGCATAATGTTTGGGATGAATGCAACTGATATATCAAGAAAGAAGGACACAGACTTGGAACCTGTCAACACATTTTATTGTATTTCTCTACAGAAGAATCACTTTTCTCGATTAATTGATCTTGGTTAATTAAGAAATTCAGCACAACTGTGGAATTCCTGCTTTACATAGATTTTACAGAGATTGGTGGCTAACACCAATCATAGCAAAATATTGCAATTTCCCTCTAATAGTGTGCCATTAGTACTAATACCTTCATGTGCCACAATAAATGCCTGTCTGATGTTTAATCTTGCCAGATGTTTGCACCTAATGTTCAAAATGACAGACTGCTCAGGGATAACTCATTGAGCTAATTTGAAGGATGTTGTTCACTATAATATGATGGAATAAAGCAAAGCAGATATTGGTTCTCTCTTGCTGCCTCACTGTATGGAATATTTTCCCTTATGAAGACATGAGCATAGCTGGCATCAATAGACACATGTAACTCTTTAACTCAAAAGAAAGCAGTTATTACTAGCTGACTGGTGAACAAAAGCACACAAGAGGACAAAACTGAGGCTACTGTTTGAGTGTAAGAATAAACAAAACAGTTTTGTGTGTGTCCACTGATAAATCCATTCTGACCTGTTTCCATGTCCATATACCATACACTGTTAATTTAATTTTTAAAATTTTAGCTTTTCATAAAATGCATATTTTATGTGTGCATTTACCCTATAATATGCACTTCTCTTACATAGTTTAGAGAAGATGACATGATAGCCATGTTTAAATGTCTGAAAGAATGTCATATGGAAGATGGAGCAAGCTTGTTTTCTGCTGCTCCAGAGGCTAGGACATGGAGCAATGGCTTCAAATGACAGGAAAAGAAATTCCATTTAAACTTTAAGAAGAACTTCCTGATGGTAAGAGCTGTTCAATAGTGGAATATCTGCCTTTGGAGGTTTTTAAGCAGAGACTGGATGGCCATCGATCAGAAATACTTTGTTGGTGTATTCTTTGGACTGGAATTGGACTGAGTGACCTTTGTGGTCTCTTCTAAACTCTATGATTCTTCTTCACTGTTGGTTAGCCCTAAACTAGAGTAGACTCATTCACTGTTAAATGGTGAGGTAAATTCCACTGATTCAATAAGTCTGCCATAGTAACAACTAACAAGATTCAGGCTAATTCCTCCTGAGTGCTATCACATTTGTGATTTTATTAATGTGAAAATAATTTGCCCTTTCTCCTTTTTTGAGAACCATATTCTTAGGGCACTTTGATCCTTGGCTAAGGAAAAAATGAGTCAAAAATATCTGAACTTGCCCAGATGGCTACAAGTGTCCAATGCCAACTTTTGCAACTGCTAACACATGTTCTGCTGTGCTCATGTCCTCTATAGTTGCTTATCAAACTAAGGCACTACCAGAAGCAATACAAGAAGCCCCACTTATTTGACAGGTGAGGGACTGGAATACTATCAAAGAATGGAAATGCAGAACCTACAGTACTCTGGTCCCCAACATGTTAAGTAAGCAGGGGACACAATACACAGGATGAACAAAAGATCATACTGAATTAAAAAAAAAAAGGAGTGTCACAAAAGCATCATGAAAGCACCATCTTTTTGTTCTTTCTCAGTACTGTACTGAATCCACCACTTATGCAGCAGTTGCCAAACTGCAGAAGCCCAGGAACACATCCCAGAGGGAACTCTAGCAAAGGGAACCACTCCCAGCAGTCCCTTCTAAGGTTATCTTGGGCTCTTTCCTTGGTGGAGGAGGGTGGACAGAAAGGCAGAGCCCCTCGGAATAGACCTCACTGCTGCTCTTTTGACCCTAGCGAGAACTTATTAATTTGACGTGTGGCTGAAAGAGTGGACCACACGTTGAATATACAGTACTGGATAATAATTTAGAATGTTGAAAGAGTGGATTGCTGAAAAGCAAGGTGTCAGAAAATGGGAGACACTTGTAAAGGCAATGCCAGTAGTAATTTTGTAAAGACTGAAAGGGCAAAAGCTTTGTTGCAATACGTACAGAGTATTTTCTTTAAGTTAGGAAAACAAGCCCATGAAGATTTAGCAACTCTCGAAAGAACAAGATCTGCTGCAGATGCTACCTATATTTTATATATATTTAAAACTATCAATAACAGATTCCAATTGTTTATTACAGCAGCAATTTGAAAGATGACTTTGAGCACCAGGTCCATTGTATTTGCTCGGGGAGCCTTTTTTTTCCTACCGGGGTATTGTGAGTATTTGTATTGAGAACCTTATAAATCTTTTGTCTGAGCTGAATTAGAGACCCCTGCTGTGGCAAAGCTTGATGAGGCAAGCTAAATTACATGATTTGCTTTTGTGCTGTGAAATACTTGTATTATCTTAAATGCCACAAGCCTGATGAAATATCAAATCACAGGATTCACCATTCTGTAAAAGCAAAGCTTGCCCAGATAATTATTGCAGCAGGGCATTATCCATTTCTTCTTTCTCTTTCTTCCACCCCCCATTCCCCCCTTTAAGATTAAATATGGATTTCTTCTACAAAACTCAAAGCACACCCATACATTCCAGTAAATAAATGGGTCAAACACACTGCTCAGAAATTTTATTGGTCTCTAAGTGAATTTTATCCTTTAACTAAAGGCAACAGCTTTATTTGAAGGCACACAGGCATTTCTTTTTCTTTCTTTACTGTTTCAGTTCAGTTTCAGGGACATAAACTCAAGTTTGTTGGTGTCAAATTATTTAAGAAAAGGACTGTAGTGTAAGGAGCCTATCCAAGACCTCCTTGCACAAGTGAAAGACAAGTGGTGACAAAAAGCAGTGAGTAACTCTAGCTATGTGCTTGCATGCTGCTAAAGAAAGAGGCAGCTACTTGGCTGCCAAGTAACCAGCTCTATATTGAGTGGCTTATTTCTTGAATGGCTGACTTCTGCTATTTCCAGAATGGCTTATTCCAAGGGGTCCCTGGAACAAAAGTACTATGGCAGGTGTGGCTTGTGAAATTGCATGTGCTATGGAAAGATAATTTTTTATGTCACTCCTATAACTTCTTGACTTCAAGAACCACTAGGCTTTCAAATAATAGATGGGGGACTTTGTGGGGATACATGTAATCTCCTCTTCCTTTCCTATAACTGATAACACTTCTCTTTCTTCTCTGCCCCGATTGCTGCTATGCACTGTTGTACACCATCATCTTCTCCTCTCTCTATTCTAGCATGTTACCATGCTCTCTTCCTCCTCCTCCTCCTCCTCCTTCCAGCCATGGCAGAAATATGTGGTACGATACAGAGCCAGCCTCTGGTGAGAGGTTCACACTGGGTAAACTCATGTAACAGTGGTACATTTCTGTTTCACCAGGATTGAACAGAATCTCAACCCTTGTGCCTTTAAAACATACATTTCTTCTCTCTGTGGGAGGAACTTCCATGTATTTTCAATGAAATGCTTTGTCTTGAATTATTAATTTGATAAAAGTTAGAAAAGAAAAATGGGGGAAAATGTAAGAATTACTGGTCAGAGTCCTCATCTTTGTTTCAAATGAAAATTAAGCATTCAGATTAAGGAAAGAAATGAACAGTGTACTTGTTTCGGGAGACTGTAACCCAATGTTTTCCAGATGCTTTGGACTACAATTCCCATTATACCTGTTCACTGGCTAGACTGGCTAGAGCTGGTGATGTTGCAGTCCCAAACATCTGGAGAACACTAGTTTGCCTAGCCTGGCATATCCAAATGTCAGTGCTTTCTAATCCAGAGACAAGATCATACAGAAATCTGATCACCAGTTCGGGCTTCTGGCAACTGACTGGCTGCTTTAGGAAAAGGCTTTTAATGGGCAACATTAGACTGCAGTCTTCCTGTTCTCTTTCCACATGCAGGTAAAGACTATATTATTTCAGCAGGCCTTTGAAGAATGATTGGCCAAAGGGAAAAGGCCTTGCATAATATGCTGAATTTTCTATTGCCTATTTCCTTTTTAATGGTGTATGTTTTTAATTGGTTTTAATTTTTTGATAGTTTAACTACATTTTTAACTTTTGCATGGTAAGCGTGTTTACACTTGTAATTTGCCTTGAGTCCCAGGCTGGGAACTAGGTGGGCAATAGTAACAACAGCACCAATAACAATACAGCAACAACAGACCTCTATGTACCTGTGCAAATTCTGAACTAAGCCCATTTCTGCAGTACACCGTTATAGGGCAATTATTCTACTTTCAACATTCTATGGAATCCTGGGGTTTGTAGTTTCAGGAGGGGCCTTTAGCGTTCTCAGCCAGGGAGCTCTCTGGCCTCAGTAAACTACAAACCCCAGAATTCCACAGGATGTTGAAAGTGGAAGAATAGCACTATAACAGTGTGGGGCGGCAATGGTCTAACTTTCAAATAATTGAGAATATCCAAGACTTCTCACATATTTAAGCTTCTTTTCTTTAGTGAAATCTTTTCTTCTTTCTTTCTTTTAAAAGTCCTGCGGTAGACTACCAATAATTTCATGGGACTGTTCAAACCAGTAGGACTTCTACCCAGTGCATCAGTCATAAATATGATGGTATAGCTTTCCACTGCACTGGATTTCAACAAGATCTCAGCCTTGCAGTTTAGTTCCCAAAATTTCCCCAGTCTATACTGCTGTGTGATTCTTGGAGTTAAAGTACAAGTGATCTCAGCCTTGCACTTTAGTTCCCAAAATTTCCCCAGTCTGTACTGCTGTGTGATTCTTGGAGTTAAAGTACAAGTGATCTCAGCCTTGCACTTTAGTTCCCAAAATTTCCCCAGTCTGTACTGCTGTGTGATTCTTGGAGTTAAAGTACAAGTAATTTTCCCCCAGCTCTAATTTCATAGTACCATGTTTGAAACAGAACATAAACAACGCAGGGGTCTCTGCTCCATTTGTCTAAGGAGTCTGATAGTGTTATGGATTAACAGAGACACCATGACTTATGTTTGAAGCTCCCTCCTAAGAGAAGCCTAACCATACAAGTATGATATTTAGAGAGAACAGTTGAGTTTCCCTTCACTTATTGTTTGATCCATGATTGGCTTCACATTTTAGTTCTTTGTCACTTCTGAAACACTTTCAAATGCCCTGGTTTTTCATTTTAATATCAGTCAGTCAGTTGGACACTTGTAAGTCAGTTGGACACTTCTTTTAGGAATAAAAATGTAGGAATAAAAATGAAGTAGAAATATATAGATTTTACATAAGAAGTCTTTCTTTTAAATAATGTACGTGTGCATATCTGCAAGAGTGGCAGGAGTGGGAGTACGCACAGACAGAAAATATACCATATGCAAGTCTCTAAAGATGTTGCAAGACTGCTCTGCAACAGCAATTTTGAAATGGCAAGAAAATAAATAAATAAAAAAGGCAGGTGGTGCTTGAAGCCGAGCAGCTTGCAATGATAGAAGGAAATGAATGTGAAATCTTATGTCTAATACTAGATATTGGAATTGACTGCTAACATTTTGATCTTGATGTGGAACTGCTGTTGTTGTGTGCCTTCAAGTTGTTTCTGATTTTGGGTGACCCCAAAGCAACCTTATTACAGGGTTTTCTTGGCAAGATTTATTCAAAAGGGGTTTGCCTTTGCCTTCCTCTCAGGCTGGGAGAGTGTGACTTGCTCAAGGTCACCTAGTGGGTTTCCATGGTTGAGTGGGGATTTGAACTCTTGTCTCCAGAGTCATAGTCCAACACTCAGACCACAATGCCACACTGGCTCTCATGGTACTGTAATTTGAATTTAAAAAGTGAGCAATTAAAAAAAGCCGCCTAGTAAAGAGGACAGTGAGAAGCCACTTGTCTGTGAAAGTTGCATGATTGTATGATTTTCTTTCAAGACTTTTCAGAGATTTGGGAGACTTTACTGAGAGTAGGGTTATAGAGTTTTTAACACCAAAAAGAAACTTAATTGCAGCACGCTGAAACAGGGTTTGAGGAATGGTTTGAGAGTTTTATCACATAACTCACATAACTACAAAGTTTGCAAGCAATCTAACATTACCTCTAACACTGGAAATCCAGAAAAGTCTGTACTTGAAAATAACTTTTAACCTTTTTGTTATCCTCCGAATCTTGTTTCCAAATACTTCTTTGACTCCCTGAATTAAGTTTATAGTGTTTAAATGGTTATATGTGCCATTTTGGGAGATTTACAGATTTTAATCACAATCCTATGAGCATTAGATTTGTCATATAATCTTGAATAACTGTTCATAATCCCCACCAAAGATACTTAACACTTATTTAAACTACTGAGGGCTTGATTAGAAAGGGGATTAAATTTTAAAGGATGCTGCAAAGAGTAAATTAATGGACTTCAAACGTCTTCTTAAAACCAAAAAAGTACTCTGGAATGAAAGGCTTTAACGGGGAACTGGCCTCAGGAAAATCCTATCTTTTAATTAGGCAGCTTCCTTTGTAAAATATTTTGCAAAAACCATTGCCTTTTTATATATTTCAGTTGAAGAAAAGTTGGACGTTAGTTCTGCAAGTTTGGATGTAAGGATCACCTTAAACACATATAACTTTGATAGTTAACAATTCTCCTCTTGGATGCCCTAGTCTTTTGTTATAAAGGTACTTCATATTTGGTAAGAAACAAAGATCAGACAAAAATATGAGTATTTGGCATAGATTTCTACTACATTCCTATGATTGCGAATAGCAGGAGAGCAAATACAGACCAGTAATAAATACATTCAGAGATTTAAGACCTGGAGAAAGTTTAGAATATCATCTGTAAATTTACTGGCTGTGATTTCTTTACCGTATCTGATATTTTTTTCCTTTTTCTATCTGATTTATGCCTCCTATAAAGCTCATGTTTTTGGACAGGAAAAAAACTGTTTCTGTTAAACTGTGATCCTAACTAATAATCCTATATTGCATGCCAAAAGCATTCCAGATTTTATACCTCATTTGTGAGTAGATTTCTTTCTTATGATGTGTATCAACTGAACATAACAAAGAGAAGGAAACACAAAGAGAGAAATCACCAGACTTTAGAGAGAAACCTGCCTCTCCTTCAAACAAGCAGAGAGATCTAGTAAGCATCTCTTAATTTTCTTAAGTTTTTCTTTGAGTCATAGAGTTGGAAGAGACCACAGGGGCCATCCAGTCCAACCCTCTGCCATGCAGGAATCCACATCAATTTTTAATTTTATCTTACTTATATTAAGAGTACAATATGATAATTATTTCCCCACTAAATATAATTGGCAACAGCCATACAATTGTGGAAACATACTGGTTAAGGGTCCATTGTGGTGCAACCATATAAAAATGTTTAAGGAAGAAGAAGGCAGGAAAATGTGTTAACAAATCCATTGCATGCTGGCAAGGAGCAAGGCTACAGGAACAAATGAGTGTTGGGTCACAGTAACACAAATTCAATAGATTGTGGTGTCACAGCAGACAGAGCAAATGGAAAAGCGAAGCTGTGTTAAGGAAACTGGAAGATTTCTATGAGTCCCCTTATGAAAAACTCCCATCATATTTAGTAGAACAGTTTCAACAGAAAAGAAAAATGTTATTTTATGTAGCAAAAAGAACAGCTGGGCTTAAACTCTTCACGCATTCACAGTTTTTCTATGTGACATGGATATTTTCTTTAGGATACTTTGAAATCATGTTCAACAGTAATCTAGACAGGGGGTAGTAGTACAGTAATCAGTAAAAAGTGAGTAGTCAGAGATGTTATCACTGCAAATGCACTCAAGTAAATTCCATATATGTGGGAGTTTAACTGAAGGCAAGCCTTTTCAGTAAAATAAATTCTATAATTTTGAGGCACTATGTAAGCAGAAATCATTGGAAAAAGGAAGATAACAGTTATGGAAGAACAGCAAAAACTAGGACAGGATCATTTGGAGAACATGCTCTTTTCCCTGTTCTCAGAGTGATCTTGTCCTAGTTTTTGCCATTCTTCCATTACTATAATCTTCCTTTTTACTATCATTGAAGCTTCCATGGTGCTAATTATTGGCAAGATTTTTCATAGGGCATTCTTGATGCATGGAACAAACACAAGAAAGGTTGTATTATTACTTTCCTTTTCTTATATATTCAATGCTCCATGCTCAATTTCATTTTGTTTATGAAAAAACTGAAAGTCTCACTCAGTGATACCTATAGGCCTGACATCCCTGTCATGGTATGCATTTTCAGAACTTAAGAGGTGAGATCGGGGCCCTTTCTGCAGGACGGTGCCCTCCTGGCACAGGGATGCAAAAGGACTGTGACTGTGACAAAGCTTCTGCATGATGTTGTCATGGTCCCACCTTTCTCGTGTCCCCAGCTGGTGCACTTGTGGGGTATATCATTGATGGAAAAACTCCATCAACAGTCCCCAACTGTGCGAGCCTTCCATCGCAGCTGGCCATGCAGAAGGGCTGGAAGCACGACAATGCCTTTCCTTCCCCGTTGCAACATGGGAAGAACACTAGCTGCAGGGGAGAAAAAGGAGCATGTCCCTCACACTGCCTTTTGCAGGCAGCCAGTCAGGTGTGGAGGGGAGCATGGGGGACATGCTCCCATGCTGGCAGAGGTGCTTCTGGGATTCTGACAGGATGATGAAGGATGGCATCATCCTGTGGAAAGGGTCTGGCTCTCAGGTGTTGAAAGCACTGAAAATTAATAATAACAGAAAATACTGAATTGAAGAACAGCAAGGACATAAACTATTCAAATTAAATGCTTATACTTTATTAACGGTGCATAGTAATATGTACTATCTCAACATGGCACCTATCTTATATTTTGGACTATAGCTCCCATCATTACATTCCATAGCTCATGCTGTCTGTACAGAGAAACTTCATGGTGAGAGATGTAAGACAGCCAATTGTTTTAAAAAAAGGTTGGCTAAGAAATGGCTGAGATATAGCAATCACAGGTTTGCACATAAAGTGTACTTTTCACTGTTGTAACTCTGGTTTGTGCAAGCTATACACTTCCAATTACCTTTTAGCGATTAAGATTGTATCAAAATTTTAAGGAATCAAGAAGCTGTTTGACCTGTAAATTGGTCACAGGATACTATTCTTTTGTCTCTGCTATATCCTTAATAAAAATATTTAATAAGCTGATATAATAGCAGATATAAAAACAATGGGGAATTGTTTGGTACTAACAGGTGCTATTTTCATGGATGTAAGCATTTCATTGTTGTTCTGATTATGAAATTATGCATAATTTTCAAATTTGCAATATGATGATTTTGGCAACTCTTCTAGATTTTTAAACATCAATTTTCTCTGCAATAGCAGAGTCACAAAACCCTGGTTTATTCACCAAGCAATGCATCATTTTATGATGTACCACTTACATGCTTTATTTCATAACATATTTTGTGTACATTCTGTCCTTGGGCTCCAAATAAGGCCATTTCCATACGAGGCGAGGGAATTGCCCCGTGCCACTACTTACCGGACTTTTTTGGCTCCCTGGTCCGGTCTGTGCTGCTCCGGAGCAGTGCGTGCTCGTCGCTCTGCACTGCTCTGGGGACGAAAATGGCAGCTTCTGGTTGGTCAAGGGTTTCGACCAATTGCTGAAGCTCGCCAGCCTAAAGCCCGCTCCCGGCAGATCGCAGGCTTGCACTGGAATGGCGTGCTCCATGCTTTTGAAAGACCTGTTTTAAGCGGTCTTTCAAAAGCACTCTTGACGACCACTTGGAGTCGTTCCGGAGCAGGCTGAGGTGCGGATCTACGTTAAGTAGGTCCGACCCAGTCCGCTTCCAGGTGCAGACGTCCTCCCTGGAAGATGCTCTGCACCATTTCTATTAGCCCATGTGGAAATGGCCTAAATTTCCGTTGGCTGCCATTTTGCGATCTTTAATGACATATATTTCAATATCTGTTTAAATAATTACAAAATTGTAAAGCAATAGCCAACAACTATTTCAACAGAATAGGTTGTACGTTAAGATGAAATACTCTTGGATTGAAATATGCTAAAACACCATTAGTGTGATTCATGTACACTTTATGTACAGATCCTATCACCAAGTTACCCTATGTACCTGGAGGATATATATAATTTTTGCTTTGATTAGCATCGTTCATAAATGTGTATCATAACTCAAGGGAATTGTCCCTTATTAACTCCAGTAAATTAGCTTTTATTTGCCTTCTTCATTTGTCCATAAGCACCAGCAACTCTAATCTATTGTCAATCATAATTATTTTGAGTTGAGTTACATGTTGCTGCCACTTCAATGTGGCTGCTTTCTAAGAGAAGGTAAACATATTATAATGGCATAATTTCTTAACCCCCACCACTCGCTGTTTACAGGAACATTAGGCCGAGTTATGGCAGAATTATTATTTGTTGGTTTGTAATTTTAATTGCTGCTGGAAGACTTTCTACCTGCATTCAAGCATGTGTAAATATGATTACCACACGTATAGACATGTTTCCGCACAATCACACCTCAACATTTGGCATTTGTGTATTTGCATATACTGGATAGCTTCCTTTCAGTTGTGTTAGGGACCAATGATATTTTGGTTTTTAACCATTCTCCCAAACTTTGTAGGGAGACAAACTTTTAAAATGGTCATACTCCATATTTTGTTCCATGATGTTGAGGGCAACATTATTTTCCGGTCTTGCACCTATCTTTCTTTAGGTCCTCCAGATTTATAATACTGACTATTTGTAAGAACGCTGCATATTTAAGCTGCCATACTTTTCAAACTATTCTCAGCTGTCAGAATTTTAGGCTTAGATGAAAAATGCAACATTTAAATATTTCAATTTAGGTATCTAAAACACTATGGGACAAATATATGGAAAAACATTGTCTTTCGCCTAAGATTTCATGAATATTGATTAAATAATGTGGATGCCAGAATGAGTCTGTGCTGATAGATTTAGATCCAGCAAATTAACAAAACAAATGAGGAAGCTGTAAGCAAATTCCACAGAAACACCATTGGAAAACCTCTGATCAAAAACCTTCAGAGAGAAATGGTAGCTTTAAAAATGTTTATTTTGAAACTTTGCATCTGAGCAAAATAAAATCATAGAATTACAGAGCTGGGAAGAGACCACAAGGACCATTCAGTCGAACCCTCTGATCTCCACCAGCGCTTTCTCGTGAAATATAAAATTATCTGGGGATGAATGCTTGCCTGAAGAACCAAGGAGTAGGAAGAGGAAAGAGTAAAATAGAAGTATAGACTGACCAGAAGAACCGATCGATGGAAATATATTTCTATAGGATGAATATAGTGGGACCTTGGTATCCATTAGCGGGCCCCATATAGATAATTAAATCTGTGGGTGCTCAAGTCCTATTATATACAGTGGTGTAGTAAAACAGTGCCCCTTATATAAAAAGGCAAAATCAAAATTTGCTTTTTGGATTTTTTAAAAATATTTTCAATATTTAGTTGAATCTGTGGATGCAGAATCTGCTGATATAGAGGGCCAACTGGAGATATGTGTTCAGATAGCCTGAGAGCGGAGATGCTACTGCGACTGTTATGATTTCACTTCCTAGTTTATTGTCTCCCAGCAAGCATGAATCTTAAGGACAAAATATATTAGTATGGCGAGAAGCCCTATACATTACTAATGAGAAGTTCCTGAAAAGAATATGGCTGAGCAATCATGTGTGAACCAATTAAATATCACACCTGTATCCAGTCCTATTTAAACACCATCTGCATCTGCAAATTGTGGAATATAAAAGATTTTGTGCTCCCTTTGTCTAGGATATTACCATCCTGGCCCATAATAAATCTTTAACAATATCCCCAAAACATCCTGCATAATTATCTGTTGTACCGGCTTGAATAAGTTGCAGCATGCACTGGCACTTCTGACATTTTAGGTCCCAGGGTTCCATTATCTGAATGTAACACTGAGCCCTAAAACTGTAAACGATGTAAATCCCAAAAGTAAACGCCAGCAGAAAACTCTGAGTTTTGTCCAGAAATGAACCAGGCCCAGTGGTCTTAAAAGAAGCCTTTCAGGTCATATCACGTGTCCCAGAAGAACATTGCTTTCTCCATTTCATTTGTTTTAAAGGAAATGTAACAACAGCACTTGACAAAAGCAGGAAAGGGGGTCCTTCTCTAGTAAAATGACTCATGACGGAACCGCATAACCCTCTGTTCTTTAGGGGCTGGCAATTGAAAGACTTCTGCTCACCTCCCTCATTATCCTTGTTATCAGCACAGGAGGTTTCCATAGCAACATTGCATCCAGGCCCTCTCCAGCCGGTCTGGCAGACACACTGCCAGCTGTTCTGACCGAGTGTGCATCTCCCATTGCCATTGCACAAATCAGGGCAGCCATCTGGTTGAAGAAATGAAGAAGATAAGTACAAGAAATACTGATTTGCACCAAGATTTTACGCTCTAGGCTCGTTAGACGACGTTACTGTGCACTCAAAAAGAAAGCTGGAGGGCTGTATCGGACATGCTTGCCGGTGTAAGGAACATCTTTTAGCGTAAAGGCTGGCTACCAGAGGTAGGAGGCAAAAGGGAAACAAGCCATGGAAATTATACGTAGCCTTCGCTGTCAAAAACATATCTTTAGGGTCCATTTTAACAGCAGAACCAAATTAAGGCTTCTACCTTACTTCAATGGCACGACTGCACAGAATTCTGGAAGACAGCCACAACTGAGAAATAGATTTGTGCTCAGTACAAAATACAGTAACAAGAACAAGAATGAATGCCCTTGTTCTTCCACTTTATGTTACATTCTCTTTCATATAAAGCCCCTTAAAACAGAATAGATCATTTAAAGACTCCTAATGAGTAAGAGGCTCTTTCCTTGGTTGTTGTGTGTCTTCAGTAGGTTTTAGACTTATGGCAACCCCAAAATGAACCTATTCTGGGGTTTTCTTGGTGTTCAGAGGAGGTTTGCCATTTCCTTCCTCTGAGGCTGAGATAATGTGACTTGCCCTAGATCTGTACTTCCAACTAATTTCACTCTTGGATAAAATTGCAAATAACACACACGCATATTTTTTAGACAGTAATTTCTAAGCAAAGATTGGACCCTGCATTAGTCAGTCAAACAAAGTGCTCTGGAATAAAATTATCTAGGCTAAAATAAGCCTGAGATCCTACACAGAAGCTTCTCTCTGCCTGCGCTGTTCTGTGTCTTTCCCTCAGTAGCTGTCAAGTCCCAGGAAGGGCTGCTGCTCCTTCCTGAAGTGGAGCAAGACTGCAGCTGGAATCAGCTTGGCCAGTGGAGGGGGAATAAGGGGGTGCTCACAGACTGAGTGCACCCCACTTTTCCTTCCCCTAGAAAATCTGAGCTGTTGCAACTTCATGCTGTGAATTGCTTCCCCCTCCCTTTTCCTTGACAGATGCCTGAAGGGGGGAATTATTGGATGCAATACAAGGGCAGGAGAACAATCCTTCCAAAAGAAGCACACATATGTTTAAGCTGCACTTACACACAAGCATCACTAACAGGATACTGGCCTAAAAGTGATAAAACTGATTCCCCTATGTTAAAATGCAAGGAGGTAAAGGATTTGTGAAATGCCCTTCACAAACTGAACACAGTATTTCCAGACGTCATGTGCTGATTGTATAATTTGCTGGGCAGCAACTCTAACTGGTGCAGTGCAGTGTTTGCTTTAGCAGAGCACTGGCATTACTTGTAGTGCTGGCCAGACAGCATGAGCGAGCTTGAGACTTATGCATGTACAGCAGCAGACAAAAATTAGGTGCATGAGAACTATGCATAAATCTGTTCTGGTGCCATGCTTGAAAGCAAAACCGTATCACTATGTAAATAATGCCACATGAGGTAGATGGTAAATGGAGACTGAGGCCATTTTCACATACACTGTTATAGTGCTATTATTCCACTTTCAACATCCTATGGAATCCTGGGGTTTGCAGTTTAGGGAGCGGCATATGGAATTCTCAGCCAGGGAGCTCCTTGGTCTCAGTAAACTACAAAACCCAGAATTCCACAGGATGTTGAAAGTGGAATAATAGCATTATAACAGTATAGTGTGGAAATGACCTGACACGGGGTTGGGGTAGGAATGAGGGCATTGTTTCACCCTAAGAATTCTACACCTCACATGAAATTTTCCATCAGTCTCCAAATTTCCAGCATTGCAGAGAGTGAGGCACTGAAAGTCATTTGCGTCTAGGACTCTTATATTTGTTGGGTTCACACTGTCTTGGTAACTTTGCCTGCCTCTTTTCTTTCAGTGCCTCAACTGCATTTCAAAATGCTCAACTGAAGGTTTAAGTTAGTGCAATGCTAGTAAGTCAGGGAAATTTCGGGGGGGGGGAGAATTCTTATTAGGGGACAATACCTTCATTTTGCCCGCCCATAGCTACACCCCCAAATGTGGAGAGTATCTGTATTGTGGTCATCAGCTAAATCACACATGACACTCAAGGTTTGACATCCTTAAAAGACATCTCCTTCACAATACCTTTTTTTACTTAACACTTTTAAACACTCTTGCCACTTATTCATGACCTCACATTATTCTGGCATGCAAAATGACATGGAAGCTATCAATCTCACCAGGTTGCTCTGACTAAATTATCTGTAAATATTAACAAAGACATAAACTGAGCATTTGTACATAAAATCAGACTATGCATGGATAATAGAATAGCCTTGTCAGTCAGTTTTTTGAAGGTAAAGAGTCTCAGAAGAGACAATAGAACTTCTTCTTGCTCATTAAAAAAAGAAAGAAAGGAGAGGAAGAAAAAAACCCTTTTCTCAGACCTGGAAGGAAGAATTTAAAAGAAAAGAAAAAAGAAGAAGAAGGCAAGCAAACTTGCTTTAACAAATTCACTGGCAAACACATTTTGTCAATCTAGTCACGACACATTGTTTTGTCAATCCATATTCTCACATTGGAAAGAAAAAAAATGTAAAGTAGGTCAAATGCTGAAGAACTAACCATAAACACGCAATCAAAATCTATAAGGAGAATATTCAAGTCTCTATTATGATACTGACAATTCTCTTTGGATTCTTATTCCTAAAATAAAACAAAGGCATCCTATCATTAGTAGGATTATGAATGTTCTCTCAGGATTTGGCCCAAAGTCTAACAGGATCCATTTGAATGCCAGAAGCAATGAGGATGACTGCAGCAAGAAGCAGAGATATCAATACTGGGGAAGGGAAATGTAGAAATATGCTGTGTTAGTGCCCCTATAAGCCCACCTATAAGTTCTCCATGTTTTGTTGGATGATCCAGAAAGAAAATAGATTTGCTTTCACTCAAATGCAGTTACATAAGTTCCATTTGACCAGGCGCTGTGACTTATCAAGGTTAACCTCTGTAACTGCATTCACCTAAACATGGATAGATTTACCTTTCAGACCCTTCCAGCAGACATAGCAAAGCCATAGTGTAAGGACACATCATGTATTCACATTATTCTCCAAAGATGTAATTACTGAACATCCGAACAGGTTATAAGAGAACATGTGAACAATATATGGACATGATTTGTGATGGGGCAAAACGTGTTTTTGTAAAAAAAAAATATGGCTGGAATTCTCCTGGGACATCACATCTTTGTGAGTGGACTTATGTGTGCTGGAATTAGACTTGCACAGTTGCACAATGTCTGTATTCAGTAGATAGCTGCTGTTACATTACTATGAAGCAGAACCAGCAAAGTGGCCAATGTACATAGGTGCCCAGAGCACAATTGGACCACATGAGAAAAACACACACACATAAAAAAACTCTCTTGACAAAATTCCACACCCACACATAACTAAAACTGGCCTGTTGATTTAAAAAAAAAAGTTGTTCTTTTTGGTTTTCTTTCATGTAGGAGCGGGAAAGTGAAATAGGGTTGAAGTAAGACTGTATTACTCCCCTACAGCCCTCTACGACTTAGATGACATCAGAGGACACTGCCATACACCCCACCCACATTCAAAATGGAACTTTTGTTCCTGGAACTCTTGACTGGATCACTCCCTTTGCTCTTTCCTCATGCAGGAAAAGTAGAGTGGAGCAATCTCCTCTTAGTCAGACTGCTGTGCCTCCTCCTTCCCCACAATCTGCTGATGCTCCCTGGAATTCAGCTTCTGGGGGTACCACCTGAGGGGAAGCAAGTTCTACCCCCTCGGAGGGAGTGAAGAAGGGGTGATTTGCTCTGAGCTGGCACTTCTAGGAGATGGCTGAATCCAGAACTAGGACACACTTGGCCCCTGGAAGGGGCAAGTGAGAGTAGAATATGGAGTCTCTACATTCTCCAGTCAGAGATGAACATGGGGATTTTTCTCCTTCCTTCACAACCAGCCCACAGACTCTCCATTCTTACTGACAACTGGGCGACACAATTCGGACTCATATTAAAACAGCTAAGAACCATCACAACATTATAAGTGTCCATCTATTGCTTGTAAATTGCACTTGAAATTTACAGTTCACATTGTTCCCAGACTGAGAAGGAAGTATTCACATTAGAGAGACATAAAAGGAAGTAAGCATTCTGCAGTGTCCAGAATGTATCTTGAAGACATTTTTTTTACAGTCTTTGGCATTTCAGGCATGCTGTTTGAGCAACCATAATGATTATTGTATCAAGGGAGGCATCATGCTGCAGGACACCTGATTCATTTTAAATATAAAATGAACATTAATTGTGAACAGACACTTTTGGTTTTCTTGTTGAGGGGAAATTGGAGAGAGATAAACAGATCACAATAGCTCAGGGTTTCCTCCCTCCAGAACATCTGAGCAAGATGAAAATATGAACAGTAGGAAGTCAGCAAAATCTCTGAGAAGTTTTCACTGCAGCTGGGAATTAATGGACATGACTTTGCTTTTAGCTTGAAGAATGAAGGAAGGAACACTATAATGGACATGGTGTTGCTAGGAAACACTGCACCACCACAGCAAAGTTCATTCCGTTTGTGGCCTTCCAAAGACAGACATTGTATTCCACAAATATATATTTTAAAAAATCCATTAAAAGTGTAATAAAATACATGAAAGAAGCACACACAGATAAGCCACAATGTAGTTTAATTATTTGCCTCAAAAAAGGTTGTTGTTGTTGTGTGCATTTATGTTTGCATGTGTCCTGTTTAAAAAGTGGTATAACTGAAGGACAAATTGAGCTTCGACAAAAGGTTTTAAGTGCAAAGTCAGGTAGTGGCTACTTCAGATTTTTTTTTTCTTTTTTAAAAAACGTACAACAAGCACATTAACATTATCTCTGCATAAATATTTATTTGGCAGGCAACAGAAAATGCTTTGTCAATGATCAGTCAAAAAATTCATTGTAAGAGCCTATTTATCTGATATCCAAATGTCTGCACAATCACCTGCAGAGTAATAATTGCATTTAAAAATGTGCCATAATTTTTGCACAATATGCTTACATCTGAATTTAATTATATGCTTTTAACAATTTCTTAAATAGATGTAATGGCTGTTGGTGATGACTGGAATGCCTTAATGCCCATTTAGTAAGGTCTGAGTCTCTTTGCAAATCTATCCTGAATCGTTGAAATCAAAGCCTGTGTACTGGGATAAAGTTAACACTGCAATGCAAAATAGAAGCCTCTATCCAGAAATCCTCTTTCCTATACACAGCACAGTGTTATAACAGAACCACTCATGATTTGAGTGCTTTTCAGGGACACAATTACATCACTTATGAAGGCATGGATCAGGTTTCCAAAGGAAACTGAACACGGAGCAAGAACAGACGACCTCAGCAACAGATGCATTGCTGCAGTCGTTTCCACGTGAAATATGGGGAAACTGAATGGTGTGCTCTTGTGCTACTGGGACAGAAGCACATTGTGCTAGGATGAAACCTGCCACATATGTTACTCTAACTGTCTCGGTGTGGATTTTTTGTCAGGTGGCGGTGATGGTATTCTTACTGCTCACACTATCATTAAACATTTTCATGCCATCTTCTTAAAGTAACACCCTTAATAAAAGTCCCATTCACACATGATTTCCACACAGAGGAGGCCTTATGTGGAAAGTGGAATGGGGCCATGCGTCCCAGACCAGGAAGCGTATTGTCAAGCCGCAACTCTCATCATTCCTCACCACTGATCAGGCATGCTGGGACTTGCAGTTTAAGAGCATTTGGAGAGCCACATGATTCTCACTTGATACACATGGCTGTGTCTACTTTGCTCCCAACATTCCCACACTGATTACACACACTTGCCAAGAGGTTGCATAATATGAGCAAATGTTCATGTATCGGCAGAAAATCTGTAATCCACACATAGATATGTTGATTCTCTCCATTAGCCTTATGCATGGAAGGAATATGTGAACAATATTGTTTTCATACATTGCAGGAATCTAAGAAATATATGAACTTTTCTCTATGTAAAAGATTTTTTTTCTTCCCTACAGTATTACACAGAAAATGTTCAAGAGCTATCTTTGTTTAACTGCCACATTTGCAGATAAACTGAGCTTATCAGAATGGGCACAGCATGAGTAACTCAGGATGAATTTCTTGGATATCTCCAGCAGTGTGCCTCACCATGACCTAGTAAAACCACATCATTGGATAAAAGAAAAAAAATTCTACCTTTTCTTAACCTTTTGGTTCTCAGTGTGCCTAAATCAATATTATAGAAGGATGTAAAAAAGATAAGAGAATTATATTACCAGATCCAATAAGATTTCCTGTGATGAGTTGATATACAGAATGTTCTGCTGCATTGATGGGGAACTTATAGCTGTCCAACCACTGGAATGTAGGACAGGTCTAAACTTTCCTCCTTTTTGGAAATAGCTCTTTAGGCCTTTGTAATGTAGTTTGTATTTCCGAGTAATTCTATGCAGCCTTACAGAAATTATCTGAATAGCCATTCATATAAAGGTACTATTTGGTCAGTTTCAATTCACACCCACTCCCTTGGTTTGTAAAGATTTCATTGTCTTTGGCCCTTTCCGCACTGTACCTCTTTCCGGCGCTGGGGTGCAGTGATCGTACGAGCAGCCTCTGGGGAGAGGCTCTCACATCCGGGGTCCTTCGGCTCTGCATGAGCTGCCTGCTCGCGTGAGAGCCCTGCCTCTTCCTTCCACAGTGCAGCCTGTTAGTTTCCCAGGCTGGGCTGGGGCAGGAAGCGCGACCGGCAAGGCTCCAGAGGCTCCGCATGCCAGGTAAGTGCGCGTGGGGCCCGGGAGCAGTGCATGATCATGCACCATTTTCGGCTTCTAGCTGAAAATGAAAAGGTGCGCGATCAGCACCTGCTGGCCCCTGGAGCATCGCGCGATTGTGAGTGTGTTGTGGAAATCACTCTTCACAATTGCGTGACGCTCCAGACCCTCTTTCATATGGAAAATGCCGTGTGAAAAGGGCCTTTGTTTGGATACCCAGGAGGCTACCCTGGTTTAGCCCTTTCCCTGAAAACTGCTTTGATGAGCTGTATCTAGTGTCCTGATAAGTTTAATAAAGTCACTCATTTTAAAAAGAGCTGACAATTTCTGAAATGTCTTTTACTTGATTCCTAAATAAATGTACTGGAATGCATTGCACTGTGTTCCAATGTGCTGAACAGGAATTGACTCAGATCAAGGTTTTTGTTCAGCTGCTTAAACAAGTAGTGCCTCTTGGCCTGATCACCCCAGTGCTGATTTAAGGAGCACCAGCTACTGTAAGCAACAGGGGTTTGTTCTCCTGTTGATCGGAGCAAAGCAGACAAGATGTTTCCACCCCTCCCGTATGCCATCTTTACTGTGACAGTCAGAAGCAGGAACCCTGTTGCAGTCCCTCCTCATAGTGGCAATTGCTTGTGGGAGGGGACTGGAAATGTCAATCTGCTGATCCCAGAGAAAGGACACGCATTCCTTGTAGTGGCTGATGCCGGGTAAGTCAGAATTGGGGTTCCTTTACAATCCCTATGCTGTTGAAAATGTGTGGATTATGAATTCTAATTAGTTACAAATACGTAACTCTAGGTAACACATTTGTAACTGTGGTTGTGAAATCCAGCCTTACTCTCTTTTGCAGTCTGGATGCTGACTTTACCTGTTGTTGGGCATGCTAACCTAATTGCCAAGGAGTTTAAGGACACTTTCTGTGTGAAAGCTTCTTTCCCTCTGTATGTAAAACATAAGAGGTAGCTTTACTACTCAGGTATAGATAAAGTGTGTTCTTGCAGATTCTCCTGCCTTTCAGGGCTGGAAGTTTAGGGGAACCAGTTTGACACACCTCACAAATCACATCACCCATTGCCATCAGCTGTGATGGCTAGGGCTGATGAGGCTACAGTCCAGCAATATCTGGGTAATGCATATTTCCTGTGCCTGTTCATTGTGTTGCCACCATAAATTCAACGACAGATTATGCATCTTTAAAAAATACATAAGAAAGAATGAGAAAATCCCCACATTCTAAGATACGTCACAGATAATGCTACAAAAGTAGAAACAAATCACTAAGAAAGGAGGACATCATGACACAGCATGGCCTAAATTAGCATGATTCCCTAGAATGGAATTCTCCACTCATTTAGAAACTGATTAAATTTCCCTATGAATACCCAGTTTATTTCAGTGATGGAACTTTCTTAAGCAGATAAAACTTAAAACTCTTGTTGTAAAAACAACAAGAAGAAATTGTTACACTCTTTGGGCACTATTTACCAATATAATTTATAAATTAACATTATTTATACATTAACAACAAGACACTCAGTAGCTAAGAGGCTTTTTGGGGCGGGGGGGGGCTCCCTACTGATTGGAAGCTTGTCTGACCAACAATCACCATTTAAGCATGCTCTGTTTCTCTCTTCTGAATAGATAAACACTATAAAACTATTGCAGGGTGAGCCCCTACTGGTTGGAAGTTTGTCTCATCTGCACCTCCATTCTAAGTGTGCTCTGTTTCCACGGCTGGGATTCCATCTAACACAGCTCATTTGATAGGTATAGCAGGGGATGAGCTTTGTTAGATGATCTACTGATCTGTAGATGTATCTATCAGGGGTGGGAATCATGAGGCCCTGCAGCACCACTTACCTTTGGTATGCTGGCTAGGAGCTGTTGGGACTTGCAATCTAGCAACATCTGTAAAACTGCATGATCCCGAAAACTGGTATATAGGGAGGGAGAGGAGACTTTCCTTCAGGAAGTCTGGCTCCTACCTGTTTAAGGCTTTAAAGCAGAGTGGATAACTGTGGCAAGAGCCAACTTTCCTTTCCATGTGAGGACTGCACCCCATGGTCTGTATCACTGTATTTTCAGCTGAAAACACCTGAGGCTCTTTTATATTACACATTTATAGCACCATGAGTCCACTGTATATGTCATTGCTGCATCCTGTGGAACCTTAGGGTTTTTAATTTGGTCAGAGGCACCAGAGGAGCTCTCTGGCTGGGAATTCTAAACACCCCTCCCTAAACTGCAAATTTCAGGATTTCATAGGATGTTCCCATGTATGTTAGTGCAATCATAGCACTATAATTATGTAGTTTGGAAGGGCACTGGAAATGGTAAGAATCCTACTTGTGGTTTGTATTTCCTGGAGTTTCAGATGATTTTTGCTGGTTTGTTAGGTGTGTTCTGTCAGAAATCTTTAATGAGCAAACTGCTACTCCAGGGATAGCCATTTACCTCTTTGGAGTGTTTCTTCCTCCCATTTCAATTTTTTTTTCAGGGTTCCAAGGGCACACAGAGGTTGGGTCATACTTTCCTCACGTCTGCTTTAAAGTTTAATTTTGCCTTTACATTTGGCATAAAAACAGACCATCAGCTGATGAAGATAACAGAATGCTGAGAGAAAATGTTCCTATCAGAATATAGTTTTTACTAAATCCTGCTGGTTATTTTATTTTATTTGTAAATTGTCCACGTCATTTTCAAAAGAAGGCCTCATGTATAATGTAGTGCAGTAATCTAAAGGGAAGGTTAGCAGAGCATAGTGACTGGATCAAGGCTATTTCCATCCAGACAGCGTTATATTTGATATATTAGTCTAAACTAATGAAAAGCACTGAGGTCATTTGTGGCTTCAGTAACAATGCTGGACCCAAAGTACCTGCAAACTATGAGCCTGCCTTTAAGAGGAGCTCAGCCCTTTCAAATCAGGTTGCATTGCTCTGCTGGGCTGACTACACCTATGAACGGAAGCTCAGTCTTGTTTGGCCTGAGTTCCAGGTTACCGGCCCTAAGCCAGTTCATTATCACTGACACTGTAATTGGCATTCAAATAGGAAAGCTAGAGAATGATAGAGAGTTCCTTGTAGACCACAGCATTCTGAGTTCAGAATCTATCATGGTGTTGCACCAAGCATCCAAAAGGACGCAACTGGAAGAGACTAACTCCTTTCAGTCCTTCCAGCTAGGTCTCAGTAACACAAACTAATTCAGCCCTCTTATCTCCCATCAGAACATGAATGGTAGAGATATTTTTTTTATGGACTGACCTGGCATTTAGCAATAGAGTCAGTAGACCTGAGGGAAAGCAGACAAGGCAACACATACCATTGAATGGGTGGACGACATAGTTAAAAGAAGGAGAAAGAGGCATAAATGCTTAATTGCTGTTCTCTTAATTGCCATTGACCTGTTATTTCCACCCCACAACACCATACCTCCCCCAGTCCCTAACCACTTTAATAGGTAGTCTGTCTGTCTGCTCCAGTTCAGCCAGTGAATCTCCCAGGAATATCTATGTATCAGCAATGTAAGCACTAAAGACTTCCAAGTCAGATATTAAGCTCTACTCAAACATTTCAGAGTCCTATAATATAGAGTATTAACACTGGTACAAAGAAATTGGTTTAGCTGTTTCTCTTGTTTTCAAAATTCAGACTATATGCTTCTTTGTAGGGGAGGGATCCTATTTGAATGTTTACTTCTTTTAAAGAAATGCACATTGAGGTTATATTTTTCTGTAAGTCAGAAATGACTCAAAGGCACACAACAACAACAACAACAAATTTGTTTACAAAGGTAATAATCACTGAAATCAATGTATACAGATAGGATATTGTGATCATTTTAACACCTGACAAAAGTATAGTATAGCAATTAAGATAAAAATAGACAGTTGCTGCTACCTGTATACCTGTGTAGTTTGTCATCTAGAGCTGTTGCTTATTGAGGGGAAAGGCGGTTTTTTGAGGCCTGCTGCTGGAAAGCTGGGAAATATGCCTTTGAAGAGGGAACATAGCTCAGTGTTGGAGCATGGTTGGCAAGCAAAAGATGCCACATTTATGGTTAAAAAGGATCAGGTAACAGATGAGGTGAAGTATCTCTGCCTGAGAACCTGATCATTGGAGATCAGAGATCATTCAAGGTTGATCTTTTTGGGACAGATGAACAAATAGTCTGGTGTGACACAAGCAGCTTTGTCTAACATTTTCAGCCTTACCAATTTCAGCCTTACTGTACATAGTGAAGAAGACTAAAGATGGATACATATATAACTCGCCAAACTGACAGTGTACAGCTAAATTCTCAGATATATAAAATCTAATCAGTGAGCCACATATCTGGGGACATTAACACCCAGTTTAACTTTGTTCTTTGTCTGGAGGCTTGCCACAAGCATGGGGGAAATGTACACCAGTGGTGGACAGGGCATACAAAATTTCTCTCCAGTTCCTTACAGTGGGAGGTAAACCATCAATTGGAGTGCTGAAAACAGAAACCCCCCCCTCAACACACACTGATCCTTCTTTCCTGCTGATACAAGTCATGAACAATGTAATGGCTCCAACTTTGGATCTTCTGCCCCCATTGATAGTATTGTTCTGTAAATTCACTGCTTGGGTGTTATTTTTTTTAAAAAAGTAGTACAAGAAAGAGGCAGTAAAATCAGTGACAAAAAAGACCACAAAAGACCATTTCTGCATGGCATTGCTGCCCTGCGATGGGAACATGTTGGCAGTGGTCCGCAAGTCATGCTTTCGCATGACATTTTTGTGGTCCCACTGCTAATGCATCCCCCACCCATCACAATCTCAAGATATTCCATTAATTGAAAAATCTGTTAATGGCACGCAATTGCACAACATTGCTGTTGCCAGTGGCCATGCAGAACAGGTGGAAGCGCAATCTAGGTGCTTGCTTCCACAATGCAGCACAGGAAAGCGGCCATCTGCACTGCAGAAGGAAGGCACATGTCACTCACAACCCCATCTGCAGGCAGACAGCCAAGTGTGGAGGGAAGCTTTGACGACATGCTTCTATCCTGGTAAAGGCACTGCTTTCACATGACGTTGTTGTAGTCCCACTACCAACACATCCCCCACCCACTGCAGTCACAAGATATTCCATTAACTGAAAACATCTATTAATGGCCTGCAATCGCATGACACTCCTGTCACTGGTGGCCATGCAGAATGGGTGGAAGTGCGATCTAGGTGCTTCCTTCCTCAGCACAGGAAAGAGGCCAGCTGCACTGCTGAAAGAAAGTGCATCTCGCTCACGCTCCCATCCACAGGCAGCTGGCCAGGTGTGGAGGGAAGCTTTGGGAACGCTCCCATCCCAGCAAAGGCACTGCTGGGATTGTGATGCAATGTTGCTGGAAGGAGATAAGATGCAGAAATGCCCAAAAGAAAGAAATAAGAGATAGAAAATGATGTATCCTATAAGCCACCTCTCTGAGAAATTGTTCTAGAGTATATGTCCAAATATTTTACCCATTACCATCATTTTACATGAAGCAAAAAGAAGGGAAGTTTGTAAATAGACCAACAGCTGGCTGAGGAAAAAGAATATACTGTTGTGTGTGAGAGTGCACTCATACACATGGGTCATTTTCCCACTACACTGTTAGAGTGCTATTATCCCACTTTCAACATCCTATGTAATTCTGGGATTTGCAGTTTAGGGAGGGGGATTTAGAATTCTCAGCCAGAGAGCTCTTTGGCCTCAGTAAACTACAAACCCCAGAATCCCACAAGATGTTATAGAGGAGTAATAGTATTGTAACAGCATAGTGTGGAAATGGCCATGGTTGCATGCATTCTTCACAATATATCAGCCAACCAATTTCTCCTAAATTTGACATTTGCTCATTTCCTATTTGGTTAGCCATTTAACAAATGCTAATGCTATACTTCCTTTCTCAGTGCTCAGCTAATACCAGCTTCAGGTTGAAGTGGAGAATTTGAATCAGGAGTATTTACTGTCAAACCAACTCAATTGTTCTCCCTCCTTGCCAGCTGCTTTTCAACAATGAAAAATGCATATATATTGTGTGTTTGACCCCAGCTTAGCTGTACAACTGGAAATGTTGTTTGTTTACTGATCAGCAAACATTCAAATCTCATTTAACAACACAGAATGTTCCCTTTGAAAAAGAAAAGAAAAGCATGACTGATTTTTTCCACCAATAAGGTGGAAAAAATCAATAACGTCTATGGATTGTACTGACACATTCCCCAGACCTTGTATTCTTACAGCTGCATTTGTCCTCTGCAGAAATTTTAACAAGCTGAGAAGCAGTCTTGGGCGTGGGTTTACTTTTCGGAAGTGTTCACATTCGTTATCAGTACTTATTAGAGTTCAGGCTTGTCATTTGTACAAATGCCATTTTAAGGAAATACACACAAGATGCAGGCAAAAGCAGATAAGAATCAAATACAAATGAAAGGCTAAAAAAGAAAATAAAAGCTCCCTACCCCCTCACCACAGATGCTATGGGCTATTATGGAAAGGAAGAAACACAGCTCTGGATCTCATCAGTAGCCCCAAGTAGAGTAGATCTACTGAATCAACTGGATTTATACAAATGTTGACTCATCATTCAACAATTGATTTAATAGGGTCTAGTTTGGTTGGCAGTAACCAATAGGACTCAGACTTGTTCTCCTCTGAGAATGAAGCAACAGAAAATGACACAAATCTACATGAAACAATGAAGAACTGCATTCTGGACTACAAAGTGGTCTGTATCACATTTTCAACAAACCATAAGAGACTAGCCAATAAAATTAAAAATACTGAATGCCATGAAGATATTAAGGCAACTTTGCTGCTGTTTTCATCTGGCAGTGAACTGCACCGTGGTATTCACAGCTGCTCTATCCAAACACACACACTGGCCTCCCAGGCTGGCAGAAAAAATTCAAATAAGTCAGGGAAAGAACTTTATTATCCTGGATTTACAATCATAGCATGAATATGGCTAGATTAAAAGACTGGTTTGAAATTTGAACCAATTTGTCTTTTGACTAATATTACTGATATGATATTTTTTAAAAAATGTCATTTACTCAATAATCCACAGCACTTTGAAATAAAAATGAGCATATCTGAAATTAATCTAGCTTGGAGAGGGGTGCTGCTGTTTTAGTCAAGTATTGATGTTTTCACATTGAGGCTGTGCGGTGTTACTGAGAAGCTTAGCCATGATGGGTTTATATATGTGTTTTGTTGGCACCACTCTAGCACCTGTTCTAATAAATTTTATTGACCTGGAAAGACAACATGGGCAAGGCTCATAGCACTTGGAAGCAAAAGCAGCCTGACAGGATGACCTGCTAGCAACTGATCTAAAATCTATGATCTGTGTGTCCTCTTCCTGCCAAGTATGTGCAGATGCCTTTCTGATGTGAGTAAACTGGACATTGGCTCATCTGAACCACCCCCACGTTGGCAAAGATCACTCAATCCTGAAACATCTTCAGCTCAAGAAAGATCAACGGGCTAAAATACCACCAGGCTGTAGCAATCTCTTTATTACTTTACACTTAAAAGTACTGAATTATAGCTTGAGGCATTACAAGTGATAGAATAACACTGTTCCTCCTTGTTACCACAAGATGTAAGTATTTACCAATGTCATTAGATAAATGAATTACTTCCTAGCTTTGGAGTACACACAAAGACAGTGTCACCTCCATGCTGTTGGGCTGTATTCTGTAACAGCCTTTGAATCTAAATGACAAACAGATCACAGCATTCAACATACAAAATCACTCTGTTGCAGTGATTCTATTCTGGTTTGCCCAGTGTGCTGCCCTGTTCTGCCTTCACCTCTCTTTCTGGACTCAGATGCACTTCCAGGTCAAGGGATCTTCAATGCAGGTCTGCTACCTTGCTGTTCTAAATATTCAGATGGAGCTTCACACCCTATTTAGTACCCAATCCTGCACAGATGTTTGTTCACTTTCTATTTTAGGTTCTATGAGGTTCCATGCCAGGCTCAGAGATTCTCAAAAATGGCTGAGACTGAAGTTAATCCCCTCATCATCAACCCCAAACCTTTCTATTTAATGAATTGTTGATTTGTCTGGCATCCCACTGAGCAAACTTTAACTCTTCTTCTCAATCTTTTCTTGCTTTATCATTGTGACTAAGAATCACAAGGCAGGTTTGCCAGCCCAGTCTCAGGGAGTGGTGTTTTAATCAATCCTTCCTTTAATAGTACAGAAAAAAGCATTTTGTAAAATAAAATGTAACATACTTGAAACTTAAGCCTTTGCGAGCAGCCTCAAAATAATTTTTCCACAGTATGCAGCACAGTGTAGTCTGCTAGTTACGTGTGTGTGTGTCTGCCCAAGATCCTGGTATTTGCCCATAATTGGGAATGAATGCCTAGATCTATGTTTACATGCATGTAAGACTGATGTCACACAATAACAGCAGTCTACCTATATTCTTGAATTTCTCGTATTTTGCATGTTATTTTCTTCTTTTCAAAGAATCGGACAGAAATGGTGAATTTGGGGCATTATATAGTACTGGTGAACACATTCAGCTAGATGCGTTGAAAATTTCACTGCTATCTTCTATGAGCAAAAGCTTAAAGAGACTTTTATATTTTCCCAGACCCCAGCTATTTTAGCACTCCCATTTCAAGATTACTCAGCTATATGCATACATGCCCCACAATTACAGCTGCCTAGAGCAGATGTACAACTAGAACTATACAGGTATAGTTATGCAAACATCACAGTCATATAAAAATCCCACTCACACAACTCTGGGAGAAGAGAATGCTTGTGTATAAAGACACAGAGCTGTGCTCCTGGACAGTGAGCAGTAAAGCTGCAATGAAATGTGACAAGAGTGCTGACCTGCACGTATATATTGAAGTACTTTGGAATACCATCTTCAACACTACTGTTTCCAGATTGCTGAAATCTTGAGCACGATTCTAATATCAGGAGGTCATAGGTAAAAAGTTTATCAAGAGTGAAGATCATCCTTGCTGTGAACAGCTTCTGTGAAGCCTTCCTAAGCCCTTAAATCTATACTATCCATGCAGACACCAGCTATAGCATTTACTTTCTACTGAAAGCTATATTTGGGCCCTGTCACTGTACAAATTCCTCCTACATGTTTGCAGTCTGAAGACTGATAATGTAATCTGGCTTGTCTACAAGCTTGTTCAAAGTGCGGTGCATCTTCATTAGGGAATGGGTTCTCAAGCATGCTGCACTCATTGCCCATGAACAAAGAAAACTCCACACCTAGTGGCTTTTGATTCTTGGGATTTTCATTAAGATGACTATAGTCATGGTATAAAGCCTCACAGAACGATCTCTAATCTCCTTAAAATTGTTCCTTGTCAAATAATTAATACATGCTGCTGTCTTGGATCCACAGCAAACAGAAATAGTTCTTTGAAGAATAAATCATATGTATCAGGAAAGAGGCCTGTACTCTTGACAGATGTGTGAAGTGTGTTTGAAATAATGCCAAACTTACCACTAAGACAACAAGCAGCACTGGGCATTACAGAAAGCAGGGAGATAGGGAAATGGCCAAGGGAGAAACTACTGTTGCATAATTTATTGATTCCACTGCCACAACAAATATGCTGCGAGAACTACGCTCCAGAAGGATACTATTCAAAGGCTTGGAAACGGAAAAGCTAAATTTCAGTTCCTCATAAGGTTCATAGCTATCTTAAGTGCATTTTTGCTTGGTTTATTATCTGTACATGCTATCATCAGTTGTGTTGTAGCATTCATTCCACAAAAGAAAATGATTATTTTAAACATTTTTTTCCCATATAATCAAAACTTTTCAGTTTTCTCTTATTGGCCATATAAAGAACTGCCAATCTGGAAGCCACAGTGTGCTATTCTGTTCCCATGGATATACTCAGAGATTGGAACCAGTGTGTTCATTATATCAATTAGGTTTTTATATTAAGGAAAACGTAAGCCAGAACAAACAAAAATTAATGTAATTTTGAAGGCACTTTCCAATAAACAATATGCAGGGTAAATGATTCTTTTATTTATGCTGTTCCTCTCTCTCCCTCCCCATAATCTTCCCTAGAGATTTTCATTCTATGGTAGGCAGCTGTGAAAGGTAAGTGCACTAGGTGGGGCAGCAAAGAACTGACAGGAGAAAGAGAAGAAGGTCCTGAAAGAAGAATTCCATGGCAAACTACCTTGTGGTATGGCATGTGCATGTAGGCTGGAAGCTGGTGTGTGTGTGTGTGTGTGTGTGTAGGAGTGAATGAATCAACAAAAGAGAAAAGAAAGAGAGAACTCATGTGGACAGAGAGAGAAAGAGAAGGGTGAGGAGGCTGGGAAGAAGGACTATGTGATTACGATATTTTCTGATTACTCCAGAAATCAAGCAAGAAGTGGAGGGTTACCACCATTCACTCTCTCACTGAACAATGTCGTGTGGATATGAAACAGCAGGAACACTTGTAACTAGAGAAGAGAAAATGATGTGAACTATTCCACCCACCCAATATACATAACCATATGTGCAGAGATAGGCTACTCAACCAGTGGAGAGGAAACCTTGCTCAGAGTGGGTGGTCCTCCTTTAGGTTGCTTTTCGGTTTTTGCATAAGAATGTATTTAGTGTTTTGGATTGTTTGAGAAAGTGAAGTGCACTTCTTTCCAATTGTGCCTCAAGATTTCCTACTTTCTCTTTGTATTTCAGAGCTTTGTCTTTCACACAGAGCATCTTGAGAAATGGAAGAAAATTATGGAGGTTATTGAAAGGAAGGGGAGACAGTGTGGTGTCATGGTTTGGGGACTATGACTCTGGACTACAACTGGAGACCGGGTTCAAACCCTAACTCAGCCATAGAAACCCCTTGAGTGACCTTGGACAAGTCATAGTCTCAGAAGAAGACAAAGGCAAACCCCCTATGAACAAATCTTGCCAAGAAAACCCCATGATGGGATCATCTGAGGGTCACCATAAATTGGAAATAACTTGAAGGCACACAATAACAACAGCAACATTGAAAGAAAAAGGGATGGAGAAAAAAGAGCCAAATGGAGAGAAAAAAGAGCCAAATTGCAAGAAAACCATACCTCTTGCCCTGACAGAAGGCAGAAGTATGGTTCAGTGCTAGGATCACTCTTGAACTGCCCCCTCAACCATACATAGTAGAGGAGACTGCTCCTTTCTCTCTATGTCCAGAATTCTATGGGTTGGGATCTATTAGAATAGTGCCATGTCTTGCAAGAGCTTTGAAGTTCTCATGAGAGCCCCTGTTTTCATGAAGTCAGGTGAAGCCTTTAACTATAGGCCTGTTCTACCTATTCCAGCCACTCCTCAGCTAGCTGCATATTCTACCCACCTCACTCTCCCTTGTTCTGGGTTATCCCAGAGGTTAATAGTGCTCATTCTTGGGGATATGAAGGATTTTTTTTAATGTCATTGTGGCATGTTTTTCACCTGCCTCTGGATGTGTCTCACTACCCCCCCCCCCACACACACACTTGCTTACTGATGCAAATTCACCTACACGTGTCCTGCAGTTACATACAGCCTGGTAGGATGCAAATGGAGGTGGGGGGCAAAAGTGGAGTCCTACTTTCATTGAGGGACAGGGTTGGATAAGCTGAGAGGACAGTCCAGGGGGCCCTATGCTGCAAGTTTGGCCAAATGAGGGTGCGCCCTCCTTGGCTAGTTGACTGGCTCCTTATAAGACTGGTGGCTAGATCTGACTCAGATGTGAGCCACATGGGATCATGCATCTCCACTCTTGCTCCTCTGGACTGCATGACCAGTCTCTACCAGGGCTGTTAGCATATGGGTTCTCCCTCTCTTCCTCACATACTCCATTTGTTTCATGAAAGTTGTTGTCTGTTTATTTACATAACTCCAGTATTGGGGAGGTCACTTCTTCTGCAATGTTTATTTCTCTTAAATATTTCTGACTGAGAATAAGAGAATTGTCCTGGCTTGCTGTTGCTCTTAAAAATAGCATTTATTAATGATGTATGTAGCATTCTAATTTTTATTGTATTCTTAGTGGGTGCAGAAGTGGTTTGTCTTTTAGTTCATATTTATAGAGGGAGGCATTTGTTTCCTTCATCCATGCTGTGTGCATGTATTTCTTTCTGACCTCATTCATTTTACTGGGAAGGTAGATGTTCAGAGAAGTTTTCCGAAATGCACACAGCTCTGTCTTTCTTTTTCAAGCCCAAAATAGGGACAAGAGGAGAAAGGAATAATATCATGGATTAGTTTTTTTGCCTTCATTCATGTCTGGCTATTAGTGCAGTAATATAACATAAATTTAAACACTACATTAGAATTATGGGAATACCTGCCCCTTTTACATAAATGTGTGTGGTCTTATTTTTAGCTTTTTAGTACAAGTACAATGTTGTGGCTCATTTTCACTATCTTCCCTATCTCTGGGCACACAAGTTGTGTTTTATTCTGTTCCTCCCAAAAAGGTGAGCTGTCAGCCTATAATCCCACCTTTGATTTTACTACATGAGGCAATGCAATGGAAAATAGAAAGAGCAGAATCCATGGATCAATGAAAGCACATTTCTGTAAAATATAAACACCTATTCAGATGCATATTTAATGGGTGCTATATTTAGCCAACTTTTTGAAGCAGTTTTCTTAAAACAGTTACAGTCTGTTTATGAAAACCCTTTTAAATCAAGATTTTATGCAACTCTATAATGAACCAAGAGTGTTTTTTTCTGGTCAGTGAACAAATTCAAAGTGGCACAAACTTTAGAAAACAACAACAACAACTCTGACATACAAAGTCACTTGTCATTTTAAACAGCCAATTACGTTTACTTATTTTACTTGTTAGGCCAAGTGACAGAGTTTTCAAAAGGATCCAATCAATGGGACTTCAAATCCAGGAAGACAGCTAAATAAATGCTCTTCTATCTCACTGAAAACTATACCGTTTTAGCTGATTTTCATTTGATGGGTTGTAATGCAACCTGTTCCTACTCAGAATTAACTGAAAACTGAAGCTGGCATCTTGCAGTTATGAGATTGTAAACCAGATTCACATTTATGGTGAGGATTCACATTTGCAGTGGTTGACAATCAAACATGACTCCTAAAATTGACCTTTTAAGCCTGACAGCACCCCAGCTACAGGGTTACTGAGCTGCTACAGATCAGAACATTAGGAAACAACATCTGAAGTGCTTTCCAGTTGCAGAGTACCTTGAAAGAAGCAAATGCAGCAGAACCGTGGGAGGTCTCTCAGCTGCCTGTTCTTGACTTGTCCCATGACTAGGACAGGATGGCCGACAGTATTTCTCAGAGCCCTGATCTGCAGCACCTCAGAAACTCTTTGGATAGAGTGCTGCCAGAAGGTTTTTGAGGATGGCACCAGCAAATGTAATCAAGATGATGGAGCTCCATCATTAGAGTTATGTCAGGTGGTGCATGATCTCGGCCTAAGTTTTATCCAACTGCAACACTTTAGCCCAACAGCTCTTGCGTTCACCAATGTCTACAATGGATGTCCCTCAGACAATAGTCCTGTGAGGATTTCTCAGCATTAAGAAGAATAAGACACCGTTCATAGGAGCCTCATCCTACTGGCCCTCTTCTCAGTCACATTGTTGACATTCCAGACATAGAGAAAATGCCAGATAACTATCTGCCCACCTGACCAGCATATATTTTGTACATTTTATACTTGTTATCTGGACCCCCCAGAGAATAAACTGGCCATTTCTGCACTACACTGTTATAGTGCTGTTATTCCACTTTAAACCTCCTGTGGAATTCTGGGGTTTGCCATTTACTGAGGCCAAAGAGCTCTCTGGCTGAGAATTCTAAATGCCCCTCCCTAAACTGCAATCCCCAGGATTCCTTAGGAAGCTAAAAGTGTAGCACAGTGTATTTTGGAAATGGTCTATGTTTTCTAAATGCATTTGCATAGGCATTTAGTTGGCCACTTGGAGAAAAATGCTAAGCCGGACAGAGCTTTGTTGTGATTCAGTTGGGCTCTTCTGATTTTCTTACTCTATGCAGGAGTCAGGAATGAATAGCAGTGCAAATGTCCCCAAAATTTCATAACAGAAGCAGTAACAGGAGGCAAGAGAAGAAAAGAGATCTGGACCTCACTTATCACAATTCTGCATTATTGCAGTAAAAACCCACAATAAACAGTAAAGTTCCAGGGGAATGAGAATTTGTCACAGTAAAACAGACTATTTGGAAATGTCCTCGGCAAGCACAGTATGGTTCCCCCCCACTTTAAAACACTACTTATCTGAAATTTTCCTGTAGTTATAACTGCCATTTTAGTTTTCACAAACAATAAATGCCCTTGATACTATGCCATCTCTCTATGTATTTTTCCTCTATAATTGATGTCTTTCACGCTTTTATTTTTTCATCAGTTTGTCAGTGCAGGCTCTCTACTGAGCAGGCCATAATCAGAAAAATGTGGATTGGTATTACAATAAGGAATCAATTAGTAATGATTCTAGACAAGCCATAGCAAAATGCATTTTATGTCGTTTTCAGGGTTTTTTTTCTGTGATACCCTCTAAGCAATTCAATAGATCTAACATTTATGCCTTTGTTTCTTCGCCTCACTCTTATTATCAGTTCTTCTCAGAACAAAGAAAGTAATGACAAAATTTGTTTGTTTTTTCTGTGCCTACCAAATCCTAAAACCAAACAGAAACAAAGCAAAACAAGAGGTTCAGACTGAAATCAATGTTGCCTCTTAGAATTTACAAGGAAAAAGAAAACACAGGACTTACTTCCATTATGCTACCTGCACACCGTTTATCAAGTGACTTTGAAAAGAGATTGGAAGCCTACCAGAAAACAGTTAACTTTTTCTTGTCTTATATTGTTCTTGTTTTTTTTTAAAAAAGAAAACAGTAAATAATGATCCTGAAATAAATTTTATTATAATAAAAATAGTTTTCTAGTAAAAACAGCAAGAGTTTTAAATTCACAGGAGTGAGGATCAAAAGTAAAAACCCTTGCTTTCCAACTTTAATGACAAGCAAGCATACTGCCTTACTGCCATAAGGCTTTGTGCTATATGATGTTAATTTCTTTATTGGCTCCCAGAAGGAATAGGTCTATAAGAGCGTAAACACACATTCTGCCTTGCTTCATTAAAGGAAAAAGCAAAAGACGTCTGCTTGGTTTATATTCACAATGTGCCGAAAAGCTGATGGCCACACGCTGAAAGAACCAAGCGCCACTTTCCAAAATTCCCAGTGGAGAAAGCAAAAGAATGTTTTCTCATCTCCACTGATGTCTCTTTGGTTTTATAAGAATTACAATCATCTCTGACAGCTAATCTTTTTGTATTTGCACAGGCTGCATATGCAAAAAAAATAAATAAAAAAATAACATCATTGTTCTCCTTGTGGGACTTGCTCTACAAAGACTTTAGCAATTGCTTCAGATTCCAAGCCATTTGAGCTCAGTATTTTGATGTTGCACCACTTTTGTGATCAATAAATCACTAGCTTGTAAAGAAAGAGAATTAAGTAAAATGTTATTATTAAATGAGCAGAATAGTTATTTTCTCCCTGCCTCCTCCTCTTAAAGCACAGTGTTTCTGGATAAAAGAGTACTATCATTTCTCTAATAAAGTTCCTTCTACTTGCTACACACATTATGGTACCTTGCATATTCTAAGTTAATAGCCCTTTGGACCTACCACTAAAGTGCTAATTTTGTTCACTCTCTTTGTCTAGCTTAGAGAATTGGGGCTGCACTCCAAGCTGCTGAAGTTCTCTGTTTCAAAACTTTTGGAAATAAAATAGCTGAAATAGTCCATATTCCATGTCTTTATCTCCATGTCAAAGCAGGCATTCACAGCAGCTGCCATTTCACCTCCCAGAAGAAAGAAGGGAAAGCAGGAAGGGTAGCAGAACTCAAGAGGAGTAATCTCACATCCCTATAACCCCCATAGGCCCTCAAAACCTACTCTTAATGGCAGGACACGCTGTAGAACAGGTTTCTGAGTAGTGCAGAAGGCAAGGATGAATGGAGTCCCATTGCGGTAGTGGTCAAGTGCCCACAAATTGTTGGATTAAGGCCATAAATCTCGGTAATGGTTTTGTTACTCAGCACACTCTTATGCAAAACTTATTCTTTTGTGATTCTATCTTAGAACTCTCACAAAACTGAATACATATTCTGAATACATATTCCAACATGTGCATTTCTGCATGGGTATTTCATTTTTTTTCTTGTATTAAGAAATAAATCAATTTTTTTAAAAGAAAGACTGCCTCTACAAATTAATTCAATTCTATTCAGAATAACCAGTTTTGAATGCCTAAACCCTGCCACTCTATATATAGTCTTTAGTAATGCATGAATAACAAGCCACAGGTTGTTGATGGCAAATTGATAAGACTGAGTCTGCAGTAGATTCTCAGTGAATGAGTGCCAAATAACAATAAAACTACATCTTGATTGGCAGTTTTTCAGAATTATGGTCCTCTATGTATTGATGCAGGACATCTGGCATCCATCTATCTATCTGTCATTTATCTCACACACATATATAGTTTTTTCTGAATACTGAATGCATCAATGCAAGACCTGTATCTGTTAGGATGCTAAGGGCCACTAGGACTGTTGGATAAGAAATATTTAGAAAAAGTAAAAAAAAAAAAAGTATATTTCCCAACCTTTCACTCTGAAAGGTACACTGTATGTTTTCTGATAGCTGGGGAAATAAACAGTGTATGAATTCCAGATGTTAGGTACTGTACACATTTCTGACAGAATGTTACTAGTTATGAAAATGAACAAACATTTGTTAAAGGAAGTCAAGAACATATACTTGACTTATTAAAAGTTTTTGTTTTTTTAATAATGCAAAAAAAAAAAATGAAGCTTTTTAAAGATAGATGAATAAAGAAACTGACCAGGTTGCCCAAAACCCAAGAGAACGGGCAAGGGGAATCTCCATCTGAGAAAATGAGCACAACTTGATAATTTCTGGGTCAAATAGCAAGTACCAGTGAAAGAAAGTCTTGAATATCAAAGGTGCCACACCTCCTCTTTTGCTGTTCTGCTGCCACTGACTTCTTATCATCATATAAATTCTGTTGCATGTGGTAGATCTGAAGTAAGCTGCACTTATATGGACTACAAGCCAGATGGCATAGTCAGTCCTTTTTGAAGATAACCTTTTTTAGATAATTGTCTATAATAGTTATGATGACCACCAGTAAAGAAAAGACCTTGGAAGTAGTACATTAAAAATAAGGATATTGCCAGTTATGTGATGACTACAAAACATTATGGAATGAGTCACATACCCATTAATCCTCCCACAAAAGGAATGCCCTTGACATGTAGGGTTTTGTTTTGTTTTGTTATTTTTGAGCAGACCGCCCCCCATCTTAGGCCACTGTTTTACTTTTATAATCTTTGAAAAAATTAAAAGGTGGGGAAAGAAATGGAAAAATAATGAGTAAGAGCCAACTTTTAAATATTCTAGCGAACTCTATAACAGTGAGCTACTGGGGGGGAGTGACTGTCATAGTGAATTGCATAGTGCTGGACATCTTTTGCATAAGAGAAGTTACTTACAAAACAGCATGAATGCCTTATCTATGTAAAAATCATTCAGTTTGGAGTTATATATTCCACATCGTTTTGCCCATTCAGGGTTCAAACAGAGGCCCTTTCCACACGAGAAGAGGAATCCGCGTAGTGACGGTTCCGGGCGGTTTGAACCGGGTTTTTTTGTATCCGCGCTAATGCGCGCTCTCTATTCATACGTCTTATGTTTGATCCGGCTTAGCGCGGTTTCAGAGATCCACACGTTGCCATCCTGACCACCCCCGCTATTAACATAACCCCGCCCACTATGGCTGTGATAGGCTGTCCACGCCCACGGCCCACCCCCCGTTCATCTCAGGGGCGAATCAGCGCGTATCTGCGCTTCCAAACAAGTGAGCAAGAACGTGATTGCGCGGATCAGGGGGAAAAGAAACACTTTTTTTCCGGTTTTTAAAAAGCACGTGCAAGCACAGTTGGAGACGTTTCTAAACGGATTGACGTGTGGAACTTGGAAATTAAAGACGACTCAGCGCGCTTTAAGGTATGGAAGACCTCCGTCAGAAATCGCGCTACAGTGCGCTAAAGCGTTTTATTACCCCCGTGTGGAAAGGGCCAGACTGACTGAAAAAGATCCATGATGTTTTGAAAGAAGTGCAGGAAGAGATCACTGAAAAGAGGCAGAAAAGATATTGCAAAATCTGTAAATCGTTTTGAAGAAAAATCTTATACAGCCTGCTGTCTGGTGTGTTCAGTAATTCATCTTATCCCTATTGAGGTAACATTTTGGTATATAGCAATATGCTCCCACCTTCATCTGTCACCACAATTCTTTCCAAATATGTGGTCCTAGATATTCCCAAAATAAGTAGGGGTCAAATTACATGTGGAGTGGAACTATGACCCAAGTGCTGCAATCATTAAGAGAAAATAAACACTCTTGAGTCTATTTATATGAAAAGTCTGGATTTTTCATTCAGGAATTAGTAGTATCATGCTCCATTGCTAAATCAATAATTGTAACAGAAGACAATGAGAAACAGCTTATTTCTGAAAAAAAATGCATTTCTCTTTTTTTTAAAAAAGTTTCCAACCCTTATTTGACCTCTAGTAGTGCCAGCCACACTGCCACTAGACTTCATCTCAACAGTTAAAATATCTCTGTCATTTTGTCTCCAACAGTACTGTGTAATTCATTCACTCGCTGAAACTGGTGCTTGGCACCACAGGGTATGAAATAACACAGAAAACAACATTGCTGGAACATTAATGGTTGGCTAGTGCAGAGAATACACTTCAGAACAGCAAAATCAGCTCTGTCCTTTCAGCAGTTAGATCAGCAGCTTGATCAATCCTATTTCTTTTTTTGGTTTCATACAAACAAGTTCCAGAACTTGTAGGAAAAAAAATCAATATAGCCCATGCAGAAATCCCACCATCAGGGGAAAAAACCACTCTGAATTAGGTCAGGAAGTTATTTACAAATACCTGCAGGATGCTGTACTTTGAAGGCCAAGACATAACACAGGGCGTATGCTTGACAGATATACAGATTATCTACTTAAAGTAGGCCAGAGGAGAAACGAGGCTGTACATTTTCACATAGAAAATGCGGGGGGGGGGCTCAACCCTGACAATATTCTGATGTAGTTTCTAATAATGACAAGCAGCATCAAGTAAGCAGCATGAAAGAAAACTGATATTCATATTGGAAAAAAAAATTGCTCTATCTGTTGCATGAAATATCATCTGACAAAAAGCTACTGTTGATTTTTTAAAAGCCTACATATGATTAATTATGGCTGCCTTACAAGCTGATAAAAAGAAAATCCTTTTCCCCCACAGTGGAGCACTTAAAATTTGATCGATGAGATTTACAAACACTCAGTTTACTTTGTATTGGGCCTAGCAGTGTATACACTAGATTCAAAGGAAAACAGGCTGTCTTTATTGTTGATAAGAAAATGCAAAGCTTAAATATGCAAATATTCAGTTAAGGAGCCCTGTACACTGAAACACTTTTTCATATGGGCCCTCAAGGTGCCAAGTCCAATGGATCTAGAAGTTATCTTTGACACACAATTTTTAAAATGAAAGTTACTCTCTGGCCCATATGAGAGTGAAATATGAATTAATGAGGGTCAGAATAAAATGCTAGATTTTCATTGTGCAAATCTGACACCATTTAATTAAGACAAGCTACTATACAATTCTAGAAGCGGAACACAATGGGCAGGTTATGCACATAACCCACTGAATTTAAATATTGATTACTGGTCCAGGAAGAAAACCAAAAGACCTTGGTTTTAGTTGCCAAAAAGCTAACAGAGAATTAGAGATTGTAGAACCAAAACAATGACAATATCATATTTGTACATGTAAACATAATTGTACAATGAACCTCATCTACATTGTACATCTACATTTTAGATGCGCATCATCTGCAATGATATAGAACAGCAGGGATAACTGATTTTAACTCCAAAAGGAAACATTGGTGAGGAAGCATGAGGAATACTGAGATAAGTACAGTTATGGATAATCTCTCTGCACCTTTTGACTCAGACCCTTTTCATACGGCATTTGCCATGCGAAAGGGCCTCTTGAGTGTTGCGCGACTGTGAGGAGCAGTCCACATGATGCACTCGCAACTGTGCGATGCTCCAGGGTCTAGCAGGCACTGAACGTGCACTTTCTCATTTTCGGCTGTGAGCCGAAAATGGTGCACGATCTTGCCGTGCGTGTGGAGTTCCGGAGCTGCACTGCTTGCGCTTCCTGCCCCATCGCAGCCTGGGAAACCAGGCTGCACTGCGGAAGGAAGAGGAGGGGCTCTCATGCGAGCAGGCAGCAGCTGCGGAGCTGAAGGAACTGGGATGTGAGAGCCTCTCGCTAGAGGCTGCTCGTGTGATCCCTGCACCCCAGCTCCGCAAAAAGGTGAGTTGCGGAAAGGGCCTAAGGATGGTTCAAAACCCATCCTTTTTTTTTTTTTAACATACTATTGTCACATTTGCATTCTAAATACCTAAAATGGCATCCTATACACACTTATCACAGTGCAACTAACAAATAAATTCAGGCCTAAATCTTTTTCTCAGGAACTTTATTGATTTAGCAGAAGGCAGTATTTGCATTGCTTATCTGGTGATGTCCTCTTCACTTTTTTTATATGCTACGAAGGACGGAAATACATGGCTGAGTCCGACTCACACACTCACCTCTGGTTCAGAACTGTTTGCCTTTGTCAAAGTACCTGTACTCTTTATCTTGAAATTCTCTTCTGGAAATTTATATTTTTTAATACTGTTATTGCAACTACTTAAAAGAGATCAGAAAAGGAAATCTGTGACACAAAGAACTATCAAATGGAACAAAACTATCCAGCTGTTGCTGGAAGACAACACAATGTTTTTGGGGCATAGATTTGTTGACTACTGACTTAGACATAGAAGTACAGAGAAAATATAAGCAATATTCTTGACAAATTGTGACTTTTTTCCTCAAAGGCAAACCAGCTTTTCTCTTTAAGGAAAACCTAAGGGACAAATGTTTTATTATGATGCATTCAAAATATGATCTATGCTGTAGATTCTACAATTGGGAGTCATAGTACTGTTTGCAGTAGACAGGAAATTAGTGATAAATAATCACATCATTTTATACAATCTGTTTATTTTGGGAGGCATAGATATTTGGCCAAAAATGTGTGGTTGTACTATTGAATATATATTCAACCATATTAATCAGACTATCAAGTATCTCTGTATCTTTTGACTGTATTATATTTCAAACCCACTAAAACATTATCCGTCACAAGCAATTTTTTCTTCTATTCTGCAGACATTTCCCAAAGTATGGGTTCAATGTTTGAGATATTGATAACTAATGAATAACTATTTAAGTGGGAATGATGAAGATGATGATGATGATGATGATGGAGATGGGGATGATACATATTTATATCCCACCTTTCTCCCATCTGAGACTGGAGGTAGCTAGAAGAAACACTGGCCATTTCTGCCTTACACTGTTCTAGTGCTATTAATCAACTTTCAACATGCTGTGGAATTCTGGGGTTTGTAGTTTCCTGAGGCCAAAGAGCTCTCTGGCTGAGAATTCTAAATTCCCCTCCCTCAACTGCAAACTCCAGGATTCCATAGGATGTTGACAGTAGAATAATAGCACTCATTTACCTCATTCAAAAGTTGAATATCGATAAAACTAAACCAGCTAAAACATTGTCATTAAAAAGAAAACAATGAACAGACTATGCAGCAAAGCCTGTTCCCTTTGATCAGTCAGTTTTCAAAGATCTGTTGGCCTGGGGTGGAGGGGGAGAGGAAGGCTTCACCTGCTTGCAGAAAGGCAGCAAAGAGGGTGCCAGTTTGACTTGTAAATTCTCTAGGAAAGAAATTCCAAAGCTTAGCAGCACCTACAGAGAAGGCCCTCTCCCATTTTCCTACTTGTTGTACGCGTGGTGGAGCATAGAAAAGAGCCTCCCTAGAAGATCTCAAAACACAAGCAGGTTTGTATGGGAGAATATGGTCTTCCTTGGGCCTGAGTCAAATAAGTCATGACCAGCACTCTGAATTGTGCCCAGAAAAGGATTGGTAGCCAGTGGAGCTGCTGCAACAATGGAATTGTGTACTCCCCGTAGCCAGACCCAGTTAACCATCTGGCTAGCTGCTCTTTGGACTAGCTGAAATTTCTGAACACTCTTCAAAGGTAGCCCTATGCAGATTATGTTGCAGTAATCTGAATGGAATGTCACTAAGGCACGTAACGAACCTGTTTTCACAGAAAACCAGTTATAGGCCTTCCTATATTTGTTAAATGTTATGTAAATATTATAGATTCTATTCTTTGTCAAAAGGTTTTGATCCTACTCTAGGAGTGCCAGTGTGTCATATGTGATTACCACTTGAAATGTGTCCTGCAAATTGGATTAGACTAATATTCTGTGTCTGCAAATATATCACTATACGGATGCAGTCAAATGTTCATCTAACCTAGAAGTGTAATTTTTGATCCAGCATAGAAAGAGTAAATTAGATTCAAAGCTGTGTGGATCAGGACTGGAAATTCTTATGGCTGGAAGGATTTTCACTAACCTCTTTCTCCTCAAAGCCTCTTGTGTTTTTAGTAATCTCCTCCAAGGGTTTGGGGCACCCTCAGAACAGTATAGGAATGACTCTGGGGGCTGTTAGATTTAGAGACAGCACGGGACAGTGGTTTGAGTGTTGGACTATAACCCTGGAAACCAGTATTCCATTTCCTGCTTGGCCATGGAACCCCACTGGGTGACCTTAGGCACATCACACACTCTCAGTCCACATAAAACCCCACAATAGGTTCACCTTAGGTCTGCCATAAGTGAAGTGACTTGAAGGCACACAACAACAAAAATAGCAAAAATTATCTCCCCCCACCATACATAGAATTATAGAATGATAGAGTTGGAAGAGACCACAAGGACCACTGAGTCCAACCCTCCAACATGCAGGAATATGCAATTAAAGCAATCCCAACAGATGCCCATCCAGCCTCTGCTTACAGACCTCCAAAGAAGGAGAGTCCACCACACCTCTTAACATTCTCTTCTCCAGGCTAAACATACCCACCTCCCTAAACTGCTTCTCATAAGGCATGGTTTCCAGGTCTTTCACCATTTTGGTCACCCTTCTCTGAATATATTCCAGCTTCTGAACTGCAGTGTCCCAAACTGGACATACTATTCCAGATGAGGTCTGACCAAAGCAGAATAGAGTGGTACTATTACTTCCCTTGACCTAGACACTATACTCCTACTGATGCAGCCCAGAATTGTATTGGCTATTTTTGTTGCTGCAGTACACTGTTGACTCATGTTCACCTTGTGGTCTACTAAGATTCCTAGATCTCTTTCATATATGCTGTGGTCAAGCCAGTGTTACTGTCCTATATATGTGCATGTCATATTTTTCTGCAGTACCATACAATTCTTCTTACTGAAGATCATTTTGTTAATTTTGGTCCAGTTTTGTTAGTTTTGGCCTAATTTGTTAAAGTCATTTTAAATTCTGATCCTGTCCTTTGAGATATTAGCTATCCCTCTTAATTTGGTGTCATTTGTAAATTTGGTAAGAATGACCTCTATGATATCATCCAAGTAATTGATAAAAATGTTGAACACCACTGGGCCCAGGACTGATCCCTACCTCCACCCCCCACACTAATCACTCTTCTCCAGAATGAAGAGAAGTCATTGGTGAATATCCTTTGGGTTCAGTCAGTCAACCAAAATAAACCCAACAGTAGCATTGCCCAGCCCACATTTTACTAGTTTGTTTGCAAGAATATCACGGGGGACCTTGTTGAAGGTGTTACTGAAATGAAAATATCCTACATCCACAGCATTCTCTTCATCTACCAAACTTGTAACCGTATTTCAAAAGAGGTAAGATTAGTCTAGCATGACTTGTTTTTGAGAAACCTATGTTGATTTTAGTGATCAGAGCATTCCTTTCTGAGTGCTTACAGTCTATCTGTGTATTGATCTCTTCTAGAGTCTTTCCTGGTATTGATGTCAGGCCGATCAGGTGGTAACTGTTTGGGTACTTTTTCCCCTTTCTGAAGCTGAGGACAATATTTGCCCTTTTCCGTCTGCTGGGACTTCTCCTGTTCTGCAGGAATTCTTAAGGATTATTGCCAGGGGTTCTGACAATACTTTTGCCAGTTCTTTTAATACCCTTGGATGTAGTTCATCTGGTCCTGGAGACTTGAATTCATTTAGAGTAGCCAGGTATTCCTGTACTATCTTTTTTACCTATGCTGTGCTGCATTTCCCCTATCACATCATCTGCTCCATTTTCCCCAAGTTGTTTTCCTTTTGGGAGAAGATCAAGGCAAAGGCGTTCAGTAGTTCTACCTTTTTCTCTGTCCCATTCTCTCCACTCAGATGTCCTACCATCTACTTGTTCTTCCTTTTGCTACAGACACAACCAAACAAGCTCTTCTTATTGTTTTTAACCTCTCTAGCAAGCTGGTAGCTCAATCTGTACTTTAGCTTCTCTTTCTCTTTACACCTTCTGGCTATTTATTTGAATTCCTCTTTGGTGATTTCTCCCTTTTTCCATTTCTTGTATGTGCCTTTTTAAAATCTCAAGTCATCTGAAAGTTCTTTAGACATCCATGCTAGGTTCTTTAGACAACCCCCACTTTTCCTCCTGATTGGAATTGTTTGACATTGTGCCTTCCGTATCTCACTTTTGAGAAACTCCCATCCATCATGAACTTCCTTCTCTTGTAGTATTCCTGACCATGGTATTACACCCAGTATTTCCCTAAGTTCACTAAAGTCAGCTGTCTTAAAGTATAGAATGCATGTCTGGCTATGTTTAGCTTCCCCTTTCCAGTGTACAATAAACTCCAGGTGAACATGATCACTCCCACTCAAGAATCTCACCACTTCAACCCTATAAACCAGGTCATCGCTAGGTTAGGATCTGATCTAAAATAGCCTGTCTCTTTGTTGCCTGTTCCCAATTCTGAACAATGAAATTGTCTGCAAGACAAATGAGAAATTGGTTGGATCTTATGTTCTTGGCAGAGTTTGACTTCTGACAACTATCAGGATAGTTGAAATCCCTCATTACTACTATATTACATCACTTTTCTTTTACTGTGGTGTTTAGTAATTCATACAGTATATTAGATGCAGTCTTATCAGTGATCTGTTATGATGGCACTAAATTCCAGAAGAGGTAGAAGGAGTTGCTTCAGAAATAAAGTGTTTGGCTGGATCCAGCATACTCTTCCTGCATACTTCTGATGGTATCCTGCTGTTGCCAGCAGCACAATGCATCTTGACAATGCTGGTACATATCCCCACTCCCACCCCCAAGCTTTGACTGGGTGCATGCGAACTCTTGGATGCTATCTGATTGCAGTTCTGCTGCTGGGAAAAAGAAATAGCCTTTATGCTCCCAGATTTCTGGTATACTTGTCAGAGGTCAGGAAGAGCGATGGCTGTTCTTTTTGCTGGCTGGACAAAAGCAATTGAATGTGTACAGGTCTCCTGGCCAATCTGAGACTGTTGTAGCATGGAGACAGGTCATTGCACAAAGAGTACTGGATACCTTCTTCTAAAATAATGAAAAATTTTCCATATACTGGTATAATCATAAGTTATGCCAGTGTATGTCATCTACAGAATTTTGGCCTGTTATGCATTAAGTGGTAGGGATGTGAATGCCCACTTTTATCCATGCAATACCTTCTAGCTGGAACAGCAAGATAGGATAGCAGGGATTTGAAGATGATTAAAATTAAACCCTTAAAAAAAAAACCCCAAAATTTAGAGAAGGAATTTTTTAAAAGTTCAAGGCAATTTTACTAGTTTTTGAAAGCTCCAGCTCAAAACCAAGCTAGGGCAACATCATTCGGAAAGCACAATAATGTGGCTGCCATTTTTATATGAACCATAAATCCTATTTAAGAGTAAGAGTACTTGCGCAGTTGTATTTTAAACTGAGATCAAAAGGTTATCTAATGATTTGACCTTTCAAGTACTTTCTGTTACTACATCCAAAACTCTACTATTCAAAAAGCATAATCCTTTTCTAGCCAGAAAGTAAAATTATTTAGAGAAAAGCAAGTGATAGCACACAATGATAATACTTCAAAAGCTGCAGGCATTATACTCAATTGTAAAAAAAGAAAGAAAAAAAGAAAAGAAAAATGGGGGGCTTAAAATATTTTGTCCATTGTTTAGCCAGTCAGGCAGAAAGTAAGACCTTGCACAAATCTTATCTGAGAAATCAAATATATATCCATCTTATTGTGTGCACAGTAATGTCGAAGTAACAATGAAATCCTATGTGTGCCTCCTTGGAATTAAGCCCCATTGAATTCAACAGGGCTTACTCCAAGGTGCATGTAGGATTGCAACTGAAGATAATACGTTAACAGAGAAACACGTGAAAACACTTCAAAGAACAAAGACATTAACACAAAGATAGTGGAAGAAGTTAAACCTTTTTGGAAGAATTATTGACTAGATTCAAAGCTTATATAAAATGAAAGAGGTCTTGGAATTTGCCCCATAGGAATAAAAAGAGACCCTGCTGCTACTGAAGTGCACAAGGCCAAGGAAACTAGCCTACATCCACTTGGAAATATTGATTTCATTGTTTGTAGACTGCATTAGAAGCATGCTATAAACTTCAGCATCGCCTTGAAATATGTGTAGGATAGAAATGTATTTTGAAGGGTATTTCTCATTCCACTTTAAGAGCATTTCCCAAAAGGTTTAGCTACCCAAAGAAACTGAAAATACACATAATAATAATAATAATAATAATAATAATAATAATAATAATAATAATAATAATAATAATAGACAGTCTGACGAACACATCCAGAGATCTTTGTTTTAAAACAAAACCAAATCACTGGTAATAGGGCTGTCGCTTTAAAGTCTTCAGTTGCCATCACAACTTCAATTCACCTTTTTGCCTTTTTAAATTTCCCATTCCCCAGCCAAGAAACTTAAAAGCTATAGTTCCTTTTTTAAAGATGTCTTAAACACTTTGGGGAAAAAAAACACTAGCTAACTAAATGAATAACACAGGGAATTAGAAAACAAACATCTACGTTGACTCCAAATTGCATATTCTCATGGGTGTGACAATTTTTTTTTCTTCCTTTCTAGGCTTGCAAATAAAGACACGAGGCAGAATAAGAAATCTCATACTTCTTTTGAACACAGCAGAGGTAAGCTATCGGTTGCTGTCTGGGTTTTCCATGTGCGACCTACATTTTGAAGTGATAAATTAAGTAACTTAGGTTTAAAATTCAAAACGGTCAAAAACATCTGAAGCAATATATGTTTGTTATTACTTTCTTGGCTGACATATCACAGTGGAGATGCAATTGTGTTAGTCATGGCACTCTGCGTGATGCCAAAGCTGTACTGAGCAGCATGCTGTTAGGAAAGGGTATACCAGCACGCTGCAGCATTGGCTCGGCCCTCCCATGCTGTGTCGGTCTATAGGCAAACACCATGACCACTGTCACAGCACAACACAAGAAAATGCTAGGGAGCTATTTCTGTAACAACAGGAGGGCAGTTCCCCCTCAACTTGACCCCTGTTCTTGATGGCTATTGTAGTGATGCTCTCTGAACGGAATACTTAATAAGCAGGTAGCATCAGATCATGAAGCGTGGTGTGGTAGTGGTAATGGGAGGGTGTTAACTGAAATAAAATTTTAGTTAACTTTACTTGGAAGTCTCTTCTTTTACGATTATCCCTAGATGGAGGGGAGAAACAGCAGACTGTTTGTGGAACAATCATTTGCATCGATACTAGATATAACTTGGCCCTGACTTTGAGAAATCCACAAAGAAAAAGCAGACAAGTCCCAGGATGTGGGGGGGGGAAGATGGTCTTTATGAGCTTAAAAGCTTGATGCTTTTTCAGCAAGACTATCTTTTTAGCATCCTCAGACTTGTCTCCTTTTTTTGGATGAATTTCATATGATCCTCTCCAGATCTCTCTCTCTCTCTCTTTTTAAAATTGATATTAAAAAAGAAAAAAAAATCCAATCCCCTGATTGGATTTCAGAAGCAAAGCTAATGATTGGAAGCACAAGAGCCCGTAAAGGGACAGCCCTTTGCCATTCACAATAATAACTATGTTTCTACAAGTTATGAAAAGAAAGCAATATGTGCCTGTTTCGGTGGCTGTCGTTTGCCTACCAATGGTGCAGTGCTCCCCATTCCAGCCCTCTCGGCATTCACATTTCCCATCTTTACAAGTTCCGTGCTCGGTGCAGCGGGGATGGCAAACACGTTGGTCACAGGCTATCCCTGTCCAGCCCTCTTCGCAACGACATGCTCCGCCAATGCAGACACCATGAGTGCCACAGTCTACAGAACACACTTCTGGAGAGAACAAGAAAGCTGGTTATTGTCCAGCATTGTAATAGGCATTAGCTGCATATTGAATTTACAGGAAATTGATGGCTTTGCAATATTGTAGACACCATAAGTAGGAGAGTACACTTTTGGAAGTAAGGCATTAGTTGAACATATGATCTCACTCAAGCTGGTGCAATTCTGCTGAACATGACAACAAGGAAGATTATGTGTGCGTGTATGTATGTATATATGTTATGTATGTATTATCTCACTTTTTCCCCCAGCATGGAGCCCTGCAAACTGTGAAATGTGGGTAAATAACCCTGGCTCCAAGATTGCTCACAGAGGATAAGTACAACTTTGAATCACTTGAATTTGAATTCAGGGTACTTTGAGCTAGAAACTCTCTCTCTCTCTCTTTCTCCAATCTCTCTCTCTATATATACCTCAGCAGCCGTCAAAATGTAATTTTTGAAAACTGATTAAGTTGAAGGAGATTAGCTTTTGCCCCATTTGTCATCAATGGGCATCAGCTAAACTGTTCAATTATCTTTTGAGAATGAGAAAGATGAAGGAAGAAGGGAGGGAGAGAAGGAGGGTGGGAGGAACAGAATAAAGGAATTTTCTACCAGGTCTCCACCAAAGATCCTATCAGCTCTTGGACAGGAGAATGAAAATTCATGAGTTTTCCTTGGATGTAACCACCAGGATCCAATTGTGTATAACTGCTGATAGAAAAAAACTTCTCCAAAGGGTCCTAGAAGAGGCAATCCCCTTCCCCACAAAGCCCCTGTGTGTCCACAACAGGACATTCTTCCCCCATTCCATTTCCATACCTCTCCACCACCTCAAATTCTGCTCCTACCCATCCAAAGCAGACAGCAAGGGCATGAATGGGCTGCCCTTCCTGTATCAGCTGACAGAGCCTTTTCTATCAGTAAATGCACACAACTGGATTCTGGTCAATTGCACAACTAGCAGGAATTAAACAAATAAAGAGAAACACAAAATTAGTGATTTTTAAACTACTTTATTACTGCTACTAGTACAGTTCAAATTAATATGAAAACATAATGAGTCCTATACCTTGGTCTAGGCCACTGAGATCAGCAGAAGAAGCTAAGCTTTTGGGACCATGGTCACATCCACTGTGAAATCCTGCATGCAGGAATTTAGGTGTCCGAAGTTAACTTCCTCACTCAGTATAACAACTGAATTACTGATTTGTATTATCCTGAGCAAGTAACAAAAGATTATCCACAATCCTCATACTGGCAGGCTAAAATGAATGATACCAATTCAGAGTTTTCCTTACCAACGGAGCAGTCAGGACCCATCCAGTTGGGATCGCAGTTACAGAGGCCTGTGTCAGAGAGGTATGTGCCATGCCCACTACACTGGTCCGGACACTGGGCACGAGGAAGCTCACAATTTAAGCCCCCCCAGCCTGGGCTGCAAAGGCATTCTCCATTTACGCAGACACCGTGGTTGGAGCAGGAGGGATCCAAGCAATCAACTACAAAAAGGATGGGGTAGGGGGTAGAACAGAAAAGAAAAGAAAAAAAAAGCACTTTGTGAAAAAGGTCAGTGCACAAATGCACAGTCTGAATTGATACTGCTTGATGGATCTGTGCTCAGCAGGTTGCGCCTTCCTGCAATGGACTAGAGCAAACTCATGCAGTTGTTAGTTAGTCTATCTTTTCTGGGAGTCTGGAAATACAAAAGGTCATTTTGCTTGCTTTGTAAGAAACTCCAAAAGCTGAGTTTAGCCAGAAAAGCAAGCATGTTATATGTTTACGAATTTTTGTTTTCAACACAGAGAGAGAGAAAGAGAGAGAAAGTGAGAGAGAGAACGAAGATAATGCTCACATGAGAACAAAACAACAATAAAATACAACATTCCAAATACTGGAATCCTGAAGCAACTTTTATTTACCTCCAGTTCTGTAGATATTCCAATGGCAAAAAAACTATACATAACAATTTCTGCAAGCAAGAGCCATTAAGTATCTAACTCTTGGTATTTTACTGCAGCAGATTTCAAAATGATGATACCTCAACTTAATAAAAACTGTCCATATGAAAACAGCCAGAAAAGGCTATATCATTCTTTAAAGGATCATATGAACTCTTGGAAACATTCATGATTTTTATTGCTGATCTGGTCTCAGTTCTCAGTCTGGTTACTTAAACCTCCACACTAATTATACAGGGTACAATTCTGAATATATAAACTGCTCAGTGGCAAGTGAAGGAACAAGGTTCTTGCTCTCTAAATAACTCCAGTGCACAATACAATTATGCTCTTTGATGAACAAATGAAGGGGGAAGGAGTTATGTTGTGAACAGTCTCACCAAAGCATGAAGACCCTCTTGAAGAGGTCAAGGAACAGAGAGAAATCTGTTGATAATGAACTTGTGAGAAGTTTCACAACTGCCTACTTCCACAAACGCACAGATAGCTAAAAGGTTGGACATACTCTATCCCAGCACAGATAGCTAAAAGGTTGGACATATTCTATCCCAGCTGTTATTTTACATATCATGGGTTGGCATGCCCCTGGTTTTCACACCTCATATCACCACTGAGCAGTTTCATTGTATAAAATTTCCTGCTTACCATCTGTCCCTTCTGTGCTTGGAGCACCAAGGAAGAAGCATACTGGATGGAGAACATTATGAAGTCGATTTGTGGGTGAGTGGAGAAAGATAATCTTATTTCCCACATGACATTTCTGACCTTCTTTAACAATGGGATGGGGGAATGAGGGTGAGACAGTTGTCTCAACCCTTGGTTGCCACCTTTGTTGTTGGATATGGACAACAAAGTATGTGTGATTATGTGGCCTCTGCCTGCATGTGCAAAGTCTTATATGTTTTGCAGTCTAATGAAACAGGCAGACAGAGCTGTATTAGAACATGGGAGGACAAAATGCAGTCCATGGGCCATATGCAGATGCCCAGAGCCATTTCTGTAGCCTTCAGGGCACCCCAGAGATCAAAAACATTTTTTTTGTAATTTATTTTGGCCCCAAATGCCCTCTAGGGAGTGTGGAAGCCATTTTCCCACCTTTTGGAACATTTTATGTCCAGAAAATGCTATGTTTATGAAATGAACACTTTTTAAAAAAAATAACAATTTTTTATTTTTGTTTTTGTATTGTATTTTAGTCTCCCTTGATAAAGGGACATAACTCAAAAGGCTTAGAAACCAAATTGGTGCAGCTGGTTTGTTCTGGGCTATGTAGCATTCACATCCACATTTATAAGATTCATTTAACAACTGTCACCATACCCTAAGTACTACCCTAAGTACTTCTCAAACTTCTTTAAACTACAATGTGGGTATTTGGTTCTCTGAAGTAGCTGATGAGAAGAAAAATGTAAGTGTTTACGCCCACTGTTTAATAAGCATGCCTAGCATTCTGTGTGCCAAGAGACTACAATTGTTTTCCCTTTCCTTTAAGCCAGTCCTTTAAATACTTAAGAAAAGATTTAACATTCTCTTCTAAAAGTGGGCTACTTTTATTGACTGTAGAGTTCCTTGAAGGCTTAGTTAAAAATTAGTTTTTTGGGGTTTTGCGCACTCCTTGCTAGTGTCTTGGATGAAAAATAGATGAAATTTCAAGGTGACAAAGGATATAGAAAAGCAGTTTTAAGGAAATTATAACTTAACACAAACCAAACTAAAATACCACTTTCCAGTTTACGTCTACTACGAACTGTCAACAGATTACAATGACAGTGTTTTAATTCATGTTTTAATGTTCATCACATTTATATGTAAAATAACAAATATATCTTTTTTTGTTAAGAGTAAACAAGTGGTTCTAATCTTGGTGGTGGGACATGAGAACTAACAGGAATATCTCCTCTCAACTTAATGCCTTTGTCCTTTTAGCCAAATAATAGAGCGGGAGGAAGTAACCTGAAGGCCGTTTGGTTTGCGCCAGAAGAAAAAAGATCATTTTCCCCAATTCCTTCTCTCCATCAGCACAAATTTTTTTCCTGTCTCACACTGCAATTCCTTTGCCTTTTATAGGTAACTTTTAAACTGTATGTAATGCCTGGCTTCTTTATCTTGCTCAGACATAGGTCTTTGCTCTCAAACATGCCTTTACTCCCAACCAGATGTTGGAAGTAACACATAACAAGTAATGACATGTCCTGTCATGCATTACCTTGGAAGGTAAGGAGACTCTGGCCCTTTCCACAGCTTACCTTCTAACGCTGCTGGAGTGTGGACCTTGTGGGAAAAGTCTGGGCAGAAAGGCTCTCACAAGCCTCCTGCATCCCTGCTGCTCAGGCTCCGCAGCTCCTTCCTGCTCGCGCGAGAGCCCCCACTGCACCGCACCCCGGCCGCGCCGCACCCCTTCCTTCCGCAGTGCAGCCTGGGAGTTGTAGGCTGCACCGAGGAGAGGAAGCGCGACCGGCTCGCCTCCAGAGGCTCCGCACTGCAGGTGAGCACGGCCCAGGCCCATGAGCCTTGTGCAAGCACAGCTTATTTTTGGCTAAAAGCCGAAAATAAGAAAATGCATATTTGCTGCGCTTGCGGGCCTTGAGCGTGGTGGAAATGGGAGTGCGTCATGCAGACCACTCCTGACATTTACGCGACGCTCAAGGGGTCCTTTCACTTGTAAACTGCCATGCGAAAAGGGCCATTGTCTTTGAATGATTGATAATGGCTCCCCTGCAGGGAACGTTACTCTATATGTGGCAAAAATGGTATTCACAGGCACCCCTCAATTTTAGCCCACTTTTCCGCTGTTTTATGTAGCTTCCCTCTATCCCTAACCCCCCAAAATCAGTGGAAAGCAAGAAGTAATATAACAAAGTATTGTTAAAAATCTGTCATGTGTAATGCAAGCAAGTGACTTTTAAAATTGTAATGAGTAATAATAACAACTGCTTTCATAACAAAGGAATTTTCCAAGCTCTAGTCACAAAAAAGACTCATATTTGGTCATCAAAACAGAAGCGTCTCCCTTCCCCTGGCTATAAGACTGGGGGAATGAGCTTACCTGCTGCCTGGCTGTTAAGCCTGCTGTTTCTGCCCTACCTCCCCACTGTTTTTGACTCTCCACCACATTCTTCTTCTCCCCATCACAGAACCTGCTTTATCATCTAGTGGCCCTGGATAAGTGGACATGGCCCCTGAACCCGTACTGGAAGGGGGACAAATTACATTCTTTTATGAAGCAAGTCAGTGCAGATTAGACTGAGAGAAAACACTACCCAGAATTCTTACCATTGATAATTTTTTCTACTGCTATCTCAACACATGGCAACTAGTGACTTACAGGACATTTTATGATGAATTTTAGCCATATGGTAAAGCTGAAGGACCTAGTCTGTCGGCCAGCAGCAAGTGATTACTGGGATGCTTTTATAAACAGCTCCCAAAGAAGCCGCAGAAGCAATATGCAATTCACATGGAATGGTGAAAAGTTGTTGTTGTTGTTACTGATGAATTTTTATACAACATCCAAATGCCAAAAATTTTCCTCTTAGGAGATTTCTTTCTTAACTAAATATTTCTTAATCATTTCATGATAAAATCTAGGGATGCAATTCTGTAGTAAGTTCCTTCCTGAAGGAAGCAATCAGTAATTTTAGCAACTCTCTTCCTGTTGTGAAAAAGTCTTCGAAAACCACACTGTTGTTGAAGTCTATTTGCAGTTTGGGACATTATTCTATGCATAGTTTGCATATGTTTTGCACAGAAAACAGTCTTTTCTGCCCAGGAAACAACATTTTCTGTGCAGAAAATAATATTCCTATGTCGAAATATCATCTCCTGCACTATTATTCTGTTTTCTGTGCAAATCACTGACATTCACATTTGATGCAGAATAAATACCATGACATTTTCTTTTCAGGAAATGGTTTTTTGTTTTTTTTTTGGTGCAGAAAATAACTTTTTTGGACAGAAATAGCATTTTCTGCACAGAAAACTGCAAAGATTCTGAAAAATTCTCATTCTTCTTGTCAGGGTTTCTAAAAACTCAAAAAACATGTTTTTCAATAATTATGGAATATTTAAGGAATATTTTTTTCCATGCCTGATAAAATCATTTATTCAATCAATTTCATCAATCGTTACCTAAATTACTTAAAACAGTGGTCTGTGAAAATCTACAGAGTCTTTTGGTGCCTTGACTCCAACATACGGTCACCTTATGCTAGGGTTTTCTTGACAAGCTTTATTTAGCAGGTGTTGCTACTAACTTTATTAACTGCATTAACCTCTGCTAAGGCAGATAGAGAGAGTGGTACTTGCCAAAGGTCACTCAGTGGGCTTCTATAGTTGAGCAGGCAGGATTTGAACACTGGCTCCACAGACTTTTGGTCTAACACTCAAACCAACAAGTCACACCAAGTTTTGTACCAAGTTTTAGGGCCTTTCCGCACTACACTGTTATAATGCTATTATTCCACTTTCAGCATCTTACAGAATCCTGGAGTTTGCAGTTTATGGGAGGGGCATTTAGAATTCTCAGCCGGAGAGCACTCTGGCCTCAGTAGACCACAAGCCAGGATTCCACAGGAGGTAGAAAGTGGAATAATAGCACTATAACAGTTTAGTGCAGAAAGGCTCTTACTGAATTAAAATCTAGAATGTTAACTACTTACATGCTGCTTATCTCAAATGTCAGCCACTATATATGAATCAAAAAAGAAGAAGGCCTTGTCCATAGTGTGCTATAGCAACCCATTATCTTTGGATCATGGCCAAGAGTACTACACCAGTTTAAGTAAACTCAGTTTCTTAAGAGGCTTCTAGATCTCACAAAACTAGTAATTTGGGACAACTAGTTTAAATATCTCTATTGGTTATTAACAATTATCCAGTTTTTCTCCAAACTGATTTTCATCATTTATTTTTCTGACTCACCTATTACAGATTGAAGGCAAACTGAGCTATAATTTCTGACCCTTCCTCCCCAGCTTCCCTTCATCTGACTTCCAGGAGCTTTCAGAGATAATTGCTAATGGCTTTGCAATTTCTTCAGCTAATCCTTCAGCCCCCAAAACTATACTTTATAATACTATGTTGATTTAAATTTATTAAAATATGATCTATTCATTTCCTGCCCTGACCTGTATTCCTTCCTTCCTTGTTATCTTTGTCATCTTATAAATTTATCATTTTCAGTGAAAACTGAAGCAGAGTAGATGTCAGGAAATTATATTGATTTATATGTCTTACTATGTCCAAGTAGAAATGTTTATTGATGTTTCTTTTTTGTCTTCCTCTTATGTTAGGTGTATATACCCAAACTCTTCCAATGTGTCTGTAGTGCTTGTTAATTGTAATTTCAACACACATATGTGCTTTTTAGTCCTTTCTATACATCTTCAGAACCATCAGTTTGCCATGATCTAAAGTAGAGACCTGAAATCTAAAACCTTTCAAATGTTGTTGCCAGCAGGCCCTACCACTTTGGCTACTGGTGAGTAATAATGGGTCCAGTAGCCCACCAACATATGAAAAGGCACAGATCCTCTGCCTTTTGTAAAGTCTAAGTAGTGAGATTCCAGTCATTAATTTTGTCATCCTTTGACATTTTGCAAAGTGAGATAAACACTTAGGTCCCTAAAACAATATCCTGAAGGCATTAGTTGGAGGGCTGGAGTAAATTTTCTTTGCAAGATTTTTTCTGAAGAGATTTGCCACTGTCCCTCCCCCAGGCCAAGAGTTTTCTCTCTGCCTCTCCTTCCCTGTGACAATATCACCCAGTGGCTTTCTGTGGGTGAGTGGGACTCAAATTCTGGTCTCTTCAAGTCCTAACCCAATGTTCAAACCACTACTCTGTGCTGGCTGCCATGCTGTGATTTGTTTTAAATGGTTTTAGTTCTATAGATAAGTTGATTGCAGTTTAACAATTTTTTATTTATTTATGTCTTTGCACACACTTTTTCTGGGTTTGTTTTAATTTTGTAAGCTGCCTTGAGTCTCAATTTTGAGGAAATGGTTGGATATAAATTAATAATGTTTGATGTTTCCATAAATAACCAGCACTTTGAATTGTACTATGAAATCAACCAATATCCCAAGAGTCAATTAAGCTATTGTAATTTTCTGTCTGTAACCACGTCAACAGTGTGTAGCTAACGGAATGAAATGCAGCAGAGACAAATGCAAAATTCAACATCTAGTCCATACACTTATAGGATCGGGGATATTTGGCTTTGAAGCAATATAGGTAAGGGATATTTGGCTTAGCAGCAGTACAATAGTGGTGCCATCAATTTTTGTTCAGGTCTGAAATATAGCTTACATTGGTGCCTACAGACTCCTTAGTTCCAAAAGCTGATACATTGGTGACAGTGCTGTTGTGGCTGAAAAACTTAGCCCTTCATGATTTCCATATGGGATACAAACCAACAACCATCCAATCACAGAACATACCAGAGAGCACATGGCTAATGTATAACAGTTCTCCTCTGTTTGGAGAGAACTTGTAAAAATCATGAAGATCCCTAAAATATGGAGTCAAATTTTGGTGCCATTGCAACAGCACAAATTGCCAAACCAAATTGTGATCACTACATTCCAATTTAAACTTAAATATCCTGGGACTGAGGAACTCAATACATAAAGTATGCAAATAGGGAAGGATTCTGTTGAACCCAACTTTTAGCTGGGTTTCTCTTGTTCTGTGCTTCCCTTCTCTCCTGCATAGCCAACACTGGGTCACTCTCCTTCCCTATTGTTGCTGCCTGAGCAAGGCTGTCCTGCTTTCTTCCCCTTCTGCTTCTATTATACCCCTGCATAAATTTACGGGACAACAGTCCCATGTTCCACTCTTTATACATTTACTTTTCAGTCAAGAATGCTGCAGAGTGAAGCACTGACTGAGATTCTAGAAGCCCACCATCTTCATTTCCAAAGAACATGACTGAGCCCATACAGAAGAATTCCTTAGAGCAATTCTAAGGGAATGAAAATAGCAGACAGCTGGAACCTTGGTTGTCAGTTCACTTTGTAGCATGCCTTAATGACTAATAAAAATGTCTGTTTTTAAAGTCTCAGAAGGTGCAGGGGTCTTGTGGACACCACAAGAGCTCTCTGCAGGTGTCATGGCACACAAATTAAATTGGGATTGAAGAATTTCTAAAGCTTTGAGTATCCCATAGTGCATCTTTTACTCTCAATCTCTTTCCAACTACTGTTAGCTGAACCAATTATTCCTGATTTCTGACATACGTTAGCACTAGCACTTTTATACCAGAAATCTTCTTAAACAGATACAAATCTGGAAAGCAGGGCATGAGAGACATTTTGCCTTTCACCAATTCACCACATTTAATGACTATAAAAGGGGAGCTCTTCAGTTTTACTGTTGGATAACACATCAGTCTCAATGAACAGAAAGTGCCTCCCTCTTATTCATTTATATAGCGTAACTCATGCTAATACTTTCAGCCTACTGCTTTAAACTAACATGTGATGCAGGCTGCCGTCTGCACCTGTTGTACAGCTGAGTAACCAACTCGTCATAGTGGTTACTTTGGATACAGCCACAGGGAACAAAAAATTAATAAGGAGCCAATGACTTCCAGTGCGCTACCTTTGGGAATGGATTCTCAGGAATTTTTGATTCTGTGGAAAACTGCAGTTGTTGCTAACAATGGCTATTTCCACCCTACACTGTTATAGTGCTGTTATTCCACTTTCAATCTCCTATGGAATCCTGGGGTGTGCAGTTTAGGGAGAGGCATTTAGAATTCTCAGCAAGAGAGCGCTTTGCCCCAGTAAACTACAAACCCCAGAAGTCCACAGGAAGTTGAAAGTGGAATAATAACACTATAACAGGGCAGTGCAGAAAGGCTCTTAGAACCTACAACCTTTTAGAGCACTGATGATTAGTGCATATTTAGTAATCAAGGATCCATGAATCTGACCAAACAAAAGAAGTGTGCCGCAGGACTCACCCTGTGGCGCCATTTGCAGGGTGGAGTGTGGGCGGCAGGAAGATGGAAGCCCTTCTGGCCTCCTGCAGGCCAGAGGGGCAGGGCATTTCTGGGCATGCCTGCGAGATGGCAGCCAATAGGAGTGCACCTTCCGTGCTCTGGTTGGCTGCTGCTGCCTGGTGGGTGGCCGTAGGGGACCACATCCCCTGCGGCCGCCTGGGAGGCCAGCACTCCAGTTCCACGCTGCTTCTCACCCTCCCCCTTTGTAGTTTGCTATGGCCATCCACTTGTTATGTTTGTTATTGTGCACTGGTCTTTATAGTTTTGTTCTGTTGCTTCTCTGTCACAGCTTACTGGTGGTCACAGGGGTCTTGGATCCAGGTGGGTCGGGGACAATAGCCTTTGGGCAAGGTTCATTGGCCTCTTGAGGTTTGGAAGGGGGTGCAAGGTGGCGGCGACCATGTCCAGCTCGGGGGGACATGCCTTGCTTGCACCTCCTGGTGACAGGGGGTTCCAGTGGTGGTATCCCCTGGTGGCCATTAGTGATTCCGGCACCAGGTCAGAACCTTGGGTACATTGGTCAGCATGGGCTGAGCGATGCAAGGATCCAGACCCATGTTTTGGCCAACCCATTGTATGCTGTAGCCAATAAAGTTGTGGCCTTTATCTCTCAAAAATTTGGTGTGTTGTCTAATCCTGAAGCCCCATTGCCCCTACCCACACAAAATGAGAAGAAAAATAAAATAAAAGAGGGAACTTGTATATAAGTTATTCCCACATTGACAAAACAGTAGGGCAAAGATTCTTCCCCTCCTTCAGCAGCAATATGTTCTGTAAGCCCCTCTGGACTACGAATTACACTTACTAAGTTAATTGCCTGATCACAGAAGTGACAAGAAAAGGGAACGTTAACCTAACCCAATTTGTTAATTCCACTCACTTTCTACCCCAAATCACAATGAATGAAGCCTGACAAGTTAGCTATTACATTTTTGTGTGCAAATTTAATAGAGCAACAGTGTTTATGCAGCAAAATTTGTAGATCACAAATATCGATTTTAGTGCCATGGCTATTTCAGGTAAATTGTTTGAACGATATGACTATGATGAATATCTGAAATAAAAAGCTAACAGGAAAGAAAAATGCTGACCTACAGTATCTAATTCCATTTCCTAGCTGGAAAGTAGCATATGAATCAACCTGGACCATTCTTTTGAGAAACACAAATCAATAGAGAAGATTTTACCCTTGAATAAAAATTCAGTTGTTTAGTTGTTTTACTGTTGTATTAATTCCTTAAACAGAAATGAATAACTTTTTTAAACTGTTGAGAAACTATCTAACCATTAATTTTATACACTACATTCATGCCATGTTGGAGAACTGTGTACAGTATTTGTAAAAATAAAGGGTTTTGAAGAACGAATGCTAATGCTTTGGAATTTTATTTTATCAAATGACCCAGGCAAAAGGTTATTTTAACCTTTCTTGTCATATTCTTTTACTTTCCATGTTTATCAGTAATACACCTTGCTTTCTAAAATCCATTTATCTTTCAAATCCCTCATCCTTCCATGATTCTGATTAAATCATTTATGCACTTCTTCAGAACACACACATTTTTAGAGGTCAGACTTTGGTAGTCACAGAGTCTCTAATAGGAATGGTACTTCATTAATGTACCACATTGCTTACTGAAACCTATAGTATTTCTTTGTGGAACATAATAACACTGAGGTGTAAAAAGTCTGAAGGAAAGACCTTAGGATAACCTTGTAAACCAAAGCTAAAATGTTTGCATAGTGTATATATATATCTGGACATGTACACATTACTGACAATATGTATCTGTAGCAAAGGATGTCAACCTGTTTACCTCCAGTTGTTATTGGTCTGCAACCTCCATCAAGCACAGCCAGTGGTGAAGGATGATAAAAGCCGCAGATCCTCATTCAGTATGAATGTATGAAGGGGCTCTTATGGATAAGCAAACCAATCTCATCAACTAGATACTGCAGTGAAAGATGGGGCTACATGTGTATGCATGTACACATAGTAATCTCCCTCCACAAGAACAAGAATCCTTGTCAACCCAGACTCTCATCCCCCTGGAGAGAGCTCTTTGTGTGTACACGTGTACACTCATAGGCCCCATTGAGTCTATGCCAATCATGCACTAGTTGGAGGTAGGACCCATAACCACATTGGTGTTAAGGTGGTAACGAAGTCACGCTTGTTCAAAACGGCACCTTCATTATTTTATTTTATTTTATTTTATTTTACGCATTCAGTGGTGAACATCAGAGTGGTTATGTCAAACACAGAAAGCTACTATTTACATTCCAAAACCTAATTATTATTTACATGCCTTGTCATTCACATAACAACAGTATAATGATAGATATTTGCAGGCACTTTATGCGATGAGGTGGTCATCACTCTCTCTTTTTCTCTCTCTTCACACACACATGCTCACACATGCACAAATACATCATAATCCACTCTCGATATTAACAACTTAGGTAATATGCTAAGCTATTTACTTCAGTAAGGTTTAGGTCAGATAATGTCTCTGTATATCATCCATGGGAGAACATAATGTGACAGCAATTTATATCCCATCAGTATTGGCAATAGAAGAGTCAAGACATGAGTGGTGTAGAAGTAGGGCCTTAAAGAAACCAAAGGCTACAGCAAATTTCTATTCCCTGAGAGGAATGTTCCTGTTCATACTTCTAGACAATGGCCATTTCTGCAAGGGGCGAGGGAATTGCCCCATGCCACTACTTACCGGATCTTCCGGTTCCCCGGTCTGGTCCAGGCCGCTCTGGAGCAGTGCGTGGTCATCGATCCGCTCTGATCCGGCATCCAAAATGGCGGCTTCTGGTTGGTCGTGGGTCTCGACCAACCGCTGAAGCTCGCCAGCCTGAAGCCCGCCCTTGGCAGATCGCACGCTTGCATTGGTGCGAGCCTGCGAATCTGCACAAGGGAGAAGGCTCGCAGTGGTGCGCTCTGTGCTTTTGAAAGACCAGAAAAATCAAGTCTTTCAAAAGCATGCTGGAGGACCACCTGGGGTCATTCCAGAGTGGACTGAGGTGCGGATCTACACTAAGTAGTCCGGACCCAGTCCGCTCCAAGGTGCAGATGTCCTCTGTGGACTGCACCGTTTTTGTTGCCCCGTGCGGAAATGGCCAATGTGTCACAAGGGCCCTGTAGTGCTGTTCAGACTCCATGAGATAGGGCAGGGAGAGACACGCTCTTCTCTCCCCCAAATCCTAGCCACCATTGCTAGATGGCTAGTAGTCCAAGCACAAATATTTTATCACTAAAAAGCAGGAGGAGCATCATGTAGTTCTCGAGTTGGAAAAGACACTATGGATACTATGTGGATACTTTGATCTCAAATCTTTGCTAGCAGGTCCATGCATATGCAACTTCTATGTATGAGAGTTTGAATATCTAACATTTTTATTTTTGCCTAGGGTACAGATATCTGAACAAGTTTTCAATTCTCTGGTTCTTGATGTTTTCCAGACTGTGCTGTTTGCACACTGCTCTTTATTTCTTTATCTTGTTAGAAAATATACCTTTATATAATTTAGTGTTTGTGTGTGTATTATTGAGAAGAGCCTCGTTCTAAATCTAAGTGGCCATTTGGTTATTCCACTGAATTCTGATTATTGTTTTGTTTTGGGATTCTTGAAAGAAACGATGGATTTTGATCCTTTTTATCAAAAGGCTACGAGGATGTCCTGTGAGGTTAAAGTTTTCTGTGAGTCAGGCAGAATTGGACCAGAAGGGGTGGAGGAGGTTCTATTTTGCAGGATTGTTGGTGATCTTGGTTAACTTATCCACAGAGAGCTGTTAAGGGGCTTGAACCCTTGCCACTCTCCGAAACCGGCCCTAGTCAGTACTCTCGCTGACACACTGTGGACCAGCTGAGGTTTCCAAACATTTTTTAGTAATCCAGGCCAGATGGAAGTAAGGCTTGTGTAAAGAAATCATACCTAAGAGTCACCATTCAGAATTTAGAAAACACACTAAATTCTTGCTAACGGAAATTGGAAACGAATGCTTGCAAAGTACTTAAGGCTACCACAAGGGATGTATGAGCCTATATCTCACTGTGACTTAGTTCTGTCAAGACTTTTTTTTAAAAAAAGTAAAAATAAATGAGTAAAAATAAAAATTTATCTCCTTTGAGGAAGTTATACTTAACAAGAAATGATGTCACTACTGTAAGATGCACTCCCCACATGAAAATTTAATACGAACTAATAAGACAATATGGGGTATTTGATTGTGTGTGTGTGTGTATATGTATATGTATGTGTATTTGACTTCTTTGAGGGTAGCCTCCCCCTTTCTTAAATAAAAACAACAAAGAAAAAACATTCCTGAAAGTAATATTAAAGTAGAGCTCTCCTATTTACAGTATGACACACTACAAAAAAAATTATCTATGTGCAGAAATCATTAAAATGCTTCTTTGCTGACCATATTTGGTCACGTTCAATTTCGACAGCTAAAACTTTTCTCTCTCCCTTCACTGCCCCTCTACCCCACTCCTTCTGCAGAAAACTGTAGCTACTTAAATGTTCAATAGAAAGTGCTTTTTAGAATTCATTAAATTACCATTCTTTCTGTGTACCATCTACTTTCGTTTAATTCAACGTGATTGCATGTAACAAGAATAATTTACCCTACATGGGGCCACTAAGTGACATGGATACCTGTAGTCTTTCAAATCTGGCTCCTCTTTTTTCTGAATTAATTATGACTGAAGTGTTTGCTTTTATGGGCTTCCAATTATGCCATTTTGTATATCATCTTTTTAAAAAATCTGCTTTGTTCTACATTTTGCACTTTAAAAACGTTCAATAAATATAATCCATACTCAAAAAGAAAGAAAAGATGGATCTGGACTCTTCAACAAAAGAATCACTCAGATTTACCTGTGGCACATTATTCTACAATTGATAGAATTATTAAGACTTTAAGCACATGGCAAAAAAAAAAAGCATAAATAAAAATTTTCAACAGGCAATAACACAGGAGGTACTGAATTCCTGAGGTTCTCATCTAGTACTATTATAGTTGTTGTATACCACGGCATTATGGAGTATTTCCTTTTGTCCTCTCACCCCCTTTACTCAATGCAAGCTGCAAAAATATAGTTTGTATTGTAACATTTACCTTCATCACAGTTTTCTCCTTTGTAGCCAACAGAGCAGACACAGCTTCCTTCAATGCAAGAACCATGGCCCCCGCATGAAGGATCAATACACTGGCTGATGGGTACATCACACTCTGGCCCTTTCCAGCCACTGTAGCACAAACAGGCTCCTTTGGTGTATTGTCCATTGCCACTGCACAGAACTGGGCACGCAGCTGGAAAATTGAATGGGAGAAAGAAAAAATAACAGCACAACATGTATATATAGCCACATTCAGACTGTGTAAAGAGTATCAAGACTCTACTGGTAAGTAACAGACTTCAAACGGTGATTTAATAGAAAATGCAAGTCACACTGTTCTGGTTTACCTTTCAGGAGTTATAGATTTGGATATATGGGGAGAAAAGTAATAACTTTTATTGAACCACCTTCCACTTTGGTGAAAAGAGATCCATCCACTGCAATTTCACAAATGCAGTTCTAATGAATAGGCCTGCTTTCTCACTTTGCACAATTCATAATCTGCAATCCATTACATAAATAAATCCCTTATCTCAAATAACACATGACTATTGGTACTAGAAACTACTGACATTTTTTTCAGCTAATAATAGATGCGTAAGTATTAAGAATGAACACTGCTTAAAACTTTAGTAACATTAAAATAAACGGATTTTTGAAATTTGGATCAAAATAATAATATGAAAGAAACATAGTGAATTTCATCTATAACACTAAACCATGTTTTAATGCAAACAGACAAGTTAGGGAGAACATGAACAAAGCCTTTGTTTATGCTGGGGGGAGCATGAACAAAGCTCTTCTTAGACAAGTTTCAACTTTCATGAAAACTACCGTATTTTCCGGCGTATAAGACGACTTTTTAACCCAAGAAAAACTTCTCAAAAGTTGGGGGTCGTCTTATACGCCGGGTGTCATCTTTGCAGTCGCCGCATACGGTGGGGGCAGCTCAAAAATGGCCACGGCCGCATCCCCACCATATGCGGCCACCATATGAAACCACCCAGGGTGGTGCTGTGCACTTACCTGAAGATGCGGGGGGGGGAGGCTCCTCGCGCTCGCCGCTCTTCCCCCTCGCGTGAGCGCCGGTCGCGCTGCCTCCCCGCTTCCACCCCCACCCCCGCCTACAGCTCCCAGGCCAGGGAGCGCTGAGGGGAGCGGCGGCGTTTTGGGCGAGGCGAGGCTCCTCGCGCGAGCGCCGGTCGCGCTGCCTCCCCGCTTCCACCCCCACCCCCGCCTACAGCTCCCAGGCCAGGGAGCGCTGAGGCGGGGGAGCGGCGGCGTTTTGGGCGAGGACGGAGGTGGGGAAGAGTCCGGCCAAGTTGGCAGAGAGGGGGAAGGAGGGCTTCCCTCCAGGCCGGTGGGTCAGGTGAAGGGCAAGGGCCAGCGCTGGCCTCCCCCGCTCTCCTCCCCTCTGGGCACCCACCCCCCAGGCCCCCCAGCCCCAAAGAGCCGGGCACGGGGTGCTGCCCTCTTCCCTCTTCTCCTCTGCTTCCCTTGGTGGAAGCAGCTGCGGTGGCTCGGGCAAACATTTTGTTTCCTTCCCAGCCCCAGCGGAGGAGGCCAACGAGGGGAAAGCAGGCGAGAGCCGAGGAGGGCGTTGGAAGAGGGGTAGTCTTATACGGCGAGTATATCCCAAACTCTATATTTTAACTGGAAAAGTTGGGGGTCGTCTTATACGCCCAGTCGTCTTATACGCCGGAAAATATGGTAGTTTTGGATTATGTAACTGGCTTGAAATAAACTCTAGTCAGTTTTTAAACAAGAAAACTTCACTTGGGCTCATTCAGTTTCAGATGAGAACCAGCCAATTATAATGAACAAACATTTTAAACAGAAAGAATAGAAATGTTATAAACGTAATTAATACATGCAATTAATATTCCTTTCATTATTTATATCTGTCTGGAATCTTGTATATGTGTAAGCCTGCATCTAAGGTATTACTATGAAGGCATATTAACAGTATATTATTATAATTGTAGAAACAAATACATACAGATATATACAGAGAAATAAGCAGATAATAAAATGTGAAGGTTTGGGAGCAGCAAGTATCATCATTAAGATACAAACCACAGAAGCTGTTTTCATTTGATGCTATAATATCTCAGTGTGGTGAATTAATATCTAAATATGCTGAATTAAAATGGTGGAATCACCATTCAAGCAATTATGTTTTCTCCCATTATGTTTCCTATCGAGAATAATGCTCAAGTCACTTTAATAGGCTCCCTTATCTTGCTTCCTTCTTTGAGGAAGGGCACTTAAATAACTACTGATGGCAGAACATGCACTGAAGTCTACTGAAGTGATGAAAACTTCACTTGGGTGGTAGCAGTTGTACAGAACCTGTAACATTTTCATTTGGATCTTCCTCCATATTATGTAAAGGGTTCTGCAGTCACTATAGAGAACACGTAGTTTGCTGTCAAGGCTTTCCATATGAAGTAGTATGTCAAGACTCCTTACTTTCTTTTGTCTGCCTCTCTTTCTAAGTTACAAGCTCAGTGAATCAGGGGACAATATGGATGAAGTACGTCCCGACCTCAGTAAGGTTTTTGATTTTTATTATCCATAAGATCATTTAAGAGAATGTGGGAAAAGTGGGCTAGACAGTGCTATAGTTGGATGGATTTGTAGCTGGTTGATGGTCCTAATCCAAAGACTGCACCCAAATGATCTTCATCCTGGAGAGAAGTGATTAGATACATGCCACAGGGTTTGGTACTGGGATTAGTGTTGTTCAAAATCTTTGTAAATGACTTGGGTGAAGGAACAAAAGATATATTTATTGAATTTTTAGATGACACCAAACTGAGAGGGATAGCTAGCGCCTCAGAGTATAGATTCAAGAAGAATTCAACAGATCAAAAAACTGGGACAAAACTAACAAAAAGTATTTCAACTGCAAAAAGATAAGGTTCACCTTTAGCAGGAAAATTTTTTGATGTACAAATGAAGGATGGACAATGGCCTGGTTTGATAGTAGTACACGTGAAAAGGACCTTAGGTTCTTAGTAAATGACAAACTAAACATGAGTCAAGTGTATAAAGTAGTGGCAAATAAATAAATAAAGCCAATTAAGTTATAAGCTGCATTAATAGAAGCATAGTGTCTAGGTCAAGGGAAAACAGTGCCGCTCAGTTCTACTCTGGTCACGCTTCACCTGGAATATTTTGTCTAATTCTGGGTATCACAATTTAAAGCCTTTTCTGCACGAGGCTGGTGAATTGGTTCATGCCATTTCTTACTGGATTTTCTGGGCTCGAAACGAGATGGGCTTCCCCTCATTTCCTTCTGCACAGCTACTGCGTATGTTTCATTCTGATTCAGAGGAGTGCGAGTTCATGAATCCACACTGCCTCTGCCGTGGCCACTCCCGCTACTCCCCTCAACCTGCCCTGTCAGCTGTGATGGCCCCCCTTTTTTTGGCATGGTTTAGTACATCATTGCGTACGTGCGTTAGTCCATACTACCCTCTGGCCCCTCCCATGAGCCCTTCCCTGACCATCATATTGCATTGGCGTGAACGTACGTGTCTGCACCACTGTGAAAGTACGAATCGGATCGATCTGGAAAATTGGAAAAACGATTTATTCTGCTTTTCAAATAGCGCACTTTACCACCACATGGGGGCCCATTTAGTCAGAATTACATGCGGAACGAAGGTAAATAAACTGAACCTAGTCCACTCCAATGCGCAGAAGACCTCCATGGCAAGACACATTGCCCTGCCTTAATAACCGCGTGTGGAAAGGGCCTAAGAAGGGTATCAGCAAGCTGAATTTGTCCAGGGGGAAAGGCAATCAAAATTTAGATCTGAGAATCAACTCTGATGAAGATAGATTGAGGGAGCTGGATATTTTTGACACGGAAGAGAAATGACTGAAAGGTGATATTTGAAGAACTGTCACATCCAAGAGAGAACAATTTTTTTTTCCTGTTCCTCCAGACAGTGCGATGTTAAATAATGGATTCAAGTTACAGGAAATGAAATTCTAAGTAAACATTAGGAATAATGTCCAGGTAATAAGAGAGGTTCAAAGTGGAATGGACTACCTTGGAAGGTGTCAGAATCTCTTTGCTGGAGGTTTTGAGAAATTAGATGGTAATTTGTCCAGGATGTTTAGCTGTGATTCGATTCCTGCATTGGCAGGGTTTGGGACTGGATAACTCACAGTGGTCCTTTCAGCTCTAGAATTCTACAGTTCCAATATGTGTGCAGAAGTTACTATGCTGCTGAATCTTGCAGCCATATAAACATGAGTCAGTAGGAACAGACCAGCACTATATATATCCTGCTAAGTATGCTACAGTAAAACCAGAGTGGCTACTTCTCTAGTGGCAGGGCTTTTGAAGTCAGGGGTCAAGGAAAGAGTCCTATAAACTGCTGCCTTGTTACAAGGGCCTAGAAGATATGGATGAAATCGAAAGGACTGGGCTATTAGACAATGCAATACAAACTCTTGCTACATCCTTATTTCAGAAATAAATGGCAACTCTGCCAATTTAAGGCAGAGGTTCATTATTCCACAGACCACTGGGAAGTACAGCATAGACAGATGTGCAATCGTTTTCTTACGAGTGCTCTTCTAGTTGACCCTTTGAGAATCTCCCCTCAAGAGGATAATTAATTCTGCATCTCTAATAACTCAACCCAGAGCATTCCTTTTAGGAGAAATTAAACTGCTGCTGCTGTGATATTGTATATGTTTTGCCCCATGAGAGAAATGGATTATGGTTTACTATGCTGTAAATTGAAACCTACAAACTTATTCTCTGATCTGGAAATAAATTTTGATTGTTTATAGATAAATACTTTCCAACTATGCCACTTATCAATTCTCCTTTGGAAACGATAAGCAGGAAGTAAAGATACCTAGTATTCCCATCTGTCAGAAGTATTCATTCGTCCTCCTGGGAGAGGAAGATGGCGGCGGCATAAGCAGACGCGTTTTGTTTCACTCCCACTCTCCTGCTTTTGTTTTCATTTTATCTCATTTGTTTTACTTACTTTCCTTCCCTTCTCTTCTTTTTTCTGTGTGCCATTTAAGGAACTCACAGTTTACAGTTATAAGTGGAAAGAAACAAAGCAAAGGATTAAGCAAGTAAGTGGGAAGGCTTAACGAGAAACAAGAGCATGGTGATGACTCGGAATGGTTATAAAACTCACGGTCTTGTCCCGTCTGTTACAAATCCTCCCTTGAAGAAAACAAAGGCGCAGACAAAAATAACCCAGTTTTATACGGACAAGAAATATGGGAAGGCAGCTGAGGAACAGCAGCTCCAAGATACTAATATCAGTTTTGATAAGCCTATTTGTGATAAAAATGCAGGTCACAGGAAAGATGTTAGCGCAGCCCAGCTTGATCCAGCTGCAGAATTGTCTCTTGTGAAGAGCCCAGTAGCTCATAAATTAACCCTTGTGGAGGATCTAATGCTAAAACAAATTTTAGAGTTTTCTTCAAATAACGCTAATGCAACCACAAATGACTCCTGTGTGCTCTCTGAGGAAAACGAAGAGAGATTATTAGTTGCAAAATGGCTTATACTGTTAACTGAGGATGTTGGAAATATAAAAACTTTTTTAGCTGACTGCAATAAAATTATAAGCATTTTGGTAGAAATTTGTA